>JAHLJS010000005.1:21469444-22069444 GCA_038502445.1 Eremochloa ophiuroides
AACCTCACGTTTCAGCGTTTATAACGGCTAGGTACCAGTGTGACTGAAAAATATTTATGGAAAGGAACACCTATCAAATCAAATAATAAACATTTGTCAGGCATATAGATTTGATAAATCAAAGAATAATATATCATTTTAAAAAATTGGTACCATGTCATGTTCCAAGTAAGTTAGCACCCTATGAACTAAACCAGGCATCTGGGAAGTGCCACGTAGGGTAATTGGCTTCAATGGTCTCATCCTCTTCTCCATCCCGCTTCATCAATGCTGTAATGTGTGTAGTTTCAAGATAGACATTACCTTCCGATCTATTTTTCAAACCCTCCTGGGCCCTCAGCAGGTTAATATAAGCATTTATGACCTGCATACATTGAGTCATTAGAGCGAAAGGACATTGAATACGTCTATGGTTGATTGAGTTTTATGAATTGCATCTCTAACCTCATCACCCAGGAATTCATTTGGTTGAAAAGGCTTTCCATGTGCCATCTCAACACTGCAGTATCATCGATGAGCACAAGCTGCTCCTTTCCTGGTGAAGATGGAATTTTTCTAGCGGATTCAATTATAGCTCGATCGCCTTCGGTATAAACATAATCTGGAGAGGACAACATATTTAGCATTTTTTTATTATTATAAAATTAGATAATAAATGAATAGCGTAACTTATGAAAAGTACACTACCAGATGACATGATGCGAGTAGATGAAGATTTTTTTGGTTTGTTATGCTTTTCAGTGTCTTTCATCACGATCTCGTGTTCCTTGTGCTCTGGCTGTTTTGTTTCACCATGATCTGCTACCTGAGGACTATGTATTGAAAACAAGGGCACCACATGTAAATACATAAAAATCTTTATGTTTTGTAGCCTCCAAACGCAAAGAGATTAAAAAATCCATATTTTACCTGTCCTCAACGACCTCCTCCTCAATGTGTACCTGATCGTCCCGGTCTCCGCACTCTCTGTGCTCCATATTGGTTGTACATATATCACTATCACCATCTGGGGAACCATCTAATTGTAATGTCTCCATATCATAGTTTGCCTCTCAACAGGTGACTCATCCCTATCATTTGGATTAATGGTCGGCACATTTGTTCCATGGTTTTCCTGCACACAAGGTGAATAGTAGATATATAATGTTGCAACGAATGCCGTACGCTGCTACAATCTATTATCTTATTGTAAAAAATATGAAATGAAGAAATCACATTCACTAAGATGCTCTAAAATTCTGGAGATGAGCTTAGAATAAAGAAGAAAAAAAATAGTCCATGAATTTTATGAATAAATAATACATACAATAGTTCAAGAATATAAAATATCTCGTTATATATAGGATAAAATATATAATGTCATGTTAATCACATAAGGATATAATGCTTGGAAATCCAAAAAAAACTTCGCATTTGAGGGTGATTAGAAGGAAAATTGGGCCTCCTACACACCAGGCCGTGTAGTGCTTAATCTGTAATGACATGATAAAAATAGGTTAATTAAAGGCGATACAAGCCTGTACAACAAATATTGGAAACCAGATAACATTTACCATGGTTGAGTACCCTAAATAGCTCTACATTAGTAGTTAGTTTAATTAATAATTAATATAAATAACAAGCTACTATTATGTATTGTCATAATAGAAAGCTAACATAGATTTGCTTTGGATAATGCTAGAACCGAGGAGCCTTGCCTAATTCAATTGTGCATGTACAGTTTGTTTTTGTAAATCCGGCTTCATAATGGACGAACAATTACAATGCAATTTAAGTTTTAACATTAATTAAATTAAAACAATTTGCAAACTGCCAGGACAAAACTCGATGTTGACTTGTCAATATGCAGCTATCCTATTTATGAAAGTATGGCCCTGTATATAAAGATTTTGTTAATGTTTAAAGCTAAAGCAATATTAATTACCCAGGCACAACAGTGCAGGAAAAGATGAAGACCACATCCAGTGGTGGACTAAAACATGCATGCAGACTGAAAGGAGTAACTCGAATAACAAAAAACTGCACAATTGAATTTGTCGGACATGAAACAGTGGTAGAGGCAGCCTAAAAAAATAAAGTTACTCTGAAACGCTAGCCTAAACTTCACCGGCTTTGTAAATCGTGAATGACTGCAATACCAAAATTGGATGCTGGTTCACTAACTAAATAGAATTACAATACCAGCACCAATATTCACTTTCCATAATCAGTTTCCATAAGCAGCTTCAAGTACTAAACTATCAGTGAATGCAATGATAATTTTTTGGTCAATTCAGCATGTTTTAGACATGATTACTATCACCCAACCTCAACAAACACACGAATATACATGTGGACAAGGCAAATACAAGCTCTGTACAAATTAATAGCTTTTCAATATAGACCTTATAAATTAGGTTGAAAATATTATAAGTTTTCAGTTGAGTATTCTACTACCCCATAAGAAGGAAAATTGTTATATTGATCTGGGTAAAGAGAAGTAGTAGAATCCTTGGTGTACAAGAAATCCCACATATTCAAATTAATGTATCCGTAACACAAAAATACATTGTCATTTTCAGCCTAATCTCATACAAGTCGTTCACGTCAAAAAAAAAACACTCATACAAGTCATTGCGGCCACAATTAAGAAGGATAGATAAAGTTGAAGATAATCAAGAATAAATCACGCCAACTAAGAAAAAAAGTGAAATATGTTAGGAAAAGCATTATTGAGATTAATTAGCATGCCTGAGAAATATATATGGTATAAAAGATGATTCCAGTATTTCACACCAACTAAAGCGTATTCTTGTACCTCCAGGCCTCACGCACGGTGGCGGCGTCAATGGGTGAGCACCTTGCGGCGGTGCAGAGTCTCCAGCATATGTGCGGTCATGCGGGCAGGCGGAGAAGCTTGCGGCGAGGGCGAGGGCGATGATGGTGGCACCGCGGCAAGCCGGCAAGATCGTCGTCGGTGAATGACCAGATAAAGATCTGGCGAACGTCTCCAGAAGACAAGAGCTCCTGGCGGGATGGCACTGGAAATCTATTCTATTGGCTTAATGGTGTGATGGCGACGCGAGGTGATAACGACAGCGTAGTTGGCGCGACAGACGGCGACGAGCGACGGCAGCGGCATGGAGTTTTGTGTGCGATGGCTCGGGCAGTGGCGGGGACGGGGGCGCGGGCCTGTGAGAAAGGAGCGTTGGTGAGGAGTGGTAGCCTTATGGGTGTGCCACGAGAGGTAGAGCGTTATGTGCGTCGAGCAGATTGCGTGAATTAGGAGGCAGGGAGATAGCATGGGCGTGAATCAGGTGATCTGTGCTTTCCTTTTCAATCTATTACGTGAACTGAAATCAGGGGCAGGCAGGGTAATTCTGGAGGCAGCGCGATGGGATCAGAAAAAAAAGGAAAACCAGGAAATCAGAAGCTTGTATTAAAGGAATCAATCACAGCACTAAAATAGGAAATAGGAAAAAAATTACCAACCAGCGTTCCCTTCTTAATCATGGCACTAAAATAGGAAATAGAAAAGAAATTACCACCCACGTTCCCTTCATTGTCACATCACCTGTGTCCCATTATTTTTATGCTATTTCTATTTTCTAACAACGCCCCCTGCATATGCATGCATGGCAAGCAAATTAGAGGCCCAATCGTGCACATGATACATAAATCATCATCCACCTCATGAAGCTAGTGCTACGTCCAGGATAAAAACGGCCGTACATACAAAATTAAATATAATATTCGAGTAAATATAATGGTGTTACACGACTTTGTTTTTTAAATTTAAATAAAATGTGGAATATATGACTCAAAATCACTCAATATATTGCTGATTCTTTGAAGTTGTAGCCATGGCAAAAGAAACAACAAAAAAATATAGCGTTAATTAAAATAAACCTTTTACAATATAAATTAAGTGAAAAAATGCATTGTAAGACAAAAAGGAAGGTTTGTTTCTGGAAACCCATTTGATTCTAGCTCTTCCCGAGGAGACCCGGGCGAGTCGGAGACTTGGGCGCCGAGGACGCTGCTCTCCCGAGCTCTCCCGAGGAGGCTCGGGCGAATCGGAGGCTTGGGCGCCGAGGACGCCGCTCTCCCGAGCTCTCCCGAGGAGGCTTCGGGCGAATCGGAGGTTTGGGCGCCGAGGACGCCGCTCTCCCGAGCTCTCCCGAGGGCGCGTCGGGGCGCTCGGGCCCGCTCTCCCGAGCTCTTCCCGAGGGACTCGGGCGAGTCCGGAGACTTGGGCGGCAGAGGACGCCGCTCTCACCGAGCTCTCCCGGGAGGCTCCGGCGAATCGGAGGTTTGGGCGCCGGGACGCCGCTCTCGCCGAGCTCTCCCGAGGAGGCTCGGGCGCTCGGGGTGCCACTCTCCCGAGCTCTTCCCTAGGAGACTCGGGCGAGTCGGAAGACTTGGGCGCCGAGGACGCCGCTCTCCTCCGAGCTCTCCGAGGAGGCTCGGGCGAATCGGAGGCTTGGGCGCCGAGGACGCCGCTCTCCCGAGCTCTCCCGAGGAGGCTCGGGCGAATCGGAGGTTCGGGCGCTCGGAGCCGCTCTCCCGAGGAGGCTCGGGCGCTCGGGCCGCTCTCCCAAGCTTTCCCGAGGAGACTCGGGCGAGTCGGAGACTTGGGCGCCGAGGACGCCGCTCTCCCGAGCTCTCCCGAGGAGGCTCGGGCGAATCGGTGGTTTGGGCGCCGGGGACGCCACTCTCCCGAGCTCTCCCGAGGAGGCTCGGGCGCTCGGAGCCACTCTCCCGAGCTCTTCCCGAGGAGACTCGGGCGAGTCGGAGACTTGGACGCCGAGGACGCCGCTCTCCCGAGCTCTCCCGAGGAGGCTCGGGCGAATCGGAGCGAACTCTCCCGAGGAGGCTGTCATTAGTGGAATGATGTCGTGGGCCTCTGTATAAAATAGAAACAAATCACAGCACCACACGCGTCCTAGCTCGGCACCTCGGCACTATCGGAGGAGGTGGGTTGGCGAGGCCGAAATCGTGTACCCTCGGCACAGCAGTTGCGAGCACCGCGAAGCTCGATGTCTTCCCCTACCAGAACCGCGCCGGAAGGCCAGGAGATGGAGTCGGCCGGTGAGGATGACGACGGCCGCGCGTGGGGTGGTGACGGCTCCCGGTTGAGGGCCTCACGACGGCGAGGATGGCGCGGACGACTACGGCGCCCTCCCGGCTGAGGTAAACGCGACGGAGAGGGCAGTGCGCGGCCACGCATGGGGCGACGACGGCCCTCTCGCGTTGGGCGATGACGGCGCCCGACTGAGGGCCCGTGACGGCGAGGATGGCGGCGATGACGACGGCGACCGGCTGAGGCAACGCGAGGGCATGCACAGCCAGGTGTCTGAAGGAGGAGGGAGGCATCGCGGCGGCAGGGAGGAGGGAGGAGAAGCCGACTGTGAGGGCGAAGGCAAGGGCGAGGGCACGAGGGAAACGACAACAGGGAGCGCGCACCTGCTCGAGATTGTGCGCGACGGCGATGGCGAGCGGAGGGGAGCGACGCAGGGCGAGGAGATTGCCGGGGAGCGTGCACCAGCTCGAGATTGAGCACGACGGCGACGACGAGCGTAGGGGAGCGACGCAGGGCGAGGAGATTGCGGACGGGATTTTTTTTTGGTCCCGTCCCTTAATTTCGCATGGGCACGGGCGGGTCTTGGTGCATGGTTGTGACGGAGATTGCGGAGGAGATGGCTGGAGATTTGTTTCTTCCGTTGCAGGGTCGCATGGGCGTTGGAATTTTTTCTTTCCTTCGCGAGCTCGCACGGTTGATCGGCGGACGGACGACCCCAACAAATGTCGCACCAAAAAGTTGCCTCCTCTTTAGCCTGATTAGTTGTAGAGAAGAGATAGAGATTCATTGAGTGAACTTGATTTTTGTTTTTTCAGTTGATGTACTATATATAGTCAAAGTTAAAATTTAACTTATGGAAAGTCAGAATAATGCTCCTTGTAAGACGTGGGAGTACATGCAACATGTAGATGAAAATTAAACACTCACGTTCATAACATTAAACTAAAAAAAAAATTGATTGTCCCTCCATATCATGTTATCGCCATAGATAGAAACTTAACATATGCCATGGTGCACCATCATGGCATAAACTAAGTTCAATCTAGCGCATGAGAAATGCATGGAAGGTTGTTTGCTATGACGGCCGCATTGGCGCTCAGCTCCCGCTGCCATGACTTTGTTGAATGCAAGGGCGATGGTAGGGCAGCCGATGGGGCGCTCAGTGACGCCCATGGTTATTGGAAGCGCCATTTGCGACGCATGAACTCGGTGACAAGGTCATGCCCAAACATTTGAACTTGGTGACCTACGGCTTCTTGACCAAGCACACGATTGCGTAGGCCTATAAACAAAAAAAAATTGGATCAGTGCTGAGAAATTATATTACTTAATTATTTTCACCAAAAGAACCTCACCTCGAAACATATCTGTCTCTTGTCCACAAATAGGAGAGAAAAAAATTTCACTGTAATCGTTGGTGCTCACTTCACCTATCATGCACGAGCAAAATGTAATAATTGAAAGTTTAATTAGTCAAACGATGCAAGAACATTGGTAATGTAGCACCTTTCCTTCCATTGCAGATAACATGAAGGGCAGCTAGAGTGCGAAAATCTAATGCCGCTCGACGCCATTCCAGGATGGTGTGACGCAAAGGTGTGGTTGCTTCACATTTAATATGATGCATTCGAACCTACGAGTTACAAAATTGATTAGCAAAGATCAGTTATAAGCCTTTCAATCTAAAATAATATCTCACGACTAAACAAGTACCGACCTTTCGTTCATCACAACAACATGTCTGCATAGTCTCCTCCTCCGGTCATTCCTTCCTTGGATATCAGACACATATATAATGATTCCAATAATATCTACAAACATGGATGATAGGTGTTTTGACCAAATAAGAACATAATAAGTTAACTACGTGTTTTCTAAAATATAGGTATGAGATATACCTGCAAAAAAGGACTCAGGCAATCGTATACATTATGGAATTCCATAAAAATATGAGGAATTTGAGCAAACCCAAAACACTCGCTGATGTATTTACCATAGTGTCAGGGGATAGATACACGTAGAAGTCCAAACTTAAGCGGAAAATATAGCTAATTTCATCACCCAAAGTAGGCAAAAAGCCTACTTTCACGAACTCATATTCTTGTCCTTGCACAAGTAATTCGTTAAACCTCATGGCTTGGTTGCCGTCGGCAACAGCTTCCATTTTTGTCCCCTGTAATAAAACATTAAAGACACAATTAAGATTACAATTGTGTGTAATGTAAACCAAAAATTTTAAACATGGTACAAAAAATACAAGATCTAAATGTACCTCCTCGTCCTTCAAAATGACACGTAAATATGATCTACCCCGGTGCTGCGGCACATTGCCTTTCCAGAAAACCAGAGCACTTAATTGCCACATCCTGAATACATGATCCATACCCACTTGATGGAATTCAACCCATCTACAATTCCGTTCGTATCAATTAAAATGGTAAATATACATGAATAAACATATGAACATATAAAATGATCGTCTGATCAATCAACTACAAGAAAAATATTAAATCTGTACCTGTCGTGTATGGTTGCCACTGGCGGATCAGCGTAAACCCTTTTTCTTTTGAGTGAGACGATGCGGCAACTCATATCGGCAACTGGGAATAGGAGGGTTCAGCGTTGTGGTGGACACTCCGTGATAGAAGAGAAGACGTGGTCAACTTGTATTCGATCCCTGCTGGTGTCGCCGTTGTTTGGCTGTGTGGTCTGCGCTCTTTTATAGGGACAAGCACTGCACCGTCCGACAGTCTAGGCGCCAAAGTGCAAAAAAATAAATTTTGAAATGTGCCGGAGTGAAATTTGTGCTGCGTGAAAATCTCTCCCGCCAATAATGCTCCTGCAATATGATACTGAGGGGATCGAGGCGCGTCAGCGGCCGCATGCGAGAATTGAGGGCAGATTAGTTAGGCGCATCAGCAGGGTTTGTTTCCTTTTTTTTTCCTCCGTAGGGCCACCCGTGCGCTGGTGAGGAGGGATGGAGCCATATGGGCTAGCGATAGACGGCGGGTAGCGCTCTGGAGGCAGCGCGAAGGGATCAGAAAAAAAAAAGAAAAACCAGTAAATCAGAAGCTTGTATTAAAGGAATCAATCACAGCACTAAAATAGGAAATAGGAAAAAAATTACCAACCACGTTCCCTTCTTAATCACAACACTAAAATAGGAAATAGGAAAGAAATTACCACCCACGTTCCCTTCATTGTCACATCACCTGTCCCATTATTTTTATACTATTTCTATTTTCTTACAACGCCCCCCTGCATATGCATGCATGGCAAGCAAATCAGAGGCCCAATCGTGCACATGATACATAAATCATCATCCACCTCTTGAAGCTAGTGCTACGCCCAGGATAAAAACGGCCGTACATACGAACTTAAATATAATATTTAAGTAAATATAATGGTGTTACATGACTTTATTTTTGAAATTTAAATAAAATGTGGAATATATGACTCAAAATCACTCAATATATTGCTGATTCTTTGAAGTTGTAGCCATGGCAAAAGAAAAAATAAAAAAATATAGCTTTAATTAAAATAAACCTTTTACAATATAAATTAAGTGAAAAAATGCATCGGACGAGCATGGCCGTCATCACAGCTTTCCAAAATATATGGCCGTGGTCATAGGAAGCAGCATGCACGGACACAATGGGCCATGATCATAGGTATAATTATCTACTACCGGCGGCTGCTAATCAGCAAACATCAAACGTCGGGAGGAAGTTCAATCCGCTGGCATCGTAGCTTACTGTCCTGTCCACTCCATCCGCTAAATGATCTATCTAATGATTACGTGATTAGCTTAGCTATACTCGGTCACAATGCGGCCACGTGGTTGTTGAGTCTCGTCGCCGTCGTTATCCTACTCTAACTATGTGTCACCTGAAGGGTGTGTTGCTTATTTGAGGCTCCAGTGCGATGTATGTGAATACTAAAACGGTGACGATTAAAGTGCAGGATGGTCGTCATGCAAAAACAGCCATACATTGAAATTAAAATATAATATTCCGGTAATTATAAAGGTGCTACACGAATTTGTTCTAAACTTTAAATAAAATAAAACATCAAATATTTAACTCAAAAGCACTCTATATATATTGTTCATTCACATATGATTTGTGTTATTGATTGACCATCTTCCTCATCATCCGTCCAGAGTCTGATCAACCATCTTAAAATGCCTACAAACAGTAAGAAAATATAGCGTTAATAAAAATAATATTTTTACAATATAAATTAAGTGACAAAATGCATTGTATGTGTAAGTACTATTCTAATATCTCACCTATGGTGTTAGAACCTCCTTATATACAATATTCTTCGTAAAAGTGCCATCCATTGTTGGAGTCTTCTTATTCTTGAAGTTTCTTAGCCGACACATTCTTATTTTTTTTCCCTCGGCTACCTGCTTAGCATTTTTATTTTGGATCCGTTTGGCCTCCTCCTCTCGTGCATCCACATCAGGAGGGAGGACAAGGATCTTAATATTTGACCTTGATGTAGCTCTAGACATCGCAACATATAACTGACCGTGAGAGAACACTGGTGCGGGTAGGTACACACCAACGTTAGGTATAGTTTGGCCCTGTGACTTGTTGACCGTCATGGCGAAACTAAACCTGATAGGGAACTGCTTCCTCTTGAATTGGAACGAGAACATTTCGTCATCGGACAGGCATAGCGGTACCGAGGAAGGAACACCCGCTTCCCAGCATGCTGGCCTACCACAATTTCTGCGTCGATCGTATTCCTTCGAAACCCCCGCACCAGCAGCCTTGTACCGTTGCAAAGACCATTGGCTGGGTCAATATTCCTAAGCAAAATGATAGGACACCCGAGCTTCAGCTTCAAGACGTGAGGAGGCAGCCCGTTGGGGGTCAGAGTGTTAAGGAACTCCGATGGATAGTAGTTATGTGGATCATCTACCGCGGAGTCAAAACTGTGATAAACCACCTCACCACCCTGGAACATATCAATCATTTTCATATTGATCATGTCCACCCAATCGTTACGTGTAGATAAAATGGCTCTGGTAGTGATGTAGTCTCTGTCTGCCATGTTTGCATTCAGATCTGGAAAGATAGTGTTGATCAATGTATGAAGATCCTTCTCGGCATCTCCAGAGTACGGGACACATATCTCGTCTGGAATCCGTACATCACCATCTTTATTAGCCTCTTCTGTTCCCCCACCGATGCGCAACAGATAATCTGCAAACCACGGGTCGCTCTGAGCCCTCATGTTGTGGACGAGCTTTAGGTGGCGCATGGATTCCCAAAGATAAGATCTTCGCAGAGAAGCACCGACTATTTGGGCCCTTGATCCTTTACGCACAATAGGGAGGACCTGCCTGAAATCCCTACCAAAAACAACAGTCTTTCCACCAAACGTTAGATCCTTACGGTCCATTGCATCACGTAGGCTGTTGTCTAGTGCTTCCACGGCTTGCCTCTTTGTCATAGATGCCTCATCCCAAATTATGAGCGCTGCCTGCCGCAGCAACTTGGCAGTACCACATTGTTTCGTGAAGCTACAGGAACCGCCCTCTTGAAGAGTGAGGGGTATCTTGAAACGTGAGTGAGCCGTCCTCCCGCCCAGCATTATGGATGCTGCAACTCCGGATGTAGCCGTAGCCACGGCAAGCTTATCCTGGCTACGTAGTTTTGCGAGAAGTGCCCGATACAAAAAGGTCTTTCCTGTCCCTCCAGGTCCATCCACAAAGAACAACCCACCTCGTTTGCCGCTGACAGCGGCCATTATCTCATCGTAGGCAGACCTTTGCTCAGCATTGAGTGAGTCACACAATAGCACATCTTCGGAATTCTGCTCGATGCTAGCTTCCTCAAATACCTCACGAGGAATATGGCTGGTATTGTCATATGTGTCATCAATAGCTGGAAGAGGAAAATCATCTATTTCCTTCCCCATAGACTGCAGCATGTTTCGCATGTCTATCAAAACCATCTGTTGCACCAGATCCGGGGATGGATTATTGCGGTTGTAGTCCTCTGACATTGCATCGTAATGTTTTCTCCACAACCCCATCACATCACTCGGCTCACAGAATACCAATATCGTTGCAAATAGCCTTCGCAGAGAAGATGGCATCTGAAAGAAGGATGCTTCAGTTAGGCATTCATCCAGGGTATTGTCTTCTTCGATTAGACCCCTCCTTTTGGCGGCTTCACGGAAAGAAGGTAGGAGAACACCATCAACAGTCCTCAGGTGTTCAAATGAGGTAGCACCAGCAACATTGTTTAAGAGAACACGAAGAAAGTAGCGTTCTCCCTCAGCAGGATGAGCCGAGATGACTCTGCCAACTTGGAAAACAGAGTTTTTCCTTTTCTGCCAGAATTTGCCATCCGACTGCCATGTATAATGCTCCGGGAAGTCCCGATACAAGATTGCACGGGCTTCCTCTTGCTCTCTGTTCGCATCGAAGTACGCTGTTAGCATGGACTCTTCTATACCGGGCTGCTTAAGGATCCGTTCGATCTCATCATTTTTATGAAATGACACCATATGCTTGTTGGGTAGATGAAGTTGCAGTTGTTGTACTGGTGGATAGTTCTTGCTTAAGTCAAAGCCATATATCCTCCACAATGCTTCTGGAGGCGTCACCCACCATGCGTCTCTATACTGCTTGATCTCATCAATGTCACCTTTATCATCTACTTTGTCAGCCTCTCTCATCACCACCGACGCCCGATCATGTCCTTTGTATATGTACTTGAATAGGTACTTTACCAATTTAATGCTCCCACGGGCCTCAACATTTATATGGCAGTTGAAGCTACGTAGCAGGTAAGGATTGTAAGGGATGACCCATTGATTGTCTAGATAATGCCCCCGAATTTTCTCCATACGACCATCGTTGCATCGACGATAGATGGGGTAAGAATCCCTTCCCTGTGATGTTGACTCACAGAATGGGCGTGGGTAACGGTTCTTGCATGAATCGCGCCCCACCGTGCACGGACAATATGGATTAAGAATCCCACAGGGACCATGCATCATATGCTTCGTGACCATCTTGTAGAGCTCAGGGTACTTCTTTTTGTTTGGTAACTCTGCAGAGATAATCTTGTCATATTGTTCAGGACAAGTGAGCTTGTATTTGCGTTCCATTATTAGCAAGAAATGTGCATGCGGCAAACCCCTCTTCTGGAACTCCACTACATATACATAGGCCTTCACCTTCCCATGTATGTCTTTCTCCATCAACATTTTCCTCAGCGCCTCTAGCTTTGCTCTGAAGACTCGTGTCACGAGATCTGGACGGTCTTGTGGTGTCTGGCCTGGATAAAGTTCATTCTTGATCTCATCCCAGTTAGGGTTGCACGTCATTGTGAGGAAGACATCAGGTTTACCATACTTCCGCACCAAAGCCATTGCATCCATGTACCTCTTCCTCATATCACGGGGTCCTCCAATGAATGACGAAGATAGCACAGTGCGCTTTCCGATGTTTTTAGCAGATCCATCGCCCGCATGCATGCTATCAACCAGGCCTTGGTACAGGTCAGCCCTCAAAATATCCTGATTGTTCCTCTGGTAGTCTAACCGGTTGCTCTCGATCTTGATGTAGGTGTCAACGGCAAACTGCTGAAAAAGACGTTTGCCGAAGAGTATCGGATTAAAAATCCCTGGCCGCATCTGGAACTTGTAGCAGTAGTAGTCGTGCACGGAGACGCACATATTCCCAATAGGTTCTGCAGCGATACACTGTATGAATTAGTATCATGACTACATGGTAGAGTTTTGTTTATATTAAATACTTAGAATAAATCAAGTTACCTCCATCATCGTCATCGACACCATTCTGAGCACGTCTTTTGCGGCGTGCTCGAGCTTGTTCAACTTCAGCATCCGTTATACGTACTTTTGGGATGCTATTGTGCCACCCGAGCTCACCCCTTGGAGCGAATATCAGGTACGAGAGTGGGTCGTAGCACGCATTATACGAGCGGATGCCGTATATAGAACGATCCTTCCCCTGCAGGACAACACTATGCTCGAATTGGCCGAGACGTTCACTCCCCTCAACCCAGACGGCGGCAACCTCTGATGTCAATGGCACGTTATATGTTCGCTGGTCGAGCCGCTGGTCAAGGTTCAACTCAATGTGGTAATCCTCGAGGTTTTCAACATGTCCCATACTCCTTAGTTGCTGAGAGTAGGGATTCCCATCAAAGATCCTAACCAACTGCTCTATAACTTCCCTATCTTTTTGGGCGCATTGCTCATGACACTTGCTCATGCGATGCTCAAGTGATGGGTCATCATCATAAAAATAAAGCTCGAGGTGTCTCTTTTGAACACCATCCTCTGGACCAAATGATCGTATGTTATGGTAAATCTGGCCATGGGCACGGAACGTGTACACACCACAATTTCGCATGTTTGTGGTCATACGATCTAGGTGGCAGTACAGAGAAGTGAAAGAGAAATGACCATTGAAATATCTGATGTTAGCACGAAAGTGCCTAGCATCAGCGTCCGAGCTTGACCACAACCTCACGAGCTCTGGTGGGGTCTCTGGAGTTGAAAGATGAATTTTTCCACTGTGACAACAGAACCCGGGCGGTTCGTCCTGAAATTTCTTTGCGTCGCAGTGCTGGCAGTTCGGCACTGGTGATAACGTGTGCGACTCTGATGGGATATTAGCATAGACACTGTCATATGGATCCGGGACATCATGCTCAGTGTTGTCTTGGTCACCCGCGTCGACGTCGTGCTCGACGTCGGTTCCCTCTTCTTCGTCTTCTGCTAAAATAGTGATATGTTACGCGTAGTAATGAAGTTTGTTCAAAGAATATTTTGAGTGTTACATGGCGTACCTTGTCCGGCGAAAAAGTATGCCTCGTCATCTTCCTCGTCGTCCTCAAATATAACATTGCCATCATCATCTGTGAAACACGACACATATATGACACACAATACATAATTACTTACAAAAAGCATGTTAGGGAATATAGAAAATACCATCCTCGATGCAATAGTCCTGTGTATGAGCTTGTGCATAGTTTGCAGGCTTTGAAGAGCTACCGTCAACTATAGAGGGTTGTGTCTGTGTACCTGGGCAATTATGCGGCGGTGAAACTGGAGGTTCCTGTGTGACACCATCTGTTTTATGAAAATGTGTGAGTTTGTGGAATATAAGAGTGAACTTGGAAGTCCCATTAAGAAATAGTTAGCAATGCTAATTACCGTTGCAAACCACACTTGATTGAGTCGGGTCGCTCGCATCATTACACTTTCCATCCGCAGACCCTCTAGCCCTTCTTCTAATGTTTGCTTCGAAAGCCCGATTACGACGAGATAGAAGGGAATTTCTCTCTCCATTATTCACTCGATGCCTATGTATGGTTTGCGGCACATCCAACTCAGGGCTTTCGACTTCTGGATTTTGCATGACAGTAGGCGTCAGGCAAACAGACGTGCCCATGAATTCGGGTATTTCAAAATCGTGTGAAGTCACTTTAGGCGAGTGGGGTGAAGAAGGGAAAATAAGTTGTGGGTTGAAGTGAGGACTCTCCATGGCTATTGAGTCCGGATGTAAATTGTTGGTTCGGTATTCTCTCACAACCCTTTTATAGTTTTTGTGACTCTCTTTTCGTTTGAACATCCTTTCCTCTCTAGTCATTTGCAATTTTCTTGCAGCTTTTTTGGGTGCATTTTTTTCTGCATACAAGTCACGCCGCCTCTTATTCATTAGCGCCCTTTGTTCAGGAGACATTGCAGCCTTCCGTGCTCTATCTAGCTCACGCTTACGCTCTTTTGGACAAGTGACAATATTGTCGATGGAACAGGTTGCATTTGTAGCACCTATATATAATAAAAAGACAGATGCCAGTATTCAATCAATTGTATTCACATAATTATTAAAATTCTATGATAAATTGTCAGCTATGATCTTGTTCGAACTCTTGAATTAAATTGAAACAAAATCATAATTCCATAAAGGCGTACCCGTTCCATGAGCAGTGTCGATATCCATCACGGTTAAATTATCATCAATATCACCAGGAACTCCAATGGTTAAAGGGATAAGACCATCTACAAATTAATAATTTAATAAGTGTCCTGAAACAGCATTAAATTTTTTAAAGGATTCGACAATAAAACCATACCGGTTGAGTCAGCGGTCTCGTTTCGACTCATTTGTAGCATCTTAGCGGTCTTTTTTTTCTGCATACAATTCACGACGCCGCTTACTCAATTACGCTCTTTGTTCGGAGGACATTGCAGCTTTCCGTGCTCTGTCACGTTCACGCTTACGCTCTTTTGAACATGTAACAAGCTGGTTGCTGGGAGTGAGTGCACATCCAGAACCTCTACGATATAGAGACGCCCATTTTAATCAATGCACGCTACGATGGTCTCTAAGCATAATTGCAATTGTAATCACCAAACTTGAGCTCGTCTCACCAAACTATCACACAAAGGATACAAAATTTTACCCGCTTCATGAACAGTATTATCATTTTCCTCATTGTTAATGTCATCCACGTAAGCGGTGCCACCGATGGAGCTTAAAGGCACTGTACCGTCTACAAATATAACAGTACAATACAAATTAAACTATACAGTATACAAACTATGTGATCAAGATAATTCCAGTCACCACACCAAATTAGAAAGAATACAAACGTGTGTAACGGGAATCTAGATATTATGACAACGCACGGGTATTCATCTAGACAATGCATATAATAGCAACCTGATAATTGTTGCATGCCATTAATATAGGTGGAGTTCATATGGAGCCAGTCACTATTTGAGTCTCTTTCATTTGTTGTATTCCCATCTGCAAGTTTAAAAATTATATAAGTTGTTTTGTATTATAGCACATATATGGCAATTAATGTGACACTCCACCATACCACCATACCTGTTGAATGAGCAGCCATCTGATTACCAATCTCAACATAACCTTGGTTATTCATCTTATACCTCTGACGGGATTTCTCGTTTCTTTCTCTCCTCTTTTCATCAGACATTGTAGCATACCGTTCTCTATCCCTCTGTCTCTTCCGATCATTAGGATCGCAATCTAGTACGACGAACCACATTCAGGTATGATTCCATTCAAAAAATTTCAGTATATAGAGATCCTGAAAAAGATTATATACCTCCATATGATGTATTTGTAAGGTCCCCCAAAGGTACCCGATCACTGGTTGGCCTTGGCGTGTCCATCAACACTGCCCTATCACTACCTGCATATGAGAATTGCAAATTATATGTTAATCTCAAAACCATCTTTTCTTATATGGGCATGTGGCTAGATGGCATATTCTGCCCAGGTCAGCAAACCAGATGGATATCTACAATTATAAAAGCAAGTACTTATTGTGAGCTTGATCATGTTAATTCCCTTGTCCAGGAGCTTACAGATAAGGTTCCGCTTACCACACGCATTCCTTTTATTTTGTTATTTTTATACGTGTCTACACTTCTTTGCAATGTCCCAGTCTTGACTGAAGATGGTTTATTTGATTTGATCCGAAAATCATAGCCTGCAAAGGCTCCTGTAGACATACATGAAAGCAACAACAGTTCTGAAAAGCTTCAGAAATCACAGGCAAAGAGCGCTCCAGCTGAAGTTGAAAAACGTGGTAGATTGGAACTCCGATGCACTATTCCTTCATTCTGGCCAAAAGGGTAAAGGAAAGACACAAGTTGACAGTAGAACTAAAAAGGATGTGTTGCTGAGTGGACCTCCTGGTATTGGTAAGACTGCAACTGCTAAAGTTGTTAGTCACATGCTTGGATTGCAGGCCATTGAGACATTTTTGTAGTTTTTGCACTATTTATTCCTCATTTTACATGACACACCGAACTATTTATTCCTAACCAAAAATACCTCGATCTGAGTTCAGTACTAAGAATTATGCTTGATGTGACGGCCTGATGGCGATCGGAGCGACGTCCACTTTCAGCTGGCGGGCCCGGATGGAAGGCGTGCTCGTCCTTTCGAGTGGACAGCGCAGTAGGCGCCTTTTCCATTCTTGCGTAGCCCATCGTCAGGCGCTCGGACTGTCACAGTCGGAGTTGATAGGTCCCGGTGGAAAACGGGACGGCGCACCGTAGACCATACCGTGGAGGACAGGTGGTATGGCCGTCAGGGGCGTGCGAAGCACAGTCGTGTCGAGAGTCTCGCCTGATGGGACAGTGCTTGTAAAGTGGTCAGAGAGATCTCTTGTGGTCCAAGATTGCTCCGCTGACATCACCTGTGCCTTGGATGCCTTTGCGAGATTGCGCTCGAGGGGGATAGGGAAGCTCGGGCGAATCGGAGATTTGGGGCGCCGAGGGTGCCGCTCTCCCGGGGAGGCTCGGGCGAATCGGAGGTTTGGGCGCCGAGGATGCCGCTCTCCCGAGCTCTCCCGAGGAGGCTCGGGCGCTCGCCCGGGGAAGCTCGGGCGAATCGGAGACTTGGGCGCGGAGGACGCCGCTCTCCCGAGCTCTCCCGAGGAGGCTCGGGCGCTCGGGCCGCTCTCCCGAGCTCTTCCCGAGGAGACCCGGGCGAGTCGGAGACTTGGGCGCCGAGGACGCTGCTCTCCCGAGCTCTCCCGAGGAGGCTCGGGCGAATCGGAGGCTTGGGCGCCGAGGACGCCGCTCTCCCGAGCTCTCCCGAGGAGGCTCGGGCGAATCGGAGGTTTGTGCGCCGGGGACGCCGCTCTCTCGAGCTCTCCCGAGGAGGCTCGGGCGCTCAGGCCGCTCTCCCGAGCTCTTCCCGAGGAGACTCGGGCGAGTCGGAGACTTGGGCGCCGAGGACGCCGCTCTCCCGAACTCTTCCGAGGAGGCTCGGGCGAATCGGAGCGAGCTCTCCCGAGGAGGCTGTCATTAGTGGAATGATGTCGTGGGCCTCTGTACAAAATAGAAACGAATCACAGCACCACACGCGCCCTAGCTCGGCACCTCGGCACTATCGGAGGAGGTGGGTTGGCGAGGCCGAAATCGTGTACCTCGGCACAGCAGTTGCGAGCACCGCGAAGCTCGATGTCTTCCCCTACCAGAACCGCGCCGGAAGGCCAGGAGATGGAGTCGGCCGGTGAGGATGACGACGGCCGCGCGTGGGGTGGTGACGGCTCCCGGCTGAGGGCCTCACGACGGCGAGGATGGCGCGGACGACTACGGCGCCCTCCCGGCTGAGGTAAACGCGACGGAGAGGGCAGTGCGCGGCCACGCATGGGGCGACGACGGCCCTCTCGCGTTGGGCGATGACGGCGCCCGACTGAGGGCCCGTGACGGCGAGGATGGCGGCGATGACGACGGTGACCGGCTGAGGCAACGCGAGGGCATGCACAGCCAGGTGTCTGAAGGAGGAGGGAGGCGTCGCGGCGACAGGGAGGAGGGAGGAGAAGCTGACTGCGAGGGCGAAGGCAAGGGCGAGGGCACGAGGGAAACGACAACAGGGAGCGCGCAGCTGCTCGAGATTGTGCGCGACGACGATGGCGAGCAGAGGGGAGCGACGCAGGGCGAGGAGATTGCGGGGGAGCGTGCACCAGCTCGAGATTGAGCACGACGGCGACGACGAGCGTAGGGGAGCGACGCAGGGCGAGGAGATTGCGGACGAGATTTTTTTTTTGGTCCTGTCCCTTAATTTGGCACGGGCACGGGCGGGTCTCGGTGCATGGTTGTGACGGAGATTGCGGAGGAGATGGCTGGAGATTTGTTTCTTCCGTTGCAGGGTCGCACGGGCGTTGGAATTTTTTCTTTCCTTCGCGAGCTCACACGGTTGATCGGCGGACGGACGACCCCAATAAATGTCGTACCAAAAAGTTGTCTCCTCTTTAGCCTTATTAGTTGTATATCTCTATAACTAATAAAACTAAAAAGGAGACAGTGTTTTAGTGCGATAATTTTTGGGTCGTCCGTTCGCCATCCCTCATGCGACACTGCCCCCGCGCGTGCGACCCCTCTCCTCCCCGCCCACCTCGGCGTTCGCCGCCTCCTCTCCTCGCCCCACGCCGTCGATCTCTCCCCGCTCTGGACGCCTCCCGCTGGGCAGGGGCAGCGCGGGCAGCGCATGGGCAGGGGCGGATAGCGGCTGCCGCAGACGGCGCATGGGCAGGGGGCGGACGGACGGCCGCCGCGGAGGAGAGGAGGCGGGAGCTGGGGGCAGCATGGACGGACGGCCGCCGTGGAGGGAGAGGAGGCGGGCGCTGGGGGCAGCGTGGACGGACGGCCGCCGCTGAGGGAGAGGACGGGGGGGCAGGGGCAGCGTGGATGGTGCGGCCTCCATCGCCGGTGGATGGCGCGGTAGGGCGCGGCCACCGCGCGGAGGGCGGCCAGCGGGGGCAAGGGCAGCGCGACGACGCAGACTGAGAGCAGGCCCCGGTGGCCCTCCTCCCTCGCCACAAGGCGCGGCCATTTTCTCCGGCTCGCCCCCTCCCCATCCGCCCATCCGGCACCTGCGTGGCCACCCGGCAGCGGCAGGCGCAGGGCCACGGCGGGACGGGTGGCAGTCGTCGAGAGCAGGCATCGGCGACTGAACATTGTATCAGGTACAGACCTTTCCTCCCCCTCTCCATTCGCCCCATTTTGGGTCAGAGAAACTGTATGGCAGAGCCTCTTATTTGATTGAGTGATCACTGATTCTACAACCAAGAAGCCAGGGTGTTCTGTGGAATCTGATCTTGGCGCCAAGTGAAAGCCATGTTTTCTATTCTTGTCCTTTTTGTTTCTCTCTGATCTCTTCTGGACTTGGGCAGGCAACAAATTTTAATGTTCATTTAGTTCTGTAGTATATACCACAATTATTATTCTTGAACCTAATGACACCTCAGAGCGATGGGTATAAACTGTAACATTTACATTACCTGATGTTTGTTTGACGATGAGAACAGTTCCAAAAGAATCATGTTCGGTACTGGATGATCGAGATTTTTTAGAGCAAGTCATCAAAGAAAAAGGCTTCATATTACTGAAATGGAATATAAGACCATAACTGCCATTTTGTAGGATATACCGTCCTTTTTGAAAACGCTTATTATTTGATTGCGGGTTCAAATAATATACCAGCCTTTTGCAAGGCTATCTTATATGTCATGCTAATTTGCAAAAAAAAAAAGAGCTCTGAATGAAGGCCTATAGTTTTTATTACTTTGACTTGATGTTTAAAGTAAGTCTGATTACGACATGATTACTCATATTACTGCATTTTTGCTTTGAGAAAATAAGATAGCCTAAAAATATATAAGCAGCGAGTGTTGGAGTAGTTAAACAACACTCTGAAAAAATTCCTCTTCGGATTGAGTGGCTATTTCCTTTTGGCCGTCTTCTGTTCTCCAGAAATCTTCATGCTACAGTTAGAAGAGGTGCTAGATAGCTAGCACTTAGACATAATCTGCTGCCACCCATATCACTTATTGGTTATCTTTTTTTATTTATATCTTTTTAGATGGTTGCTCTGTTATTGTTTGCAAGCTTGATTTTATATCATTGCCATCTACTGATGTTCATAAGCATAAGCCACCCATCATAATTAGCTCAGCTCCAAAGCCACTCTGAAATCTTATGAATATTCTGGTTGTCCATTAGTGGTGTGCAACAATAGATTAGCATGACCTGGCACCCTTCCCTTTTTCTCCTTTTGTTTTCCACTGAACCTGTGATTAGCATGATCTTTACTCTCTGTTGAATAATTATAGAGAATAATTGGACACAAGGATTGAATGCTAATTTAGTTTCAGATACTAAACATTCAGTTTGCTGAGATAGAGTGACAAGGAGAGTTTCTTCTTTGTGCTGAACGTGTAGTTGTAAGAGATAGATTGCTCAAGTTAATATGTATTTTTTAATCACATTGACATAAATAGTTATGTGCAGGAATCAGCACAGACTGTCAATAGCAATCGAGGTAGGATGTTCATTGTGGATGGACCTAACGGAACGGGAAAGACCTTTTTGTATCGGTCAGTTCTCGTAAAACTACGCAGCCTCCTCACATCTATATTGTGATGATTATTTTCCTTTCCAGTAAACTGAAATAGAATTTATAACGGGGTGAGCTTGTGGAATGGTCAAGGATAACACTACGTACTGAATGTAATATTGCCAATGCCCTTCATCACTTGCATCTTTGTTAGTTTCTGTATCAGGCGCAGGTGACAACTACTGAAAACACTGAAAATCTATCACTAATTCCTGTCCAGCAAAAGCAGTGTTTGTGTTCAGGTTTGTGTCAACTTTTTTTTGGCCATGTAGATTTCCTTTCAGCGAGCTTTTTTCTGAATATCAAGGTTCTGCTCTCTGACTTCTCTGCTGGTGTTGACTACTGCAGCTTTGATTGTCCATCATGCACACTGCTGCAGACCGCACTAGCGACAATCCAAGTTTTCCTCCCTACTGTTCAGGGTTCTGCGTGCCTTATTTTTCATGATTCGGCACACCCATATTCTATTATCTTAGATGCAAATTGACAATTGACATTGATAAATTAAACTTAGCAGCAACTTAACAGAGGTGATTCTGTTCGTATTTAATGTGATGGTGAATATTCATTCACAAGTAATATTTGGAATCTAATGAATTTTGTATCCAACAGTCTATTCATTATGTAATGAACAAATTTTGACATGAAGTATATCTATTTTAAAGGATGCTCACATTTCACTTCCATTTTGTCTCTATAATGTGTTGTTCCAATCAGATAGCATCAATTTGATTGCCTCGCATACACTTATGCCCATCGGACTCAGGCAGCTGGTTAAGTCACATTCAAGGATGATTGAGAAAAATTATTGAAGCCCACGACGACATGTACCTGAAGGTGAGAAAGCTCGCTCATCCTGAATGGTGCTGCCTTTTACTTCTAGCTACCTTTTCTTGTCGTGAAGTCAATTTTCCGTTCATCTCAACGATGATTGAGAAAAATTATTAAAGCCCACGACGACATGTACCTGAAGGTGAGAAAGCTCGCTCATCCTGAATGGTGCTGCCTTTTACTTCTAGCTACCTTTTCTTGTCGTGAAGTCAATTTTCCGTTCATCTCTTGTCTTAAGATAAAGTAAAGATGTGTCAAAAATAGCATCTATAAAATTTATAGGCTTTAGTAATAATTCTGGGAACTCCATTTATACTCTGGTTGAGAGGTGACCTCCCTTGTCTCCGGCAACTCCAAAGCCTTTGACGTGGTGACCTTCCTCATCTGAATTTGATCTCTTGTATATGCATGTCACTATCCTAATATAAGTTCATTTTTCTATTTTCTTTGCCTGCAGGGGTTCCGCATTTGCAGTTGCAAATAAATAATGGTTCAATATGTTTTCACCTAATTACCTGTGTATATTGTAGTGGGCTTTCAGTAGCTCTCCTCTTTCGCATCAGCCGTCAATGGCTAACAGTTCATATTTGAGAGTGTACATTTGTAATACATTATCAAAAACTCAAAATCATTAGATATAGTCTGCGAATTCCTAAGTTCTTATCTGTAGCCATAGCATCACTGTCATATATGTACTGGCTCTCTTGTACATCTCTCTCTGAACTGTAACTCAATAATAGACATAGTTGTATTAGATTCACACTCTCCTTTTTACCGAATGAAAGAGGGCCCTGATTTTATTCTTCTCACTAAGCACTTGCTGGATGTGAGGTTAATTTCGCCATCTCTATTTGGATGTTTGATGCATTCTTTTGGAACCTAACAGAATAGAAAGAAGTGTCTAATGCAGATGAATATTCGTGGATTTATAATGCATGAAAAAAAAGATATCTGAAATTTCTTTCTACTGATATAAATCATTATCTTAGTCGCATCATGGAAATGTCTATACGGTAGAGTTTTCGATCATGTGATGCTGTGTTCTCTGTGACTGCTTTTTAGATTAAGTGTCATTTTAAGATTGGTATTTAATTTTACAATATTGTTACATTATCGTACGATTCATGTATCTTTAGTATAATAATTTAGTTGTCCCGTAGCAACGCACGGACACGCTACCTAGTAAGAGACTAAAGAGACAAAATTTCTCCTTTAAATTTTTCGTCCGTCCATTCTTTGGCCCAACTGTTCCGCACTATACAATGTTGCCACAGATCACTCGCCACCTGCTTGCGAACAGCTAGCTTCGCTCGCGGCCCACACGTCCGACCCACTGTTGCCTGTAGAAAAAACGCCACTCCAAATACAAAAATACAACGTCGGCGGGAGTTCGACCTTTGGCCTCCAGGGTCGGAAGAAAGGTGGCCAACCACTAGGCCACTCGGTAAACTGTGACACATTTGAGGTGATTTATTCTTATAGTCTTGTCGCGCTGCCATCCTTCAGGTGGCCGCCGCAGTAGGACTCCATGCACTGATGCACCTCACCGAGGAGTGGCCGCACGGCAGCTGGATGAAGTTCCGGCTTACAAAAAACTTCGTTCACCGACGGACTAGATTCAATTAATTAAAGCTCACATCATTTTTTTAAGCTACCAATTTTGTCACTTTGGAGATGTTATAACAATTATGCATACCAGCGAATCACTTGGTTGTTGTGATATATCTATACCTACCGAATAATAAAGAGTCAAAATTTCTCCACGCCCTTTTCATCTAGCCCCATTCTGTTTGGCCAACTACTGGCCCACTCGTTCCCGCTCACGGCCCACCTCTTCCGTCACTCCTCCCCGCTCACAGTGCCGCCACTCCTCTTTCTCCGTCCTCCGCCGGGCTGCCCTATCTCTCGCCTCCGTGCTCCACCTCGGCCTCGGCCTCCACCGCGGCGACGCCGTCCTGGTTCCTCTCGTGCAACTCGCTCCTGCTCCTGTAGATACTCCTAAGCGTCCTTGTCTTGTGGCGCCATCGTGGCGACAGCGTCAGCCTACCCGGACGCCCGGCCCGCCGAGGTGGCCACCGCCGCTCGTGATTCAGGGACCGGTCATGGTCGTCACCGCGTCGGACCTCGCCGCAAAGCTCGCTGTGGGCCTTGCCGCCGCCGCTCCTCACGTCACATTTGCCCAAGGATCCCGCATGGCTCTCGGCTGCCGCCGCAGTCCTCGTCGTCATCGTTTCCAGGGTCAAGATCTAGGAGCGGGGGCTGGGTGTGCGAGGATGACGTGACTAACTGAATGAATTGAGAGCCTTCATTTAGGTGCTATTATTGAAGTGGAATAATAAATTTACGCAAAAAAAATAGGTGGGCATCCAAACCTAAAATAGAGGTTTTGATTTAGGGACCCATTACAACGCACGGGCATTTGTGCTAGTATCTATATAATAATAAAGAGGCAAAATTTCTCCACTCTATTTTTCGTCAAGCCTTCCCTAACTACCTGTGTAATGGGCATGTCTCCTGTCTAATATATATAGGATACGAGTCTATAGTCCAAAATAGATACAGCTCTAAACAAATAGGAAAAAAGTCCACAGTCCAAAATACGGTATAACTCTTTTTTAATGTAAGGACTCTGGTTCGTTCGGAGTCCGACTCAAATCAGAGATGTTTTTTTTCCGTTACTCAACTCGCTTTGGACTGCAGTCGACCAACATAATTTTTTATGAGGCAGAGCGGTATACCGAATCAATAAGACTCTTCGCGATAAATTGAGCCAAACCCGTTATAACACAGCCGTCGAAGTGAATGAATTCGAGAAACCATGGCATATAGATAGATAAAAAAGGATCCTAAAAAAAGCAAGAAGAATTCTTCCGTGCTTCTGTTTCACTCGGACTCAGGACTCTCCCTTCTCGTTGCGATGATAGCGAACAAAAAAATAAAAGAAAATCGTCCGTATCCTGCACGGCGCCACACTCCTACGCCTCCTCCCGATTCCCGAATTCGACCAGCCGAGTCCAACGTGCACACGACACCATGGCAACGCTGGCGTCGTCATCCGAGAGGAAAGAAGCAAGCTTCAGGGGTCCACACTGGACGTGGCAGGTTCAAACTCCGCAAGATGAATACAAAAGACAACTATATTGGGATAGTATGCACCAAAATCGACACCGGCATAAACCAAAATCAGACCACAAGATCGAGATTACGCGCCTCATCGGCCGCGGCGGAAGGTGGAGACGAGGAAGGCGAAGGGGATCGTGGAGCCAGTGGGCAGGTACAGGAGCGATAGTCGGTCCATGAGGAGGCGCTCGGCGGCGGCGCACAGGGCGAGATGAGAGGGCGCGACTCGGAGAGGAGCTCGGTGGCGGTGAGCTCGAGGTAGGTGACGGTGGGGCTGGGGCTCGCCGAGGACGCAAGGGAGGAGGATGATGTCCTCCACCTCGTCGTGAGAGCACTGCGGACGTGCGGGAGCCAGCGATGGGGACGCCATCGTCGGCGGGCGGCTCGCTGCTTCAACTTGTTGAATCGCTTGTTGTGGTGGGTCGAGAGTCGAGAGACGCGAGAGAGCGCTGGTCGCTGACTCGCTGGACCGGGTCAGAGCGATGCTAGAAGCGTGGAAGGCTACAACAAAAAAAAAGGTGTGGCTTAAATCCCATGTATAGAATACTTATCAGTAGATAGATATAGAAGGGAATAGGGAATACAGCCATACAGGTATAATATAAATCTAGACTTAAACTGCTATCTTTGGGCAATCAAAACCTCAGCTTGCTTTCTTTAAGAAACCTGAGGACCTGTTTGGAACACAGGAATCAGTTCAATTCCCACAGGAATGAGAGGAAAATCCTCCACTTCAAACAGGGCTTGAACTCCCGTTTTCTTTCCCCTATCAGATCATGGAGTATTCAGGCCCGGTTTAGATGCATCTTCAAATTTCAAAAGTTCCATCACATCAATGTTTGGACACTTATTGCAAAAGTTAAAATGTTGCTACAGTAACAAAAATTGCAAAATATTAAATCTAAACCCCCCACCCTAACTATGAAAATTTGAAATCGAGCTCCTCACATAACTCTACGAGAAGGTCAAGGGAGCCTAATTAATCAGTCATTACCAAATATTTACTGTAGTATAATATTATTAAATCATGAATTAATTAAGCTTAAAAGATTCGTCTCGTAATTTACACGGCCTAAAGTGTCATCAGTTTTGATAATTTATATGATTTGATTTGATTTTGACAAAAGAGATCTATAAATTATGAGTTGTCGGAAACAGTATTTTTTTTCTCCCGTTGCAACGCATGGGCTTGTTTTCCTAGTATAAATAATACCTTATTCGCTCCTGCAAAACACGATCTTATCCACTCTCCGTCAATGCTTTAACTGTGTTTGGGCCTGCTATCTTTTTGGGCTGTTTGGGCACCAGAGGACTCAGGTGGAGGCCGTTTGGGCCTGATGTTGTCATTTTGGGCCATCAATGCTTTAGCTGCTATTGCCGCTAATAAATCAGGGTGTTTTTAGCAGATATTTCCGGCTCTTAGCTTTTTCAGCAATAGCCGGAGATTTAAAACCTTATGCAAACGCATGCGGTACATATACATACAGACTAGCTAATCAAATTCAACAAATCAAAAAAGCGTGCGCACACACACGCGAATGCATCAAACATCTCCCTATGCTAGTCACCAGACAACTATAGCCTCAGTGGGAGTGCGTGGACGCCGGCTGCTTAGAGTAAATGAAACCAGCCTTTTCGATGCTATGCTGTTCTCTAGCCTGGGAATGCTGCGTGGTACCTTGCTGGTAATATATAGTTGCTTTGAGTGAATTGTGAAGCAACCTCCATTTGTTCCTTCTCTCTCCGTAGCTCGTTGACGAAGTCTTAGGTCAAGGCAACGGGAGTGACTAATGCACGGCTGGCCGTGCTATTAGCTTCCGGCAGGCACACACCATTTCAGAAAAGAAAATTTCCACCAAATCAACTTTTTTCCTTTTATAGTAAGTATTGCTTCCGCCCAACACTGGCCAACTGTCCCCCTTGCTGTTTCCCACGCACCACCCAACATTTCTCATCTGCAGGAGCTTTCCCACTTAATAAAAAATTGAATTAAGTTGCTGGGCTCTAAACACTATTACACTAATAGGCCAAATTCATTCATTGGTAATGCACACACAATGGAAAGGAAAAGCAAAAAAAAAAAAGCTAAATATTACATACAGATCTCATAAATATATACTTGGGAATATCATTTAGTATATCAAGTATCATCAGACAAGTTTGCACAGAAGAAAAACGTATGGCCCCGCTGCTTGCAACCGCAGCTCCACTCGGAATGTGGCTCTGCCCGCCTAGCTTTGCTCAACATCTGGCAAGGAGGAGGCATAGAGGACACTGATTAACTATCTACAAACAATTAGAAAGCAACTCAAACCGCACAAGAATGATCTTGTTAAATTGATAAAGCCCAGGAGCATACAACCGATCTTTCATTTGTTAGGCAAAATAGTGTTAGACATTAAGCAATAATATTGTTATAAATGAGGCAATAATGTGTGGTTGATAAAGCAATAATAATAAGATAACCTAGAAATGAAGATTGATACCTCAGGCATAAGGAGAAATGGGTGCACATAGTTTTAAAACAGGAGGTATCACCAGACGTTACTCCTAGCACAATAGTGTGAGGAAATGCTAGCCGGCATCAGCTCGATTATAAATGGGTAACTGACAAGCATCAATTAAATGCTATGCATAATAAGCATCAAGGCTCTCTGTAGATATTATAGCATGACCAAGAAAAAAAATGCAGCAGGTGGCACCATAGAAATGAGCATCTAAAATTGCAGAAAAGCATCAGGAAGTAATAAAGCTAGGCTCCAATTCAAGTTGGTCTGATGACAACTCAGTCACATTGAATTGCAAAATGTTAGCACTAAATCAACTAATTTCGAATAGCTATCCTCAAATTACTCATTGGAAAGTCAAAACAAACTAGATGCAAAGAGAGCAGCTTGAATTCAAGATGCATGCTTGAAAGTGCATTTGCCCCATCGTGGGTTTTGGTTAGTTGATGACACCTAAATTAGGGACTAATGAACTCTACTAAGACTATGTGCAGGTTTAATCCTGTGAGAGCATATTGAAAATCTAATTGGGATTAAACGGTGCCCCTCAATTCGACTTGAACTTCGGCGCTTCGACTCAAGCGATGGTTAGAATTACTTTTATTATTTTCTTGAGTTAGGAATGCCGTACTATTAAGAGGGATGCAAAACTAAGTGGTCTGATGAAGATAGAGTGCTCAAGCTTTAATTTAAAATCAAAAGAGAGACACTCAGAGCACCGCACGAACACGATCGAGCTGCTGGAACTTGACCAGTCGGAAGTTCCGGTCGGAGCCGGAAGTTCCGACGTTCAGCCTTCTGGTGGCGTGGCTAAGTGCTGGGAGGTCGGAAGTTCCGGCTGGAGCCAAAAGTTCCGATTGTCCCGCACTAAGACCTATTTTGAATAGCAGGGTCGGAAGTTCCGACACCGTTGTCGGAAGTTCCGACGCAGATCTGAACGGTTGAATTTGGACTCGTCTATAAAAGCTCCTCTCTCACTTCTAACCGTTACCATTGACTCTCAGCGACCTAATTCCGTCCAAAAACAGCTCCCAAGCATTGAAGGCTCCCCTCTCCTCTCCCCTTTGCTCCCAACTTCGATTCCCCCAAGGATTTGAGTGAAGAGTGAGTGGATCGAGTGAGAAAATCATCTCTTGAGCTTGAGCACTTGATTCTCCTCGTCTTGCCGGTTGGTTTTGCGTTTGTTACTCTTGGAGTTTTGCTCCTAGCCGGCTAGGCGTTGCCCAAGAGCATCCAAATTTGTGGATTCGCCTTGGGAAGTTTGTATTACCCGTGATTCCTAGTGGAAACCTCGAGATACCTTTGTGGTTTCTTTGAGAGAGGCTAAGGAGGTAAAATAGACTCCGACCTTTGCGGTCACCTCAACAACGAGGACGTAGGTGCTCCATTGTGGGGTGGCCGAACCTCGGAATAAATCCTTGTGTCTCTTGTGCTCGTTGTTTTTGTTGCAATACTTGTTTTGTATTACTTTTTGCTTGTCTTTCCCTACCTCCTTCTACTTTATAGGGTTTGAACTCCACACGTGGCTTGGAGCATCTCCGGAGCTGAACAACCTCGACTGCTACCTCACTTCATCACTGGGTAAAAGGGTTGTAAGTTTTCGCACGCTCAAAAGTTCATTTGGCCACTAGGGCTAGTTTCAACGTAGGGGTTGGAACCTCCGACAGTTTGGGCAGTCGGAAGTTCCGACACAAACTGCCGGAACTTCCGGCAGTCTCTGATCAAATTGAACTAGAGTGTGTGCAGATTTTTAATTAGGCCTGTTCACCCCCCCTCTAGGCCATTGTAGATCCTTTCAATTGGTATCAAAGCCTAACCCTCTTGTTAGCGCTTCACCGCGTGAGGGATTGCAATGGCAACATTTAGTGAAGATGATGTGAAAGCTCTAGCCGAGAGAATTGCAAATCAATTGCTAGAAAGACAAGCCAAGCAGTTTGAAGAGCAAATGAGCAAGATGAAGGAAGAGATTGATAGCTTGAAAGATGCTTTGAGCAACAAGAATGAAAACTAACCTAGTGCATCAAGCTCAAAGAATAGTGGCAATGAAAAAGAGAAAGAACAAGATGGGAACAAAACACCAAGAGAATTCAGCAATACACCCTTCGACTACAACCTATTGAACAAAAACAACCTCAACCAAATGCCACATATCAACTTTGGCAAGCCACCCCCATTTGATGGAGTCAACTACAATGATTGGGCACACAAGATGAAGATGCATCTCATTGCGGCAAGATGTTGGGAGATTGTAAGTGTTGGCATTCATCCTCCGGATGTAGATGGTGAAATCACTTCTCAAGATGTTCATGATTTCCATCTCAATGCACAAGTCGCGTCTTTGATCCTATCATGCCTCAAGCCCGAAGAAAGTAACAAGGTGCATGGAATTGAAAATGCCAAGTTAATTTGGGACACTCTTAGGATATCATATGAAGGTGATGAAAGTGTGAGAAAAAGCAACATAGAGTTACTCCAAGGAAGGATTGAAAATTTCTCTATCAAGAGTGGAGAAACTACCCAACAAGTGTTTGATAGGTACATGACTTTGATCAACAAGATAAGAGCTCTAGGTGATGAAAGGTGGGATGACAATTTGGCGGCAAGGAAGTTGCTTAGAGCATATAGAGTCAAGAACAAGACACTTGCATCAATCATCATGGAAAGACCAAACTATGAGAAGATGACACCCCATGAGATGCTTGCAAAAATAAAGCATCATGAAGTCCTAAATGATGAAGCCATCGAAGATCAATCTCAAGATATAAACAACAAGAAATACATTGCTCTCAAAGCAAGTCAAGAACATGCATCAAGTCAAGATAGAAGAAAGAAGTACGTTCATGATAGCTCAAGTGAAGACGATGAAGACACCGATGAAGAAACCGCACTTCTTGTTAAGAACTTCAAGAAAATCATGAGAAGGAAAATGTTCAAAAAGAGTTATGGTGATGGAAGTAAGAGAAACAAGAAAAGAGTGTGCTACAAGTGTGGTGCCAATGATCACTTCATTGCCGAATGTCCTCAAAACAAAGACAAGAACAAATACAACAAAGATGATGACAAGAAAGGTAGAAGGAAGAGAAGAGGTGAAGCACACATTGGGCAAGAATGGTACTCAAGTGATAATTCAAGTGATGATGAGAAGACCAAAGGGAAGGGCAAGGAGAAGGGTGTCACCAACATTGCTATCCACAAGACATCCTCTCCAAGCCTCTTCGCCAACAACTCATCGTCATCTAGGCTCTTCACCAACCTCTCCTCTACACCGCGCCTATTTGAGGACCTCTCCGATGATGAAGGCGTCACTCCAACTTGCCTTATGGCAAAAGGGGAGAAGGAATATGCCTCCGGTGGAATGAGTTGGGTGTTGGATAGCGGATGCACCAATCATATGACCGGGGCAAAGGACATGTTCACTTCATTTCAACCAAATAATGATTCATGTGAAAACATTGTGTTTGGTGACAATGGCAAAGGAGAAGTACTTGGTTTGGGTAAAATTGCTATCTCAACCGACAACTCAATTTCTATTGTTTTACTTGTGCATTCGTTGAGTTACAATTTGTTGTCCGTTTCTCAACTTTGTGAGATGGGCTACGATTGTCTCTTTACGGATAAGGGTGTGACCGTTTATAGAAGAAGGGATTCCTCTATTGCATTTACGGGTCGTTTGAAGGGCAAACTTTATCTAGTTGATTTCACAACTAATAAAGTGAAGCCCGAGACTTGTTTAATTGCAAAATCCAACATGGGTTGGCTATGGCATCGCCGACTAGCACATGTTGGGATGAGGAACTTGGCCCAACTTCAAAGAGGCGAGCACATCCTTGGACTAACGAATGTTTCTTTTGAGAAAGATAGAATTTGTAGTGCATGCCAAGCCGGAAAGCAAGTGGGAGCAAAGCATCCTATCAAAAATGTTGTGTCAACATCAAGACCATTGGAGCTTCTTCACATGGATTTATTTGGACCCGTCGCCTATCAAAGCATTGGCGGTAACAAATACGGATTTGTAATTATTGATGACTATTCTCGTTTCACTTGGGTGTTCTTTTTGGTAGATAAAAGTGAAACGCAAAGCATCTTCAAGAAGTTTGCAAGAAGAGCTCAAAATGAGTTTGAATTGAAGATCAAGAGAGTTAGAAGTGACAATAGGACGGAGTTTAGGAACACCAACATTGAAGCATACCTTGATGAAGAAGGCATCAAGCATGAGTTTTCGGTTCCTTATACTCCACAACAAAATGGTGTTGTGGAGAGGAAGAATCGAACTCTCATTGAAGCCGCAAGATCAATGTTGGATGAATACAAAACTCCACATCATTTTTGGGCGGAGGCAGTCAACACCGCATGTCATGCTATCAACCGCCTATATCTTCACAAAATTAGAAACAAGACCCCATATGAGCTTCTAACCGGTAACAAACCAAAGGTGCACTACTTTAGAGTCTTTGGTTGTAAGTGTTTCATACTTAATAAGAAAACCAAAAGCTCAAAGTTTGCACCTAAAGTACATGAAGGTTTTCTACTTGGTTATGGTACTAATGAACATGGCTATCGTGTGTTCAATAATGTCACCGGCAATATTGAACTAATGGTAGACGTGTCCTTTGATGAAACCGACGGCTCTCAAAAGGAGCAAGTCGACAATGACTTTGTAGGTAATGATATGTCTGCTAGTCAAGCAATCAAAAAGCTTGCGATTGGTGATGTGAAGCCCAAGGAGACTCAAGATGATGATGAAGAACAAATTGTGTTCTCTCCACAAGATACAATATCTAATCATGTGCATGACAATGTACATGATCAAGCTTCCGCATCAATTACTCCGAATGATGAGAACACAAGTCAACTACAAGATCAACATCAAAATGATCAAGTAGAAACTCATCAAAATGATCAAGAATCAAATGAAATCAATCCAATCAATGATCAAGAACAACATGATGATGATGATGATGAAGATGATGATGGTCCCATGCAAAGAAGATCACTTGTCCCACATCCAACGGTGCATCAAAGTGTTCAACAGGACCACCCCGTTGACAACATTTTGGGAAGCATACAACGAGGGGTAACTATTCGTTCACGTTTAGCTACTTTTTGCCAACATTAATCGTTTGTTTCTCCCAAGGAACCCACGACGATTGAAGACGCACTCAAGAGTGCGGATTGGATGATGGCAATGCAAGAAGAGTTGAACAACTTCACCCGGAATGAAGTCTGGTCCTTAGTGGAAAGACCCAATCAAAACGTGATTTGAACCAAATGGGTCTTCCGCAACAAACAAGATGAACATGGTATAGTCACAAGAAACAAGGCAAGGTTGGTGGCCAAAAGATTCACCCAAATAGAACGTTTGGATTTCGGTGAAACTTATGCACCAGTAGCTAGGCTTGAGTCAATTCGTATATTACTTGCCTTTGCTACTCACCATGATTTCAAGCTATATCAAATGGACGTGAAAAGTGTATTTCTCAACGGCCCCATCTCCGAGGTGGTGTATGTGGAACAACCACCGGGTTTTGAGGATCCGAAGTACCCCAACTATGTCTACAAGCTGTCCAAGGCGCTCTATGGGCTCAAACAAGCCCCTAGAGCTTGGTATGATTGTCTTAAGGACTTCCTACTCAAACAAGGGTTTGAGATAGGCAAGGCCGATCCTACTCTCTTTACTCGCAAAGTTCATAAAGATATTTTTGTTTGCCAAATATATGTCGATGACATAATATTTGGTAGTACTAATGTGGCTTTTTGTGAGGAGTTTAGTAGGATCATGACCAAGAGATTTGAAATGTCCATGATGGGAGAAGCTGAAATTCTTTTTAGGATTTCAAATCAAGCAACTCAAGGAAGGGACTTTTATAGGTCAAACTAAGTACACACTTGACATGTTGAAGAAGTTTGACATGGACAAAGCCAAGCCAATGAAGACACCCATGGCGGCCACCGGGCACTTGGACCTTGATGAGGATGGTAAGGCTGTCAATCAAAAGGTATATCGCTCCATGATTGGATCCCTACTCTACCTTTGTGCATCTAGGCCCGATATAATGCTTAGTGTGTGCATGTGTGCTAGATATCAAGCAAATCCAAAAGAATGTCAATGGCAATCAAGAGAATCTTTCGATATTTGGTTTTCACCCCTAATCTTGGCCTGTGGTATCCTAAGGGCTCCACTTTTGATTTAGTTGGCTACTCCGATTCGGATTATGGAGGCTGCCGAATAGATTGAAAGAGTACTACCGGGACTTGCCAATTCATTGGTAGATCCTTGGTGTCTTGGAGTTCTAAGAAACAAAACACCGTTGCCTTGTCTACCGCTGAAGCCGAGTATGTTGCGGCCGGCGCCTACTGTGCCCAACTACTTTGGATGAAGCAAACTCTAAAAGACTTTGGTTGTGAGGTAACCAAGATTCCTCTTTTGTGTGACAACGAGAGTGCCATTAAGTTGGCAAACAACCCTGTAAACCATTCTCGTACAAAGCACATAGACATCCGGCATCACTTTTTGAGAGACCACGAAGTCAAAGGAGATATCGCTCTACGTCATGTGAGCACCGAATTTCAACTAGCCGATATCTTCACAAAGCCCCTAGATGAGTCAAGATTCTGTGCTTTGAGGAGTGAGCTAAATATCATTGATTCTCGGAACTTTGATTGATATCTTGCACATTGTTGAATGTGAAAACGATTTTGAAAATTGTCTATTTGTCTTCAAAACTACTTTCTAAGTCTTTCAAGTATGATTATAGCCCTGTACTGATGATTTGACTTCTAATCATACCTGAAAGTGCTATTGTTCATCATAAATGTGCCCCACTATTTTTTAGCCGTAGCGGCTGTATGTGGTAGTGTCGGAAGTTCCGGCCCGAGCCAGAAGTTCCGACGCGTCGGAACTTCCGGCTTGTGCCACCGGAACTTCCGAAGCAGATCTGACCGCGGGGTTAAATCCCAATACCGGTTCGATTTCTAAACTTACCCCTTCACTTTCGCCCGTTACCGTGCCCTAGCTCTGCTCGTGACCCAAGTCACCATTGCCGTCACCCTTGCCTTCCAAGGCTCGATTGGTGGTGGTGTGGCCTCTCCGGAAGTTCCGGAGGCCCTCCGGCGTCTTCTCCGGCGTTACCCACCTTCCCTCCCTCCCGGAACTTCCGAGGTGAGCCCTTCTCTCTATTGTTCTTGGTGCCTTTTGGTGCTCGGTTCATGGTGAACTCTAGGGCTCATCCTTTTTGGTTCTTGGTGGCTTGAAGGACGTGGACTCGATCGGAGAACTCGGCATCGCTGCGGATTTCTCTTCTCTTCTTCTCTTCCCCCTATCTCAAGGTATACCATGGTTCTTTCTCTCTCCCGTGCAATGTACCTTGTGGTTCTTCTTCCTCTACCTCTCCTCTCTCTGTTGTGCATGGTATGTGATGGATTGCGTCGATTTGGAACACGTTTGCTCACACCGTTACTGGGCCGGTCGGAACTTCCGACGTGCCGGAAGTTCCGACACCTGAAGTCGGAACTTCCGACCCCCCCAGTCACTGTGATCAGCCCTGTTCCTGCTCTACGTCGTCTATTCGTCCCTGCTGCTTTTCCCTCTCTTACTCTTCTCTTTGTCTCTCTGCAGCATGGCCGATGCTAGTGGCTCTCGCCGTCCGCAGCGTTCGAGGCAGCCTCCGCCGTCTTCGCAGCCTGCGCCGACTCGCGAGCACCGCTCCAAGTCGAATCAGGATCGCAGTAGTCGTCCTCGCCGTAGTGACGGTGCTGGCAGCTCCTCCGGTGCTGCCGCGCCACCTGCTGCTCGTGTTTCGGGCATGGATCCTGTGGTGGACCCTGAAGAGGAGGCTCTTGACCGTGCCGGGCGGACCATCTCCAATCCGGTCACGCGCTCTCCTGCCGCTGGTCCCATATTTTCGGTATAGCTCACCCACTTCAATCCCAACCTCCCCAAGCCTGTGATGCGGGAGCCGGAGCTTGCACCCAACTATGGCGGCTGGGCACCTCCTCTGAATGTGGATTACCGTCACCAGACCACTCTTCTCCGCCAAAATCGGCAGAGGAACTTTTTCCAGGAGGATGAGAAGGACTTGACGTTGGAGTATCGTTTTTGGGCGGCGTTTCACTCTCATGTGTACAACTCGCTCTACTACACCAAGTTCCTTCGCAAGCGGGAGCCTCCTGTTATTCCTATGAAGGCAATTGATGCATATCACTTGGGTTGCTTTCAAGAGCCTGAAATGAAGAAGCTGGTTCATGACCTTGACACTCATCGCCTTAGTCACCTCATGAGTTTTCGGAATGATTGGAACAATGAGATCATCTGCCGGTTCTATGCTTCCTATTATCATGCATACAACTATGTTGACGATGTGGATGAGATTCATTGGACCACTGAGGGCAAGCACTATCGTGTTGATTTTACCACCTTTGCTCGCCTGCTCGGCTTTTGTGAGGATGATCGTGACGATACCCAGCTGATTGATTTTGAGGATCCCGTTCAGGGCACGCTGCAGTACATGTATATTGCCGGCCAATACCCAGATGGTCAGACGTCCTACCTGATGCCCTACTTCTATGTCTTCAATACAATCCTTCGCCAGATTCTTTATCTGAAGGTTGGGGATGTGACATATCTTAGGGAGGACTCCTACAAAATACTTGACAGGTTTGCCCAGGGTGAGACTTTCTCTATTAGTCTCTACATTTGGAACAAGATTCATGATGCTAGTGAGAATACCGTGAAACTTCTTCCATATGCTCCCTACATCATGCATATCATTGAGCAAGTCACCGGCATTATATTTCCCAATGATGCATCTCAGGGCCTCCTCAAGATCACCAACAAGATCTCCAAGCATGCAGCGGATCTCTTGAAGGAGAAAGACCAAGCTCACATATCTCGCACCAAGTCCGGCTCGCGCCCCTCCGCTCCCGCTCGGCGGCGCCATGCTCCTCCTTCTCCCCCTCCAAAGAAGCCTTCCAAGGTCAAGTTTGTGCTCAAGAAGATCTTTGAGACCATGTGCTACAAGATGGAGAAGGATGATCGCCGTCTTCGCCGCATGGAGGACAAGCTTAATCTTTCTCCCGCCTCTCCTCTTCGTGAGTTCCGTGACCCCTTTACTCTTTATGATGAGGAATCTGGCTCCTCTTCGCGCCCCCATGGCTAGGGTCCAGCTCGTGACGATGATGATGAGGACGAGGACTCCTCCGATGAGGAGGATGTGGAGAAGGACATTGGTGGCGCCGAGATCCGCTCCGACAACGACAACGACGACGATGTTGAGGATGATGGCGACGACGACTACGATGAAGACGATAAGTGACCGTGAGCTTTCATCGTGGCCTACCCTTTTTTTCATCGTGGGAGTGTTAGGCTAATTATCGTATTGTAATATTTAGTTTGAAAACTTTGTGGCTTGTATTAAAAACTATGTGTGGTGGCACTATGTGATGGACAACTAGTGTTGTGCTAAATGGTTGTGGAACAAGTTTAATGCTTATCTTCTATCTATTTGGTAACTTGTTCCTCATTTGTGTTGATTTATTTTTGATGGCTATGCATTGATGAACTTCACTCTATCTTTACTAGCCATCAATTTTTTTTTGAATAATGACTTGTCATATTGCATCACGATTTTTATATATTAATTCTCACCTTGTTTTGCACCCCACGGATTGCAAGTTTTAGGGGGAGTCTCTCATTCTTAATGTATGAATGAGTTAAGAATCTATTTGGAATTCAAGTCCATAGCATACACTAAGGGGGAGTTCTTCACAAAACTCTCAACTCAAAGTTTCAATTCTTTCTATCCTATGTAAGCCTAAGTTGGTTGTCATCAATTACCAAAAAGGGGGAGATTGAAAGTGCATTTGCTCCATCGTGGGTTTTGGTTAGTTGATGACACCTAAATTAGGGACTAATGAACTCTACTAAGACTATGTGCATGTTTAATCCTGTGAGAGCATATTGAAAATCTAATTGGGATTAAACGGTGCCCCTCAATTCGACTTGAACTTCGGCGCTTCGACTCAAGCGATGGTTAGAATTACTTTTATTATTTTCTTGAGTTAGGAATGCCGTACTATTAAGAGGGATGCAAAACTAAGTGGTCTGATGAAGATAGAGTGCTCAAGCTTTAATTTAAAATCAAAAGAGAGACACTCAGAGCACAGCACGAACACGATCGAGCTGCTGGAACTTGACCAGTCGGAAGTTCCGGCCCAGGCCGGAAGTTCCGACGTTCAGCCTTCTGGTGGCGTGGCTAAGTGCTGGGAGGTCGGAAGTTCCGGCCCTGGCCGGAAGTTCCGACTCGTCGGAAGTTCCGGCTGGAGCCAGAAGTTCCGACTGTCCCGCACTGAGACCTATTTTGAATAGCAGGGTCGGAAGTTCCGACACCGCTGTCGGAAGTTCCGACGCAGATCTGAACGGTTGAATTTAGACTCGTCTATAAAAGCTCCTCTCTCACTTCTAACCGTTACCATTGACACTCAGCGACCTAACTCCGTCCAAAAACAGCTCCCAAGCATTGAAGGCTCCCCTCTCCTCTCCCCTTTGCTCCCAACTTCGATTCCCCCAAGGATTTGAGTGAAGAGTAAGTGGATCGAGTGAGGAAATCATCTCTTGAGCTTGAGCACTTGATTCTCCTCGTCTTGCCGGTTGGTTTTGCGTTTGTTATTCTTGGAGCTTTGCTCCTAGCCGGCTAGGCGTTGCCCAAGAGCATCCAAATTTGTGGATTCGTCTTGGGAAGTTTGTATTACCCGTGATTCCTAGTGGAAACCTCGAGTTACATTTGTGGTTTCTTTGAGAGAGGCTAAGGAGGTGAAATAGACTCCGACCTTTGTGGTCACCTCAACAACGAGGACGTAGGTGCTCCTTTGTGGGGTGGCCGAACCTCGGGATAAATCCTTGTGTCTCTTGTGCTCGTTGTTTTTGGTGCAATACTTGTTTTGTATTACTCTTTGCTTGTCTCTCCCTACCTCCTTCTACTTTCTAGGGTTTGAACTCCACACGTGGCTTGGAGCATCTCCGGAGCTGAACAAGCTCGACTGCTACCTCACTTCATCACTGGGTAAAAGGATTGTAAGTTATTGCACGCTCAAAAGTTTATTTGGCCACTAGGGCTAGTTTCAACGTAGGGGTCGGAACCTCCGACAGTTTGGGCCGGAAGTTCCGACACAGTCGGAAGTTCCGACACAAACTGCCGGAACTTCCGGCAGTCTCTGATCATTGAACTAGAGTGTGTGCAGATTTTTAATTAGGCATATTCACTCCCCCTCTAGGCCATTGTAGATCCTTTCAATGCTGCTCTTGGCATCTTTCCTAGCCAAAAAATATCAGCAGCCGGCTACAAGGAAAACTGCATTTTTCTTAGGCATTTTAAGTGTCATATATTGGGCAACAATATCTTCTCAAAATAGGCAAGGCAAGTATAGTGGTCAAACAGCAACAAAGCATTTTAGTCCTGTTGAAAAAAACACAACTCATCACGACCAAATGATACTAAATTGCTACCAGAATACTAATAACTTGCCTGACCAAATGATATTAAATTGCTACCAGAATACTAATAGCTTGCCTGACCAATGATATTAAATTGATTATTACTAATAATTTCCTGCCTCGCACACATAATAAGTAGTGTCCTAGTTCTTAGACCGGTAAGGTATAGCTAGTAGAATGGTACTGATCTTAGGGTCCATGTATTAGCTTTTACCTACAATTGCTTCTTAGTGAAAAAGCATGCTGCACCTCGTACCCATATTTAACTACTAGGAGTACCTTTATACACATGTTTGTGTCTAAGCATTATGATTGCAAGGTGTTTGCAGCCTAGTTACAACTTATCACAAATATATGCCTGTAGCTTAGCTTGCCCAAAATATGTTTAGTATGTTGTCTCTTAATACTAATACTCCTACCAATCAAGGTGTACTGTACATGTCAACATATGTAAAAACAGTTGATATAAAAAACAGAGTAATGTATTGGGTGGGCATACCTTAGGAACCCCTAAAGACGATAAAGCAGAGTGTTCCTGTCCTCTAGTGATTGCCTAATACAAGCAGCGCCTAAAAAACCATTTTGGATGAAGGGTTCAGCTCAATTACCATAACTAGAGGTAGAATCAAATAGGATAGAAAGTCTAATAAATTTAAAAGACAAAAGAGAGAGACTACAAAGGTGAGAGAATGGCCAAAACAATGAACAATAGGTGCATCCTGAATGGGTAGAAGTATGGATGAAAATGGTACGGATATTTATCCGACCGACCGTTCGACCGAATTCGTTTAGAGGTGTTCAGATCTATCTGTATCTGAGTCCAGATATTCAATATCCGATATCGTATCCGTAACCGGATACTCAAATCGTATATTTATGATGTCGACATCCAATTGTATCCTATTTGCTGACACCATCCGTATTCGAATCAAAATCCGACCAGAAATATGAAAACAAATATGATATTAGTGATATCCGTTCGTATCAGATCCGTTTTCATCCCTAGGTAGAAGGCATTAGAATGTTGCAATTAAACATCAGTGACATATATGTGTTGGCAGAGTGAATGAAAGCAGTAAGGATGGGTAATGTACTAATGTTGAACAATCCGGGCATTTCGACAGATAAACAATAGAACCGCACAAAAAAAATATAATTTAATGAGCCCACAAATAAGTGGTACACGCGCTGTGTATCTCAAATACAATAGAAGTTTAATCACACTCAAATGGCAAGTGCATAAAGCGCAACGGCTGATGTTGCTCGCACAAGCAGCAGCCATTCACCGTCCAGACCATAATTAGCTAATCACAGTTTTAGAGTGGCAAAGGGGACCTAACGCAAGCATTAGATGAGGAGAAATCTCACATCCGATGGGAAGGAATCTACATAGCCTCGGCACCTGGCGCTAGGTGGGGCCGGGAGTCCCCAATTTCCGTTGGATCCGCCATGGCCGGCGCGGGTGGGGGCGGCGAGGAGCTCGGCGTGGCAAAGGAAGGCAGGCAGTGGGGCACGGGCGTGAGAAGGACACCTGGGAGGAGCTCGCCAGTCGCAGGTCGCCGGTCGCCAGGGAGAGAGAGAGAGACGCCAGTAAGGAACGGTTGAAGACGAGCGTGAAAGGATAATAGAGCGATGGCATGCGTGTCTGCCCCCGTGTGCGTGTGTCCGTGTGCGTGCGATTGGAATAAAAGACGGCCGGCCCGATTTAAAGTCTTTACCTTTTTCTTATTACATAACCGCGCTCCTACTTTCGTAAAATGATTAGTGGACAGATAATAATGTACTCCCTCCATCCTAAATTATAAGTCATTTTAAAAATTTTATAGAGTCAAACCATCTTAACTTTAACAAGTTTATATGGAAAGATAATACTATTTACAATATTAACTAAATATCATTATATTCTTCATCAAACATATTTTTATAGTACACTTATTTGGTGTCATAAATCTTTGTATTTCTCTCAATGATTTTGGTCAAACTTGAAATGTTTTGACTCTTCAAGATTTTTAAAATGACTTACAATTTAGGATGGAGGGAGTATACTCTTCTGGTTCCAAAGCGCACTTTTTTCGATTGAAATGAAGCAGTTAGGCCATATTTGGCACGACTTCTCCACAAGCCTTAGGAGTCGTAGTTTTGTGCCAAAGGGGGTGAAACAAAAAGGTTTTACCTAGAAAACTATATAAAATGGTGCTCCATAGAGGCTTAATGTGGGATGGAGCTAAACATAGTGGTTTCATTCGGCTTCAATTTGTCTAAGTGGGCTCTGCGTGAACCAAATCTCTTATTCACGGTTGTTCACTCGTTGCCGATCCAGCTAACGGAGACCGCACTCGCCTCACAGGAACAGCCCCGCCCGACTCGTTACTTTCTGTACCATGCCTTTTCTATCCTTTATATATTTGGTGCATGGTTATTTTTAGTCTATACGTAGGTATGATTGAATTTGTTGTATGGCATGACTATTGTCTACATGCTGGTCTTATTCCTCTTTTTTGTGCTTTATTTTATATTTTATTTATTTATTGCTTTATATGATTTAAATATTCTTTTCATTTTTATATTTCTATCTTTATTTATTTATTTATTTATTTATTCTTTTTGACATTGTTGGCAAATTGTACAAAATAACTTGTGTATATAAGTTGGGTTTAATAACTTTAGTACATACGTTGTGTTTCGTAACTTTTGTGCTTTTTAAGTTTTGATACAAATGATAAGTTTAATTTGTTTATTTTGTGTTTAATAATTTTTGTGTTTCCAACTTTTAACACATGCTTTAAGTTAATTCATCCCTCTATGTTTAATAAATTTTGTATATAAGTTGTGTTTCATAATTTTTATGTTCCAAGTTATATATTATAAGTTATATGTTATGAGTTATATATTATAAGTCAGTATACATAAATTATTATTAAAATAAAATTCTTCGAAACATATGTAAGTGGGGTCTAGTTTTGTTCGTCTTGCCACTAGAATACATTGGCGCAAACGAAATTAAAAATAGATACATCCTTCAAACGTTATAACATTTTAAAGTCTATGTTTTGCTTTTTCATGTGACATCATGGGACTGCACAAATGCATCCACAGTTACCACCCGCGTGGAAAATGAAGAGACGGGATCAATTTCTTTCCTGAAATAGAATATAGCGAGTGTTGTCGGAGCGTTCGCCCGATTTGAAATGGGTGGTTGTTGGCGAAATAGTGGCGTCGCTGCGCGAAGCCTTTATCTTAGTGGGTCCTACATGGGATTTTATGAGATCATGTTTTTAAAATCTACATGTAAAGTTGTTTATGGAGCTGAAGAAAAAAATGACTTCACTAGCTAGTCAAATAGAGCCTTGCTAAACGGGTGTTAATCTCAGTTAATGGTGTGTTAAACGGGCCTTAATCTCGATTACTGGCTACTTGTCCTTTGTTGATCCGGATTTATTATTGACAACTCCGTTGGCTGGTGAGATGTCCCGTTTTTCTATATACTAGTGAAGAGGGCGCGCCTTTGTGCGCCTATGTATGTCTAAATTTGAGAGTGCATAATTGGTTGTAATATTGCGTGGATAAATTTTGAGCATGTATGGTTGGGGTTATGTATGCAGAATTCACACAGTACATATAGTTATTCAATATATTGCATAGATTGAGTAGGCACCCGAATCCATAATTTGTTTGAAGACATAGATATAGGGATAGATTTCTGGTTAGTTACATGGTTAACATATGTTGATTCATAGGTATGTATAATTGACATATATTACATAATTTTTGGGTTTTTAGAAGTCCATGGGAGGTGGCAACATGCAGCAAGTGGAGGAACCTGGCAAAAGCAAAAGAATCGTGCAAGGTTAATGATTTGATGGGATACATGCTTTTGGTTCGACGGATGATGTCTAACCTTTGTTTCAGCACATGGTTATGGTGATCATGACTCTGAGCCTGATGACGGTATGTCTGAGTTTGATGATGGTACCTCTGTAGGATGAGACTATTAGATATACGGACGCATTGAGAAAGAATCTGTTCTTTTTATATGTATCCTGGACTATTGGAGTATGTAGCTGCAAAAGTGTGTTTTTAATAAATAAAAGATCTAAAGAAAGGGGATGTAAATGAGTGGCCAGCATCAAGATTAACCTTGACAATATTCGACAAACCAAAGGCAGCAACAGATGGCCACATCTTGTACAGAATAAATTTGAGCTATACAATGTGCTATCCCTCGCAAAATTTGCCTAAGGTAAGCAAATTGTTTAGAAAAGCATAGGAACTTATCTATTTGAAGGAACCAAATATTTACGTAGTGATAGAAATTCCACTATGAACCAAAAGTGAACCAAACTGTGAAATCAGACAAAGGGAACCTGGAAGTCATGGCGAGTAGATTAGGTGCAGGGCGAACCTTCTCGAGAAGTAAAGGGAGCTACAGAGGAGGCCACATCCTGAATAGAATAAATTTCAGCTATACATTGCGCTATTCCTCGCAAATTTGCCAAATGTAAGGAAACTATTTAGGAAAGCCTAGGAACTTGTCTATTTCAAGTGAGGAAACATTACGTAATGATAGAAATCAGACTACAAAACAAAAGTGAACAAACTTGAAATGAAACAAAGGGAATCTGAAAGTGATGGCAAAGAGATTAGGCGCAGAAAGAACCTTCTCGAGGGGTAAGGATCCGAAGAAAATATGAAAACAATCAGTTGTTACATAGCTACATGGAAGAAAATTGTATTTTTTCAACAATCGGATCTTAGCCTTGTTTCTTTCTAATTCCTGAAAAGGCAATGATTACAAATATAGGTAAAAAGTATGCTGGAATAAATTAAGTTAGAGAGGCATGATAATTAGACAACTGGAAACCTGAGCTGGAGAGGAAATATAAAATTTTCATAATCAAATCTTAAGAGGTTTTCGACCGAAAGAACAATAGTAATAGAAGGTGGAACTCTTATTAATATCATAATAACATAACCATGTAACTGCTTATAGAACAGAGACTTGAACCTCATTTCTCTGGTTGCTGACACTATTAGGTTTAGAAACACAAGAAATTTTGGATGCCAGAAGTATGACCAAAATTATGTTCAGTCTCGTAGAGGAAGTATTTCGTATCAGAGGGATACAGAGCGAGTGTGGCTGCCTCTGATCTCCACGTAGCCGTAATCCTGGCAATTAAATAATTTTAGTAAGCTATATGTACCAAAACTCTGTGCTTTCAATATAGATACTGTAAACCACCAACCAAGATAAAGAGCCATTATGCTTCTCCATGCAAATACCCAAATCACATGGCTCTTAAGATATTTTGATCAAACTATTGCTGGAAATTGAGCTGGGGCCTGTCTAGAGGTGGCTTACCGCTTACCATACTCTTGGCTCTTCTTTGAAATGATTGGTACCAAGAAGTTATGGCCTCAAATAAAAACAGTAACATATCAAGAGTGAACATTACAACAGAACCCGATGATAAGAGAACAACAATAGATTCGTCAAAAGAAAATGCATTTTGCTATTTGAAACCATGGCTCAATTGCACTATTACCGAAAATACTAATGTATGTGCGCTTTACATACTCCTTGAGTATTTTTGCTAACAGATAAGCAATTTCAGTGTCACCAACTATTCAGTGAGTAGTATATTTACTAATGGCAGGACGAAACAGAATATGAAGCCAAAGATAAAGGTGATTTTGGAGTAGTTGGTTAGTGGTGACATATTATATGCAGCCCAATATTGGCCAAGACCAGACTGCACTTTTTTTTCTGTATCTTTGTATGAGTAGCTAAGACACTGATCGCATCAACAAGATATCAGACTTCAGATCTTAGGCAAAGCAGAAGAAATTTACCATAGGTGCACGAGGGAGTATGTACCTAGCTAGCTTTTCATGAACCGAAGCAGGCCATGGTAGCAAGTTGCTCATTATTCTAGGAATTTGACTCATGCTGTTCATTAAGGAGAGCAGCTGTGTGTGTACCAACATCCAAAGAGAAATCCATTCCGGTACGTTAGAAACAATCAATCACTCTCTTAGTGACTTACTAATGTCCAGAGAGAAAATCCATCGTGTTTGGCGTTGTGAGGCAGGAAGAGCTCATCTAAGAGGAGGATTGGTACCCCAGGATGACGGCTCAGCCATTTTGTCCTGAGAAACAACCTTAAATCAGATCCATTTAAAAATGTACTCATAGATACTACATGTATAAGGTTCTTCCCAACTGAATTTTAACAGGATGACATTATAATGCATCTTACTATTTGGTTTTTTTATGAAGAACAGAAATTATGTCGAACAGATGGCACTGGAGTGTCAAACGTTAAGTTTATTTCTTCATTTCCACAAACACCAAAACACGTAGATGCATGGAGCCATGGGCTGGTGTCTTCAGGTAGAGTATGCTGGTGCTAACAAGAGATGAAAATGGTATAAAAAAAAGAAAGGATGAGTACCTTTCTGTCTTTTATTCTTTTGTTTTTTTTTTTGAAGAACAAAAAATATGTGGAGCAGATGGCAGTGGAGTGTTAAACGTTAACTTTATTTCTTCATTTCCACAAACACCAAAACACGTAGATGCAAGGAGCCATGGGCTGGTGTCTTCAGGTAGAGTATGCTGGTGCTAACAAGAGATGAAAATGCTATAAAAAAAAAAGAAAGGTTGAGTACCTTTCTGTCTTTTATTCTTTTTTCTACGATAGTGTTCTTTCGGTTTCTATCATCATCTAGCTTCTTTTCGCTATGAGGAAATATAATTATCATTACCAATGAAATTGAAAAGGAAAGTGATATATGATGAACAAACAACCTTAGAAAATATAAGTAATCACTTTTTTAAAAATGGGGAAAATAAAATATTACTTTGTTATTATGCATTCTAGTGGAAAGTATAAGTATGATACAACTAATTATTACTCAAGGGAAAACGGTGGGTCAACAAGCTTAAAATATTTCTTACTTTGCCGACACTTAAAAAGAGAGACATGAAAGCATTCTTATTTGTTGAATTGACAGTGTCAGCTTTGTACAGCTGAATGATATTTACTAATGAATCGAATCAAATATGCCATCTCCGTTCTACTAACTGAAAAAACGTAAATCCCTCCAGCAGGGGCAGGCCAACACGCCGACCGCAGCCAGTGGGGGCTAGAAGCAATGTACGTGGCTGTTGTTTGTTATCGCCAGCCAACTGACACTGGACGCGCTCACCAGCTGTGAATGGCGCACCGGCGAACATGAGCCAACGGCCAGATCACCACCACGGCACCGCGCGGCATTGCCTGACGGCAGCCAGGATTTGAGAGCACAGGGACCGAAGGAGAGAAGATGCAAGTATGCGATGAAGAGGGGATCTAGGGAGGAGGCATGAGACTAAGGAGGGCAAGAGGGAGACATACCGACAGTTCTAGGCGCGGAGCTGAGACGCCACCGCCGCCGCCGCCGCCATGGCGAGGAAGACACAGTTAGGGTTTCGCACGGCACACATGGACCGATGGTAGGAGATAGCGCTAGGGGAAGTTGTGTCATGCTGAGCTCGGCCGGCAAGGTGCCATCTCGGGAGAGAGGGAGAGGTAGAGCCATAGAGGGAGGGAGGAAAGGAAGGGATGGACGCGGTGGAGACGACGCCCCTGCATTTTTTTTTCTCCGAGGCGTCGGGCTGGGGAACGAGAGGTGTAGAAGCACCGAGAAGAAGAAGCGATCGGAAGAAGCGGAAGCCGAGTATATATTTGATAGTCTGGATTCAGATGAGAAGCTGGAGAAGCCAAGGAAAATAGAGGAGAAAGCACGAGAAGTCGCTTCTAACAAATCCGATACAAGGAATTCTGGCCACACGATGAGAGATCGGATGGCCGAAAACATTCTAGGCGACGTGGACGTTGGTTCTCTTCAGGGAGTTGTTGCAATTGATAGAGAGAGAAGCTTGATATCGACGGCTTTTCTTCGTCATAAACTCATAATATAATATATATCTGACGTCCAGTACTAGCAGTGACAATAATTAGGATGAGCAAGGCCGAAGATAGTGGTTGACAACTTGAAGAGCGCGAAGCAAAACGCCGAAATGGCGACGACGAGCGCAAGCACTGCCCACGGGCTGCTGCAGTGGTCACGCAGGAACTTTGCCTTGTGCCTCCGCCAGCTCGAGTGGTAGAACTCTCTCAGATCCCTGAACATGCCAGCGAACATGTGGTCTTCGTAGTTCAGGCTGCTGCAGTCGCCCAGGTGCTGGAAGAATCTGGTGGCCGCGTCCTCGTCGCCGTCGAGGAGGTTCTCGACGATGCCGCGCTTCTGCAGGAGCTCCACGTCCTTGCCTGTCCTCGCCAGGGCGCCCACCAGCGCCGCGTAGCTCGACAGCCGCCTGGCCTCGCCCGGCAGGCCCGTGCAGGTCTGCTCGAACGCGACGAGGTTCACGAGCACCGCCGTGCTCGCGTAGTCGACCGCCATTGGCGGCATCTCCAGGACGCCGCTGTCCCTGTGGAACGTTACGTCGAACAGGTGCCGAGGCGACGGCTTCTTCTCGAACCGGACGCCAGCCTCGCGGAGCTGCGTGGCGGACGGTACCACCAGGGTCGGCGCCGGCGCCGGCGGCGTGCTTCGGCGGCTTCGGATCAGAGCCAAGAGCTTGCTGAACCAGGCGCCCACCTTGCGGAAAAGGGTGGCCGGCAGGGTCGTCTTCATCCACGGCGGCATGTCGTGGAAGAAAACGAACCTTGTGGATACGGTCTTCTTCAACATGACGCTTATCCGACGCAGCGGCGGCGTCGAATCCTGGATCGACGCCGTCACGTCGTCGGCCCTGGGCATGATGGCCTCGTACAAGAGATGCAGCAGGTGGTGGATGTGGATGTCGGATTGGACCAGCACCTCGGCCGCCGTCGACAGTTCGTAGGAGGAGAACTTCAAATGCCCAAGGATCAGCTCGAGAAGATGCAACTTCGTGTCGTTTGGAGACACCAAGTGGAAGAGGGCCTCGAGGACGAAGAAGGGGATCTGGTTCTCCAGCAGCAGGAGGTCGGAGTGCAGCAGAGGAAGTCCCCAGGCGACATCACAGAGCTTGTCCGGCTCACGGTTGAGCCACTTGGCGAAGAACTCAAGGACGAAGCAGCCGTCAAGCATCAGCATCTCCGCGAACGCATCCGGGCCGGTTCCGCTTCCGCCGCCGGCCGGGTCGCCGACCCGCCGGGACTGCTCCTCTTCGATCTCGCCGCCGCCCGAGCCCCACGACGGTTCGCCCTGGGCTGCGGCGGCGTCGAAGATGCTGGTCCTCTCACTGTAGCAGCGCCGTGCCTCCTGCTCGACGTTGCGGACTGCTCTGACAAAATCGCCCGGCGACGCTGCCGCCGGCGGCAGCCGGGCCATCAGGTCGCGCATGTACCTCCACTTGTGCTGCTCCATGGCGCGCAGCGCCTCCCGGCCGCGGTAGTAGGGGCCGACCGACACCAGCCGTGGCTCGTACAGCTGCTTGCTGGCGTCCCGGACATGGGCGGGGACACGGAAGATGGTCATCGTGCTGCTCTCGCCGTCTTCATGCTGGCGGAGCCTTCGCTCAACCACGATTTCCAATCTGTCCGCCGGCTGGGGCTGGGCTGCTGGTTCCACGGTTGCAGGCGCCATGGCCTCTGGCGTTGACGGGGCGGTAACGAAGGATTCGGTCTCGGTTGCCATGGCGTTCTCAAATGTGGGCACGGCGTGTACCTGTCTTTGAGTGACGACTCGAGTGCTTGACTCGGCTACTTGGAGTCTACTACCGTAGCACGACTGCACAGAGGTCGCCATGAGAAGCCAAACAAAACCTCTCGCAACATTAACAGACACGAGGTTGTACAATAGCGACCCAATATTTGTTTGGTGTCGACGGCTTCTTCTTCAATCATTCTCGGTGATGGCGACTGCTCCCTCGGGTCATGATGAGAAGGATGAGCTGGAACTAGCAACTATTCTCTTCTAAATTCTAAGTTGTTTTTATTTTTTATTCATAGTTTTTACTGTAGACTTAGACATATACTACGTATAGATACATGATAAAAAAATTTAGCGAACATGCTGCTGGAGCATGTATTTCATTAAGAGAAAGTAGACAACACCAAATCTAAATATAAGCCTTAAAAGGAAACAAGAGCAAGGTTGCCAAGGCAAACAATCCAGAGGAAAAACAGAGAAAACCAAACCAGCACGGCCAAACTGCCAAACGACTACAACAAAGGGGCAAGCAAGCACAGACTAACGAAGCCCGCTAAGCTCCACGCGGAAGCTTCTTCTCCAATTAAGGAAGCGAGAGTGACCGGAGAGGAAACCGCGTTCCTGAAGGTCCGTGCATTGCGCTCCTTCCAGATGGTGTAGCAAACGCAACCCAAACCTCCTGAACACATAACCGAGTAGGATGTGGTTTATGGTCTCAGAGGACTGGATGCAGAAGACGCAGGCATCGTCCTGCTAGAGGCCGTGTCGCCTTCTCCTCTCTGCGGTCCAGCATTGGCGATGGAGCACCAGCCAGAAGAAGAACTTCACCCTCACCGGCACACGAGTAGACCAGATTCTCTTCGCGCCAAATGGCTCTGAAGATCCCATAAACATAGCGCCATAAGCAGACATCGCTGAGTACTTACAATCCGAAGACCATCGCCAGACGAGGACGTCGGGCACACTCTCGAGAGATGGGTGCCCCCGGACGCGATCCCAGAGCGTCAGGTACTGTAGGATCAACTGGACTGTGATGGCTCCGGTGATGTTGCGAGCCCACGAGTTGTCGATGAGCGCCGAAGCCACGGGTGGTGTTTTCATCTTTGCACAAGGCGCTGACACCAAGACCGCCGGGGTGATCATACGCACAGATGCCCCATGCATCCAAGCATCTTGCCAGAATAGCGTGGTTCTGCCATCGCCAACAGTCATCATCGTGGCCAAACGAAAGAGCGCCAATGTTGTCCTGTTAGTCGTTGATGGCAGATCAACCGACGTGCTGTTAAGGCCAAGCTTACGAAGCCATTCTGTCGGGTACCAAAGTTTGGGGTACCCAACTTCAACGCAAAAACGATCATTCCCAACGCAGCCCGGCCCAAGTAAGGCCAGTGGAAGCCCCACGAAGGCCGCGCCTACGGAGGCCCACGACGTCATTGTACCAGTAACAGCTAATTCTCCGATTCGCCCGAGCCTCCCCGGGAGAGCTCGGGAGAGCGGCACCCTCGGCGCCAATTCTCCGATTCGCCCGAGCCTCCCCAGGAGAGCTCGGGAGAGCGGCACCCTCGGCGCCCAAATTTTTGATTCGCCCGAGCCTCCCCAGGAGAGCTCGGGAGAGCGGCGCCCTCGGCGCCCATTCTCCGATTCGCCCGAACTTCCCCATCCCCCTCGAGCGCAATCTCACAAAGGCATCCAAGGCACCGGTGATGTCAGCAGAGCAATCTTGGATCACAAGAGACCTCCCTGACCACTTTACAGGCACTGTCCCGTCAGGCGAGATTCTCGACGCAACTGTCCTTCGCACGCCCCTGACGGCCATACCACCTGTCAGGATTTCCCTGGCAGCGGATTTGATAGGCCTACTACGGCCGTCCTCTCCACGGTATGGTCTACGGTGCGCCGCCCCGTTTTCCGCCGGGGTCTATCAACTCCGACTGCGACAGTCCGAGCGCTTGACGACGGGCTACGCAAGAACGGGAAAGGCGCCTACTGCACTGTCCACTCGAAAGGACGAGCACGCCTTCCATCCGGGCCCACCTAACCCCCGGGAAGTACTGTTCAAAGGCCGAAAATATGACCATGGGGAGATATCACCCTGCTCCATCCCATCACGCCTTCAGGAGTCCCGAGCCTCGGGAGACAACGCCCCGAGACGACTCACCCTCTTGTCACATCGTGCGGAAGGACAGCCGTCAGGTGTGACCCTACGGCACGCCGTAATCCGACGACTGTTGCCGCCTTGTAACTCACCAAGATCGTGCGAACCACTACGGCCGTACCCCGGAGACGCGGAGAAAAGACCATAGCTGACCATAGTCAAACAAGGAACAGCAACTCCTCTCTGTAACATACGTAGCATTGTAAGCGCTGCCCTTGCCTCTCCCTTGCGACTATAAAAGGGAGAGCAGATGCCAGCTTTAGACGAACCACCCCGGAAGTCCTAAGTTCTCACCGACACATACACATCAACAGCAAACGACTTGCATACACTTAGACAACACAAAGAGACCTGGGAGCACTTCCCTCTCTCGCCTAGCTTGTAACCCCCTACTACAAGCACCCCGATGCAAGGCAACACGACTCTCCTCTCCACTGGACGTAGGGCTTGCTTGGCCTGAACTAGTATAATCTCTGTGTTCCCCTTTGCACACCATCCGTAGCCTCAACCGCAAAACACATATTTACTAGCCGGTGTTAGCCCCGACTAAAACTAGCACCGACAGTTGGCGCACCAGGTAGGGGCCTTTTGCGCGTTGACGTAGGTTTCGGATGGCAGCCAGCTCCACCACGCTTCCCACTGGCGCGGTACTCCAGTTCGGGACTCTCGAGTTCGTGGCCACCGGCCAAGGGCTCGAGATGAACCTGCGCCCGATCGGGCCCCGCGTCGTTGTCGTCCCAACTCCGGCCCCGCAGGCGGCCGGAGAAGGGACCCCCGCAACGCTTCCACCCGCCTCAGAGGACGGGGGAAACGTTGCATGCCGCTCTCGGCGGATCAGGAGGAGGAGGCGCAGCAGTGCCAACCAGCCTCTTGCCACGGGAGATGCGGCCAACCAGGCACCCCCAACGGGGGAAGCCAATACTGCACCAGCCGCTGTCCCGGGATCTCCGGCACCAGCGGTCACGTATCCGCTTACTGCCCGAAGGACGGGCGAGAGCGGAAACGCGACGCCGGCCGATCTTTCTCTCCGCCCTCACCGGGGGAGGTGAACGGCACCGTCGTCCCTCTTTGGGCTCCAGACCGCCATGGACGCCCACGTTCGTGCAGTTCATGCATTATTGCACGAGCTGTCGGACACTCCAGTCCAGCGCCTCGAGTGCCAGGATAGCCTCGTGGGAGACCACGTGGCATCCTCACCCGCCATCCCCTGGGGAAAGTGCCAGGACACATGGCGGTGGAGAAACAAATACCACCATCAAGCTCACCCCTCGAGAACACTCGGAGGGGAGGGACCGTTATGGCCAGACCTCGTTGTCTCGTCGCAGCTACAGTGACGATGATGACGAGTTCTGGGCAAATGTGGACTTCGCCGCCCACACCGATGACTCGGGGGAGAATGCACCGAGCGTCATCTCCAACTCGGACCAGTCCTACATCGACCCCACTCGGGAGTGCTACAACTTGATGCACCCTGATGAGGGGCGGGTGGAGAATGTCCACTCGGGGGCAACGACGACATACCCCCTCCGTCGCAACCCCAGCACGAACAAGTCACGCCCCTCCAGCGGCCCCGCAGCCCGCACGGTCAGCTCCGCCGTTGGATCAGGGGCAGGAACCTCTCGCCCCGCACCTCAAACCCCGGAGCTAGAGCAGCTCTGGGAGCTTGAGGCGCGGATGGACGAGGACCGCTTGTGCCTCACCCAGCTGCGAGCTACGCTGGAGCGCGGCGAGCGGCAGAGCGATGGAGGAGCAGCTCGGCGTCGAGCCCGAGATGTCCAGGCCCGAATCGTTGCTGACGACAGGGCCGAGACACCGGGGGCCGCCCCCCGGGCAAGCCGAAAGCTCACGGAAGCAGCGATGCTGCTCCGGAGCATACCTGAGCCTTCCACCGAGGAGGCACGACAGCTCAAGAATCAGCTCAAGGACCTCCTAGAGGATGCAGCCGTCCTCCAGGCGGAAAGCTCAGCGTCGCGACACCGTGGCGTTGAAAGTCACCAGCGTGGCGGCATAGCACGCCACAAGCGCGAAGCCTCGGTTCGACCCGAGGCTCCAAGGGCCCTGCCAGTCCACCAATGGCTTGGCAAGAACGTCGACGTCCGAGCCATTCTACAAGCCCGCAGTTGGCGAAAGACTGACGGAGCCGCGCGCGGCAATAGCATCCATCGGGGCGGGCGCTATGACTCGGATGAGGATCGTGAACCCTCACCCGAGCCCTCAGGACCTCGCGTCTTCAGTGAGGCCATCCAAAGGGCCAAGTTCCCGCCCCGATTCCGTCAACCGGCCAACATAGCCAAGTACTCGGGGGAAACTAACCCCGAACTCTGGTTAGTAGACTACCGTCTTGCGTGCCAGCTTGGCGGCCTGCAGGATGACCTCATCATCATCCGAAACCTCCCCCTGTTCCTCGTCGACTTTGCAAGAGCTTGGCTGGAACACCTTCCCCCGCGGATGATCTTTGACTGGAGCGATCTGGTCAAGATCTTCGTAGGGAACTTCCAGGGCACGTACGTGCGCCCTGGTAACTCCTGGGACCTCCGCAGCTGCAAGCAGAAATCGGGGGAGTCCCTCCGGGACTACATCCGGCGCTTCTCCAAGCAGTACAATGAGCTGCCCCAGGTCGCCGACTCCGACGTCGTCAGAGCGTTTGCCACAGGAACTTCCTGCAAAGAGCTTGTTCATGAGCTCGGGCGCCAGACACCCACCAGTGTCTCCGAGCTCATGAAGATCGCTACCAGCTTCGCCTCGGGGGATAAGGCGGTAGGAGCCCTCTTCTCCGACCCCAAGGGCAAACGGAAGGAGGAGGCCCCCGAGGGCACCTCTTCCCGAGGCCCGAACAACAAGAAGAAAAAGGGGAAGGGAAAGGCCCCACTCCGTGATGACTCCCTCGTGGCGGCCACCGAGCGCAAGAGGGAACGACCCCCTCGAGGCCGCTTCGACGACATGGTCAGCAAGCCGTGCCCTTATCACCAGGGTCCAGTGCATCACACACAGTGTGTGATGCTCAAGAAGCACTACAGCCGGCAGCCGTTCAAGGACGACGCTGGCAAGAAGCCCGCTAGGGATCAGGAGGACAAGGGTGGGAAGGACGATGAGTTCCCTCCCATCGACAAATGCCTCATGATCTTCGGCGGGCCCGGGACCCCCTACGCCACGGCAGCGAAAGCGCGAGCGCAGGGAGGTCTACTCCGTCGGACCAGCGACACCATGCTTCCTCGACTGGTCCCACGACGCTATCACCTTCAGCCGGGACGACCACCCGGACTACGTCCCATCACCGGGACGCTACCCGCTTGTTGTCGACCCCGTTGTCGGCAACACGAGGCTCTCCAAAGTCGTCATGGATGGAGGCAGCGGCCTCCACATTCTCTACGCTGAGAGCCTCGACTTGATGGGGATCAGTCGCTCGCTCCTTCGGGCCACGACATACCCGTTCCACGGGATAGTGCCCGGAAAGAGCATGCAACCTCTCGGGCAGATCGATCTGCATGTTTACTTCGGGACTCCTGACAACTTCGGGAAGGAGCCCCTGACATTTGAAGTGGTAGGCTTCCACGGCTCCTACCACGCCATCCTCGGGAGGCCATGCTACGCCAAGTTCATGGCAGTCCCAAACTACACCTACCTCAAGCTCAAGATGCTAGGGCCAAAGGGGGTGATTACCATCAGCGCCTCCTACCAGCACGTGTACCAGTACGACGTCGAGTGCTGCGAGTACGCCAGCGCGCTGGTGGAGTCAGAGGCCCTCATGACCGACCTCGAAAGGTTGGAAAAGGAAGTCCCCAACCCAAGAAGGCCACGGGCACCTTTGAGCCCACTGAGGGGGTGAAGGAGGTGCTCCTCGACCCGAGCTCCCCCAACGGCAGGGCGCTGAAGATCAGCGCCACCCTCGACCCGAAATAGGAGGCTGTGCTCGTCGACTTCCTCCGCAAGCACGCCGACGTGTTTGCATGGAGTCCCTCGGATATGCCAGGCATCCCGAGGGAGGTCGCCAAGCACTCTTTGGACATCCGGGCCGGGTCCAAGCCGGTGAAGCAGCGCCTGCGTCGATTCGACGAGGAGAAGCGCCGAGCCATCGGGGAGGAGGTGCAGAAGCTTTTGGCGGCCGGATTCATCAATGAGGTCTTCCATCCAGAATGGTTAGCAAATCCTTTTTTGGTTAAAAAGAAAAATGGAAAATGGAGAATGTGTGTCGATTACACTAGTTTAAATAAAGCTTGTCCTAAGTATCCATTTCCATTACCTCGCATTGACCAAATAGTTGATTCTACTGCTGGCTGTGAACGACTTTGCTTTCTTGATGCTTATTCCGGTTACCATCAGATCCGTATGAAAGAGTCCGACGAATTAGCGACCTCTTTCATTACTCCTTTCGGCACATATTGTTACGTAACCATGCCATTTGGCCTCAAAAACATGGGCACAACTTACCAGCGTTGCATGCTCAAAGTTTTTGGGGACCTCATCGGGCGAACCATTGAGGCTTACGTAGACGATATAGTGATAAAATCTAGGAAGGCGAGTGATTTAGTAGCCGACCTAGAAAAGGCATTCGACTGGCTTAAAAAGAAAAACATAAAGCTAAACCCCGAGAAGTGCGTTTTCGGGGTCCCACGGGGCATGCTCCTCGGGTTCATCGTTTCCGAGCGTGGCATCGAAGCCAACAAGGAAAAGATATCGGCCATCACACAAATGGGTCCGATCCGGAACCTCAAGGGCGTGCAGAAGCTCGTGGGGTGTCTCGCGGCCTTGAGTCAATTCATCTCAAGGCTCGGCGAAAAGGGTCTTCCCTTGTATCGGTTGCTAAAGAAAAACGAGCACTTTACCTGGACCGCCGAGGCCCAGGAAGCCCTCGAAAGGCTTAAGGCTCTACTTTCAAAAGCACCGGTTCTTGTGCCGCCTACGAAGGAGGAGAGTCTCTTGCTATATGTCGCCGGTACTAACTAGGTTGTGAGCGCAGCGATCGTCGTAGAGCGGCAAGAAGAAGGACACGCCTTATCGGTACAGCGGCCGGTCTACTTCATCAGTGAAGTCTTGTCCGAGACCAAGACACGCTACCCTCAGATCCAGAAGCTAGTGTACGCGATCGTTCTTGCTCGACGCAAGTTGCGGCACTACTTCGAATCCCATCCCGTGACTGTGGTGTCATCCTTCCCCCTCGGGGAGGTAATCCAAAATCGGGATACGACTGGGAGGATCGCCAAGTGGGCCATCGAGCTCATGGGTGACGGCATCACCTACGCGCCACGCAAAGCCATCAAGTCCCAGGTGCTTGCGGACTTCGTGGCAGAGTGGACCGAGACACAGCTACCGCCACTCCCGACCCAAGAAGAATATTGGGTCATGTACTTCGACGGGTCGATGATGAAGACTGGTGCTGGCGCAGGCATCGTCTTCATCTCACCCCTCGGGTTCTAGCTCAAGTACCTACTCCGGCTACACTTCACGGCTTCCAACAACGTGGCCGAATACGAGGCTCTGGTCAACGGTCTCCACATTGCCATCGAGCTCGGGATCCGACGCCTCGCGGTCCGAGGCGACTCCCAGCTCGTCATGGATCAGGTCATGAAGGAGTCGACATGCCAGAACCCCAGAATGGCCGCCTACTGCAAGCTGGTGCGGTTGCTCGAGGAAAAATTCGACGGCCTCGAGCTCAACCAGATCGCGCGTTGGTACAACGAGGAGGCCGATGAGTTGGCGAAAATCGCATCCGAAAGGGCCACGGTCCCGACGGGCGTATTCGCCAATGACTTCCACAAGCCCTCGGTCAATGCCGATCCCTCGGGGGCTGAGGGGAAGAAGAAGACCCTCGAGACCCCGGGGAACCTGGACCGTCTCCAAGCCACGCAAGCCCCTCGGGGGCTGCCGACCCTTCTGGCGAAGGGGAGTCACCTGAGACCCTGACTAAGGACGGCGATGAAGCAGAGACAATGGAGATCGAAGCCGAGATGGACGACGACGAACCAGACTGGCGCGAGCCGCTGGTCAGCTAGCTCGTCCGAGGCGTTTTGCCCTCGGACAAGACTAGAGCACGACGACTGGCTCGCAAAGCCAAGTCTTTCGCTATGATCGACTGTAGCCTCTACCGACGGAGGCCCTCGGGCGTGCTTCAGCGCTGTATTCCTTTCAGTCAGGGCAAACGCCAGCTCGAAGAGATACACGCCGGAGCCTGCGGTCACCACGCAGCGCCAAGAACCCTGGTCGGTAACACCTTTCGACAAGGCTTCTACTGGCCAACCGCTGTGGCCGATGCTACTGAGGTAGTACGCTCCTGCGAAGGGTGCTAGTACTATGCTCGGCAGACTCACTTGTCGGCTCAAGCCCTCCAGACGATCCCACTCACTTGGCCGTTCGCTGTATGGGGACTGGACCTTGTCGGGCCCCTCTAGAAGGCGTTCGGGGGCTTCACCCACTTGCTTGTCGCCATCGATAAGTTCTCGAAGTGGATCGAGGCTCGGCCGATCGCCCAAATCAGCTCGGCTCAAGCAGTGTTATTCTTCACCGACATCGTCCACCGGTTTGGTGTCCCGAACTCCATTATCACTGACGGCACGCAGTTCACCAGAAAGAAATTTTTAGCTTTCTGCGACAAGTACCACATACGAGTGGACTGGACAGCCGTCGCCCACCCGAGAACGAACGGCCAGGTAGAACGTGCCAAGGGCATGATTCTCCAAGTCCTTAAGCCAAGGATATTCAACCGATTGAATAAATTCGGCAAGAGGTGGCTGACGGAGCTCCCGGCAGTGATATGGAGTCTAAGGACTATGCCAAGCCGAGCCACGGGCTTCACGCCCTTCTTCATGGTGTACGGTGCAGAGGCCGTCCTCCCTACGGATCCAGAGTACGGTGCCCCGAGGGTCCGAGCCTACGATGAACAGGGCAATCAAACGTCCCGCGAAGACGTGCTGGACCAAGCCGACAAAGCTCGGGACATGGCTCTGTTGCACTCGGCCAAGTACCAGCAATCCCTACGCAAGTACCATGCTCGGCGCGTCCGAGGCCGAGCCTTCAGCGTAGGCGATTTGGTGCTACGGCTCAGGCAGGACAACAAAGGGCACGACAAGCTCACTCCGCCGTGGGAAGGACCGTTCATCGTCGCCAAGGTGCTACGCCCCGGCACATACAAGCTCGCGAACGAGAAGGGCGAGGTCTACAGCAACGCTTGGAACATCGAACAGCTACGTCGCTTCTATCCTTAAGATTTTGAGCATTGTACTATTTTGAAAATCTTGACATCAATGAAAAGACCCGACTTCTACTCTTTTTATACAATTTTTAGATTTTCAATCCGAGCCTACACTCGGGAGTGAAATAACCCTTTATTTCACCGCACAGTAAAAGCGAGGCTCGGCCTAACCTACGGAAAGACTGACCCTCCCTCGGGGGCTAGGATGGGGGGAACCCCCGGACTTTCCCAAGATTCAACAATTTTGGAAACGCAAAAATTTCAAAACTTGTCGAATTTGTTTCTCCCTAAAACACGCTTCCTTCTGGAAATCAAGCATGAACTTATAGAATTCGAAGAATGAGGGAAGCCCCAGAGGACAGAGCCGGCCGAGTCGGAGACCACTTACGCTCTAGGGCCACAACATCTCCCCTCGCCACTCCGTGTTCGAAGGCTAACCCGCACTCGGAAGAAAACCTATAAGATCTACGCTCGACCAAGGGAGGAAGCTCGGGAGGAAATGCCTAAGCTTTTTTTTCTAAAGATTCTTTCTGCCAAAGCTCCAAGGACATCGGCTGCGTCTATGCCGCTAAAGCTACGACACCAGAAAAGCGTCCCCCGAGGCTCTATGGCCCGGGCACAGGATCGGCAAGAAAAAACGCCTAAGGAAACAAGCACGAAACAAAGCGAAACAAACATTCAGCAAATATTTACATAAATATTGAGGCCACGAAGGGCCATATTGTTTGTTTCCTTTCAAGCCACTCACGAAAGGTTACTTTTTACAAGGGCACTATGGCCCGCTCCTTCTTCACAACAGGTTCAGGGGAGGGAGCTCGACCTCGGCTTGGAAGAGGCCCGCCAGCGCTTCTCCTGGATCCTTCATCGAATCCTCCAGCGCCAGGAGCTCGGCGTCGTCGGCTTCAAGGAAGCCCTCACTGACAGGGCCGGCATCAAAATTCCCGTAGTGGGACTTCACGATCGCCAGTGTCTTTTGGACACCTGTCAGAAGGGCCTCCTTGATGCGGCCGCTCATGCTGCCGTGGAGTGCCTCCAGTTGGCTCCGGAGTGACATCCCAGAAGGTTCTCCACCGGTGCCGACGGAGTCACACAGCGCCCGCGTGACCTTCTGTAGGTCCATGTGTTCGGCCACCTCGCCGTCGTAAGACCCTTGCAGAACTGTGGGAACAAAGCACGGAGATCAGTAAAAATACAACGAGCAACCGAGACGAGCAGAATGGAAAAAATACAACGCTGCGCTTACAGTTAGCCTCTTCCCGAGCCTTCTGTACCTCCTTCTCGGCCAAGTCCGCCACGACGAGCGCCAGGCGCAACGCCTCCCGAGTCTCATCCAGGTCGAGAGCCAAGGCCTCGGCGGCCGAAATCTTCTCGGCGGTGAGCTCTCGGGCGGCGTCGCGCTCCCTCGTCATCGCGGCCAGAGCGCTCTCTAACTCCCGCACTCGCGTCGCCGAGGCAGCGGCTCGGCCCTGCGCCTCCGTGACCTCCCCCTTCAGGATAGTGTTATCGACACTAACTTCGGAAAGCTTGGAGGTCGCGGTGGCGAGCTCGTCCTGGGCGCGGGCAAGGGCTTTCCCTTTGAGGTCGAGCTGCTTCCAGAGCCCGAGCCCGCCACGAAGGAAGCGGGACTTGCCCCAGGAGGTGTGCATGAGGTCCTGGAAAAAAGGAAGAAGCGGAAACGGTAAGAATGATGCTCATATGCAGAAAAAATTTACAAGACACAGGGATTTACCTGGAGCTGGGCCGGGAGGTCCTTCTTAAGGACGTCAGCGATCGCGCGGAGCCCCGCCGCTGAGCTAAACCCGAGCTCCTGAACGGCGTCCCACTTGGGGGCCTCGAGGTCGTCCCGGAGCGAGAAGACAGGCAGCGCCTGAGGGTCCGCGCGGTCCGCCCACTCGATCCGGGAGGCGGTTAGCTCCCGAGGCTGAGGTCCCCTCAAGGCCAGCGCCCAGGGGCCTTCCTCACGGGTGGGGGGAGCTCCGGCGCTGACGTCCGCGGCCGATGACCCCATGGTGGCAGGCTCCGTGGGGGCGGCATCGGCTGGCGCTCCCGAGGCGTCTCCGAAACCGACGGTCGAGGCTTCGGAAGCCCGCGCTGGCTCCGCCTCCAGGTCAATCACGGGCACGACGACGGCGGCCGCTGCCGAGATAGCCTCCCCCGCGGGAGGAGCCTCGGACACCACGGGCGGACCAATGGGGGCAGGAACTTCCTCGCCCGCCGACCGGGCACTCCCCCCGGCCGTGTCATGGCCCCGCACCTTCAGGACCTTCAGGTGCGACACCTGGAGGTCCGCCCCCGAGCGTTTCCTGAAGCAGAGAAGGAAGAAAGGAACGCTCAGGAAAGGATCCCTACTAGAAGGAATTACAGGTAAAGATACTTACCTCATCTTCGGAACTACCCTCTTCTTTGTCGCAGCGCCCACGCTCGGTGAGACGACGGATGGAGCGGGCTGTGCCGGCTGCGGGGGAATGGGCGCCAACCCGGCGTCCGGGCCAGCGCCGCCCAGTGATGAGGGCTCCGCCTGGGCGCCGGGTGCCGTCCCGACTTCATCGCCCCTCGGCGGGGAAGCTTGAGCCTGGGAGGGCCCCAGCTCAAGCGCCGGCGTCTTGGCACCGGTGGGCTCTAGCTCCGGCGGCGTCTTCCCAGCACTCCCCCCGCCTTCGGCCGTCGCGCCGACCAACGACGCGTCGGCGGGGAGGGTCCGCCGAAACAGGGGACTCTCGGTCCCCCTGCTGGAACCTCGTGACATCTCGGGCGCCGGGCCTGAGCCCGTCCCCGACCCCTCCGGCCGAGCCACGCCACTGATGGCGGGCGGAGCCCCGGCTCCTGATGTTGCCCTGCCAGGAGCCGCGTCCTTGGACGCGGCCTCCGGCAGGTTTGCCCGAGGGTTCGGATCACGAACCCCGGCACTTCCGCCGGCGAACGCTGACAGCGGAGCCTTTCCAGGCTCATCAGCACCCACCGCGGGCTGTGTGGCCGCAAGCGGCCGGTCAGACTCCATCAGATCAAAGATGAAAAAGTCATCTTCTTCTTCATCGCCGTCGTCGCCGTCATCATTGGTGGGGGTATCCACCTCAGGCTCCCTGGCCTCCCTCAGGCGACGGCGGCGCTGGGAGGACTCCTCCACCTTCCGCGCCCTCTTCTGCTTCCGGGCGGTCACCTTGTCCTTCCTCGCCTTCTGCTCCGGGGCCCGGAGGCGGTTCTGGGTTCGCCGCTCTTTATCCTCCGGGATGGGTGGAAGGGAAGCCTTCCCGGTCCTCGAGAGGCCCTACGAAGAATGAAGAAAGGTCAGGAGAAAGATGGGGAAGCCAGTGGCCCGATCGAATGAATAACACTTACCAACGCCGGGAAGCCCGCGCAGGGACGCATAGGCACCCGGTTCACCTCCTCACAGGTGGGATAACCCCCCACCATGTAGCCGACGTGGCGGATGACCTCCGCCTCGCCAAGGTCACGGGGCAGCATCACCGTGCCTTCACGCTGCGACCCGGTCACCATCTGATGAAGCGCCAGGCGGCGCTCCATCAGAGGTAGCACCGTCCGCATGTGGAAGTTCCCCGCCACACCGGTCCCTGTAAGGCCCCTCCTGTTCAACTCTTTGAGCGCGTCGAAGTACACGTCCAGGTGCTTTGACTCATTCGACGGGCACCCCCACTCCCATTGGGGAAGGGGAGCTATGAGTGCCCTTCCCGTGAACTTGGGGAAGAGACCCCCGTCGTTGTGGAGGTAGAACCAGCCGCTGTGCCACCCCTTGTTGCAGGAGGAGGCCTTACAGGGGATGTACAACGAAGAGCGGATCACGAGGCTGCATCTCCCCGCGCGCTGGATCTCCCGCGGCTTCCTCGCGCCGACCCACTTGGTGTACCAGTCGATGCGGGAAATGCGGCGCCACAGGTTCCAGTGCGGGGGCACCCCGAAGTATCCTTCACACAGGGCGGCGAAAATCGACTCCTGCGTGATGGAATTCGGGGTGAGGTTGTGGAGCTCCAGCCCGTTCTCGAAGAGGATGGCCCGGCAGAAGTGGCTCGGCGGCGAGCCGAGCCCGCGCTCGTGGTAAGCAGCGAAGCTCACCACGTACCCCTCGCCGGGGTTTGGCTCGTCATGGTCGCGCGGCGGTACGACCCACTCCGGGTGCTACGCGCCGGTACGAGGACGCAGCAGCCCCAGGGAGACAAGGTGCTCCAGCTGCGCCTCCGTCACAGTGCTCCTCGGCCACAGCTCTAGCCTGAGGACGCCGGCGGCGGCCGCGGCAGCATCGGTGGCGACGGCGTTGGTCGCGGCGGCGTCGGTGGCAGCGACATCGGCGGCGGCGTCGACAGCAGCGGAGGAGGAATCCATGGCAAGAGAAGGAGGAAAGGGCTGCGGGAAGAACGACGACTGCGGCAACAATCTCTCTCGAAGCATGCAACGAAGGCAAAAGAGCAGGCGATGAAGGTAACAAAGCGAACGGTCGAGCGAGCGAATGGCTAGGGTAGAAAGAAAAAATCGTACGTTTTTCTTATAAACTCCGCCGGTGGATCGTGGGTGGATGCGGAGAATCCGTCGCATTAACTGCGCGGGGCCTGCCACGATCCCCACGCCGCCGCCATCGCCGTGCACGCAAATTGCCTCGACTGAGCCGAACCGTCACGTCCGTCAGGCGTCGCGCCTAAAAAGGTGAGCCGAATCATTACAACCGCGCATCTCGATTCCGCCTACATTTTCTCCTTCCCAACGAAGGAACCCCGGGCTTGGGTGCCCGTTACGTTCCCAGGGGATCGAAGACTGGCCCTCCGTGGCTCGAACAGTCGCCTCAGGGAAACCGAGTTAGGGACTGGATGGGTCACGAAAATGGCCAGTATCCCGACGCCCGAAACGTCACAAGGGACATCCCATGCTGTGTCCAAGTCCCAGTAGCGAGTCGGTTACGTGGAATCCCTCCGTGGGAGGCATCATGCCCTCGGGACCCATCGAAGGGACCCGACGTCCACTAATTGACCCTCGGGAAATATTTGGAGTGTGCTTAGGCCACTAGCTGACCCTTAACGAACGGGGCACGGACCTCCACTTGGACCAACCCGTTTGTAGCTCATCGGAAATGCCGACTCGTGCCCCAGCGGGGAAGTCGAGCAGGACCAAACCTTCCTCTTCCCGAAAAAAGAGCGTGAAGGTCGAATTAAAAAAGACAGGGAAGGACCCGACCGATCTCCGATACAAAACGGAGGCTCGGGAACTTGCCCTGCACCTTGGAAAGACCATCGAACGACCTCCCAACACGATGGGAGGCTCGGGGGCTCCGCTTCCAAGGAAACAACCCTCCTAAATAAATCGAAAAACACCCGAGGACTAACAAACACGATTCGAAGCCTTTGAAGGGATATACCATCCCTCCAAAGCCTCGGGGGCTACACCCGGCGGGTGCGCTCGCGCGCACCTATCAGAAAAAACAACCCACACTTTATCTTTTTTGATAGGAAGAACCAGCGTGAACCTGTGGAGGAGTGCCTTCACTCCGCCACAGGCTCGGGGGCTACTGTCGGGTACCAAAGTTTGGGGTACCCAACTTCAAAGCAAAAACGATCATTCCCAACGCAGCCCGGCCCAAGTAAGGCCAGTGGAAACCCACGAAGGCCACGCCCGAAGCCCGCGAAGGCCGCGCCTACGAAGGCCCACGACGTCATTGCACCAATGACAGCCAATCTCCGATTCGCCCGAGCCTCCCCGGGAGAGCTCGGGAGAGCGGCACCCTCGGCGCCAATTCTCCGATTCGCCCGAGCCTCCCCAGGAGAGCTCAGGAGAGCGGCACCCTCGGCGCCCAAATCTCCGATTCGCCCGAGCCTCCCCAGGAGAGCTTGGGAGAGCGGCGCCCTCGGCGCCCATTCTCCGATTCGCCCGAGCTTCCCCATCCCCCTCGAGCGCAATCTCACAACGGCATCCAAGGCACCGGTGATGTCAGCAGAGCAATCTTGGACCACAAGAGACCTCTCAGACCACTTTACAGGCACTGTCCCGTCAGGCGAGATTCTCGACGCAACTGTGCTTCGCACGCCCCTGACGGCCATACCACCTGTCAGGATTTCCCTGACAGCGGATTTGATAGGGCCACTACGGCCGTCCTCTCCACGGTATGGTCTACGGTGCGCCGCCCCGTTTTCCGCCGGGGTCTATCAACTCCGACTGCGACAGTCCGAGCGCCTGACGATGGGCTATGCAAGAACGGGAAAGGCGCCTACTGCACTGCCCACTCGAAAGGACGAGCACACCTTCCATCCAGGCCCACCTAACCCTCGGGAAGTACTGTTCAAAGGCCGGAAATATGACCATGGGGAGATATCACCCTGCTCCATCTCATCACGCCTTCAGGAGTCCCGAGCCTCGGGAGACAACGCCCCGAGACGACTCACCCTCTTGTCACATGGTGTGGAAGGACAGCCGTCAGGTGTGACCCTACGGCACGCCGTAATCCGACGACTGTTGCCGCCTTGGAACTCACCAAGATCGTGCGAACTACTATGGCCGTACCCCGGAGACGCGGAGAAAAGACCGTAGCTGACCATAGTCAAACGAGGAACAGCAACTCCTCACTGTAACATACGTAGCATTGTAAGCGCTGCCCTTGCCTCTCCCTTGCGACTATAAAAGGGAGAGCAGATGCCAGCTTTAGACGAACCACCCCGGAAGTCCTAAGTTCTCACCGACACATACACATCAACAACAAACGACTTGCATACACTTAGACAACACAAGAGACCTGGGAGCACTTCCCTCTCTCGCCTAGCTTGTAACCCCCTACTACAAGCACCTCAGTGCAAGGCAACACGACTCTCCTCTCCACTGGACGTAGGGCTTGCTTGGCTTGAACCAGTATAATCTCTGTGTTCCCCTTTGCACACCATCCGTAGCCTCAACCGCAAAACACATATTTACTAGCCGGTGTTAGCCCCGACTAAAACTAGCACCGACACATTCCCACCGCAGCCTCAATGCAAGTTGACGGTGCCCAAGCCGCCCAGCTATTTGGGCCTGCACACCGTCTCGCAGGTGACGTGGTACTTGCCTGCGGAGACCGAATCCATGCTTGCTGAATGAAGGCCCGACGCAACTTGTTGATCTGCTGGATAGCCCAAGGCCAGTGGCGGACGTACGAGGGGGCTGGGGGCTGCAGCCCCTCCTTGGGCGCAAAATTTTTTTAACAGGAATTCAAAAGACCAGGCGGCCAGCCTAGCCCAGCAGGCAGCAGGTAAAAAAAGAAAGGGCTTGACCTAGCCGCTCCGCGCCCCTGCCGCCGCTCGTGCGAGTGCGACGCTCCCAGTGCGGCCGCGTCCCCGTCGGCCGCCGTGACTTTGCCCTCCAGTGACCCTGCCCTCTACTCCGCTCTCCGCAGCTTCGGCCTCCCGCTCTCCTCAGTCCTCTCCGCGCATTGGGATAGGGAGCCCAGAGGCTGGACCGTCGCCTGCCGAAGACACCACCGGCCAGCCTCAGCCAGCCAGATGCCCTCCCCGGCCAGCCAGCGGCCAGCCCTGGCCAGCCAGCGGCCAATCCCCTCCGACAAGGCCAGCCCTGGCTAGCTAGCGGCCACCTGATTTGCAGCCCTAGGACAAGGCCGCCGGCCAGCTTCACAGTCGAGCGCCCTAGGGTAAGAACTGAGAATTAACATCCCCTCTTTCATTGCTCTTTCAATTCAGCCAGTGATTCGACGATTGGTTTTACTTTGTAGAATGGAAAAATATTTTGCTAAGATAGATGCTTCTACTCAAGAGAATCGGGCTGAGCAAAAAAGACCCCGCATTGAGCTTGATATGAATGATATAGTTGCTGATCCAGTCTTAGAAAGCCAATTGATGAATTTCACCATGATATTAGGGATGATGCTAGGAGAGCATATATACAGATGGGTCCATATCAACCAAATTGTGAGTATGAAAGAACAGCGGGAAGTAACAACTGCAGCAGAAGATGTGTGGGAAGTAACAACTGCAGCAGAAGAGGAGGCATATAAAGCTTGTTTAACTATTATGTTAGGCATTGTTTTGCAAGCTCTGGCATTTCATGGGCATGATGAGTCTCAAATATCCAAAATAAAGGAATTGTTTTTGGAGATGCTTGATTGGAATAGAAAGAAGGATTCTAAGGCTGCACTTGTGACAAGTGAATTAATTAAGAGTGAAATTGGAGATAATCAAATGAGTTGTCCAATAGTTCAAAAGGATTTGGTAAGGGCTTGTGCAGAGGAGACAAGTGAATTAATTAAGAGTGAAATTGGTGGTCGTTGGTTTGCGGTGCTTGTTTTGATGAGGCTCGTGATGCATCAATTAAGGAACAATGGTCGTGATTGTGAGGTATATCATCTATTTGTGTATTTTGTTTGTTTTGTTTTGTTGCTTTTAGTTAACACTATGTTTCCTTTTGTTTAATAGGTTTGTCAGTGATAAAGGAAGTGTAATTGAGAGGTTCCTTGGCCTACAACATGTTTCTGACACCACATCATCTTCACTGAAGGAAGTATTGGTTTCTACGCTTGCAAAATACGGGTTATCTCTAGCCAAGGTTAGAGGATAAGGATATGATGGAGCTTCAAACATGAGACGGCAGTTCCATGGGTTGCAAAGGCTGGTATTGAAACGAAAACCCCTTTGCTTTTTACGTCCACTGTTTTGCTCATCAATTGAAACTTGTGGTAGTTGCTGTAGCCAGATGTTTTGCTTCAACTGATGATTTCTTTAATTATGTCACTTCAATTGTCAATACTGTTAGTGCTTCTTGCAAAAACACCATGATACTCTTGTTCAACAATTAGATAGTGGTGAACTATCTCCTGGGAGAGGGAAAAACCAAGAAACTAGTCTTGCTAGGCTTGGTGATACATGATGGGGTACACATCACAAAACATTAGTACGTCTTATGCTCATGTGGGAATCTGTGCTTTACGTGTTAGAGAATATTAGTGATGATGAAACTGACAGGGAAAAGAAAACTATAACATCTGGATTGATAGAAAAAATGGAGTCATTTCAATTAGTGTTCACATTGCATCTGATAATTAGAGTATTGGGGATAAATCAAGATCTATCACGATGTTTGCAAAAGAAAAATCAAAACAATGTTCGTGCAATAGGATTGATTGGTTCGGTGATGAGAAATATAAATGCCATGAGGGAAAATGGTTGGGATGATCTTTTTGAGGAGACAAAAGCCTTTGCTGCCAAACATAATATAGACATTTCTCATATGGAAGATATGATACCAATGAGAGGTCGTTCAAAATGTCGTGGAGCCAAATATGCGACCTACTATCATCATATTCATCATGGGATTTTCAATGTTGTCCTTGATCAAGTAATTTGTGAGTTGAACAATTGAATTCTAGAAAAATCAACTCAACTATCGAGATGTTTTGCTTGTCTTGATCTAGTAAATGAGTTTGTCAACTTTGAGATAGAGAAATTAGTTGAGCTTGTTAAGATTTATTATGCTGACTTTAGTGATTATGAATGTGTGAAGCTAAGAACTGAACTTGAGAATTTTATGGATGAAGTCAAACATGATAAAGATTTTAGCTCTTGTATTGATCTTAGTAGCCTTTGCCAAGAAGATGGTTCAAACTAATAGACATACGTATTTCCCTTTGGTTTATCACCTCATTGATCTTGCATTGATATTGCCCGTGGAAACATCAACAGTTGAAAGAGCCTTCTTTGCTATGAATATTATCAAGCCCAACAGGAGGAATAAAATGAATGATGATCGGATGAATAATAGCATGATATGCTATATTGAGCGAGATTTGTTCGCATCCAATGAAGATGAAAAAATTTTGAAACGCTTTCAAGGCTTAAGAAACCGTAAGATAAACTTGCCACGCAACGTCCCGAGACACGTATTGTTTTAGTACTTTTATTTATGCTTGTTATCTTGATTATTGAAGAAGTGTTTGAAATTTAAAATTATGTAGCATTGAGCGTGGCGGCTCAAGTAGTACTGGTTCAAGTGGTGTCAATTCTTAAATATGGAAGGCTCCTTGTATGTGGTACTTTTTTTATCCTTATTATTACCTTAATTCTATGTATCTTTGACTTTGAGCACTTCGAATCAATATTAAATTATCAATTTTAGCTATATCTGTTAGTGTACTATGTCCAACGAGCAGAAAAATTTTAACCTATATCTGTTAGTGTACTGTGTCCAACGAGGAAAAAAAATTTAGCCTTGTTATTTAGCCTCCCCCCTGTAAGTTTCTGGATCTGCCGCTGCCCAAGCGATAACGCGACGGCGATGGACAGGTGGACCAGAATGGCTGAAAGGGTGGCCCTAGCAAGCTCTGTCCGGCCTGCACACCTTAGCAGTCTCCCCTTCCAAGTCAGAATGCGGGCAACAACACAGTCGAATATATACATGATAAAATAAAGCTATGAATATAGAAATATCAATACTTGAGACGGAGCAAGAACAAGTTACCCTCAGGGCTCTGATAAATAGTTTTGTATCGTTACTATATAGAGATGGTGGACTAGGTGGAAGTGTGGAACCGATTTTTAGAAGGAGGAACTGATATTTGGAAGGATGATATCAACCATAGTCTGTAGAGTATATTAACCATAACAAGAAGAATCCTCAGCACTTTGCCTTCATTGGCCACTTTTATGGTTGATGTTAAGGTTTTTGTTCGAAAGCGTGCAATAGCATATGCTTCATCAAGAAGTTAGAAGTTTTACACACCCAAAATCACATCACCACGAGGTGGTATGAACGATGGGGTTAAACACAACATAAGGCACCACTAGCACGTTGTTGTAACTAACTAAGAAACTAAAACTGCAACTGAAAAGCTTCATGTTAAGGTATGGTTGCCTTATGTGAATTGGATGAATGCTGCGATTCCTGTGAATTGAATCCAATTTTGTATCGAATTCTATACAAAACTGAATAAAACTTGAACCTGTTGGGGAATATGCTACCAGAGAGGAGGAGAATAATTAAGATGCCATACTAATTACTTGACCAGTTCGGCTGCCTTGACAGAAAGCTAAGACAGACAAGGTGCGCGTGTATGCAGACGCATGCAGTACACATACATATAGACTAGCTCATTATTCATTAAATTTATCTAAAAGAATATCCCCATGCTGATGTTCAGACTCCAGACAATCCTTACTCTTTGTCCTATTTTCCCCCTATAAGAGAAGCAACCTTTTGGCATGCTTTTTCCTTCTTTTGGCATGCTTTTTCCTTCATCTCAGCAATCTTTGGTAGCTGCAATGCCTCCCTGATGAATCCCACTGGAGGGGACGATGACGTAGGCTTGGATTTCCACTGCTCCTCCGGAGGAACTTGATAGCTGGGCCTGGAGTTGGAGATGCCAGGGATGAAAAGCACCTGTTTTTCCTCGTTTTTGTGTCGAGCCTGTGCAGGAAGACCCCTACTAGCACAGGTACCAGCAGCGTGCACATGCGGCACAAATGGATTTGGATCTTGCTGGGCGAAGCTCCAGCCGCGGACTCCCTGCTCCGGAATAGCGAAGTGACGAGCATGTTGAGGAGCTGATGGGAAGCCATTTCCTCCTCCAGCCATGGTCGGGCGAAAACCTGCGTTTAATTAAAGGCCACTTATATGAGTTGATCTAGACTTCTAGAGACGACCTCTCTCGATCTGATGCTGAAACTACTAGGTAGCTAATAAGCACGAAAAAATGAGAGTAATTTCTTGGAACCATATATATTGTTACACGAAGTTTACAGATCGAAGTGTTTTTTTTTTTCAATTTACCTGCCGCTGCTTCAGTGGGAGTGGACGCCTGCTGCTTAGCGTAAATGAAACCAGCCATTGGATGCTATGCTGTTCTGTAGCCTGGGAATGCTGCGTGCTTGCGAGTAGCTTGGTACCTTGCTTGCTGGTAATATATAGTAGCGTTGAGTCAGGTGGGAAGCAACTTCCATATATTCCTTCTCTCTCCGTAGCTCGTTGACGAAGTCTTAGGTCAACGCAAGGCGGGGAAACCGGCCGGACACGGCATATTTTGTATTGACCAAAATGTCTCAAGTCAATGGAAGCAAGGGTGCGACCGGGTTGGACACGGTTTTTTCTTAGGTAACCGCGCTTTACTCTAGTAAAATGATTAGCGGACATATACGCCCGTGTTTGGAATGGCTCCAACTCCGGTGGAGTAGCTCAACTTCAAAACTCTAGGTAAAGCTGCCTCTAAAATTTTCTTTGTCTAGAGTCTTTAATCGATAGTAATTGCTGGTAATTTCTTGAAAACTCTTTGTCTAAGTCTATTCTGGAGGATTTTAGAGTTGGGAAAGAGGTGCTCTACAAAAAAAAAGAACTAGATCGAGCTCTAAGAACTAGATTTTCCTATCGATCTAAGACGACAGAAATAGATTTTCAGACCTGACGGAAGATAATTTTCCTGTCGACAGCATACCGACAGGAAAACTTACATACCGATAGGAAAATTTTTTAACCGACAGAAAAATTCTATTTCTCTGTCGCTTTAGTTCTGTCGGTGATTTCCTGTTGGTGAACCGACAGTAAAATTGAAAACATATATTTCCTGTCGGTATTTTGTATTTTTCTGTCGGTTTTGCACCGACAGGGAATTTCCCGTTTCCAGTAGTGTTATGTAATTAGACTGCTCTAGAATTAGGGCACTCCTAATGCTAGTCCCTATTAATTTTCATAGACTCTACGTGTAGAAACTATGGTCCCAATCTATAGTTTCTACAGAACAAGTTTTAATCCAATTATATGCATTCTCTCTCCATTCTCGACCAATCATATCTCTTCGTATCTTGGTTCTCATATAGACTTTGTTTCTAAGTTAGACTCGATTTGTATGATTTTTGCTCTCTCTCTCTTCAATAACTCTCTTGCCATATCAGCAAAACGTTTAGGTGGCAGTACAATTAATGTCTATAGAAACTATGGTGGAGTCTGTATTGGGAGACTCATTCATTGCTAATTATCAATTTTAGCAACAGTAGTTAGTTGTTATTTAAGGGTCATGGTGTAGTGTTGGTATCTACATTTGCCGTTGAGGGCATGTTTCATAAAATGCCTTGGAAATGGTTTCGTCAACATACAAACTATTGGAAAAGATTCCAATTGTCGATGTAGATCTTAATTGTCTGTATAGGATTTTAATTGTCGTCAAAGGTATTGTTGGCACAAAAAGTGGTTCTCCACGCTCAACACACTAGCGAAGCCGGAAAAGATCCTCAAGAGCGTTGGAGCCTTACAGATCTAGCTAGCTTCAAACCCGGTCTGAGAATGTCAATGACTTCTAAACGTGCCAGTCAATTTGACCTGCAATTGATAAGAAAAAAGATAATGATCAGTAACATAAAGCGGAACTAGTCAGTGAGTCCAGACAGTTCCAAATGTCCGGCCTCACAGGCCTCCGTTTCTAGGCTATCGACTAAAGAGTCGACACCCGATTTGCGTGAGTCGATTTTCATAGAGTAAACATTGTATTTGTCATTTAACCGATCCATGTGAATAAACAGAGGTACCAATTCTGATTAAACAATTTTTCTAAGTATAAAGAGCTGTAACAAATCAATCACATTTTAATCTATTAAGGTTATCAATGATACAACCATAACACACGTAACAGATCATAACATAATCGATTATAGCAATGCATGCATATCAAACTCATTTAATACAAAGTATCCGAGTGCATAGCAGAGGAAAATCGGTTGTTTAGCCGATTCGGTAGATACAGACAACATACAAGCCTATAAGACAAACAATGTTTTGACTTTCAAACTAATATATTCAATTCACCGTTTACAATATTGGGTATCGAGCTGATCGAGACAGCCGTAATGTAAAGCATGACTTGAATCTATTAGTTATCGAATCTAAACAATACTTGTCTTATTACTTGAGTGCAACATGTATACAATCAAAATCTAGATCTATATGCTAATGCAGGTATGTTCTATTTATCAATGCATAAACATATAACAATTATCATTCATTGAACAAAATAGATATAAAAGATATAAAGCCGATATAATTAGATCAAGATTGAGCAAATTTGGTGAATGTTGTATATGATTAAACAAATCAACTCAAAACATCACCGATAACTTAATGAATCTAACTAGGATGCCAATTTAGTTAGAACTGATAACTAATTCATACACATTAACTAGCTTAATCTAAGCCTTCGTCCACCGGATGACGCTAAACAAAGATTAATCAAGAAAATAAATATAAATCGATAACTAATCCTTATTCAATCTGAGTCTACGTCCACCGGATGACGCTAAACCCATGCCAAATTAGAATCAACCCCGATCTACTATGCTCTCATGTCCATCAGATGACATTAAAGAAACAAAGCTTAGCGAGACATGACGGTACTTACAAGTAAGCCTGCGTCCACCGGATGACACCCAGCCCGTTCGAAGAAACTCGCCGAGATCTAGTCTACTCCTACTCCTAAGGGTTTGGCCGGGGCCGAAAAGTGTGTGTTATTGATGTGTTCGTCCTTTTTACAATGGTCGGAGTTTATATTTATACCCTGGGCTGACAAGATAGAGTCATAATCGAATTACAACTCGTAACAAATATGGAAGGTAACAAACTCTCCTATTTTAAAGATAATTTAGAGCCCAATCTTTCCTTCCTCTAACAGACTCCGGACGTGATCGCTTCCTGGTGTCAAAGATCCATGCTGACGTTATCCATCAATCGATTCCATCTTTGACCGCGCTCTCCTTTCTTTAGCCCAACATCCGATTTGGGACCCGATCAGCTATCTCAGCTCTCGTTTGATCGACTCTGCTCCCTAAATCGGCTATCCGCTCCTGGTCCAAATTTTGGTGTAAACAGGCATACTTGTCAGCAATTATTTTAACTTTCAGCAAAACTTTCACCGACGGCTTTTAACGCGATTGTTTTGAACTGTGAGCAAAAATTTTGTGGGAAGTTATTTGTAGAGGAAAGTATCTGTCGTCTCTACGTTAAAAAGCGTCGACAAAGGCCAGTGTGTTATTATACTTCCGTGTTCGTCGTTTAGTAGATTTGTTTAGGTCTAAATCTAACCATGCACTAACAAGTGGTATTAAATTTAGATTCATAAAAGAAGATCCTGTGAGATGCGATGAATATGTTCCATACTGTGCAAGGCTCAAACGGGTGTGTTCGAAGTAGGACATGGCGCAAATTAAAAGTGGAGCATGGCGGTGATTGACTCGATCGATGGAGTTGGAAACTTCGAGCACGCAAAGATGCATCCTGACGTGGAGAACGAATTGATGGCGATTGGTGGTTGCTGTTCGACAGGGGCTGGTCAAAAATGTTACTCCCAGGTTTAACGGTGCAGCTGGAGACAATGTAGATGAAGGCGACAGCTTCGACTCAAGATCATATCAATGATGGAAGTTTGATCATGATCCCAGTGATTTTTGCGAGCTCAGCACAAGGAGCACCAGGTGGTGAAAGCCACGGTACTCTGCGTATTTCGGAGAAGTTTTTTTTTTCCCAAGATTACAAACATTTACAATCTTTCAAAAATAATGTTAGAACCATGTAGCATTTTGCCAACCTGTATAGTATCGATGTCATCCTCTAAAAACCAATTAATTCTAACATCCTTGAATTTTAAGAACCGTCTCTAAAAAATTGGGGGGTGGGGGGCTTCTCTAGAACAGCAACGGCTCTTCTTTTTTCACTGAAAAAGGGGATTTAAACGATTTATCCTACTATAAATTGTTTGGTAAAAACTCTTTGAGAAGTTAAGAGTCAGAGAGAGAAACCGGCCTGTCAAACGGCACCTTATTAGTTGCCGCTGCTGCACAGAGCCGTCGATGGACCGCGGATTACCGATTGAGTCACGAGTTAGTAGTCAAGAAAAGTACAAATATATATACAAAATATGTCCCTTTTCTGTTATAATACGCCCTGAGCCATCAGACCACGTCCTCTCCCAAAGAGACGAGACAAACCGGTCGGCTATCCACTTCTCCCTTGGCGGCGAATGGTCTAAATTACCGAGGAAGGCGAGCTGTGTGTGAACTGCGAGGTACTAGTAACAAGTAACATGCGTCAAAGCCTTGACAAAAGTGACCATATGGGATAACTGCTTTGTCAAATTAAAATTAGAATAGCAGAAATTATACCATCATTTAACTGGGACCGGAGCAAGATAAAAGTACCAATTCTAACCAACTGTTCGTTGTAGCTGAAAAGAAGTGATTTTGGCTAATATTAATTTGTATGAGAGGAAACACGGTTCCAAATATGAAAATAAGAGTAAGCAGAATCTGAAAATAAGAGTAAGCCGAAGCGAATAGTTCCAAATTGAATATAATACTGGCTGGTGTACCATGGATTGAGTAGTTGCTAGCATAATAAATACCCTCCCTTCTTGATTGTCATGTAGCACAATGCAGGGAGCTGCGTCTTCCCGGCTAATCTGATCTATCGTAAAATAAATTAAATAAAAAAGTAGAAAAAAAAAGTTGCGAATGCTGTTTTAACAAAGAAGTCATCAACTAGACCCCCAAGGCCTCAACAATAGACTACTATGGCCTAGTTACTATAGCTTGATTGGAAGTGAGCCACAATAATGGCCGTCCACTAATAGTAAACCCTCTTCAGCGATTGGCTTTTGCTATATGCTACAAGTTGTCCACCCGTCAAGGAGTACGTAAATAGAAGAGTCCTGCAGAGGCTGGAGTTTCGACTCTCAACGCATAAAAATAACACAAGCATGCATAAGACAAGCTAGACACCTCCGATTATCCCTAATTAATTAAGTGCTAATAATCATCGGAGGTGGCGGCCGCCGTCTCGGCCACCTCCGATTATCCCTAATTAATTAAGTGCTAATAATCATCGGAGGTGGCGGCCGCCGTCTCGGCCGGGCACTCGACGATGCTCGCAAGGCTGGGCCGCCACCCGTCGACGACGGCGGCGGCGCGGCCCTCACGCTTGCGCGCCATCTCCTGGAGCACGTCCTCGAGGCGGCGGCCGCCAGCCTTGAGCTGCGCCACGAGCCACCCCAGCTCGCCCTTGGTCAGCACCATCTTCACCTTCATAACCGACGGTGCCACCTCTTGATGATCAATTATTACCTCCTCCCCACTGCCGGCGGCAGTGCTTCTTCTCCTCCTCCGCTGCAGCTGCTGCTGGCGCCCTGCTTCTACGGCGGCGCAGCTGCTACCGCCGCCGACGCCACCGCTGCTCTGGACGCAATTGCCCATGGCAGAGGCAGATCGACTCCGTGACTGTACCTAGTTAGCTAGCTAGCTCAACAACTAAGCTCAGGCCGCTACTATATATATTAAGTTGGTTATTGGGTGGCTTGGGTTGGGTTGGCACAGCCGTGCAGGTGAAGTGAGGAGTAATAAGAGGCGGGGGTTGGGAGGAGGTGGAGGTACATATATCTGGGCATTATTTTGTTCTAACGCTTTTGTTTCGTTTGTCATGTGTGCTAGCTGGTGCGTCGGCAATGGCAACATCTATGGGCTATGGCGATGAATAATCCATTTACAGTCGCTTTCTAGGGCACATGGTGGGGGCCTGCTTGGTGCTTCTCGTGTGGACGTGCAGCACCGCCGCAAAAATGCCTCCTATGAGGGACGAAGGCTGCTACAATTTCACATCAACAAACTACGCCTCGTTCGGTTGTGAGGAACCGTCTCCTGAAAAGATTCCAAACTAGAATTATATTGTTAGCTAATTTGTATTAAGCTCGACCCTCGAATGATTCCTATGCTTATTCCAAGATAACCGAACGAGACAGGGCGTTTTGTCATATCATTAAGTTACTGTCTCAAGTTTTATCATTACTTACGACAGGGGAATATATACTTTGATCCATCTACAACCTCTAGCTTCTTACAACTTTCATTCGTGCAAAAATCGTACTCCTTCCTTCCGTATAGGATTTAGGTATCGTCTAGGACAACGATAAGGTTTTCAAAGCATGATCGACTTTGACTTCATATTTCTATAAAAATATTTATTAAAAAGTGATATATACATACCTTTATGAAAGTATATTTGAAGACAAATCTATTCATATAGTTTTCTTATTTCCAAACTCAATAACTTAAAAGTTATTCATGATTTATATTCTCAATGTATGACTAAAATCTTATCCAAAACGACATCCATTTCCTATACGGAGGAGTATATGCTTCCACATGCCTGCATGTGTACAATTGCTGAATGAAAATTATTGGCCAATGCCGGCCACAAGAGGTGGTGAATTACAACGAATATGAATAAATCCTACTTTTTTAGCCACCAAATAATGTTTTTCTCTCACAATAAATGAGCCCTACAAACCAGCCTCAGACGCAATAAATTCTGTTGAACAACGCAAACTAAGGCCCTTTAACATTGTCAAGGGTTTTGCTACGGTACTTCTAAGTGACCGTGGACTCTCGATCTGGAGAGCAATTATTACATATTAACTTCTAGGAGGTAATATGAGAAAAATATACTTCTTAATTTGAGAACTATATAAGAAACATAAGTACAATATTAGAACAAATATAAATTTAATTAGAACTAACATGTATGCACACATATGTACCATGCACTGATTATATTTTATGAAAGGTTCTTGTAGATGTGTAACCTAAATCCATGATTACGTTGTGAGTCTTTGTTGAGAGCCAAGTAGATGTTTTGGAAGGATACGCAATAATATAATCTTTATTGACTTTGGTTGTTCAATGTGTAAAAAAAAAAATCAAGGGATGAGATTTATTTAATGGTTGTATGTGTGTTAAAAAAAGTTATTGCATGTATTTCAAAAATCAAAGGTTGATATTTGTTTAATTAAGATCTTACCTCATCCTCATATGAAGTAACTAGAGTACCATAGCAAGGCCCTCTTATCAAACTTTGGTCAAGTACTGCTTTTCTGTCTCTTAAAAAACTATATATATTAACACTACATGATCTAATAAATACACTATCAAGACCAAGGTTTTAAATAGCGGGTTAAGGTGTTTAGCGATTTGTCTCTAAAACAGCGATTAATTAACGGAGCTATAGCAAGATACAGTGGCTAAATTGTATATGAACACAAATAGCGGCGCCCTACCTTAAAAGGCAGCATCCATATATAGGTGGCAGAGACCTTTAAATTGGCGTATTTTCCTAACATTTTGGTCTAGGTTAAAAATATTTTTGACTTAGAACGACAAAACTAATGTGAACTATAATATAATGGACAATGGAGTAGCAATTTTAGCAGAGTTTACTAATCATTAAGTGTTGATGATCATCCAAGTCTAAATAATATATACTCCTTTTCCTTAGAACCCTCCTAAGGCTTCACAACTCATCAAAAATGTGGCTCTCGAAAAAAAAACATCATCATTATGGCAGAGCTATCTTAGGTGGAGATTCAAAACTATATATCAACCGTTGCTCAACCACTATGAAAATGAACCCAAATGATTTAGCCTTACAAATCCCCATCATCGCTGGCTGGATTGTACAGCTGGCTGGCTAATTGTTGTGAGAGAGAAACACTGCTGAATGGCTGGCTGATGCTGTCTGGTAAGTTCAAGCGAACAGAGCCCATATCTTTCTCATTTGCCTCTACCTAGCTATTTGTGTCTAGAAATCATTCGATTTCTAGAGACAGCTATTTAACCAACTTAAAATTGATTTGTAGAGACATCTGGAATGAAACCTCAGTCACATTTAGAGATGACTTTCAAAAATTTTGAAACAAAGAGAGATGGCTCTTTTTTCCGGCCGCCTCTAAAATCAGTTTTCAAAGAGCTAATAAGTTACACTAACTACTTACATAGGAGCTAATTTACTGGAACTGGATTAAGATCCTCATCCGATTAACCCAGTCCAAACGAGGTCCAGTTAAAATGAGATACATATCCCATCCAATCCATTACGACGCGTAAAATACCCAGTCCAATCCAGTCCGCTACCACATCAATCAGTCCAATCCAATCATCCAGATACGAGCGGCGCGCGGCAGAGCGGGCAGGTGCGCTGGTCGTGCACCATCCAGCGGGTCGAGGCAGGCACGGTGGAAGGCATGCCAGTGAGAGGCACCGTGATATATCCGACAAATATTTGGACACCCAGGTGGTTTGTATCCAGTCCAATCCTATGCGTTTGGGTCTCGTGCAAATGTATATCCACATGTGGACAACATCTATCCAACTAAATCCATAGCGAGTTATGTCCATTTATACTTCGAATAATCCAATCCACTTCCAGGGTACAGCTAATCTAGATGCTCACAACGAGGCACCTACATATTTTGTTATGTTTGGTCACCAATTATAGAGATCGTCAAGGTTTTCCGATCCATTGCACGTGCGTGGATATCCTGTTAGGCTGTTATGATGATAAAACTATATACGTCGTAAGAAATCAATACAGAAATAGACGAACATGTACAAACATTTATAGGTGCCAATCACACAGGCACCCTCTCTCGACCACAAGCTAAGGTTAATTATATACATATATGCATGAGAACGTTAGGAGACATGTCCGTCGACCAAACGTACACACGTCCGACCCAACCGACGTTGGTAGTTAGCTGCACGTGAACTCGCTACCATCCATGCACCATCACAATTATATAGGCCAATTGACACGAACACAAAAAAGATTCCATTTCCATTTCACGGTGGTCCAAACGCCATCCAAAGGATGCCTAGCTAGCAGGTCTTAGTAGCTACTACAGTGAAGCTTAGTAAGTTAATTAATTAGTTGTATAAGTATGGTATGTTTTGTGGATGCCATTTTACTATATCCATATTTAATAATTCGATCGTGAGGTATGTATGAATGTACGCCGACGGTTGAGTCCGGGAGAGAGACTGGATCATCATCCATCAGACTGCAAATTAGTTGGATCGGACCTCGACCGTCGTCAGCAAACCAAAACCTGCACTAAACAATGATATCATCAGCTACATCAAGTGTCATTTGGCTCGATTGATTCTACTCATTTATTATGTATTTAAATCATTTGCAGCGCTAACATTCGGATGTTTTACGTTGATCATCAGCTCCTTGTACAAGGCAAGCAAGGTACATGATGCTTGTAGAAACGGTTCCGTGACATGGAGTGCTGAGGCGGATGTGGCAAGGCCCCCGCATGTTCGAGGCGAGGTCCAACGGCAGACGTGGCGAGGCCCCGCGCGTTGTGATGCGAGTGGTCCGGATCTGGTGGTTTCACTCTATCGGGTGGTGTGTGGAGTTTGCAACGGCACTTCGGCGTCAGGTCCTGCATGGCGGTGGCCTGCTCGATGCGGTGTCGTCTGCTCTTCTTGGTTGCTTGTTGCTGCAGAGTCACGCGTGGAGGCTCCGACGACTACTTGAGCGTGAGGTTGTTCTGTCGTGCTTTGAGCCGTGTTCTCTGCTGCCGTAGTGAGGTGCGGCCGCGTGGTTACCGGCCGTTCTTGAGTTTGTGGGCTCACCCGCGTTGACATCCCAATCCAACCGAGCGAGTCTTTTCTTCTTTTTCTCTTTTCTTTTCTTTGGTCACTTGGTTGTTGTTTTCGTTTGTTGGTGTCTGTTGGTGTGGCTGTACAGTGCCCGTCTGGGCTTTTCCTTCTTTTTAATAAGCGGGCAGCTCTCCTGCTGGTTCGTTTCAAAAAGAAAAATAGCTAGTTAGCTACTAATTAATACTTCCTTCTTCCTAAATTGTAAGTCATTCCAAAAATTTTGGTGAGTTAAAGCGTCTCAGCTTTGATCAAATTTATATAATAAGATCATAATCCTTACAATATTAACTAAGTATCACTAAATTCTTCATCAAATATATTTTCATAGTATACTTATTTGGTGTCACAAATTTTTGTATTTCTCTCTATAATTTTGGTCAAACTCAAGATGTTTTGACTCTCCAACGTTATTGGAACGACTTATAATTTAAGATTTGAGGGAGTAAGATGCATGGCTCAACTGCTACTTTCGTCCTCACATCACATATGTGCTAGACGGCTCAGACAAATCATTGAATCTTGCTTTAAGATATAATTCAAGCATTATGTGCTTCAGAAATCATTTTCACCAACAACATTTTTACCGTCGGCTTCAAGAAAACCATTACTGAAAATTATTTTCAACAGCCAGCGAGGCTTTTTCAACCTGTGGGACCATCATACGCTTTAATGAATAAAACCAATAAAAATAGCTATTTTACGGAGACAGTGGGAAGCGATAGGAAATGATATCAAACATTAATATATATCTCTCTTTCTTCCCTTTATATCAAAAAATAAACCTTTATTAGCAATGTAATTTCAGAATAGAGCTGTCAAACTATTTGTCTTTCATCTCTACAACACCTACACTTCTATTTTCATCCATATACCTGATCTCATCTGAGTAACTTCCGTTGAGCGTCGTGGATCATGACAATGCTTGGAACATAACATTTGGCACAGGAGCCACGCAAAGTGCCATAGAAAAAAAAAGAAGATACAAAACAAAACGCCTAACAGCATGACTAGCATGGTTAGAGACCTGTCATGGTCAGTCAGAACATGAGCTAAGCCGTCTACTACTAGTCTACTATGGCTGTGTTTAAATCCCAGTTGCAGTTGCAATTCTACACTGTAGCACGTTCATTTGTATTTGACAACTTTTGTTCAATCATAGTCCAAATAGGCTTAAAAGATTCGTCTCGTTATGTACATGCAAAAAGTACAAACATGCAAATATTTCGTCCACATTTAATGCTCCATGTATGTGTTGCAATGTTGATACGATTAGTTGTAATTGCAATTTGCAGTTGATCTAAACAGAGCGGACTACACAACCGAAGGCAGATGAAGGAGAAAGAAGGCCGATCCTGACAAGAGTGGCAGTCCTGAGTCCTGACAGGAACAAAGCGACGTCGAGCGCCTAGCAGCGGTATGGTTCGCCATCAGCACATCACAAAATCGCTCACGAATTTGTCCGGCTACGGCTAGGCGACTAGCTAGCTCATGAAACGGTCTTCCTGCTGACATGGGCGTAGCATCAGGCTGACATGGCACTACTCACTCCAACCTGCCTAATTCAGGGAAGAAAATTGTAATTCCCGTGTACTACATTGCGTCGGCATCTTACCGCAAGAAGCAGCAGCGGAAAAGACAGGAGACGGTGCAACCGGCAGCAGCATCTACAGCAAGGAATCGAAACCTGACGAAGCCATGCATGTAACGCACCAGCCAGCAAGGATTGGGGAGAATCCTAATCCTAATTAATAAAATATTTGGATAGGGATAAACAGAAACAAATCGAGATGCATGTGCTGCTGTCATGTTCAGGACTCTCTGCAACTGTTGGCTCCCGAAAGTTGCAACAAGCGCACAAGAGCACGGCACTGCTACATTACAAGGAGGAAGATCTGGTGGTGATATCAAACACTCCTGGGCTCCACGCTTGCAACGAAACAAGGCATTATTTTCTCTTTCTTTCTTTCTTTCTTTCTTTCTTTCTAGAAAATATATAAATGATGCAAACAATGACGTTGTGAATACGTACAGTGACCCTGATCCCTTTCCATCCATTTGTAAGCCCAGAACATATAGTGTGTGGACAAGAACAGCAGTTGGTGCATCGCAGTCATGACGATGTCTGCAGGCCTGATTTCATAGCGTTTAGCCTCTAGGAGCTGCAGTGCATTACAATTGTGTCAAAGCCAAAGGGCGAGGAGGGGTTCCTGTCGAGCACTACAATTGTGTCTCAGAGTGAAGCACGTATCATCTAGACAGATTAGTTTCTTGTTTCGGTTTCCGGGACAAGAAATAAATTAAATGGCTAGAGATGACAAGTGCACTAGTACTGCAAATAGTGGATTCATAGATTTACATGAATGATCTAGAAATCACAACTAACCAGCTCTACAAAATAGCACGGTTAACATGTTGCTGTCAACACACCTCACCACCTATTTCATGGAGAGCCACCAGTATAGATCCCAGCCTAATAACAGAGTGACAATCCTCTCCGATCCACTCTCTAAATTGGGAAAGGCACGAGCAGAATAGCTCGAGTAAGGTACATACAGTCTATAAACATGAGTAAACTCGAGCTGACTTGTCCATGTATGACCAACTTAGGGCGCGTTTGGCACCGCTCGTCTAGTTTCAGTTTCACCTGACACAAATACTCTCATGAAAACTATAGCAACCGTGTAGTAAGAATCTATTTTTCTCTCTCCTGCCCGTTCTCTCACTGACATAATACAGTAGCCATTGCAGGTCGAGAGCCAAAATAAACAGCTTCACCGGCTTCACCGTTTTCCCTCTCACTGACACAACTAAAACAGCTGCATGCTACAGTGCTACAGTGCTCGCTACAGTGTTTGCGCCAGGTGAAGCTGAACCTCTGGGAGCGGTGCCAAACGCGCCCTTAACTTTCCTCACTACAATACAGAGTGGTACTGTTGAGAGAACAGCATATATCGTTTTTTTTCTTCTCTGTCATCAAAGATACCAGACGATGTTCCTCGTTCATTCTTCCTTTTTCCTTTCGAGTCTCGATAGGTAAGACTTCCCATACTGTATATAAACAACATTGCAGAAACCACCAGAAATAGTCACTTTTTTTTTTGCGTGTAACCACCAGAAATAATTTAGAACAATTTAATACTCTCTCCATTCTAAATTATATGTGATTCCAAGAATCTTGGAGAGTCAAAAGCATCTCAAGTTTGATTAAAATTATAGAGAGAAAATACAAAAATTTATGATACCTAATAAGTGTAATATGAAAATATATTAGAGAAATTGTGTTCTTACCCTTGTTAAGGAGTCTAATTATGATTTTATCCCTGTTCTTTTAACTTTGTGATTTTGTTGTTGTTTTTTGAAATGAAAGCTCCGTTTGCCCCTGGTTTGGATGACATTAGATGGACTTGTAATAAATGAATTTAAAAAATTTTGAAATCCTTAAACATAAAGGTGAAAAAGACTAAATTGCCCCTTATGTCTTCATCCCCGTCCTCGTCCGCACGGAAAGAGCCACGGCCGCATGGCGGCACGAGATGCTCTCGCGTCGGCAAGTAGAACCCGGTAGAGCGGCGTGCTGGGCGGCGGCGCGGAGCCTGCAGCCCATGTTGCGGTAGCGGCGTACGGCCGGGAAGGTGAGGCCGGGGCTCGTATCGCCGGCCGAGAAGGACCGGTCGTGTTGCGCGCGCCATTGGGGATGGGAGCTCGCGGCGGTGGCCTAGAGCCCACGCTTGCGGCATGGCCTGGAGCCAGCACGATGACGTTGCATCGAGCGCTAGAGAATCCAGTGCGGTGATTGGCGGGTGAATTCGGCGGTGACGAGAGCGGGGCTAGGCGCATGCGTGGCTGCCGGTCTGCCGGAGCCACGCTCGACGGCCGCGATGGAGCTGCTGGAGCCGCGCTCGCCGGCCGCGCTCGACGGCCGCCGAGATGGCCGCGCCGCGATGGAGTCGCCGGAGCCGCACTCGCCGGCCGCGCGCTCGCCCGCCGCGATGGCCGTGTGCTGCCTGCTGCTGCGCTTGCGTGCTCGTTCATGTGCTTGCGAGCTTCCAGCTGCTGCGTTCCTGCTGCTGCTGCGCTTGGATTGTGTGTGTGGATACGATTCAGATAAGGCCGAGTGGGCAGCCGGTGCTCTACTTCTTTTTTGTTTTTAATAAAAACTTGTGGATGATTATCAGTACCGTCTGGCATACCATTTAAATATGAGATTAATATAGGCTTGCTAAAAACGCACCAGTGTTGCTAAAATTTTGAATATTTTTTAATATTAAATCTGCTTTGGAATAATTATACAATCTGCCCAATATATATGTGACAAATGTAACCATTTTTGTCAAAATACAATACAAATGTCTTAAATCCAAATCAAGGGTAAAATCACAGACAACCATAAAAAACCAGGGGTAAAATCATATGGGCATACTTGTCATCTTGTACTGCTGCTTCGTTTTGAAAAAGTAGGGGCAAATTCACAAAGTAGAAAAAACAGGGGCAAAATCACAATTTCGATATAAAATAGGGGTATAAATGCAAGAGCCCCAAATATATTTGATGAAGAATCTAACGATACTTAGTTGACATTATAAATATTATTTTCTTATTATATAAACTTGGTCAAGTTGAGATGTTTTGACTCTTCAATATTTTTTGAATGACTTATAATTTGGGATGGAGGAAGTAAGTAAGGACGTAACATTTGTGCTGACAGGAGACTTTGTATGACAACTACAGCTTTCTAACTACAAAGAAAGTTCAGGTTGACCACAAAGAGTATCTCCAAAAGTTTCCCTAGCTATTACTCCTTGAGCTAAAATTAAGTTTTACTCCTATGTAACATAAATCACCCTCCAACAGTCATGTTATATCCTAAATTATCCTCTCTTTCTTAATTTGGGATGCCGTCCGCTCTATATATATGTTATTTGGGATAAAATAACTACTACAGAAGAGAGAAATGTTTAGAGACAATTTTTTTCTTTTTTTTTGCAAGAAAATAAACTACATCTGGATTTAGGGGAATTAAGTTAAAAAAAATCTTGGAGATGCTCTAACAAAACATCTAGCTACATGGCTACAAATACGTAGCTTCTGAAATTACAAAGATGCTAGTGCAGGGATTTATTTCAACATTTAACCCTTTAATCTAGTTGCACTTCCATTGCTCCTAGTTCTTGACGACTTTAATGCCTTTCTCACGAGATGCAGCCGTCGTAGGCCCTCAACCTCAACCACCACTGCCCCCCCTCCCTTCCCCTTGCGACAACTCACTCGAGGTTGGAGGGAGTGGGGATCTATCTCTCTAATAAGTTTTCCATAGATCGAGTCCTACTAGAGTTATGGTCTCTCCGTGCCTTTGGTATCGCGGTGTCTCCTCTTTTCCGGTGATGACGAAGATGTCACAGGGTGGATTTGGTTTTCTCCATGGCGACTCTAATGAAGATAAGGCTAACAACTACATATCAACTTCATCGGCATGAGGACGTGAAAAATCAAGGCAAAGATGTTGTCGCCATGAAATAGATTTTTACAATCTTTTCTCTACTTATTGTAGTTAGATCTGATTGCGATGAAAGACCAGTGAGAATAAGTCTGCCCCTCAAGTCAATTAATGGTATTGAGTTGTGAAGATTCAGATCAGTTTTTCTTATTCTTCGATTGTTGAAGAAACTAAGAGGAAGATACGAGAAACAAGAAGTTTTTGCTCAATTATATCTAAAGTTTCTTTTGTCGAGTTTTTGCTTCTGCAGTTATGGATATAATTTTATTGATCATGATACAGATTTGATATTGAGATTTGGAGCTATCCGAAGCATGAATATAGATGGAGAAGGTACATGTATTGTATTTTAAAGTATTTGTAACATAATGATATAATTAGTTTTAATTTAATATAAATCTTTTTTTTGTCAGAAAAAAAGAAACTCTTCGACGAATTTGACGGGATATCAGCCAATTGCCCTCCAGTACACATATGATCACACTTGCGGATGAAATGAAAAAGAGTATCCATGTTCTTACTCTGCTCATCAACCAAGAGTTTAATTTGGGTTGAAATTTGGCGAAATCATTTCTAGCCGGTGCTGGCGCTTCTAGCTTGGGCCGCATCACCTATATGGGCCGGCAAGGCATTGCGTCCGTTCAGCGCTCATTTGTTGCTTGACGTCGGATGGCCAACGCATGACATCGAGCGTCGGTCTGACGTAGATTTCTTTCTGACGGCGACGCCAAGGCGAGCGTCGCCGTCGCCGTCACCGCCGCCCTACGCCAGGTGTCTAGGTCGTCGGTCTCTTCGCCGGCGACGAGCAGCCACCAAGTATGCCCATACTTTCGCTTTCCTTCATGCTTTGCGGAATCGAGCACCCAGTGACCCAGTGATATTTGTGTTCGGATCTGTGTATACATGTACTTCGTGGTGGGAGACAAATCTTCAATTTTACGTACTTATTATCTTCCTCCTAGTACAAGCTTCGGACCAGTGTTTATTGTATCGTTTAGTCTGTCTAATACTCCTAGTATGTTGTTAATGAACTCCATTTTCCCCTTATTTGTGCACTAAGCAACTAAAGAGTCATGCAAGATTGCTTTCGAGAAAGAAAAAAAGAAATTCATGTAAGTTTCTGTCAGTTCGTTCTTAATTTTGTCCATTATTAATGTAATCTATTCATTACCGCAGGACAAAGTTGCATCTAGATTGCATTGTATCCTTAGTCCTTAGAGATGATGAACGAGTCTTTCCTTGATAGGATGGTTTCCCATCTTCGGTCAACATGCAAGTAAGGGTAATATACTGTTGTTAAGTGTTCCAGCTCATTATTCATTTGTAAAAAAAAAATAAATCTGCAGAGTATGCAGCTCACACAAATTTACACTTATCTATTAATCATACTGTTATTGTGCCAATTAATTTCAGTTCAACAGACTATTATGGAGTGTAGAAGAATATATAACTAACAGTGGATCTTCTAGTTAATTTTCTTAGCTGTATTTTTAATTATTAGAGAGAAATTTGAACATGCTTTATTTGATTATGATTCTTATTTTTTTCAATTAGATCAGAAGATATAATTTTATCTGTTTTTGTTGCTTGTTCATGTTGGGTTTCTATCCTAGCCTTCCCTGACTTGGTTGAGACTAAAAGTCTTTGTTGTTGTTGTTGTTGTCGTCGTTATATATTCAATTATTCATTTCAGTATTGTGCTCTATTTTTAAAGTCATCTTGTCTTCAAATCATACCTTGTATTGATCTGCACCATTCAGAATTAAAATAGACCTTTGAGTATGCATAAACAGTTCCCCAGCAACTGAATTCATGGTAGATGTGGACCTAAATCTTATGTAAATTGTCAAGACACACACAATGCATGATCTGGCTTGTAGATATATTTATTCTTGGAAGAAAGCTCATTATTGTCTTTTTATTTTATATGTAACGCTGTGTCTAAATGTTATCCTAATCCTGAAAATTATAGGTACTACCCTGGATATCCCAAGGACCTAGGGCCATCAAAAATTATACCATTCACATCTGAGCGTCAGTTTGTGCAGCTATTGCATGAAGGCAGGCCTGTAGTTATTGCCTTTACTATTAAGTATACTAATTCTGCTGTATTTTTTTTTCAGAAACACTAACTCTAATAGAAAATCCTCATCAGCAGTTCTGTTTCAATATTGAAAATTGTGTTTTGTTAGGTGCACTTATACGCAGCATCTTGACAAAGTACTGGAAGAGGCTGCTGCTACATTTTACCCGCATGTCAAGTTTGTCCGAGTAAGCTACTCTTCATTTTATCTTTACAAGAAAAATTCTTCTTATAGGTCTTGTCAGATCACTATCTGGATAAGACTGTGAACTTATGGTGCTTCATTAACTAATGAGCACGGTTTGCTTAAAACCTACCATAAGCACGAATACTATTTGTTTTACACTCCATTAAACTCATAGGTATCATAGGAGAAGTGGAACCTCGTTTGGATGCGTTTGGATGTGTTGTGAACCAAGATGCAAGATAGGAGCACAGTTTGCATTGAACCTACCATAGGCACGAAAACAACTTGCTTTGCACTCCATCAAACACATAGGTGTCATCGGAGATGTGGAACCTCGTTTGAATGAGTTTGGATGCGTTGTGAAACCAAAATACAGTATAGGAGCATGGTTTGCTTTAAACCTACCATAAGCATGAAAACTATTTGCTTCACACTCCATTAAACTCATAGGTGTCATGGGAGAAGTGAAACGTCGTTTCGATGCGTTTGGATGCATTGTAAAACTAAGATGCAAGATATGAGCACGGTTTGCTTGGAATCTACCATAGGCATGAATACCATTTGCTTTGCACTCGATGAAACTCATAGGTGACATGGGAGAAGGAAAACCACGTTTGGATGAGTTTAGATGTGTTGTGAAACCAAAATGCAAGATAGGAGTATGGTTTGCTTTGAACCCACCATAAGCATGAAAACTATTTGCTTCGCACTACACAAAACTTAAAGGTATCATGGGAGAAATGGAACGTCATTTCGATGCATTTGGATGCATTGTGAAATCAAGATGCAAGATATGAGCACGGTTTGCTTGGAACCTACCATATGCACGAATACTATTTGCTTTGCACTCCATGAAACTCATAGGTGTCATGAGAGAAGTGGAACTTCATTTGGATGCGTTGTGAACCAAAATGCAAAATACGAGCACAGATTGCATTAAACCTACCATAGGCACGAAAACAACTTGCTTTGCACTCCATCAAACACATAGGTGCCATTAGAGATGTGGAACCTCGTTTGAATGAGTTTGGATGCGTTGTGAAACCAAGATGTAGTATAGGAATATGGTTTTGAACCTACCATAAGCATGAAAACTATTTGCTTCACACTCCATGAAACTCATAGGTGTCATGGGAAAAGTGGAACGTCGTTTCGATGCGTTTGGATGTATTGTGAAACCAAGATGCAAGATATGAGCACGGTTTGCTTGGAACCTACCATAGGCATGAATACTGTTTGCTTTGCACTTCATGAAACTCATAGGTGTCATGGGAGAAGTGGAATCTCATTTGGATATGTTTGGATGTGCTGTGAACCATGATGCAAGATAAGAGCACAGTTTGCATTGAACCTATCATAGGTACGAAATCAACTTGCTTTGCACTCCATCAAACACATAGGAGTCATTGGAGATGTGAAACCTCTTTTGATAGAGTTTGGATGCATTGTGAAACCAAGATGCAATATATGAGTATGGTTTGCTTTGAACCTACCATAGGCACGAAAACTATTGCCTTCACACTCCATGAAACTTAACTATTTGCTTTGCACTCCATGAAACATATCGGTGTCATTGGAGAAGTGGAACCACGTTTGGATGAGTTTGGATGCGTTGTGAACCCAAGATGCAAGATAGGAGCACGGTTTGCTTTAAACCTACCATAAGCATGAAAAACTATTTGCTTCGCACTCCACAAAACTCAAAGGTGTCATGGGAGAAGTGGAACGTCGTTTCGATGCGTTTGTATACATTGTGAAACCAAGATGCAAGATTGAGCACGGTTTGCTTGGAACCTACCATAGGCACGAATACTATTTGGTTTGCACTCCATGAAACACATAGGTGTCATGGGATAAGTGGAACCTCGTTTGGATGCGTTTAGATGTGTTGTGAACCAAGATGCAAAATAGGAGCACAGTTTACATTGAACCTACCATAGGCACGAAAACAACTTGCTTTGCACTCCATCAAACACATAGGTGTCATTGGAGATGTGGAACCTCGTTTGAATGAGTTTGGATGCGTTGTGAAATCAAGATGTAGTATATGAGCATGGTTTGCTTTGAACCTACCATAAGCATGAAAACTATTTGCTTCACACTCCATGAAACTCATTGATGTCATGGGAGAAGTGGAACGTCGTTTCGATGCATTTGGATGTATTGTGAAACCAAGCTGCAAGATATGAGCACGGTTTACTTGGAACCTACCATAGACATAAATACTATTTGCTTTGCACTCCATTAAACTTATTGGTGTCATGGGAGAAGTGGAATCTCGTTTGGATGCGTTTGGATGTGTTGTGAACCAAGATGCAAGATAAGAGTACAGTTTGCATTGAACCTACCATAGGCACGAAAACAACTTGCTTTCCACTCCATCAAACACATAGGTGTCATCGGAGATGTGGAACCTCGTTTGAATGAGTTTGGATGCGTTGTGAAACCAAGATGCAATATAAGAGTATGGTTTGCTTTGAACCTACCATAGGCACAAAAACTATTGGCTTCACACTCCATGAAACTCATAGCCGTCATGGGTGTTGACACTTCTTAGCGCAACCACCAGAGACAGGGTGTTAGGCTATCTCTGATAACGGCACTAGAAGTGCCTGGGTTGTATTTCTTATGTCTATTGGATAATTCCGCAAGCGCACAGAACATACCACTGTAGCACTTCACCCGGGAGTATTCCAAGGTATCGTTATTTATTTTTATCCCAAGGAAAAGCGGTCGCTAGGAATAATTAATAAAGAGAGAGATCCTTAAGTCTATACCAATTTAGTACCAGCTAGTGGTAGGGGGTAAATCGATAGGTAGAGGAAAAGGTAATAACACCAACACACAACAAGTATTAAGATAACTAAAAGATAACTAGTAGAGTATGACAAAAGAATGGTCGACCAAAATTTGGGGTGTTGGATTCTCCTTGAAGCATATGAGAGTGGTCATGACAAAAGAATGGTCGACCAAAATTCAAAAGGAGCTGGTGTTCAAATTTTAGGACCATGATCAGAACACTAGGCCAACACCACCAGAGGTGGGTGGGCCCCATGGTGGGGTCGGCCGACCCCACCTAGGTGGTCCACCACCTTCGGTGTGAGCAGAAATGATCTTTTTCAAGTTTTATTCATCTATTTATTTTATTTTGTCGAAATAAATTGTTGCCAAAATTAAACATGAAATGCAATGAAGAAAATACAAAAATTGAAATGCAGGAATTAAATATGAGATAAGTACTGATTTATCTTACCAGCAAGGGCTCCATGTTTTAGGTCCATAGAGCAGGACCTCTCCATTTCGTGTTCATTCTTCGGGTGCTTCGATCGGTCCCGGAGATGGAGACCGTGATGATCGCACCTCTTTCTTCCACCATTCCTTCTTGGTTGATGCTTGTGATTCAGCGGAGTCAGCCTTGTTTACCACCTCAGCCTTACTTACCAGTTCGGCCTTTTTGGACCTTGGCGGTTGATTCTTTCGGCGGGGTGCATATTGTGGCTTGTTTCTCCACAGATTCTTCCTTGCCTGTTGCATCGATTTATAACCATTGAAAGGACATTTAATTCTTTTACCTGGGAGTTGGAAGTGGACTTGGCCGGATCCCACGTAGATGATGGCATTCACGGTGTTGAGGAACGGCCTTCCTGATGACAGGGACTTCATCATCGGCCTCCATGTCAAGAATGATGAAGTCGGCGGTGATGTACTCATCTTGAACTTTGACAAGGATGTCCCTTGTCACTCCCTCGGGGAACCGGATTGATTGGTCGGCCATCTGCAATTTGACAAAAGAGGGGTACAAAGGTCCCCCTAGCAAGTTCTCGTACATTACCTTGCACACGATGTTCACTCTAGATCCAAGGTCGCAGAAGACGTTGTTGAAGGTGTGTGGCCCGATCTCGCAGGTGATGGTAGGATGGCCGAGGTCACTCTTCTTGGCCATGAATGGTGGATCAAGAAGACAACCCGGGTTTTGCCTAACCGGAGGCTTACCAAACCTCGTGGAAATTAACTTAACACCCTCAATTGGTTCCTCAGGTTTCCCTGGGATCTTACCTTGTGAATGATGGGACAACTGCTGCTATTTGAGCTAATTGGGTTTCTAACATTTTATTAAATCTCAATTGGTTTTTCATAGCAGTGTTAAGGCTATCCATTTTCTCACTAAGATTTTCAAGAATCTTATCATTAGCCATGATTTTCTTGTTTATGCTATCATTGATTTTAGATTGGCCTAAGACAAGATCTTTAAGAGAAGGTTGGTTACCGTAAGAATTATTAAAATTATTGCTGTAACCATTACCTTGGTTTCCTTGGTAGAAGGGGCGCGAGTTCCATCCTCCTTGTTGCTGGGGTCAATACCCATTGTTGTTGCATTTGTTGATGAAGCTCACTTCCTCCTTCATCTCGGGACAGTTGTTGTCCGAATGATCTTTTCCACCACATACCTCGCACCATGGATCAGCTTCAATTGCTCGTGCGGTGGCAGTGGGTCTAATGGCCTCTTGTTCCTTCTTGGAACTTTCTTCAATCTTTTTCATCAAGAGGTCCATTTTTGCTGAGAGCATGTCCACCTCATGAACGGTGTGCATACCCCTTTTCTTGGGTTGGAGGCATTCCTCATTTCATCCTTGGTTGATAACCATTTTCTCAATGAGATCCTTAGCATCCTTGACATTGTGTTGCAGGAATGCTCCTCCAGCGGCAGCATCAAGGTGACTACAGGCTAATCCAGTTAGCCCATGGTAGAAACCTTAGATTAGGAGCCATTCTTCAATCCCATGATGAGGATAGGCATGAATGTACTTCTGAAGACATTCCCATGCTTCGAAAATCGTGTCGTCTGCTTGTTGTTGGAAGCTTGAAATTTTGCCACGGAGAGCGCTTGTTTTGCCCATTGGGAAGAACTTCTTGAGAAAAGCGTTGGCACATTTCTCCCAGATGGTGACTTCACTCTTGTTGGCATAGAACCATTGCTTCGCCTTCCCAAGCAGTGAGAATGGGAACAGGCGAAGACGGATGGCGTCAGCCGTGACATTCTTGATGGTGAAAGTCCCACACACCTCCAGAAAGTGCTGGAGATGGGCATTGGCGTCTTCGTGTGGCTTTCCACAGAATGGATTAGCGTGCACCATGTTGATGAGTGCAGGCTTGAACTCAAAGGTAGCATCTCCAAAGTTGAGCTGCGGTCCGGTGGCAATGTTGTCAGCGGACGGCGCAGAGAACTCAGAGATGGTCTTTTGGGCCATAGCTTCCTTGATTAATAATGCGGAGCCTCTTTCCTCAAATGGATTCAGGTTTGAAATGAACTTTTGAGGTGGAACTTGACGGCGTCTAGTTCTTCTCAACAATTGCTCGGGATCTTCAATATAATTTGACGGCAATTGGAAACCACTCATACACTGTCTAGCTTCACGATAACGAGAAACACAGACAGGGGTAAGCCCCTAACACTAATCGATAACTAAATTGATAGTAGACTCCGGATTCAATTTTTTTTATTAATATTCCTAGATTGATGCTTTCCTCGGCAACGGCGCCAGAAATGCTTGTTGACACTTCTTAGCGCAACCACCAGAGACAGGGTGTTATGCTATCTCTGATAACGGCGCCAGAAGTGCCTGGATTGTATTTCTTATGTCTATTGGATAATTCCGCAAGCGCACAGAATATATCGCTGTAGTATTTCACCCGGGAGTATTTCAAGGTATTGTTATTTATTTTTATCCCAAGGGAAAGCGGACGCTAGGAATAATTAATAAAAAGAGAGAGATCCTTAAGTCTATACCAACTTAGTACCAGCTAGTGGTAGGGGGTAAATCGATAGGTAGAGGAAAAGGTAATGACACCAACACACAACAAGTATTAAGATAACTAAAAGATAACTAGTAGAGTATGGCTAGGTGGGAGGACAACGAGTGAGTATAAGACTCCTATGAGACTTACTTTACTCTTGTGACTTACCCTATCAAATAGATGACTTATACTAAGATAGTTACCTTACTACCGGTGTGCAGGGGTAGTGCGAGACAATAGAGGACAAAACCTCTCCCCGAAGCGCCTACACTCTTATGGGAGCCTATCTTTTAAGAACTTGCCTAAAACACGTGGAGGGATACTAAGACTAGACAGGGCTGTCACCACCTGCTAGCACTCACAAACAATCCGTGCGACAAGCGGTAATCAAAGGCAAGATCTAGTCTAAGCACCACGCTTACACTAAGTCTCACTATTCTAGCTGCGTACCAACAACTAGAACACCCTATGACAGGCGATGAACTAACACACGTTGAGTTGGGACAAGATCACTATCAAGTATAAAACAATTGTAGAAAAAGATAAGACACAACAATACTAATAAAGAATAGTAAATACTAAGTAAGAACTTAGTGAAGTAAAGTAAAGTCTTGCAGAAGGAAAGGTATAAGAGCTATACCAGACTCTGCAGTAGACGACTCCGGAGACTCCGAGCGTAGCTTGACTCGACTCTGACTCCCACACTAGACTAATACTACTACTAAAGAGTAGAACTTCACTCTAGCTTGCTTCTTATGTTGTATGGTGTGTCTTGAAGAGCAGTGGGCAGCCTCTATTTATAGTGGAGAATGAGGGGGTGCCATGTCAGCGATCCGCGTGCTCCCTGCCTCCCCACCCTTGGATCCACCGTCTTGCAACCGCCTCAAGATGAACGGCTTTGGTGATTTGAGCAAATGGGAAACATGCTTGGAGTCGGTGGAGGCCAACCGACCTGGCTGGGCACCAGGGGGGTTCGGCCGACCCCCCTATGACTGGTGGGCCCAGCCAGGGTCTTCTAGAAGGAGTCCCCACTTGTCACTGAGTGTGTAGGTGGCTTGGTTCCACTTTTGGCAGTTCAGCCGACCCACCACTGGTGGGTGGGGCCCACCACCGTGGTCCCCATTTGTCATAGACTCTTCCCATGTGTTGGTTCTGATTAGTTTGCACCTTGTCACGTTGAATCCTTGTGCTTTGCTTCTCCACCGTTGAATGGAAGCACATGTTGATCTGAGGGCTGATATGAGCTGAGTGGAAGGTCACACGGATCCTGCCATGTCACCAGAGCCAGGTAGGCCCCATGGGTAGTTCGGCCGACCCATGGGTGGGCCCACCCTTGGCTCTGATCTCTTCTATTTGATGTTGTATGCACTGTGTTGGAAGGTTGTAGTCTGGGGCAACATGACATGGTTCGGCCGAACCATGTAGTTAGCCCCTAGCTGCTCACTTTTGCACTGTTTTGGTGTCCCCTGCAATCACAAGCTTAAGAGTACATGTGGAACTAGTTATTGATAAAATATGCTCATGATATATTTATCTTCCCTTGAATCTGAGGCCTGTTGACGGTGTTTGAATGTGGAATTTTAGGGTATATCCATCGTCAACAATGGGAGAAGTGGAACGTCGTTTCGATGCGTTTGGATGCATTGTGAAACTAAAATGCAAGATAGGAGCATGGTTTGCTTCGAACCTACCATAGGCACGAAAACTATTTGCTTTGCACTCCATGAAACACAATGGTGTCATTGGAGAAGTGGAACCACGTTTGGATGACTTTGGTTGCGTTGTGAAACCAAGATGTAAGATAGGAGCAAGGTTTGCTTTGAACCTACCATAGGCACAAAAACCATTTGCTTTGCACTCCATGAAACACATAGGTGTCATGGGAGAAGGGGAACCACGTTTGGATGAGTTTAGATGCGTTGTGAAACCAAGATGCAGGATAGGAGCACGGTTTGCTTTGAACCTACCATAGGCATGAAAACTATTTGCTTCGCACTCCACAAAACTCACAGGTGTCATGGGGATTTAAAAGTGGAACATCGTCTGGATCCGTTTGAATACATTGTGAAACCAAATGCAAGATGGGAGCACGATTTGCTTCGAACCTACGACAGGCACGAATACTATTTGCTTTGCACTCCATGAAACTCATAGGTGTCATGGGTAAAGTGGATCCTCGTTTGGATGCGTTTGGATGTGTTGTGAACCAAGATGCAAGATAGGAGCACAGTTTTCATAGAACCCGCCATAGGCACAAAAACAACTTGCTTTGCACTCCATCGAACACATAGGTGTCATTGGAGATGTGGAACCTCGTTTGAATGAGTTTGGATGCGTTGTGAAACCAAGATGCAATATAGGAGCATGGTTTGCTTTGAACCTACCATTAGCATCAAAACTATTTGCTTCACACTCCATGAAACTCATAGGTGTCATGGGAGAAGTGAAACATTGTTTCGATGCGTTTGGATGCATTGTGAAGCCAAGATGCAAGATATGAGCACGGTTTGCTTGGAACCTACCATAGGCACGAATACTATTTGCTTTGCACTCCATGAAACTCATAGGAGTCATGGGAGATGTGCAACCTCGTTCGGATGCGTTTGGATATGTTGTGAACCAAGATGGAAGATAGGAGCATAGTTTGCATTGAACATACCATAAGCACGAAAATAATTTGCTTTGCACTCCATCAGACACATAGGTGTCATTGGAGATGTGGAACCTTATTTGAATGAGTTTAGATGCGTTGTGAAACCAAGATGCAATATAGCAGCATGGTTCTTTTGGAACCTACCGTATGCATGAAAACTACTTGCTTCACACTCCATGAAACTCATAGGTGTCATGGGAGAAACGGAACGTCGTTTCGATGCGTTTTGATGCATTGTGAAACTAAGATGCAAGAAAGGAGCATGGTTTGCTTCGAACCTACCATAGGCACGAAAACTATTTGCATTGCACTCCATGAAACACATCGGTGTCATTGGAGAAGTGGAACTACATTTGGATGAATTTGGATGCGTTATGAAACCAAAATGCAAGATTGGAGCAAGGTTTGCTTTGAACCTACCACACGCACGAAAACTATTTGCTTCGCACTCTATGAAACACAATGGTGTCATTGGCAAAGTGGAACCACGTTTGGATGAGTTTGGATGCGTTTTGAGACTAAGATGCAAGATAAGAGCACGATTTGCTTTGAACCTACCATAGGCACAAAAACTATTTGCTTTGCACTCCATGAAACACATAGGTGTCATGGGAGAAGGGGAACCACGTTTAGATGACTTTAGATGCGCTATGAAACTAAGATGCAAGATAGGAGCATGGTTTGCTTTGAACCTACTATAGGGATGAAAACTATTTGTTTCGCACCCCACAAAACTTATAGGTGTCATGGGAAAAGTGGAACATCGTTTGGACGCGTTTGAATACACTGTGAAACCAAATGCAAGATGGGAGCATGGTTTGCATCGAACCTACCATAGGCATGAATACTATTTGCTTTGCACTCCATGAAACTCATAGGTGTCATGGGAGAAGTGGAACCTCGTTTGGATACGCTGTGAAACCAAGATGCAAGATAGGAGCATGGTTTGCTTCGAACCTACCATAGGCATGAAAACTATTTGCTTTGCACTCCATGAAACTCATAGGTGTCATGGGAGAAGTGGAACCTCGTTTGGATGTGTTATGAACCCGAGATGCTTGATAAGAGCACAGTTTGCATCGAACCGACAACGAAAACTATTTGCTTCACACTCCATGTAACTCATAGGTGTCATGGGAGAAGTGGAACCTCATTTCGATGCATTTGGATGTGTTGTGAAACCATGATGCAAGATTGGAGCACGGTTTGCATTGTACCTACCATAGGGACAAAAACTATTTGCTTTGCACTCAATGAAAGACATAGGTGTCATGGGAAAAGTGGAACATCATTTGGATGCGTTTGAATACATTGTGAAACCAACTGCAAGATGGGAGCACGGTACACTCCATGAAACTCATAGTTTTCATGGGAGGAGTGGAACCTCGTTTGGATGCGCTGTGATACCAAGATGGAAGATAGGAGCACGGTTTGCTTCGAACCTACCACAGGCATGAAAATTATTTGCTTTGCACTCCACAAAACTCATAGGTATCATGGGAGAAGTGGAACCTCGTTTGGATGCGTTTGGATGTGTTGTGAACCCGAGATGCATGATAGGAGCACAGTTTGCATCGAACCTACCATAGGCACGAAAACAACTTGCTTTGCACTCCATCAAACACATAGGTGTCATTGGAGAAGTGGAATCTCGTTTGAATGAGTTTGGATGTGTTTTGAAACCAAGGTGCAAGATAGGAGCATGGTTTGCTATGAACCTACCATAGGCATGAAAACTATTTGCTTCACACTCCATGAAACCCATAGGTGTCATGGGAGAAGTGGAACCTCGTTTCAAAGCATTTGGATGTGTTATGAAACCAAGATGCAAGATAGGAACACGGTTTGCTTCGAACCTACCAAAGGCACGAAAACTATTTGCTTTGCACTCCATGAAACACATAGGTGTCATGGGAGAAGCAAAACCTCGTTTGAATATGTTTTGATGCGTTGTGAAACCAAGATGCAAGATATGTGCACGGTTTGATTGGAACCTACCATTGGCATGAAAACTATTTGCTTTGCACTCCATTAAACTCATTGGTGTCAGGAGAAGTGGAACCTCGTTTGGATGAGTTCGGATGTGTTGCGAAACCAAGATGCAAGATAGGAACACGGTTTGCTTTGAACCTACCATAGGCATGAAAACTATTGGCTTTGCACTCCACTAAACTCATAGGTGTCATGGGAAAAGCGGAACCTCGTTTGGATGCATTTGGATGTGTTGTGAAACTAAGATGCAAGATAACAACAAGATTTGCTTTGAACCTACCATATGCATGAAAACTATTTGCTTTGCACTCCATGAAACACATAGGTGTCACGAGAGAAGTGGAACCTCGTTTGGATGAGTATGGACGCGTTGTGAAACCAAGATGCAGGATAAGAGCACGGTTTCCTTTAGAGCTACCATAGGCACGAAAACTATTTGCTTTACACTCCATGAAACACATATGTGTCATGGGAGAAGGGGATCCACGTTTGGATGAGTTTAGATGCATTGTGATACCAAGATGTAAGATAGGAGCACGGTTTGCTTTGAACCTACCATAGGCACGAAAACTATTTGCTTTGCACTCCATGAAACACATTGGTGTCATGGGAGAGGGGGAACCAAGTTTGGATGAGTTTAGATGCGTTGTGAAACCAAGATGCAAGATAGGAGCACGGTTTGCTTTGAACCTACCATAGGCATGAAAACTATTTGCTTCACACTCCACAAAACTCATAGGTGTCATGGGAAAAGTGAAACATCGTTTGGATGCGTTTGAATACGTGTTGGCGGTCCTTATAGATCATTTTTAACCGCCAACTTACGCCTAAAGGGAGAGAAACTATCATACTTTAACACATAAACATATGCTATTAACAGAGTTCCACTTGTACCCCCAATGTTTATGTTTTTACAGGATTTATGGTGAAACAAGTGGAAGTGCACAACACCAATAGGAAAGCGTAAAGGAGAAATGTGAATTCAGAGAATGCACAACCAAGAATAACAAAGAAGCCCACCTTTATTACAAATCTGGGCCCATTCGTAACCATAGGAGAGGTCTAGGCCCAGAGGAGAACCAACCACGCGAAGGCGGTGGCCAAACGGGCCCACCAGGGGACCGACCGGTCCCGGGGGCGGCCACCCCCTGGTGGGGCCTCTCGGGCCCAGTTTTTTCTGACGGTTGTAGGGCGGTTCCCCAAGGACGGTCCTACCTACGATCAACACAGATGGAAAATGGAAACCACCCTTTGGAGGTCGGTTTGGGCCCTTCCATGTGGGGATGATCCTTTTGCATAGAACCCCCTCCTCTCAAACTATAAAAGGAGGCCTCCTCTCTACACCTATTCATCAAGGGATTCACCAACACAAGAGGTCACAATGTAGAGAGGAAGAGCAAGCTCCATTCCATTAGCTTATAGCTAATTTAGTATAGGGAGTGAGAGAGGGACAAGAGCTGCAGAAAGAGCGGAGTCGAAGCAGTTCTGCCTCCAGGTGGACGAAGTGCTGGGCTTGTCGGCTCTCGATCCAACTTGTACCTCTACGATCGTCTTGCTACTTGAAGTAAGAAATTCGTGTTCAACTTTGGTTTGATTCATTAAGCATGTTACTTCCATAAAGCTACTTGTTTATGGGATCATCGTTCGTCTTTTGGACGGATGCTCTAGTAAGAGGACTCCTGATAGAGACGGATGTGCCTGTACGCCGCTAGAGTAGTAGTCGCCTTTGTAGACGTGGTGTCTAGGTCGGAGTCTACCTTCGCATGTTGCGCGCGCCCACGGGCAGAGGGGTAGGTGGCAGGTGGTGACAGCCCTGTCCACTCGTACCAGCATCCCCCACGTTCGGACGCGGAATAGCGCTGATACTGGTATCGCGTGGCAGACCAGGTGCGTCAGTGGGCCTGAAGCAAGCAAGTAGTGGGGAAGTTTCCATCGCTTATATGCATTTGACCTTAGAAGAACCTCTCTACCAAAGCTATCCCTTCCGTCTCTTCTGAGTAAACTAGTTTAAGAGACTAAGTACAAAGACCGTTCTTCTGGGAAATTACGATACCCTGAATACTTCCGGGTGAAAGCTACAACGGTACTTCCGTGCGCTTGCGGTCTTTTCTGCTGACGCTAAGAAGCGCCAACAAGCTTTCTGGCGCCGTTGCTAGGGAAGGGTTGTCGTATTTATCTCCGAACCTAGTTCACCCGTATATTCTTGTGTTTTATCAAAAAAATCTTTTATCTTTTCTTTTATAAAAACAAAATATTCCTTTTTATCCGATCCCTTCACCTTGAAGCCAGCTCCAAATTCAAAATTCTTCTGCTTCAAAGGGGGAGTTCTTTGAACCACATTCTTTTTCAAAACTAAAATTTCCATCCAGTTGTGAACTCCACCCGAGATTCAAAGCTATGGTTCGGACAAAACACTTCTTTGGTCACGACAATGAAAATTCTTTTGACCACTTGCAAAAATTCGAGGAATTGTGTTCATGCCTAAGCATTCCTGGCATGACACAAGAAATTCTTAAGTGGAAGTTGTTTCTGTTGCCCCTCAAGGGGAGGCAAAACAACGGTACGCTGATGCCATAGAAAGTGCGAATAGAGAATGGGATGAAGTTAAGATCAAGTTTTATCTTGCATTCTTACCCATGTCTCGTATCGCCGCTCTACCAAGGGCAAACCTTGATTTTAAGCAAAAAGAGAAGAAGTCCATAGGTGCAGCCTAGGCCAGGTTTACAATATTTATACATGCTGACCTAGACTTGTCTTTATCCGATAATGTGCTTTTGCATATCCTTGTTCAGATCTAGACATAGATGCTGCCCTATGCTTTGACATAACCGTTGGAGGGCCGTTTTCATAAAAACCATGACGGAATAGAGGAAAATCCTTGTTTGCATCCTAGAGAAGCACACTTCTCCTGTCATCGTACCCAAACCCCTCCATATAAGGGCATGTCAAGTTCTGAAGAGCCCTCAGCAGCCGAATCCTTTCCCTTGCCACCCTTTGATTCGTCTGTTGAGCCCTCACCCGAACCATGAACACCGAAGAAAGGAATATTTTATCCTTCAGAGTTCGCTATAAAAATTCGAGGATTATGGAAAAACTTCGAAACATTTCTTGGCACAAAATTCTGACATTTCTTAGGAAGTCTCCCCTAATGCTGAGTCATCGAAAGTACGGTTGTTGCTTGTTGGAAGTGAAACGTTCTTCTGAAGAAATTCATATTCTTTCACCTCCCACAACCATGTCTTGCTCATTAAGGGGGACTTCGATGAAAGCCCTACACAACCTCACAGTTGGGACTACTTTCATTCCGGCGGAAACCCTTTTAGGGCGATATGCCACTAGTCCCGACTGACAAACTTTTCAGAAGTCCATCCGGACTCATCTTTGAGTTTTGTGGGATTGTTAGGGTAGTGCCATTGGAAATTAACGGAACCAAAGTTTCTTGTACTTCCTCATCTATGCCATCCTCAATTTTGATCTTCTCATAGGGCACCCTCTTGAAAATCTCATTTATATATATATATAAAAGAAGGGAGCCCCGATGAGAAGTTTGAAAGTTTTGCTTCTGCCAGCCATAGCACTTGCTCGAAAACCTAAAGGCGAAGCAAAGCTACTTGTTCAAGCATGCGAATCCTTCTCCTGCGCCCGTGCTCGAACAAGATGCATGTCCCTCTGGCCATCAAGAACATTGTTCTCGATAATGGTCAAGGTTAAGTGATCATCCTCCATGATATATCTTTTGAGAATGAAAACTTCCGTGCCACGGACATGCCCGAAGCAACAACTCTGGAGCCAAGAAGGGGCCCGCTAACAAGCATGGCTTTGTGGTCCCTCACGTTTCATGCTCAAGGTCTCCAGAGTTTGTTTCGCTTTGGACCACCTGCTTCTACGAGGATCTCGCAACCATCTCTTGATTCTAGTTGTTCAACCTTTTGAGAGAATGGTTGTGAATGCTTATATTTGTCATGAACATTGCAAATCCCGTAGTAGTACGATGGTGCGTACCTTGCAGCTTGAATATTAATGCCTATGATTGGTGGTAAAGCTGGGAACTACACCACCATTGATTGCTGCAAGAAGAAGTTCCCACGGTCAAGCTTAAGACCATAACTTAAGCACTGCCGGGAGATACCCCGGATTATCCTTAAAAAAAATATATATTTTATTATTATTATTTTCAAAAAAAATATATCTTCTTTAAATGGTGAGGGCATGTTGTCAAGTTAGTATGCACCTTCGGGTATGTCGCTAACCATTTCAGGAAAGATTAAGAAGAACTCGAGTCATATGATGCTTGACAACATGGAACGACATCAACTACAAAAGCTTAATGCACTCCTAGGTAATGGAACACACTCGTAAGAAGGCCCTAACTCTGCACTTACCTTTTATGCAAAAGTCCTAGTGTGGGGGAGGACGGTGAGAAACCCAAGTTCCATGCACACCAAAGGGTCATTCAAAAAATGATGATGAAGATGTCAGCCTCGCCTTGCAAAAAAAGAGAGTTAAAATATATATATATTGAAAAGAGAGAGAGAGAGATGATATAAAAAAGAGAGAAGAAAAAATGAATGAAATAAAAAAAGAAGAGATGAGGGAGATTAAAAAAGAAAAGAAAGAGAACTAGAAAAGAAAAGATTAGGAGTCACCCTCTTCTGAACCTTTGCTAGTATCATCAAGGCCCATGGCCCATGCTCATTCATGTGTGTGTGGCCTGGCTTCGGAGATCACCTGAGCAGAACCATCATGCTAGCTGCAACAAGAACTTCAATGCCTCATATATATATGTTGCCGGTATATATACTCAGGTATGCGAAGGTAAATAAATATTCACCAACTTCTTATAATTGTCTTCATTTGATCATACAAATTCATGCTTCCTTTGCTTATGTTATAAACTCTGGTTTGGGTGTAGTCTTATAAGGTACATCCATAGGTCTTTTTTTTAAATTAAGCATGGTGTTTAGGTTAAAATGGCCTTCTTTGATCAAAATTTGACATGGTGTTGAAATTTGATCAATGAACTTTGAGTTGTTGACATAATCAATGAAAGTAATCTGATATGGAAATAAACCATGGCATATCTTTCTCTGCATCTTTATCTTGGCTTTCTTTATAAAAAGTTGAGTGAACAAGTTTTCAATAAAACTAATAAAGAATTAATAATAAAATCTTTCTTGCTCTCTGTTCTTATAGCCAATAGAGTCCTTACTTGTTGTTGTTGCTCTTGTTTTGTTTTCTTTTTATCAAAATAAAGCAGGTACAAGAATAAGTGTGGGGGAGATCTCTCAAGCATACCTAACACACCTTCAAGATCTCCCCTGCACATTGCACAACACCGAGTGACTCATCACGCAACCAGGACAGGACACATGACTTCCATAAACCTCCTTCATCTTCAATGGTGGTTTGTGCAACACCTCTCACTCCTTTGACCTACCATGACTCCATGCATATCTTGGATCACACTTCGTTTAAAGATTCTAAAAAAAAGACACAACAAAGGAGAGTCATGGTCGCAATATTCCTTTTAGTTAGAAGCTTGCATGAGTTGTTCCTCCTACATTTGTCGTGTATGCGAGTCACTAATATGCAGGAGTTTGCAATAAATGACTTGCTACACGACGACATGCTACTAAAAGTGATGGACTCCAACCCACGTCTTGGTAGTCACCTGAGATGGAAACCGAGCCACCACAGCGACAACTCTGATGCTTCATCCATACATGCTGTTGGTACACACATTCAGGTATGTCAAGGTAATGTTGACCAACTCATTCACTCATATTTGTCTCCATGAAAATATAATATCATGCTCTTTCTCTGTTCATGCCATATGCTCTGAGTTTGGGTGTATTCACATGAGTACACTTGTGGTATATCCATAGGCTTTTTAATTTAAGCATGGTGCTTAGATTAAACTAGCCTTCTTTAATCAAAATTGTGACATGGTGTTGCATTTTAATTAATGAACTTTGAGTTGTTATCATGAATAATGGAAGAAATTCATGTTGGAGATGAAGCAAGGCATGCCTTTCTTTGCTCTCTTATCCTAGCCTTGTTTGAGTTTGAATAGATTGGCTGAGCAAACTTCTGACTAGGTTCCTTTGTTCAAAAATCTATCTCCGTTGAATAACTCTTGGTTATCCTGTCATATTTCCTTTCTCTATGCTAGTAAGTTTCGGTTTGGAAGTGTTGGTCTTACATCTTTCTAACTAAGCACGGTGTTTAGTTTGAAGCTGTGATGTGAGATCATGCCTCTATAGGATTTTTAATGTAAGCATGGTGCTTAGATTCTTAAGCCTACCTTGACGAATTAGACGTGGTGTCTAGTTTGATCTTGGAACCAAAATTGCTAGTATAGATTTTGGTTAATCTTATGGACTAACCCCTTGCAGAAATTTATCAACTCAATGAGGGTAAGTCTTTAGATGACAGCAGAGACAAGTATTTCTTAGGTGAACCTTGAAAAGAAAAAATAAAAATATAATGATAAATAAAATCTTGAAGAAAAAGAGTAATTTATCTTCCAACCCCAAGTTTTGTTGTCTTATTATCTCAATACCACCATAAAAACAAGCTTGGGGGGAGCTTCCTAGCACGCTCAAGAGAGGCCATGAACTGCACATCAAGCTGAGGCACCACCAATTAGCGCACCCCCAGGTGAAACACATTGGTAAGTCAAAAGCAAGCTTGGGGACGGCTCCCACAAAGGTAACTTGTATCTCATATTTCTTTTTAAAATTCTCCAACTTAAAAAAGGTGAGATATGTTCTCCTCTCTCATATGTGTTAAGATGTGTTAGTTTCTACCCTTGTTGAAATGATGAACAGTTGCTCTGTCTTATATTTCACCTGTACCCATTTTATAATTGAGCTTTCTCTAAGGTTTGGGTTTATCAGCTAAAAATGTCTCATCCTAAAAACTTGGACTAATGGGTTGCACATGCTTAATCTTGTCTAAGTTATTGCCTGATATGATATAGTGACATGGGCTGTGCTATGACTTTGTTCTGAGCGAAACTTGACATCCGGAGTTTTATTTTTGAAAACTTTCAAAAACAAAAGTTCCTCAATGATTATGAAATACTTACCAAGGCCATATGACATGTTTCAATTATGCAAACCCTTTAGTCATATGCTGCTTGTGGAACATTGAGTTAGGTCAAATTGTTGTGACCTAAGTGAGATTATGGTCATGCACCCATGATTGAGATTCACATGCACCCACTAGATAAAGCCAACTCTCACCCCGAGAGTTGCGCACAACATGCACCCATCCGTCCATCAAAAATATGCCAAGTCTTACCCTGAGAGTTGCGCACTCTTCAACCAAATAAAAATGCCGGCTCTTACCTTGAGAGCCGCGCATTTGTTATCCACCAAATAAAAATGCTGACTCTTACCTTGAGAGCCGCACATTTGTTATCCACCAAATAAAAATGCCGACTCTTACCCTGAGAAGCCGCGCATTCATTTTTCACCATATAATTACTCCTCGCATTCCATCATGACATCTCTCCAGCCAAAGTTCTTCAAATACTAACAAGAGATATGGGTTATGCTTAAAAGAAAAAAAACAAAAACCATGCCAAGGGGCATGCAATAAACAAACAGAAAAAAAGTTCCAAGTACCCGTTCAAAAAAAAAGAAGAAAAAATAATAGTTTGGATATATGATCTTATAGCCCATATCCCTCAAAAAAGTTTCATTCCATCCAATATAGGAGAAATTCATGATGCATGGAGTGCCAAAATATTTAGAAATTAGGATTCCACCATCTTCATGCTCCACACACTGGCACATCTTAATCAAAGTATATGACATGTACCTTCTTGTGGTTCGGTTTTTGACTTAGCAATATATGTGATGCAAGTATGCCCACCTTTATACCTGCCCAAAACTCCACTCATAAGCCTTAGTGGTAGGATATGAAAGGCAACATTACAATGCCTTTGGTGAGGTATTCATACACTTTGAGCGATCGACATAATCATTTGAGGAACTTACATTTCTTTGCAAAAATTTTCAAAACCTGCGGAAAGATGGTTCATCTTGGGATGAATGATAAGCAATGTCTATGAATCTGTTCGGTCTTGCAATCACCCAAGACTTGAGATGGCTAAAAAGCCCCATTTGTTTCAAGATAATAGCAGGGTGGATAGCATGCTGATTTATTCAAATTACGGTGGAAAACTTTATTATAAACTTGGTACATTTGAAATATGATCGACATTGTAGCAACTCCTGATCAACAACCATACTTAGCTATTTGCTCGGGATGAGCAAAGGTTAAGCTTGGGGGTCTTGTTGGCGGTCCTTATAGATCATTTTTAACCGCCAACTTATGCCTAAAGGGAGAGAAATTATCATGCTTTAACACATAGACATATGCTATTAACAGAGTTCCACTTGTACCCCTAGTGTTTATGTTTTTGCAGGATTTATGGTGAAACAAGTAGAAGTGCACAACACCAATGGGAAAGCGTAAAGGAGAAATGTGAATTCAGAAAATGCGCAACCAAGAATAACAAAGAAGCCCACCTTTATTACAAATCTGGGCCCATTCGTAACCATAGGAGAGGTCTAGGCCCAGAGGAGAACCAACCACGAGAAGGCGGTGGCCAAACGGGCCCACCAGGGAACCGACCGGTCTCGGGGGCGGCTGCCCCCCTGGTGGGGCCTCTCGGGCCCAGTTTTCTTCTGGCGGTTGTAGGGCGGTTCCCCAAGGACGGTCCCACCTACAATCAACATAGATGGAAAGTGGAAACCGCCCTTTGAAGGTCGGTTTGGGTCCTTCCATGTGGGGATGATCCTTTTGCATAGAACCCCGTCCTCTCAAGCTATAAAAGGAGGCCTCCTCTCTACACCTATTCATCAAGGTATTCACCAACACAAGAGGTCACAATGTAGAGAGGAAGAGCAAGCTCCATTCCATTAGCTTATAGCTAATTTAGTATAGGGAGTGAGAGAGGGACAAGAGCTAGAGAAAGAGCGGAGCTGATACAGTTCTGCCTCCGGGTGGACGAAGTGCCGGGCTTGTCGGCTCTCGATCCAACTTGTACCTCTACGATCGTCTTGCTACTTGAAGTAAGAAATTCGTGTTCAACTTTGATTTGATTCATTAAGCATGTTACTTCCATAAAGCTACTTGTTTGTGGAATCGTCGTTCGTCTTTTGGACGAATGCTCTAGTAAGAGGACTCCTGATAGAGACGGATGTTCCTGTACGCCGCTAGAGTAGTAGTCGTCTTCGTAGACGTGGTGTCTAGGTCGGAGTCTACCTTCGTATGTTGCGCGCGCCCACGGGCAGAGGGGTAGGTGGCAGGTGGTGACAGCCCTGTCCACTCGTACCAGCATCCCCCCACATTCGAACACGGAATGGCACTGATACTGGTATCGCTTGGCAGACCAGGTGCGTCAGTGGGCCTGAATCAAGCAAGTAGTGGGGAAGTTTCCATCGCTTGTTGTAATATCCCGGATATTACAGTTAATTAATAATGCCATGTCATCATGTTTAAATTTAAGTATCTACATATGATTGTGCTTAGGGTCACTAGAGTGCTTTGATTTCATGTGTTGTGGATTGAGTAATTAAGCCTTTAATTAAAAGTCAAACATTTAATTAAACAAGGAATCAAATTAAGCCCTAGAATTGACCTCAAACCCTAATTCAAAAACTATAATTAATCTGATGAAAGTGTCTTAATGAAAGCTGTAGGACTTTTAAAATGAAACAACTTTTATTTTTGGAGATTTTAAAGTTATATTATAGAAATTCAAATTAAACTCAAATTACTTTGTTGAAATTCAAATTTGAAACTTCACTTTCAAAAATAGGCTGAATCTTCCAAAACTTCCTTAATATAAGTTGTCAAGCTCACCGAGTAGAACAACTTTCACGTTTACCAATTTTCAAGTTGTGGAGAAAATTTAAAATTAATTTCAAAATTTCAGTTTAAAATTCAAAACCACTTTTACCCCCTTTTTGATATTTTTCAAATTGAGCCGAATTTGAATTTGGTGTCAAAAGAAAAAGTGTTCTACTGGAAATTTTCTACAACTTTTGTTTTTACCACTTCCTCAGATTCGGATCCTTAGGCCATCATTCAAATCAAAATAGCTTTTGACCTATTTAAGCCCTACACTGTAGCTAGGGGGGGTCCCCCTGTTCATCTTCCCCCCCCGTACCGCGCGTGCCGCGTCCGGCGCCGGCTCCGTCCGGCCGGCCAAGGGCCAGAGCGCGCCGTGTCGAGCGTCTCTGGGGGGCCCCGGACCTCGCTCGTGCTTATCCCATCCTTTCCCTGGCCTTTAAAGGCGGCGAGCGCCACTCCTTTCCCATTTCCCCTCCGCTCGGCCGCCGGCGTGTTTTCGTTCCCAAGCCAAAATTGGCCGTGCTCCATCCACCACCACTCTCTCCATCTCCTAGGCAGCCCGGCGACTTCTTTGCGCGTCGATTGCACCACTTCTTCCAAGCCGTAGAGCCCTGTTAGCCCCGGAACGCGGTCGTTGTCCTCGGGTTCGCCGGAGCGCCGCCGCGAGGATCATCGTTGTCGCCAGACTGCTCGGGTGAGCTCTGGACCCTTGTGCCTTGTGTTCCAGTGTCCATATGACCTATAGTTTCTCACGCGCAAGTTGGTTTCTCCTTTGGTTCCTCGGGATCGCTGGAACAGGGAGAGTGTCATCGGGGAAGCACCGCCGCAGGACCGCTCGACGTCGAACTCGCCTCACCGAACCGTCTCTACGGCGACCAGTGGGTGCTTTAGAGTCTCGGTGAGCTCTTGCGTCATTTGCGCCCCGAACTTTAAACCCTACTGTCCTATTCTTGCCGAGGTACGGTGCGCCATCGCCGCCGAGCCGCCATGGGTGGCGTTGAACTCGTCTCTGACCTGTGCTGCCCCGTTTAGGTCCCTCGGATAGTGCGCTAGGGTTTGGGTCGAATGTCAAAGGTCTCTCCCTCACCGGAGAAGCCGCCGGTGGCGAACCACCACGATGCTGGTGCGCGCGCGTCGCGTCGGGTGCGTACGCGGGAGGTAGGAGAAAGGACTTACGGGTGGGGTCCATCTGTCAGTGGCGCTGAGAGGGAGAGACGCGGGGTGAGCATGTGGGCCGCGCTGGGCCGGTCTGGCTTACTGGGCCGGCTCGGGTTAGGATTGGTTTTTAATTTTCTAGGGATTTATGATTGGCTTTTTCCATTTCTATTTTAATAAATAGTGTTGCTGTTTGTTATTTTTGTTAGATTAAATGTGTAGCTCCAAAAATTGTAAAACTATTTGGGTAGACTCTCTGAGGTGTGTACTATTTAATAAAAATATTAAATATGTATGTTGAACACTTTCTACAGAGACTAAAAATCACTACATTAATGGAAAGGTGCAACTTTGAGCAATTTTAATTAATTCTCTGTAATTCTAAAAATCATGAAATTTGGTTTAACACTATTTGGGACTGAAATCTAACTGTTGTTAAATTTTGGGCATAGTTGAAAATAATCTAGTTGTTTATTAATTAAATGATGGATTAATGGAATAATAAAAGGAATAGGAAATAAAGATAAATAGGATGTCGATGTGATTTTGGATTGATTGCGATTCTAGGTCAAACACCCTTATGACCTATTTCATCTTATATGAGAGTTATCATGGTTAGCCTGTGGTAGGGTTATGATCAAGTCTGTATCATTTATTATTGAATCTTATCTGTCATTTCATGTTGCATCGTAATCATGCATTCATTATTGCACACGTGTAGTGACCGAGAATACTGAGGTGAAGCCCGAGGTGACAGTTGAGGAGCCCATTGCTGAGATTGTGCAGGGCTTTGACATTTGTGGCACCGACCCTGACCCAGCACTCTTCACCATCCAAGGCAATCCCTGGTGCATTTGCCCAACCTTGTTGTTTTAAAATTATTTATCACTTGAGTTAATTTATTGCATTAGGTTAATAGGAGTTGATTGATAACCAATTGATGCATTACCATCTTTGACCACTTATCAATACCTAAGAACCTGATTTACTAAAAGTATTGAAAAATGCTTAGTCATGCTAAATGGTATGCTATTTTCAACTGTGATGATACAAAATACATGAATTACTTTATGGGACTGGTTATGTCCTTGTTGTTGGCAGTGTTCCTAACTAGCTCATTTTCATCAACGGGGATGGGTTTTCCCGTTTGGTTGGCCAACTGTTTGGGTTAGAGTCCCAACTTTCGTCGCCATCGGGAAAGGGATGTGAAAACCGGGTAGTTACCAGTGTACTTGGGTTAAAGTCCCAATGCATGGTTTCTAATGGAAAAATATTAGGGATCGTTCGTTGTCAGGCCTGCTGTGATCAAGACTTTGCAACTAGCCACATACTACGGGAAGCCTCTGACTCCGGTGGCTCTACTGCTGGAACCGACAACCACGCACTGGGAGTGGAGAGATGGCGAGAGTGGCGTGTACCCTCGTGGCCGTCGTGCCTGGAGACGAGAGGAATACTGTGCTCTCAGGTGGCGCAGGACCGGTTCCGGGGTATGAAAAGCTGTGGTAGGCGGGGTTGGCGTATGCAAGCTTAAGTGCTACATACGCAGTGTGGATAGGGATCCCCAGCTGGGTATTAATCGATTCAAATCGTCGTTGTTCCTCGGTTATGGAGACTTGATCCTCACACCTACAGTTAATAGTGGTTCGAAATTAGGATGTTTTTGGAATGAATAAATTTATTGGAAAGAATGATGATGGATATTTGGAAGGACTTGAAAATATAGTTAATGATTAACAATATTATGAAAATAAAATATTGAAATAGGACTAGTAATGCTTTTCTGCAAAACTACTTGAACTCTTGCTCAAGCCTTACCTTGACTCCCCTCAGCCTGCATTCCTGAGTCTAATTTTACACCTTTTGTCGGGTAAGTCTTGCGGAGTACCCCAGTACTCAGGGTTTTGTTAACCCCGCTGCAGGTAGTCAGCAGGAGCCTGAAGTCTGTCTTGCTCTGTGCTGTGTCACTATCATCCAGGAGAGCGAGGAAGAATAAAGTTGAACCCGTGGGCTGGGTTCGTGTATTATCTATCTATCTTGTTGTACTATTGTTCTACAGCTACTGCTACCACTTTTAATTATGGTCTGTAATAACTGCATATAATTTCTACTTGAACATCGGTTTGTAATATTAAGTACTATTTAATCTTCCGCACTTTTACTCTGATGTATTTTATTATGAAATATTGTAATCCTGTAATGGCTTCGCAATGGGATCCTGCCGGAGATAACGGGTGCTTATGTAGCCCGGCAGAGCTGCCTAGGTCATCTAGAACACAGGCCCGGCTGTCAGATGTCATTAATGACGATGACAGGTGCCTGTGGGCCACATGATTTAGGCGGTTCTGTTACAGCTGGTATCAGAGCGTTCTATTGCTAAATCATTATGGGTTACTTTTCGAAAACTTCAAAATGTTTTGGATCATAAAAACTTAAGCTGCTATTTTGGGTCCAAATTGCTTACATTCTTATTTTATCAGTAGTTCCTGCCTTGATCTGTATTTTGTTATACCTATTACTATACTTATGGTAGCAGGTGGAACAACATTATTATTAATATTGGCCCTATGTTTAAATTATTCATGCTTTTATTTATATTGCATGATTTAAAATTCGTAAGTACGTGCATGCATCATGATAATCACACATGTTAATAACTTACTCCTTAAAAGTGGGTATATGGGTTAGGATCTATCACACCTATTTTTGCTAGCCTATTATATCCTCACTAATCCAAACTTACCTTTCCAACTGGCACGTTGTAAGTTGATTGCTCGCAAGATGACTGGTCCCCGTGGAGTTCCGCGCCACCAGTTGGCACCACGCGACGGTGAGGAGGCGTCTGGCAGCCGCCCTCCCCGCCACAGTCGTAAGGAGTTGAAGAAGGAGATCAAGGAGCTGCACAGGGAGATGAGTCTCATGCGGGAGGACTTCCGCGTGGCCTGGGCTGACCACTACCGGGATGTGAGGACCAACCGGGACCTATGTCGGGAGATCGACCACTGACTTAGCAGAGGGACCAGGCTTTGGAGCGTGAGGGCATGGCCCATGAGAGGGTTGAGGAGCTGGAGGGGTATGTGGAGAACCTTGAGTGGAACAATGGTATGCTGCACGAGGAGGTGGATAGGCTGAATGATCAGCTTAATCCAATTCTGGTTCCACGTGAGGATGAGCCTGAGGATGGTGTTATCATGGGACCAGAGGAGGAGGAGTATGACAGTGAGGCTACTGAGGACAGTTACTTTGAGGCAGTTGACCCGATGGAGGACGTGGTCGTTGAGGAAGACGACGAGGAGGAGATTGTCGTCATCGACTAGGCTAGTCTTAGGACTAGTGACTTTAGTCTTCTGCTATCCAAGTGTTGTAATCATCATGCCAAGAACCTTAGTCTGGGGTGGAACTTGTTATGTCCGAGTGTGTTGAACTTTGTTATGTGTAATGTTTTAAGTTGTAATGCTACCATGTTTTAATTATGCAAAGTAAGTCCTAAGTTGGTTGTCCTAAAAACAGATGGTCAAAACCTGCTCGACTGGAGCCGGTACTTCCGATGAAGGAGCTGCTCCCTACCCACCACCCGTTCCACCAACCTTAGCCGATGCTATGGTCCAAAACTGGGAGAACCGTGGCGGGCATCGAGGCCGCCGCGAAGATGAGGAAACTTCCTATGTGGATTTCACTAAAACACGTCCCCCAGTATTCACAAAGGCCGATGAGCCTTTGGAGGCCGATGATTGGCTCCGCACTATGGAGCAAAAGTTCAGCTTGATCTGTTGCACAGATATCCAAAAGCCACTGTTCGTAGCTCAGCAGCTGCGTGGACCAGCTAGTGCCTGGTATGCCAACCTGTTGTCTGCACAGCCCGAGGGACATCAGCTCACTTGGGTAGAGTTTCGCAAAGCCTTCCGAGCACATTACATCCCTGCAGGTGTAATGAAAATGAAGTTGGATCAGTTCTTAGCTCTGCAGCAGAAGGAATCTTTTGTTATGCAATATGTGAACCAGTTCAACCATCTAGCCCAATATGCTCCTGAACATACCAACACTGACCAAAAGTAGAAAGATTGCTTTGTCAGGGGCTTAAACTTCAAGATCTAGTGCAGCTTATCCAACAACCTTAACTGCTCATATCACGAAGCTGTCAACAGCGCCATTGCTTACGAAGAAAGTGATCGTAAGCATTAGAATGAAAAGAAGAAGAAGAAGTCATGCTTTTCTGGCGGTCAAAAACGCCAGAAGATCATCTATCATCCTACTCACCACAACAGTCCAGCTTACCCCCAGTAGTAAGTCGTGGTACACACCGCGGCTACTTCCCACACCTCAAACCAGCAGAACACCACTCAGCCGAGTGCCCCTGGCGTTCGTATTAATACACCTTAGACCACCTACAATCACCCTTGCTACAATTGTGGCAAGATGAGACACTGGGCTCGTGACTGTCCATATCTAAAGAAATACAATCAAAATGCCCAGAGAGGTCTTGGACAGCAGCAGCAGCAGAATCTGCACCGTGGTCAGCAGCACCAGGCTCAGAAGGGCAAAATTGTCAAGAAAGCAGGTCAGGTCTATTACACTCATGTTGATGACATCCATGCAGGAGAGCCCCTCATGATGGGTAGATTTCCTGTCGTCAGTCACCCTGCTACTACACTTTTTGATTCTGGTGCATCGCATTCATTCATCAATCGTACATTTGTTGTCAAACATGAGATTCCAATTGGGAAAATAAAGGAAAACTTCCTTATACATTCGTCCGGGGGGCGTATAAATACTAAGGAGGTAGTGCAGCGAGTACCTATCAAGTTGGGCGGGCATATATTCCCCATGTGTCTTGTTGTATTGCACGCTTTGTTGGAAATAGAGCAAATAGGTGTGACCATGTAACAGCAATAGGGTCGGCCGAACCCTGCCTCATCTCCATCTTGCCTGGTGGAGCACTCAAGTGATTGCCAAGTTTGGTTTCTTTTGATTAGCCAGAATGATTTGGTTATGAGTTTCATGAGTGGAATTAAGAAGAGAAGAAATGGGTTATGTCATGACATGATTTCTCTCTTAAATTACTCATGCTTTGCTATGAACATTTTTGTTGGCATTTTATTGAAGCAAGGGATGAGAAAGAGATTCTAACTCTTAGAGTGCAAGTTGACAGTCAAATGTCTTAAAACACTTTACGGTGTTGCTCACATGATACTTAGGTTAAGCCAATTAGCAATTGACATGTCGGTGCATAGAAAGATCCAAGGTTGCCATGCTAGTGATTAAAATCATCATGCAAATTGTTTAAAGTGTTGTCGTGCATGGAATAAGGCATGGATTGAAATGGACAAAAGGTGGCAGGTGGAGGCATCATGGTGGGGTTCGGCCGACCCCACCATGGGCCCTACTTGGTGTCGATTTTATTCAGAAGATTAATTAAAAGATGACTATCATGCTAAAATTATTGGTCGACAGAAAAAGGTTTGGGATTAACATGCTAAAGTAATTTAAACAAGTAAGGGAAGTAGCATGAATTTAAATGTTAGTATATTTACCTTAATGGAATTGCTGATCCTTTAGGTCCTTGGGGTAGGACCATTCTCTTGAGCTGGCGTGGAATTTTTCTTTGGAAGTGTCACCGGCTGTATAACCTTTTTCTTCCATACTCGCTTGCTCTTTGCCTTTGGTTGTGATTTGGGCTTCTTCAAATCTTTTACGATAGCAAAGGCATTTATCTCCCTTAGCATGATCAATGAGCACTGCTCAACCTTCGGTTGGAATTTGAATGTTTCCAGGGTCCCATTGATTGTGAATTAAATTTTTTCAGCTCCAACATCAATATGTGCATTGGCGGTGCTGAGGAACGGTCTCCCCAAGATGAGTAGAGTCTTCTCATCTACTTCCATGTCCAAGACCACGAAGTCCACGGGGACAAAGAATCCACGTATCTTGACGGGGATGTTTTCCGCTATCCCCGCCAGGTAACGGACTGATTGATCCGCCAGCTGCAAACGTATTGATGTAGGGGACAAGGTAGTATGATTGAGTTTGTCGAACACTACCTTTGGCATGACGCTGACGCTTGCTCCCAAGTCGCATAGTGCATGGTCAAAGTATTGTGTCCCAATGGAACAGTCAATGGTGGGACACCCAGAGTCTTTCTTCTTGGTTGGCAGTTGGTTCAATATGGCCGCGCTGCATTCCTCCTTCAGTTTGACAATTTCCTTTGTGGGCAGCGGGCGCTTATTGTTGAGGATGTCTCTTAGGTACTTGGCGTAGGTCGGTACCTGCATTGCGTCAAGTAATGGAATATTCACATAAAGATGACAAATTACCTCGACGAATTTCCCGAATTGTTCGTTGGTGGTTTGCTTCCTTGTTCTTGGAAAAGGTAGCAGCACATTGGTGTAATAATATTCGTGTGGGGCTGTCTTTGCCTGGAACCTGGTGTTGTCATCAGGTGCTGGCACTTCTTCTTCTTCTTCATCATCTTCCTTGCCTTTTCTTGCAGCCCTCCCTGCCATGTTAGGATTTGGTGGATCGCGAGTGGACTTACCTCCCCTCGTGATCACCGCATTGATATTTGAAGTATTACAAGTATTTTTAGGAGATGCAGTAGTAGCAACAAGATGAGTTAATTGAGATTCTAACATTTTATTTGAACTCATTTGTTCTTTAACAGAAAAAGCGAGAGCATCCATCTTATAATTTAATGTTTCAAGGGTGTTGTCATTTTCTATCAAATTTTTATTCATGCTTTCATTTATTTTAGCTTGATTCATGACAAGATCTTTTAATGATAATTGACTACCAAAATTTGTATTACCTTGAAACTTGGAGTTCGACGCCCATCTTCCTTGTTGAGGATATTTTAAATTGTTGTTGATGGTGTCTATCTTCTCAGGATTTAATTTGGAATAAGATACACTACATACCTGATCCCATTGATGCTTGGAAGCATAATGTTGAATGGCCTCTCGGTCTTTCTTGAAATTAGCAAGTTCTTCCAACCTTCTCAAGAGGAAATCCATCTTCTCAGATATTGTGTCTACTTCATGGATGGCATGTGTGTTCTTCTTCTTGGATTGGAGTCGATCTTCATTCCACCCTTGATTTGTCACCATCTTTTCTATTAGATTCTTGGCTTGTGTAACATTGAGTGAAGTGAATGCTCCTGTAGCAGCGGCATCAAGGTGGCTACAAGCTGTTGGAGTTAGCCCATGGTAAAAACCTTGAATCAGGAGCCATTCTTGAATTCCATGGTGAGGACATTCCCGAATGTATTCCTGGAGACGTTCTCATGCTTTGGGAATCGTCTCGTCCACTTGCTGTGTAAAACCTGAGATCTTTCCTCGAAGAGAGGTGGTTTTGCCCATCAGGAAGAACTTCTTGAGGAATGCATTAGCACAGCTTGTCCAATCATCCATATTTTCAGGGCAAGCATAAAACTGTCACGGAACCGACCAATTTATATGAGCACAAGTACGACGAACGCCAATTTAGTAGCAATCAAGTCACACTTGAGCCAATATAAACCCGGTAGTCCAGAAATCTCGAAGGATTTCTAACATTTTAAACAGAACATACCCAAGGATCTTACAAATTCAGCAACAACCCATCAAATGATACATAAGTTTACAACCGAATTAAAACATCAGAGTACAACATAGTCTTTTACATAAATGTAACAGTAGCGGAAGTCAATATAGTTTTGAAACAACATAGTTCACATACGAGTACCACCAGCTGGCCATGTCACAGCATCTTACAAAAGCTAAAGATGGATAACGACCTTGCCCCAGGTCTAATCTTCTTCGCCCGCAGGGGTGAAGCAGTTCTTGCAATAAGCATAGTAGACTACTCCTTCTGCAACAATGGGAATAAAACCCTGAGTACTCAATTGTACTCAGCTAGACTTACCCGACAGGAAGTAAATAAAAAGACTCTCAAGGATATGCAGGCTTATTTGGTGAAGCTCAGAGGATAGCAACATTTTGCATAAAAAGCATTACTACAGTAGTTCCTCAACTTATAAATTTTAGATATGGTTTAGCTTCGATTTCAGTTAAGCTATTAAGCTAAGGTTTGCAACTATACTAAACAATCACTTGATATTATAGCAAACAACACAACCATATGATTTCCGATATCCACAGATATCAACCTCATCTCACCATAATCAATATGTTCGAGTTATTTGCCTCTACCTCACCAGAAGATTAGTTCAGTTTCTCACTAACCAGGAGAGATGGCGATTCGAATCGATTGTACCAGCTGGCAAACATGCCAATCACAAACCCTGTCAGCCTGATCAGTGGCTTCTTGGGTCACCGTTAGATCTTTCTGAGTCATATTATATCGCGAGCTTGGCGGGGGCCATATTCTCGGAGACAAACTCACTCACAGGAAGTGCATGTCCCTGACCTGACTATGGCAAAATGATGTCTCCGCACATCCTTCCTACCTCCAGAATATGTCTATCCATATCACACCAATTCTCGGCTCAGAAAGAACTGCTCGGCTTTACAGTCAGAACGACTTATCTGGCCAGCTATGTGACGACGTCCTTCAATCTCAACCGATGTCTGGTGGCCTCAGTCCTAGTCGGTCGCAAGCAGCATCGAAGACAGCATGACCTCAACCATGTCATGCGGCTCCCCGCTATCTAGCCTTGATTCTCTCATTATCATTGTGGCATGGTGGCACATATAGTCAACCATGTGGAATCCATCCCCATCATCATTAGTCACCACCTATGCTCGCGAAGGACAGGAAATCCCTCGACTTCTACCGGTCTAAGCATGGCTAAGCATAAGATCGAACCCATCCCTTATCTAGTAATAGTACCAGGATAGTAGACAAGTGTACAAGGTATAAATGGAGCAACGGTATCAATTCAACTCCTATACTTAAGTGCACAATCATACGATTTAAGAAAGACCGGTGCATTTATATAAAAAAGAGATAGGTGGAGGCTTAGGGATGCTCCGGGGCTTGCCTTTCACAAGGTTAGATGGCTAATGGTCAGTGCACTCCGGCAGTTCAGTTTCCTCCTCGGCCTCAGGAGCTTCCAGCACCTCGATCTCCGGGGGCACTCCTTCCTCCGGCGGATTAAATTGCAGCAGTGTAACTCCTCCCGGCGATCCTGTATGCATGATATACATATATGAGAACTGAGAATGCACATGGAATGCAATATAGAGATGCACAACTTGAGCCATGAGATGCATTAGACAACATGTGAGCATCCAAATAATTTATCAAACATTTACTGAGTATGTGCATATTTCTTCTCTAAACAACAACACATACTCACCCTTCTTAAGCAAGCTATAGAACAATTTCTCGTCTTGAGTAAGAGGTCTACAACCTACACTAACAATTAATTTGAATCAAACTTAGCTACCACACCTACCTTTTAACTAATAACCACGAATAAAGCATATAAGCAAAGACATTTGACTTAGCTGTCCTACACATGAACAAGATCAACCCCAAAGTGTCTAGCAAGGTTACCAAGCTAGAGCATCACAGAAATGCATGAAAACATCTCCTAACCAATTATTAGTCAATTAAAAGCAATTAATTTAACCCTAGCTTATAACTGGACCTTATATCTATTGTACCCAGAAAATTCTAGAAAAATTACAGTAGATAACACACTCCCATATTAGGCTACTGGCAAAATTTTAAATCATTTGGACAGATATAACATGCTACACAAAAATGACAAGCAGGCAGCCATTTAAGCAATAGAAAATACTTACTACAGTGAAAAGTATCAAACAACAGATTTTATATTTTTCTTAGCTTCTTTATCACAAAACAAGGCTCAAGAAAAATATTCATAACCATAACTTATCTACACTAAGCATGGTGAATTTATCAATAAGATAGCATGAAAGGCATGTTACACATGACATCATATAAATAACAGTAACCAACCAGCAAACATATTTTTCCCGGATCCTACTACTCTAAACAAGATTAATGCAAGTGGAATCATATTTTTAGCATATTCCTATAATTAGTTATGCATTTATCAAGTTTACAAGCATATAACAAATTAATTATAACTGCACAGAAAAATTACTACAAAGTCATATTTCATATTTTTCCTGTATAGAGCTCAGAAATACAAACCGAACAAAATTTGGTTCACCTCATTTGGACACTTCTAGCTCCAGATATGATTTTTGGAAGATTTTATCAATTTTCTGAAAATTTATTTTCTTAATTCCTTTAAAACGAACTCGGTTTAAAGCGCTACACACACCCAGCCCAGTGCACCAGAAGCGCACCAAAGTGGCTGACCAGTGGGCTCCCCGGTCAAACGGGTCCCACGCGTCAGAGAGAGCAGAGCCGCCGGCGGCGAGGTCACTGGCAGCACCGGGAGCACCTACGTGTTCCTGGGAATGAGACGAACTCGATGAGCTAACTCCCGAGACCTAACTGTCACCAGAGCAAGCTCAACGGCGGCAATGGCGGACAGCGAAGCTCCGGCGAGCGTGCGCCGGCCGCTACCGGCCTTCACCGGCGAAGTTAAGCCTCGTTCCGAGAACCTGGAACCCTAACGAAGGTATACGGCCCGCAAATCGACCTTTGGTCCACTACGACTCGACCTAACCGCGCGCAAGGCGGCACGGTGGTGGATGGGAACTCCAGCGAGTGGCGTCCCGGCCGAAACAGGGCTCGAGCGGCCCGACCAACCTTCTAGGCTAGATCCACGACTGGCGGAGACATTTAGACGAGCAAGAGAGAGGGAAGCCAGCCACGGCATTGTGCTCGACGCGGCGAGCAGGGAGCTCAGCGGCGCTCCGGCAATGCCACGGCGGCGAAGGTATGTAGGTGCTATACCTTGCCTCGGCTGGTTCCAAGATTGGGCGGGGAAGGTAGAGTAGAGGATGGCGAAGCTCGGGTGGAGATGGAGCGGTCGGAGACGGTGCGGTGGCGGTGAATTTCACCGCGGAGCTGGCTCGGCGGCGATGGCGACGGCGGAGAGGAAAAAGGAGAGCAGAGAGGCGAGAGCGAGAGAGAGAGCGGGTGGAGTGCGCAGGAGACCGGGTAGAGTGTTGCCTTCGGTTTTGCAGGCCGGCCGAGGGGCAACGACGGCGTACGGCGCCACCTGGCGACATTTTGCTGTGGCGGCCACGTCGGCGCCTCGCCGGTTCAAACTGAATCGGTTTCAGTTCAGTTCCGAATGCCCGACTGAAACTCGATTTTGATCGAGCCACAACTCGCGATCTAGAGCGTTTCAGCGAAAACTTCACTAATATGGATCAAAGAGCTACATGAGTAGATCATTTGGTATTAGAACACTTTGAACTGATTCGGCTTGGTTTGAGAGATATGGATCGAAGAACACAGGTACCACGAAACTGAAAACAGTTTTAGACAGCAAATTTCAGCAACTCCAAAACAGCCCCAAATCTGCACAATTTCACAAATTTGACCACCTTACACCCATTTTAATGAGTTGACCCAAAAATAAAGTTTGTTGCTTATAAAATTATACACAACTTTGATTAAGGGTGCTCTGACATGCAAAGTCTCTAAATTAATTTTCTTGTTTGGTCAAACAAAATAGGTTTAGGAGGGCTTTCTAGTCAACTATGAGCTAGATGGGTATTTTGGGGATTTCACCAACATGAACATTGTTCCAAATGTTAACCCAAACATGTTTAAGTCATCTAGAACAGTAAACAAGCATCACATTTGCATGCTAACACATCTATGGCATTGTAAGCATATAAACAAACATATAGCATATAAAGGGATTTAATTCAATTCAAATGGTAAAGATGCATGAAATGACATGATCAATGCTTGATGGCATGCAAATGCAAATGTGAAAATAGTAACTAACACTAGGGTATTACAAAAACCATTGTTTTTCCTTTTCGATCAAGGAGAACGGAAAAAGGCGAAGACAGATGGCGTCTGCTTTGACTCGTCTTATATAGATAGTGCCACACAACTCCAGAAAATTCTGGAGATGCGCATTTGCATCCTGATGGGGCTTTCCGCTAAATGGGTTGGCTTGCACCATATTGATAAGAGACGGCTTGAGCTCAAAAGTGACATCCCCCAAGCTAAGCTGCGGACCGGTGGCGAGATTGTCGGCCGACGGTGCAGAATGCTCAAAGATGGTCCTTTGGGCCATAGCTTCCTTAGATGACAGTGCTGAGCCTCCTTCCTTGAGTGGTTCCAATACCAAATCGGACCTCCGATCGGAGACTGAATGGTGTCGAGAACTCCTGATGGATGTCCCTGGATTTTCTATTGTTGTGGCTTGAAACTGAAATCCACTCATGTATGCCTTGCTTCACGATAAAGAGAAGCAGAGGCAAGGGTAAGCCCTACTACAACTAATTGATACTAATTTGATGATAGGTTCCGGATTCGATCTTATTAAAATTTCTAGGCTATGCTTTCCCCAGCAACGGCGCCAGAAATGCTTGTTGACACTTCTTAGCACAACCACCAGAGACAGGGTGTTAGGCTATCTCTGATAACGGCGTCAGAAGTGCCTGGGGGTATTTCTTATGTCTATTCGATAATTCCGCAAGCGCACAGAATATACCGCTGTAGCACTTCACCCGGGAGTATTCCAAGGTATCGTTATTTATTTTATCCCAAGGGAAAGCGATTAGTAGAAATATTAATTGAAGGAGAGCCTGAAATCTATCTCAACTTAGCACAACTAGGGTAGAGGGGGGTAATCGAAGTATGATAGGAAGGTGATGATTCAAAGATAACAAATGAAATACTAAAAGATAACTAGTGTAGTGTAGCTAGGTGGGAGGACAACGAGTGAGAAAGGTTCCTGTGTTTCGAACTTTATTCCTGTGATCTATCCTATCAAATGATCAAATTGCACTAAGATTGCTACCTTACTACCGGTGTGCAGGGGGTAGTGCGAGACAATAGAGGACAAAACCTCTACCCGAAGCGCCTACACTCTTATGGGAGCCTACCTGTTGGCGCAAAAAGTGGTTCCCTAATCCCAACACACCAGTGAAGGCGGAAACGACCCTTGAAGGCAGTAGAGCTCTCGCAGATCCAGCTAGCTTCGAACCCGGTCTGAGAGTGTCGGTAACACCCAAGCGTGCCAGTCAATTTGACCTGCAATTGACAAGGAAACAGATATAATCAGTAACCCAAGGCGGAACTAACTGGTGAGTCCAGATAGTTTCAACTGTACGGCTCAAAGAGCCAGTATAATCGGAGATCGACTAGAAAGCCGATTCCGTCATGTTATGAACCGATAGTATAATAATGAGGTAAAACGGCTATCAGGATACTCATATGAAGACAATAACGTGCTAGCCGATCTAATTCAATTAATGTGTATAAAAGAAAATAGATCATGTGTACAGATCTGATCTGTACATCAAACAAGCAGAGATCGGCTAAAGCTGGTCTAGAAGGCCGGCGGCTTTAGTAAACCCTCTTCGCTAAGTTCACCAAGTCTGCATTCACCTGGTCTAACGGCCAGCGGGCTTCGACAAACCCAGCAAACAAAGCTAGATCGTTTGATATCCAAATAAGTCTATATACACGATCTATTCGTGAAAGCACAACTGAATCGGCTCTTTAGCCGATGCAGGGTCCATGAAGCATGAGCGAATGCTAGCGTAGTCATAAACAGACCTCGGATTAAAGCAAGTCTAATCTAGCGAAACTTGTTTAGGTTAAACCTGTTCCACCAGATGACGCTCAGTTTAACTTAAACAAGGACACAAAAATAAGACTTACGATAACCTCAGAACCACTTATGTCTCAACTAGCACCGAACGCACAACATGTAACAAACAAGATTGATGGGGAATTAGCCGATGTAAACATGGAACCGATCATCATAGTAAAATAAGCATAAGAAAGAATAAACGACGATCAGATTCAAGTGAATCTAAGGCCAAATCTATCAATCTCGATCGGGCAGAGAGATGTTATATTGATAAGTAAACAATAAACAACAAATAACATCTTGATAACTTAATGAATCTAACTAAATTGCCATATTTAGCTAGACCCGATAACTAATCCATGCGTGCAAACTATCTCAATCTATAGCCTGTCTACCGGATGACATTAAGTAATAGATTAATCGAGCAAACAAACACGAATCGATAACTAATCCGCGCGTGAAAACCGTCCTAATCTGCATCTCATCCACCGGATGACGGTTAACACAGATTAATCGAGTAAACCACCGTGAATCATCCTTGACTTACTATACTTCCCGCGTCCATCGGATGACGCCAAAGAAACAGAGCTTAGCAAGGACCCTGGTCCGCCATGCTTCCACGTCCACCGGATGACGCTAAAAAGACATAGTTTAACAGGGGGTTGACGATACTTACAAGCAAGCCTGCGTCCACCCGATGACACCCAGCCTGGATGAAGTAACTTGCCGGACTCGACTGACTCTAGGGTTTGTTGGCCGGAGCCGAAAGTTGTGTTGTATTGATGTTGTTGATATTCTGTTCAATGGCCGAGGGCTTATATTTATACCCTGAGCGTAGATAGAGTTCTAATCGAATTACAACTCATCAATAGATAAGGAAACTAACAAACTATATCTAAGGTAACTTGGAGTCCCACCTTCCCTTTCCATAATGGACTCCGATCGTGATCGCATCCTGGCGGCGTAGACTCTGGATGACGTCATCAATACCGACGCTGCGCGCCTCCTGTCACCCTGGCCCGATAACCGATTCACCGTGCAATCGGCTATTTCCTTCCTTCCGCTAGACGGAGTCTGCTTCCAAAATCGGCTATCTTCCTCTGGTATCGGCTATCTCCCTTTAGTATCAGCTATCGGCTCCCAGGCCAAAATTTGGTGTTAACACATGCCCCCAATTTTGGAATAAACTGGTTTATTCCGAAATTAGCGCTTGAGCCTTCAAATAGTCAAACTGCAGCTTCCCTCTCGGCGCTTCAAACTTTCGCACCAAAACGAAACCCTAGACCGTCGCAATCTCCGCCACGGGCTTCAATCCGCCGCCGTCAGCTTCGATTCGCCGCCGTCAAGCCATCCCCGAGCAAATGGCGACTCCTTCCGAGGTCCCTGAGGTATCAATTTCATCAATCCACCTCCTGATTTGTGAATCCCTCTTCGACCTCACTGAGTACGAATTTCAAATCCAGGTACTGAGGAATGATATTCTGATTCCGCTGAAGGACATCCCCGATACCTACTACCTGGGTCCGATGGGCGATCCGGTCCCCAAAGATTTCATTGTTCAAGAAACCAACCAGTTCCCATTCCGAAGCTCCATGATGGGCGCCTCTTCTTGGGCCAAATCCTTCAGAAACTGGCCAAGCGTACCTGCTGGGTGGAGGAACTGGTTCCGCTGCGTCACGGCGAAGAAACGCGCGGACTGGGAGATGCGCCATCTGAGCCAATGTCTTGACCTATCATTATCAGAGATGGCAAGGAATGAACCGCTCCTAATAGCCGCCAGCCACTTTTGGTCCAACTCCCTGAATGCTTTTGTATTCGGAGACGGTCCAAAAACCATCACCCTGGGCGATATCCATATGCTCACTGGGCTTCAGATCACTGGATCATATGACTTCTGGGAACTCTGCTCCTGTGGTAAGAAGGACCCGTACTTCTCGAAGCTGGACACATACAAAGGGTGGAGTGGCTATGTTCAACACCACCAGAAAACCTCCTCTTCCGTCAGCGAGAAAGAACACGTCGCATTCTTGACCATGTGCCTTGAGAGATTCGTGTTCTGTGGCGCCACTGCCGGACCAGCATACCCTTATTGGGTCCTAGCAGAGAAACTGGCTCAAGGGCACTCCATCCCCCTGGGCAAACTCCTGTTGGGTGCAGCATACAGGCTTATGAACCGGGTGTTCAGTTCCTTGATTATAGGTGAAGAAGTACAATGCATAACAGGCCCTTGGTGGCTAGTACAGTTATGGCTCAACCTGTATCTGCATAAGCTGGTAAGAACACAACTCCAAGGCCTCAACTTTCCATCCACCGAGTACTCAGAGGAGGAGGACCCAAAAACCAGAGGCTGTCAAAGTTTTGGTGAAGCTGCTTCTGCCATAACCATCTCAACTTCAAAGGGCAACATGCTGGAAACATTTTACAGGGGCTTGGGACCAAATGTTACTACCTGGTTCCCCTATGAGGATGAAGATGAATTTCCAGCGCCCTCCAGCTTCAAGTTCAACAATGGGTGCTCTGATGATGAGGATATCAGCATCTTGAATGCAATCATAAAACCCTGTGCCTTGCCAGTAGATTTCAAACACTTTCGGAGCGCGAGCGGCAAGCCAACTAGCTATCCCTCTTATGAATTTTATCACCCAAATATAGCGGCAAGACAGCTAGGATTTGGCCAATTGCCCCCTCGGCTCCCTTTCTTGAATACCTTGAAACCCAGGGAGAACATCACAGAGCTCCTTCAGGCCGGCAGAATTTTTCAACTCGGAGCAAACCTGCCCACATTCTCGCCGAAGCCGTGGAATCAAATCTGCATCACCCATCAGAGTTTTGATGACTGGTGGCAGCGATGGCACGCTCACTTGTTCTGCCAGACTGTCCACGACAAATGCAGAGCCCTGGACTCGAACTTCCAATCTTCCCGAGCAGTAAGTGTTCTCAGCCGATTCCAGCAAAAACGGCTTTAGTCAAACATGTTACTTAACAGATATTTCTCGCAGGACCCATCATCCAATCCACCAGAGCGAGTGGAATACTATCCCCCTTGTCCGACAGCGAGGCTAAACTCTCGAGCACCGACGCTGCGACAACTAATGTTAGGCCCTGCTGTACTGACGCCCCCTTCTGTTTCAAAACGGCCAGCTGCATCTCAGCTCCAAAAGCAAATACCCAAGAAACGCGGTTTGATAAGAAAAGTTCAGGTATCCAGAAGTAGCATCTTCCTTTACTGCAGTATGCTCCGACTCTTAAATCAGCTTTCTATCAGGTGAAACCCCAACCAACTCAAGATACCTTGGGAGAAAAACAGGCCGAAGAACCACCAGAATCCACCGGCCATGAGGAGTCAGCTGCTCAAGAAGAAGGGATCCAGGAAGAAGGAGCCAAAACTCAGGTACTACTCGTTGGGCTTTTCTTTCCTCGACACAAATGTCTCGATTGACCAAATCTTCTTTTCAAAAATACAGCCGAACAGCCCTTCTGACGAAGTCTGGACGAACCTTGAAGAAGAGGAGTTGCCCCCTGAGAGGAATCCAGGTAACTCCTATTCGGCTGTTAGCAATTATCCTTGTTTCCATACTGCTCTTACTTCTGGTTTGCAGAAACCCAACTGCCCGCAAGAGACACAACTGCCTTAGTCGAACAAGCAACATCGGCATCAACCCTACAACCCTCAGGCCTCATTCAGGTATCCTGTCTTTCCAGAAAACAATTAATCTATATTGTACCTTTTCTGATGAGAGAATATATGTATTGTAGGTACCGAAGCCTTCATCTCCCGGCTATTCATTCGACATAGAAGAATTCTATGATAGAGACGAACTGGCCTCCTCCTCCGAGAAACTTTCAGAGCCAGATTTCAACAATCGGCTGAGTGCACTTCTACCCCATCTAGAGGGTGATCTAGTTGCGCTGGCCTCGAATCCCGGACTGATTGATCAAATAATCGAACTTGTCCAGCAGCAACCCAATCTGACGGCCTTGAAATCCCTGCAGAGACTCGGTGATCTTAAAGTTACAGCATCAGGGATTATCACTGCTCATGGGAACCTGGCAGAGCTTGAACAGCTGAGGAGCAACAAATCGGTCAACAGACAAGAGGCCACCGGATTAGCCGATCGAGCCAGGCTGCTCAAATCTTCAATCAGCACAGCCGAAACAGAACTGGAGACGTTGAAAACAAGACGAGACCAGCTGAGAAAAGAACTGGAAGCAGTTGACTCGGCTATTAGTGAGCGCGAAATCACCATTTCCACTAGCACGATCGAGCTCTCCCAAAAAAGAAGGAAATCAGCAGCTTGGTCGTTGCAGGCAGGAAGACATGCCAATGCCTGGACCTGTTGCAGTTCACCGAAAACCGAGATCAAGAATTGCTGTAGGCTGGCCATGCGCTCCGTGCTGGATTAGTAGAACTGATTCGATCTTTATTAACTTTGTAACATGATGGGTGTACTGCTTGGCATGTTCTTTTCTATTTGCAACTTTGTCTTCGTGCTGTTTCACCCTGAGTTTGACAATTTAGCCTGATCTGCCTTTGATTTCATACCTTAATATTGGCTTTGTCCTGTTTCGAATTGACTTTGTTCAGCCTGATACGTTTCTGCATGCGAATCGGCTCTCAGGCTTGCATTGTACCTTAGAATCGATTCCTCAGCCTGATCCGTTCTACATACGAATCGGCTTTCGGGCCTGCTTCTTAGCATCGGCTTTGTTCTGCTTTCCCTTAGAATTAACCCCTCAGCCAGATTCACTACGAATCGGCTTGTGGGCACTCACAATAGGATCGGCTAAACAGCCTGACCCAAAAAGCCGATCGGTGTGCGACCATTGATGGCGGCGCTTCGTCTCCCTGATCTGGCAACTATTCCGGATTCAAGAAACGCGGATTAACCGCAACCTAAAATCCGCCGCGTCGTCTCGCCTTCTGAGGAGGAACCGTCTCGATGCCCTCATCTTTATAAATACACACTCGGCCTGGACAAGCAACCGCAACATCGAAGCCTTCGCTCACCCGGCCTTCTCTCCTCAGACCAGAGAAAACAAACTCCCCCAAATCCATGGCTAGCGACGGAAACCACGGCAAGCGGCCGGCCTCGAGTTCCGCCGAAGGTGACAACTTCACCCGGAGCCTGCGAGCCGTGGGTGAACGGAGGCATCGCCTGCGAGCCTGGTTAGGGTAAGGCTGCTGCTCACTTCTTGATAGATTGACCTGATCTAATCTGACCATCACCGTCCTGCGCAGCGATGCGGGCACTGCCGGCGTCGGAGGTTCGGGAACCGGTGCCGGGCCGTCTCAAGCCGTCCCTGCAGCGCTGGAGCCACCCCTGGCACGGATGCCGCTGCTGACCCGCGTCACGGCCGTTGTCGCTGGGTGACGCCCCGGCAGTTAGCCATCTACAGCAGGTAAATCAGTTTGTACCCAAGACATTGGTTTTCTTTCGATTCTGACACATCTGCTTCTTTGTCAACCTTCAGTTGGGCCCGCGTGATCCCTTTCCCACCGGGAGCACCGATTGGCGTGGACACCCGGCTTCTCAGAACTGCGCCTCCTCAGGGACCCCATCAAAATCCGGCCCCGAGCGCTGGATCAGAATGGGGGTCTTTTGACGGGTCCTACACCGCCACCGACGGTCGCCGATTCCATCCCCAGATGATGGAGTACCGTAACCTCTACTCAGAGGCTACGAAGGAGAATGGCCGGCTGCAGGGCGTCACCGAAGCCCAAGCCGCTGCCCTTCAGGCCACCGAAACCGAGGTGGCCAGGGTTCAAGTCCAACTTGCCGAATCGGACGCTGCAGTGGCCGGTAATATCTTGAATTGTGGCGTGCTAACGATCACCTTCATGCTGACACTTCTTTCTTTTGCAGCCCTGACCGCGTAGCTTGAAGAGTTGCGTGTGGCCGCCGAGGCCCCCGCCAACGCCGTTAATGCCCATGGCAACACGCAGGCGGAGCGGCTCCTGGATGTTCACCACCGCGTCTCCCAGGTGGCCATGGCCGGCGTTCGTCACGGCGCCACTGGGGCTCTCACAGCCGCGCGACTCCGCTCCGGCATTGCTCTGGAAGCCATCGAGCCTGGGTTCCCGGAGGGCCAGAACATGGAGGAGGCCAGCGCCCAATTGGCGAACTTCTTCCCTCACGCCGACGAGGTCGTGGCTGTCACTGACGCCCAGGACATCATAGATAAAGCCACGCATGATTAGAATGTAATAGGGCTCCTATAAATAAAACTTCCTTCAAGAGCATCAATCTGACTTCCATATGTGTCCGGATACATATATATTCCCTTTATTATTTTTTCTCTTTTTTTAGACTAAAGGCGATGCTTATCGCATCGGCTGTTACACCCCATCGAGGGTATTTCGTTTTTGTGCTAAGGGCGACTCGTTACTACGATGTCGGCCATTTTTGTCCGGAAAGCGACCCGCTTGCACGGCATCGGCTGTTAGAGGCAGATTCACATGAATCGGCTATCACCCCCCAACTGGGATGCTAGGGTAGTATTTCTTCAGATGCTTCCCGTTGATGGCTCTGGCGAGTCTCTGTCCTTCTAAATCCTCAAGGATGTAAGCATTACCCGGGGCGCATTCAACCACACGATACGGGCCTTCCCAGTTCGGCGACGACTTACCGAATCGGCTATCTTTTGTACCAATAGGCAGAATGACTTTCCATACTAGCTCTGATTCAGTGAAGCTCTTACTTCTTACCTTAGTATTGTAATACTTGGCCACCCGTACCTTCTTCCTTTCAATGTATTCCAAAGCCTTAAGCCGATGACAGTGCAAATCTTCTAAACTGTCCATCATAATGTCTTTGTATTCACCGGTTGTAAGCTTGTTTTGCAACGTGACGCGCCATGTCTCAGACTGAATTTCCCATGGCAGGACAGCAGCGTGTCCATAGACAAGCTAATAACGTGAAGCTTTGATCGATCCATGTTGTGCCATGCGATATGCCCATAGCGCCTCGCTCAAATGCAAATACCACTTTCTGGGGTTCTGCTCAATCTTTTTCTTGATGACCTTGATCAAAATTTTATTGGAGGCTTCTGCTTGTCCATTGGCTTGGGCATAATACGGCGATGAATTATAAATCTTGATGCCCATGTCGTCGGCAAAGGTCATAAACTCCTCTGAAGTGAACATTGTCCACTGATCGGTTGTGATCGTCTAAGGTATGCCAAACCTGTAAATAATGTGCTCCTTTACAAATTCGATCACGTCAACTGAAGTGGCGTTCCTCAAAGGAATGGCTTCTACCCACTTGGTGAAGTAATCAGTCGCCACCAGGATCCATTTGTGACCCTTGCTCAATGGTGGGTAGATTTGGCCGATTAGATCAATACCCCATCCTCTAAACGGCCATGGCTTGATTATAGGATTCATAGCAGAGGCTGGAGAATTTTGTATATTTCCGAACTTCTGGCATTCTTGACACCCTTTATAATATTTGAAACAATCTTCCAGCATCGTAGGCCAATAGTAACCAGTCCTCCTGATGATCCACTTCATCTTGTGAGCCGATTGATGTGCACTGCAGACTCCATCGTGTACCTCACTGATCAGCTTCACTGATTCCTCTGTCCCCAGGCATTTGAGCAGCACTCCTTCAACAGTCTTGTAATACAAATGACCATCCAGCAAAACATACTTGGTGGCTTTGTACCTTAGTTTTCTGTTGACTCGTTGTGAAGGATGCCAGGTAACCTGCTATCTCGCCCCTCCAGTCATCAGCTAATTGCTCGCTGTTACAAATCTCCTGCATCGGCCGATAACCCGACGCGTTCTGCGCCAGCCGATTAGCTTCCTGGTTCTAGGCCCTGGGGATGTGACAGAGAGATACCGTCATGAACTTCTTGATGAGAGCCTGGCACTGATTATAGTAGCCTCTGAGTATCTCATCTTTACACTCATATAGGCCGAGCAATTAGTTGATGCCTAGTTGTGAATCGCCAAATACTTGAACTGCATCGGCTTTTGCTTCATGCAGAAGCTGAAAACCTTTTCACGCGGCTTCATATTCAGCCTGATTATTTGTGACAATCGGCCCGATCTAGAAAGCATACTCAAAGCGCACACTCCGCGGCGAGATGAGCACTACTCCGGCGCCACCACCTTGCTTGCACGAAGAGCCGTCAAAGAACATAGTCCATGGCGTTATATCCGCTACATTAGCCGATCGTCCGTGATACTGTGTGATGAAATCGGCTATCGCCTGGCCTTTGACTGCCTTAGCCGATTCGAACCTCAAGTCAAACTCTGAGAGCGTCAGGATCCATTTGCCAATCCGACCATTTAAAATAGGCATCGAAAGCATGTGCTTGATGACATCCTCCTTGGACACCACCACACACTCCGAGGCAAGCAGGTAGTGCCTCAACTTGGTGCACGAATAGAATAGGCACAAGCACAACTTCTCGGTCGGTGTATATATTGTCTCAGGGTCAAGGAGCCGCCTGCTCAGGTAGAAAACTGCTCTCTCTTTCCCTTCAAACTCTTGAAAAAGGGCCGACCCAATAGTATGGCTTTCGGCCGTCACGTACAACTTAAAGGGCTTCCCTGTCCGTGGCGGTACTAAGACAGGTGGAGTTTTCATGTATTCTCTGATTTCGTCAAAAGCCTTCTGTTGCACGTCACCCCATTTGAACTCTTGATCGTTCTTGAGCTTCAACAATGGCAAGAACGGCAGCACCTTCTCTGATAAGTTGGCGATGAACCTTCTGATAAAGTTAATCTTACCGAGCAAAGATTGCAATTCCTTCTTGTTGGTTGGAGGTACAAGTTCATCGATCGCCTTCTTGCTCTTGCTGCCGATCTCTATCCCTTTGCGGTGGACCATGAATCCCAGAAATTCGCCAGCCGACACGTCGAACACACACTTGTTAGGATTCATCTTCAAACCATGTCTCCTTGTGCACTCCAGAGTGGCCCTCAGATCGGCCAGGTGATCTTTATATCTCTTGGATTTCACCACCACGTCATCTATATAGATTTCAACGATCTTGCCGATCAACTTGTGGAATATGTAATTCATAGCTCTCTGATAAGTTGCACCGGCATTCTTCAAACCAAACGTCATGACCACCCATTCAAACAAACTAAGCGCACCAGGGCACCTGAAGGCAGTCTTTGGGATGTCTTCATCAGCCATAAAAATTTGATTGTAACCAGCATTGCCATCCATGAAGCTAATAACCTGGTGCCCAGCAGTCGAGTCTACCAGCATATCGGCTATTGGCATAGGGTACCCATCCATCGGTGTAGCTCTATTTAAATCCCTGAAGTCAATGCAGACTCGCAATTTACCATTCTTCTTGTACACAGGGACGATGTTCGATATCCATTCGGCATATCGGCAAGCTCGAATGAACTTGGCTTCTAACAGCCTCGTGATTTCGGCCTTAATGTCGGGCAGCGCGTCCTCTCTAAACCGACGTGGAGGCTGCTTGTGTGGCCGAAACCCTGGCTTGATATGTAGCCTATGCTCAACAATAGATTTGTCCAATCTAGGCATCTCATAATATTCCCAGGCGAAGCAATCTTTGTACTCCTTCAGCAGTTGAATCAGCTCCTGCCTGAAATCTAGGTCTAGGTTGGCGGCAATAAACATCGGCCTTGGCCTGTCGCCGGGTCCAACATCTACTTCTTCGAGCTTGTCGACCGACGTGAATCCTTGCCCCAACTTACCCTCTGTGCCGTCGATTGGGTTCTCCATTTAATACAAAGACTCAAAGCCGATTGCCCTGATCGGCTGTTGACTCTCATCGCTGACCTTGATGGAGCCTCCTTCCCAAACCTTGCCAGAGAAACAATCATGATCCCCAGCTTCCCAGTATGTGGCATCCGCCGTCGCCACGCTGACCGAGTCATCGGCCGGAACCACTTCGACCTCATCGCTATGCCACTGAATGAGGCACTGATGCATGGTGAATGGCACGCAGCAGTTGGCATGAATCCAGTCACGTCCGAGCAACAAGCTGTAGGCGCCCTTACTGTCGATCACGAAAAAGGTGGTAAGCAGTGTCTTCTTACCCACTGTCAGCTCGACGTTGATTGCCCCCCCGAATGTTGGAAGAATTGCCCCCGAAATCCTTGAGCATCAGATCGGTTTCTATCAGATCATCGGGACCCCTACCCAGCTTGCGGATGTGGTGTAAGGCATGAGATTAACCGTGGCGCCGCCATCCACCAGCATCTTCATCATGGGCATGCCGTCGACATAACCTTTGAGATAGAGGGCCTTCAGATGTCGATTCTTGGCCGGCTTATCAAAAGTAGCATGCTGTGCGAGAACTAACTTGGCCACTCTTTCTTCTGATTCTGAGTCATCTGAGTCGGAATTGGTATCGTACTTCCTGGCTCTGAACTCTGCAGGTAGCACAAACACCATTTGTGCATCGGCTACATCTTTCCCATTACTTTGTGAAGGCTTTTCGCGCCACACCTGCTTGGCGCGCCCCTCAGCCTGGAGCTCCCTGTTCCTGAGCCGCTGCACCCGGCGCCTTTGGCTTCTAGTTAGATCTCCCGGGCACCACTGGTTCTCCTGCCAAACCGGCTGTCGGCGTTCAACCACCGCCTCATCAAGCCGATCGCGCAGGTCCCTTTTTTCACGTCGATCCCGCGGACTACGGGGGCTCCCTAGCCTCTGGTGCACGGACCGGCGGTTGACCTGGGACTGCCTGTACTCTCGGTATTGATCACTGCACTCTGGACAGTTGCGCAGCATCGGTAGTCTCAAGCCTTCGTTCCAGCAGTGTCGGAAGAACGGGCAATGCCAGTGATCCTCCTCACCTTCCCGGTGGCGAGCCCTTTCTTCATGATAGCGCGCCTCTTCTTCCTCGCGAATCCACCTGCGGTATTCCTCCTCTTCACGCTGCAGCTGCCTCTATTGGTCCTTCTCCTTCTGTCGCCGCCACTTATTCAGGAGATGCTGGTGCGTGGGCCTCCTGCTCTTGGTGCCGCTGGACTCTCTCTTCTCCAGCTGCCTCTGGTTCTGCTCCCTCCTTTCTTTGATCAGCGCTAGCTCCTCAGCCGTGACCTGCGCATCGGTATCAACCGAGGAGTTCTTCTTGGCCCGTTCGGAGGTTAACACCTTCACTTTGGTCGGGGGGTTTGCGATCTGGACCATGTTCTGCCCCTTCCGGAATGGGAATTTGTCGATCTTCATCTTCCCCTTGGGAGGGGCCTCAAATTTCAACAGGCCGCGCCTAATGGCATTCTAGATTGCTGCTTTGAAATTGCGGCAGTTATTTGTGGAGTGTGAGGTGAGGCCGTGGTACTGGCAGAACGGTTTCCCCTGCAAATCTTCAGGAGACAGCTTGACATAGTCAGCCAGGAAGGTGATGTGGCCCGCACTGACTAACAGGTCGAAGAGTTTGTCCAGCTTGCGCGTGTCAAAGTCGTATTGATCTTCCGCGCTCCAACCTTTCGGTACGGCCATGGGCTTTGTACCCCATTTGAGCTCAACAGCAGCCACTTCCTCATTCTCCCCATCCTCTGAGTCAAAATTACAAATGTAAGCCGACTGCTTGTATTTCGATTCCTTCTTGAAGCTCTGGGCCTGCTGTTCTAATGCGGCCACCCTCTGCATCACTTCGCTGATGCTGTTGAAGTTGGTGCCCACCAGCTTCTCCTGGACGTGTGGGAGCAGCCCACTGACCACTATCTTGGTGAGCTGTTTGTCGTTCAGGTTCAAAGAATAGCACTTGTTCCTGGTCTCCCTGAATCGCCCGATGAAAGCCGATCCAAGTTCATTCGGCTTTTGGCGCATGTTGGTGAGATCTGTGATGTCTTTCTCCCCGGTGCCAGAGAAGAAGTAATTATGGAACTTGGTCTCCAGATCTTCCCAACCTTGAATCGAGCCAGGCTTCATGGACGCGAACCAGCTAAACACCGGCCCTGTCAGTGATAGCGGAAAGAGACGGACCCTGTGAGCTACCTCATATGAAGCTTCGCCGAGCTGGGTCAGGTAACGGCTGATGTGTTCCATGGTGGTGATGTCGTCCTGCCCACTGAACTTGGAGAAGTCAGGCAAGCGATACCTGGGCGGCAACGTCACTTGGTCATACCACTCGGGGTAAGGACGTCTGTACTTGATTCCAGTCCCGGTCTTCGGCTACAAACCGAACGTATCACGGAGGATGGCACTCATCTGCTCCAGCAGCTGATTGTTGGGTGTCTGGGCGTACGCCGGATGCGGCGCTGCCTGAAGGTCTTGATATGTAATCCCCTCGTGGTATCCAGGAGTTGGGTTGGCCGTGTCTGTCGCCGGCGTATTTCTAGCCACCGGGTTTACCGCTGATGAGTTCATTGAGTTCACCGTCTGCCCGGTGGCCTGCATGAAAGCGGCGATCTCCTCTGGAGTATGATCTTTGTATAATCTAGGAGAAGCTGCTATTTTTTGAGCCGAACCGGCCGCAGTGGCACCTTGCACTGGCGCTTTCGGCTGGTTCGGCTGTTGCGGTGAGGAATTGGAGGTCCCTGCCGCTGCTTTTGGATCTGCGTCTTCTGTGGGTATGTTGAAGTAAACTGGACCCAAATACTCCCAATCTGCTGCTTGAGAACGGTCTTCATGATGTAATAGAATGTCTGCAGGAAGGATTTGTGGTGGTGGCCGACTGCTGAATAGGCGGCCTCCCAGGTCGCTTCTTCCAGCATCTGTTTGAGGTCGGCCTTGCACTCCTCTTCAGATTTATCAAAATGGCCGTCCATGATCCACCTCGAGAATGCATTCTTCTTCACTATGGAGCCATCACGCTACTTGCTGAATGAAAGCAGGCAGGCATCAGCGAATTCTTCAACGATCTTGTTCAGCACTGCCGCGTCCTCTTCGTTGAGATCTTCGATCCTGACCCTGAGGACACCGTCATCCTTGGAGGAGCCGTCTGCCGCGGTCTTCCCTTTTGCCATGGTCTTTAGTGAATGTCCCACCGAGCGTGCCAAAAAGTGTGTTGGCGCAAAAACTGGTTCCCTAAGCCCAACACACCAGCGAAGGCGGAAACGACCCTTGAAGGCAGTAGAGCTCTCGCAGATCCAGCTAGCTTCGAACCCGGTCTGAGAGTGTCGGTAACACCCAACCGTGTCAGTCAATTTGACCTGCAATTGACAAGGAAACAGATATAATCAGTAACCCAAGGCGGAACTAACTGGTGAGTCCAGATAGTTCCAACTGTACGGCTCAAAGAGCCAGTATAATCGGAGATCGACTAAAAAGCCGATTCCGTCATGTTATGAACCGATAGTATAATAATAAAGTAAAACGGCTATCAGGATACTCATATGAAGACAATAACGTGCTAGCCAATCTAATTCAGTTAATGTGTATAAAAGAAAATAGATCATGTGTACAGATCTGATCTGTACATCAAACAAGCAGAGATCGGCTAAAGCTGGTCTAGAAGGCCGGCGGCTTTAGTAAACCCTCTTCGCTAAGTTCACCAAGTCTGCGTTCACCTGGTCTAACGGCCAGTGGGCTTCGACAAACCCAGCAAACAAAACTAGATCATTTGATATCCAAATAAGTCTATATACACGATCTATTCGTGAAAGCATAACTGAATCGGCTCTTTAGCCGATGCAGGGTCCATGAAGCACGAACGAATGCTAGCGTAGTCATAAACAGACCTCGGATTAAAGCAAGTCTAATCTAGCAAAACTTGGTTAGGTTAAACCTGTTCCAGCGGATGACGCTCAATTTAACTTAAACAAGGACACAAAAATAAGATTTACGATAACCTCAGAACCACTTAACGAACAAGATTGATGGGGAATTAGCCGATGTAAACATGGAACCGATAATCATAGTAAAATAAGCATAAGAAAGCATAAACGACGATCAGATTCAAGTGAATCTAAGGCCAAATCTATCAATCTTGATCAGGCAGAGAGATGTTATATTGATAAGTAAACAATAAACAACAAATAACATCTTGATAACTTAATGAATCTAACAAAATTGCCATATTTAGCTTGAACCGATAACTAATCCATGCGTGCAAACTATCTCAATCTATAGCCTATCTACCGGATGACATTAACTAATAGATTAATCAAGCAAACAAACACGAATCGATAACTAATCCGCACGTGAAAACCGTCCTAATCTGTATCTCGTCCACCGGATGACGGTTAACACAAATTAATCGAGTAAACTAGCGTGAATCATCCTTGACTCACTATACTTCCCACGTCCACTGGATGACGCCAAAGAAACAGAGCTTAGCAAGGACCCTGGTCCGCCATGCTTCCACGTCCACCGGATGACGCTAAAAAGACATAGTTTAACAGGGGGTTGACGATACTTACAAGCAAGCCTGCGTCCACCGGATGACACCCTGCCTGGATGAAGTAACTCGCCAGACTCGACTGACTCTAGGGTTTGTTGGCCGGAGCCAAAAGTTGTGTTGTATTGATGTTGATGATATTCTGTTCAATGGCTGAGGGCTTATATTTATACCCTGAGCGTAGATAGAGTTCTAATCGAATTACAACTCATCAATAGATAAAGAAACTAACAAACTATATCTAAGGTAACTTGTAGTCGCACCTTCCCTTTCCATAACGGACTCTGATCGTGATCGCATCCTGGCGGCGCGAACTCTGGATGACGTCATCAATACCGATGCTACGCGCCTCCTGTCACCTTGGCCCGATAACCGATTCACCGTGCAATCGGCTATTTCCTTCCTTCCGCTGGACGGAGTCTGCTTTCGAAATCGGCTATCTTCCTCTGGTATCGGCTATCTCCCTTTAGTATCGGCTATCGGCTCCCACCCCAAAATTTGGTGTTAACACTACCTTTTAAGAACTTGCCTAAAACACGTGGAGGGATACTAAGACTAGACAGGGGTGTCACCACCTGCTAGCACCCACAAACAATCCGTGCGACAAGCGATAATCAAAGGCAAGATTTAACCTAAGCACCACGCTTACGCTAAGTCTCACTACTCTAGTTGTGATCAGAGCAACTAGAGCACCCCGTGACAGTGATGAACTAACACACGTTGAGTTGGAACAGGATCACAAACTAATGCAACCGACCAAGTAATATGATAACTCACAATAATACTATTAGTAGAATAGTAATGCACTAAGTAAAGACTTAGTAAAGCAAAGCAGGAATATATTATATTGAAGCAGATAAGTCTGAAATAGGAGAAAGATACAAGAGCTATACCTGACTCTCCAGCAGACGACTCCGGAGACCCCGAGCGCAGCTCGACTCAACTCTAACTCCCACACTAGTCTACAACTACTACTAAAGGTGGAACTACACTACTTCTTCACTTTTATCTTGAATGAATCATGTCTTGAGAGGGTGGAGGTAGGCTCTATTTGTAGGGGAGAGCAAGGGGGTGCCACGTCAGCGATCCGTGTGCTTTTCCACCTTAGTCCTTGGATGAACCGACCTTGAAACCGCCTCAGATCAACGGTGTTAGAGATTTACTCACGTGGACATCATGCAGGGAGGCGGTGGAAGCTAACCGTCCTGGCTGGGCACCAGGGGGGTTCGGCTGAACCCCCTATCGCAGGTGGGCCCAGCCAGGGGCTTCTAGAAGGTGTCCCCACCAGTCATTGAGGATGTAGGTGGCCTGGCCCCACATCTTATGGTTCGGCCGACCCACCCCTAGTGGGTTGGGCCCACCAGCATGGTCCCCACCTGTCACAGGTTCTCTCTTGATTCTTGTTATGTCTTGATTGCTTCGTTTTACGCCTCAATCCGTGTGCTTTTGATCTCCACCGTTGAATGGAAGCACAAGTTGATCAGATGGATGGAATGACTTGGTTGGAGTGTCACATGGATTCTGCATCATCATCAGAGCAAGGTGGGCCCCATGAGTGGTTCGGGCTACCCCACCATGGGCCCACCCTTGGCTCTCCTCTCTTGCATTTGATGTTGTATGCAAGTTGATGGAATGTGGTGGCCTGGGGCAACCAAAAGTGGTTCGGCCGAACCACATAGGTCACCCCTAGCTGCTCACTTTTGCACTGTTTTGATCTTCCCTGCATTCACAAGCTTAAGAGTACAAGTGGAACTAGTTATTGATAAAATATGTTCATGTTATGTTTATTCTCCTTTGAATCCGAGACCTGTTGACGGTGTTTGAATGTGGAATATTATGGTATATCCACTATCAACAGCGCGCCGTGTCAAGCGTCTCTGGGGGGCCCTGGACCTCGCTCGTGCTTATCCCATCCTTTCCCCGGCCTTTAAAGGCGGCAAGCGCCACTCCTTTCCCGTTTCCCCTCCGCTCGGCCGCCGGCATGTTTTCGTTCCCGAGCCAAAATTGGCCATGCTCCGTCCACCACCACTCCCTGCATCTCCTAGGCAGCCCGGCGACTTCTTTGCGCGTCGATTGCATCGCTTCTTCCAAGCCGTAGAGCCCTGTTAGCCCCGGAACGCGGTCGTCATCCTCGGGTTCGTCGTAGCGCCGCCGCGAGGATCGTCGTCGTCGCCAGACTGCTCGGGTGAGCTCTGGACCCTTGTGCCTTGTGTTCCAGTGTCCATATGACCTATAGTTTCTCACGCGCAAGTCGGTTTCTCCTTTGGTTCCTCGGGATCGCCGGAACAGGGAGACTGTCATCGGGGAAGCACCGCCGCAGGACCGCTCGACGTCGAACTCGCCTCACCGAACCATCTCTACATCGAGCAGTGGGTGCTTTAGAGTCTTGGTGAGCTCCTGCGACATTTGCGCCCCAAACTTTAAACCCTACTGTCCTATTCTTGCCGAGGTACGATGCGCCATCGCCGCCGAGCCGCCATGGGTGGCGTTGAACTCATCTCCGACCTGTGTTGCCCCGTTTAGGTCCCTCGGATAGTGCGCTAGGGTTTGGGCCGACCGTCAAAGGTCTCTCCCTCATCGGAGAAGCCGCCGGCGGCGAGCCACCGCGATGCGGGTGCGCGCGCGTCGCGTCGGGTGCGGACGCGGGAGGTAGGAGAAAGGACTGATGGGTGGGGTCCATTCGTGTCACACCCAATTTTAAGGATAAAATGGGATGCATAATCTTATGTGCGCCCAGAGATCAGTCACACACATAAGCCAACAAATTGCATAAATTGTATCATAACCAATGTTTAATACATAGCAAATATTATCAAAGTCATTACACAGCGAAAAATAAAGATAACTCTCGCGGTAGCTCCATAGCACAGGGACGTCGACTGGTGAAGCACAAGTCTAGTAGTCCTCTGGGTAGTCCTCATCACTATCACCATCTGTTACCCATCCGGGATTTTTAACCAAGTAATGAAAAATAAACAAGCGTAAGTACATGTCGTACTCAACAAGACTAGCATGGGTTCATGAGGCTCAAAAGGGTTGACACGGTTTAACAGCAGGTTGCTTTTAGTTAATCATCTTTTATGCAGTTGGATAGCAACAAGTTAATGAACCCATTCTCATGATCAGAAGTAAACATAATTAATGAGTAGCAATAAATAGATAAGCAACAAGTAAACATCACCCTGAAAGATAACTACTCCGTGAGTTTTCCGGGCCACTCGTGACCGTGAGCGCGGCTAGTATACCAGTTTTACACTCTGCAGAGGTTGTGCACTTTCACTATGAGCCGTGATTCCCATTTGCTCGGGTTAATTACTCCCATAACACTACCAAGGTGAGAGAGCAGGGTTTCACTATGAAGTCTTTCAAAATACTTCGTCTAACAAGTTAGGGCCGCTAGGAACCCAGCAAGCAGATGTAGAACCCCCCTTCGTCATGGCACAAGGTCACGCAGGTTATACACACTCGGACAGGAGCCGCACTATACCCGAGTCGTCAGGCCCCATCACGCCTTTCGGTAACCTCTAACAAGCTAGAAAAAGGACCTATACTTGACTAAAACCAGAGCCATGTAGCCCTCATAGTTGCACTGTAAGTTCCAGCTTTTGCTGACAGATCATTACCAAGGGGGAAGGATACGGTGCATCACAAAACTATGCTCCAATCCCCTAGTTCCATGTTGCTAAAAAGGCATCTTTTAATTCCTTATTGCACATTCAATTAATCAGTTTACATGATCATGATATCAATAACGCACTAGCATCAATTACCACATGCATAATCCCATAGGTTGCAAGGAACAGGATAACAAAACTAGGAAGTAACTATGGTTAACAAGGAAGACACATGCAAATGCAATTATTTATTTGGTGAATAGGACAACAAGGATGATCCATGCTAATACTTGCCTTGATCAGCAAACTCCTGGTGATCCGGGTTGTCGCAGTACTGATCTTTATCACCCACGTAAGGCTCACCGTCTATACTCGATCCATCATAACAACACACACGCATACAGGGGCAATCATGCATACAAACAAGAGTTTTCATTAGAACAGTACACCAACAGAGAGAAAATAAATTAAAAAGGTTATAAAACAAATCTACGCGTTGCTACGATCACATCGATATAAAGTTTGCGCAAATCGGATTTAAAACGAGGAAGACATGAATTTTACAAGATTTATAATAGAATAATACTAGATTAAATATAATCTCGAATTTTAAAAGTTAATAACATATGAAACAGTGGTACTAACTGGTAGATCATCAAATTACGAATCTAACGCAATTTGAATCGTTCAAATCGGAATTAAAACGGAGAAACTACGAACAAAACAGTTTTGATTTCAAATCTGAGAACACATCCTCATATACCGAAAATAAATACGCCTTCAAATAGAGAAAACGTGATATACTGAATACGCTAAGGGCTGCGGGCTAAGCATTAAAAACTGCAGGGGTTATCCGCAAAAACGCCGGCTGAATTGGTATGGGCTGCTCTCGGCCGTCCGATTCAAAATCGGCGGATCAGGTTAAAGGAGGGGAGGGGTGGCGGTGCTCTCGGCTGGAAAACAGAGCCGACCGCGGCGGCGCCATGGCCGGAGGGCCGCCGGAGAAGGCGAACTCAGCCTTCGGTGCATGAAATAGGTCGGGAAGGGTACCCATAGATCGGGAAGAGCATCGCAAGCTCACCTAGGGTGATGGGAAGGTCGGAAATCGACTCGGAGATAGCTCGCGACGTGATCCGGCGGACGGTGGATCTCTGCAACGGCGGCGGAGGCGTGTCAGTGCGCAAATCGAAGTGGGAAAGTGCTCGGGAACTTCACAAGATCACAGCGAAGCTCCTCAAGGCTTACCGAGAGGAAATTGGTGGCGAATCGAGCTAATTGCTCGCGGCGGCGGCTGCTCGGTTCTCACGGAAGCTCGGCAGTGGCGGCGAGAAGAGGCGGCTAGGGTTAGGTGACGGCTACGGGGGGGGGGGGGGGGTGTGGCGCTGCTTAAATACTCCCGAGGTGTGACGACAATCTCGGAGATTGAAACAAACTCGAATAGCGGAGAAGTCGGTTTTGGCCGTTTCTTCTCTGCCTCGGACTCTCGGCGCGGCGACGAACTCGGCTTCGGCCGTTTTCTTTCTTGCCCGCATCGGACTCTCGGCGAGCAGTAGAGGGAAAACAGGGGAGGGGCTGTTCTGGGGGTCCCACAGGTCGGTAGCACCGAGCGCTGGGGTCGGCTGGCAGTCACGGCAGAGGGACACTTTGCGCGCGCGTGCTCGGCCGCGGCGGATGAACACAGCAACGGCGTCTCTGTTCGCGCGGCGAGGGAGGTGGAGAAAGAAGAGCTGACCCATGGGTCCCGCTCGTCAGTCAGAGGGGGTAAGGGGAAGGGAGGGAGCAGGTCGGCCGAGCTGTCCTCGGCCATCCGACCTGGGCCGGCTGGGGTCAGGGAGTGGAAAACAGGCCAAGCTGCTGCTCGAGACAGAAAAGAGAGGGGAAGGGCTCTGCTCTATTTCTTTTTTTCATTTTTCAATTTCATTTTCCAAAAGGATTTTCAAATTGGGTTTTGAAATATTTGAGAAGTTCAAATAAGCTACAACAGTACAAAGATGAAATGCTCCAGCATGAATGCATCATACATGTGTATGACCTAGGTTTGACTTTATACTTGAGAAAAATTATTATTTCCCTATACTGGAATGATCAATTAATTGCACAATTAAATAAATTCCTACTATTTAAAAGAATGCAATTTTTCGGGTGTTACAATTCGTCAGTGGCGCTGAGAGGGAGAGGCGCGGGGTGAGCGTGTGGGCCACGCTGGGCCGGTCTGGCTTACTGGGCCGGCTTGGGTTAGGATTGGTTTTTAATTTTCTAGGGATTTATGAATGGCTTTTTCCATTTCTATTTTAGTGAATAGTGTTGCTGTTTGTTATTTTTGTTAGATTAAATGTGTAGCTCCAAAAATTATGAAACAATTTGGGTAGACTCTCTGAGGTGTGTACTATTTAATAAAAATATTAAATATGTATGTTGAACACTTTCTACAGAGACTAAAAATCACTACATTAATGGAAAGGTGCAACTTTGAGCAATTTTAATTAATTCTCTATAATTCTAAAAATCATGAAATTTGGTTTAACACTATTTGGGACTGAAATCTAACTATTTTTAAATTTTGGGCATAGTTGGAAATAATCTAGTTGTTTATTAATTAAATGATGGATTAATGGAATAATAAAAGCAATAGGAAATAAAGATAAATAGGATGTTGATGTGATTTTGGATTGATTGCGATTCTAGGTCAAACACCCTTATGACGTAGAACATCTTATATGAGAGTTATCATGGTTAGCCTATGGTAGGGTTATGATCAAGTCTGTATCATTTATTATTGAATCTTATCTATCATTTTATGTTGCATCGTAATCATGCATCCATTATTGCACACGTGTAGTGACCGAGAATACTGAGGTGAAGCCCGAGGTGACAGTTGAGGAGCCCATTGCTGAGATTGTGCAGGGCTTTGAAATTTGTGGCACCGACCCTGACCCAACACTGTTAACCATCCAAGGCAAGCCCCGGTGCATTTGTCCATCCTTGTTGTTTTAAAATTATTTATCACTTGAGTTAATTTATTGCATTAGGTTAATAGGAGTTGATTGATAACCAATTGATGCATTACCATCCTTGACCACTTATCAATACCTAAGAACCTGATTTACTAAAAGTGTTGAAAAATGCTTAGTCATGCTAAATGGTAGATTTGCAAAAATGCTATTTTCAACTGTGATGATACAAAATACATGAATCACTTTATGGGACTGGTTATATCCTTATTGTTGGCAGTGTTCCTAGCTAGCTCATTTTCATCAACGGGGATGGGTTTTCCCGTTTGGTTGGCCAACTGTTTGGGTTAGAGTCCCAACTTTTGTCGCCATCGGGAAAGGGATGTGAAAACCGTGTAGTTACCAGTGTACTTGGGTTAGAGTCCCAATGCATGGTTTCTAACGGAAAAATATTAGGGACCATTCGTTGTCAGGCCTGCTGTGATCAAGACTTTGCAACTAGCCACATACTACGGGAAGCCTCTGACTCCGGTGGCTCTACTGCTGGAACCGACAACCACGCACTGGGAGTGGAGAGATGGCGAGAGTAGCGTGTACCCTCGTGGCCGTCGTGCCTGGAGACGAGAGGAGTACTGTGCTCTTGGGTGGCGCAGGACCGGTTCCGGGGTATGAAAAGCCGTGGTAGGAGGGGTTGGCGTATGCAAGCTTAAGTGCTACATATGCAGTGTGGATAGGGATCCCCAGCTGGGTCTTAATCGATTCAAATCGTCGTTGCTCCTCGGTTATGGAGACTTGATCCTCACACCTACAGTGAATAGTGGTTCGGAATTAGGATGTTTTTGGAATGAATAAATTTATTGGAAAGAATGATGATGGATATTTGGAAGGACTTGGAAATATAGTTAATGATTAACAATATTATGAAAATAAAATATTGAAATAGGACTAGTAATGCTTTTCTGCAAAACTACTTGAACTCTTGCTCAAGCCTTGCCTTGACTTCCCACAGCCTGCATTCCTGAGTCTAATTTTACACCATTTGTCGGGTAAGTCTTGCGGAGTACCCCAGTACTCAGGGTTTTGTTAACCCTGCTACAGGTAGTCAGCAGGAGCCTGAAGTCTGTCTTGCTCTGTGTTGTGTCACTATCATCCAGGAGAGCGAGGAAGAATAAAGTTGAACACGGGCCCGGCTGTCAGATGTCATTAGTGGCGATGACAGGTGCCTGTGGGCCACATGATTTAGACGGTTCTGTTACACTTATATGCGTTTGACCTTGGAAGAACCTCTCTACCCAAGCTATCCCTTCTGTCTCTTCTGAGTAAACTAGTTTAAGAGACTAAGTACAAAGATCGTTCCTCTGGGAAATTACGACACCCTGAATACTTCCGGGTGAAGGCTACAACGGTACTTCCGTGCGCTTGCGGGCTTTTCTGCTGATGCTAAGAAGCACCAACAATACATTGTGAAACTTAATGCAAGATGGAAGCACGGTTTGCTTCGAACCAACCATAGGCACGAATACTATTTGCTTTGCACTCCTTGAAACTCTTAGGTGTCATGGGAGAAGTGGAACCTCGTTTGAATGCGTTTAGATGTGTTGTGAACCAAGATGCAAGATAGGAGCACAGTTTGCATTGAACCTATCATAGACACGAAAACAACTTCCTTTGCACTCCATCAAACACATAGGTGTCATTGGAGATGTGTGTTGACGGTGGATATACCATAAATTTCCACTTTCAAACACCGTCAACAGGCCTCCGATCCTAGGGAGAATAAACATAACATGAGCATATTTTATCAATAATGAGTTCCACTTGTACTCTTAGCTTGTGAATGCAGGGAAGATCAAAACAGGACAAAATGCAGTAGCTGGGGCTCACATATGTGGTTCGGCTAAACCACATATGGAGGCACCAGGCAACCACATTTCAATACATGACACAAGGGACCACATGGAAGAGACCACAGCTCAGAGTAGGCCCACCCATGGGTCGACCGAACTGCCCATGGGGCCGACCGGGCTCTGGTGATGAGGCAGAATCCATGTGACACTCCAACCAAGTCATTCCATCCATCTGCTTCACTTGTGCTTCCATTCAACGGTGGAGATCAAAGACACACGGATTGAGGCATGAAACGAAGCAATCAAGACATAACAAGTACAATGGGAGACCCTATGACAGGTGGGGACCACGTTGGTGGGCCTAACCCACCAAGGGTGGGTCGGCCAAGCCATCAATGGTGGGGCCAGGCCACCTGCAACTTCAGTGACTAGTTGGGACACCTTCTAGAAACCCCTGCCTGGGACCACCTGCCATAGGGGATCGGCCGAACCCCCGGGGTGCCCAGCCAGTACGGTTTGCTTCTACCGCCTTCCAGCATGATGTCCACGTGAGGAAATCACCAGCACCGTTGATCTAAGGCGGTTTCAAGGTCGGTTCATCCAAGCGCCAAGGTGGAAAGGCACACGGATCGCTGACGTGGCACCCTTCCATCTCCTCCTATAAATAGAGGATGCCTCCTCCCTCTCAAGATATGATTCATTCAAGATAAAAGTGAAGAAGTAGTATAGTTCCACCTTTAGTATAGTTGTAGACTAGTGTGGGAGTTAGAGTTGAGTCGAGCTGCGCTCAGGGTATTCGGAGTCGTCTGCTGGAGAGTCTGGTATAGCTCTTGTATCTTTCTCTTTCTGTAAGACTTATTTACTTTAATATATTATTCTACTTTACTTTACTGAGTCTTTACTTAGTGCATTACTTCAATAGTATTGTTGTGAGTTATCATATTACTTGGTCGGTTTGCATTAGTTTGTGATCCTGTTCCAAATCAACGTGTGTTAGTTCATCGCCTATCATAAGGTGCTCTAGTTGCTCTGATCACAGCTAGAGTAGTGAGACTTAGCGTAAGCGTGGTGTTTAGGTTAAATCTTGCCTTTGATTACCGCTTGTCGCACGGATTGTTTGTGAGTGCTAGTAGGTGGTGACAGCACAGTCTAGTCTTAGTATCCCTCCACGTGTTTTAGGCAAGTTCTTAAAAGGTAGGCTCCCATAAGAGTGTAGGCGCTTCGGGTAGAGGTTTTGTCCTTTATTTTCTCGCACTACCCCCTGCACACCGGTAGTAAGGTAGCAATCTTAGTGTAATTTGACCATTTGATAGGATAGATCACAGGTGTAAAGTTTGAATCACATGAACCTTTCTCACTCGTCCTCCCACCTAGCTACACTACACTAGTTATCTTTTAGTATTTCATTTGTTATATTTGGATCATCACCTTCCTATCATACTTCGATTACCCCCTCTGCACTAGTTGTGCTAAGTTCAGATAGAGTTCAGGATCTCCTTCTATTAATATTTCTAGCAATCGCTTTCCCTTGGGATAAAATAAATAACGATACCTTGGAATACTCCCGGGTGAAGTGCTACAGCGGTATATTCTGTGCGCTTGCGAAATTATCCAATAGACATAAGAAATACCCCCAAGCACTTCTGACGCCGTTATGTGAGATTAGCCTAACACCCTGTCTCTGGTGGTTGCGCTAAGAGGTGTCAACAGGCATTTCTGGCGCCTTTGCTGGGGAAAGCATAGCCTAGAAATTTTAATAAGATCGAATCCGGAACCTATCATCAAATTAGTATCAATTAGTTGTAGTAGAGCTTACCCTTGCCTCTGCTTCTCTTTATCGTGAAGCAAGGCATACATGAGTAGATTTCTGTTTCAAGCCACAGCAATAGAAAATCCAGAGGCATCCATCAGGAGTTCTCGACACTGTTCAGTCTCCGATCGGAGGTCCGATTTGGTATTGGAACCACTGAAGGAAGGAGGCTCAGCACTGTCACCTAAGAAAGCTATGGCCCAAAGGACCGTCTTCGAGCATTCTGCACCGTCGGCCGACAATGTCGCCACCGGTCTGCAGCTTAACTTGGGGGATGCCACTTTTGAGCTCAAGCCATCTCTTATCAACATGGTGCAAGCGAACCCATTCAGCGGAAAGCCCCATGAGGATGCAAATGCACATCTCCAGAATTTCCTAGAGTTGTGTGGCACGATTGCCATAAAAGGAGTCAAAATGGACGCCATTTGTCTTCGCCTTTTCTGTTCTCTTTGTTCGGAAAGGCAAAACAATGGTTCTATGCTCATTCCGAAGGCATTGACGATTGGACAAGCTGTACTAATGCATTTCTCAAGAAGTTCTTCCCGATGGGCAGAACCACCGCTCTTTGAGGAAAAATCTCAGGCTTTACACAGCAAGTGGACGAGACGATTCCCGAAGCATGGGAACGTCTCTTGGAATACATTCGGGAATGTCCTCACCATAGAATCCAAGAATGGCTCCGGATTCAAGGTTTTTATCATGGGCTAACTCCAACAGCCCGTAGCCACCTTGATGCCGCTGCTAGAGGAGGATTCACTTCACTCAATGTCACACAAGCCAAGAATCTGATAGAAAAGATGGTGACAAATCAAGGGTGGATTGAAGATCGACTCCAAAGCAAGAAGAAGAGCACACATACCATCCATGAAGTAGATGCAATATGTGAGAAGATGGATCTCCTCTTGAGAAGGTTGGAAGAACATGCTAATTTCAAGAAAGACCGAGATGCCATTCAACATTGTGTTTCCAAGTATCAAAGGGATCTGGTATGTAGTGTATCTTATTCCAAATTAAATTCTGAGAAGATAGACGCCATCAACAACAATTCAAAATACCCTCAACAAGGAAGATGGGCGTCGAACTCTAAGTTTCAAGGTAATGAAAATTTTGGTAATCAATTATCATTAAAAGATCGTGTTATGAATCAAGCTAAAATAAATGAAAGCATGACTAAAAAGTTAATAGAAAATGACAAGACCCTTGAAACATTAAATTGTAAGATGGATGCTCTCGCTTCTTCTGTTAAAGAACAAATGAGTTTTAATAAGATGTTAGAATCTCAATTATCTCATCTTGTCGCTAGTACTTCATCTCCTAAAAATATTTGCAATATTTCAAATATCAATGCGGTGATCATGAGGGGAGGTAAGTCCACTCGTGATCCACCAAATCCTAACATGGCAGACTGCAAGAAAAGACAAGGAAGATGATGAAGAAGAAGAAGAAGTGCCAGCGCCTGATGACAACACCAAATTCCAAGGAAAGACAGCCCCACATGAATATTATGACACCAATGTGCTGCTACCTTTCCCAAGATGTAACAACCCGGGTTTTCCGGTAACCAAAAATACGAACTTTTTAAAAATTTTCCTGCAATGTGTGAGAAGCATGTAGCTTCTAGGTTAAGCCCAAGTGTAACCACTAACAAATTATTGCATGCATGTAGGGTTTCTTGTTTGGAAGTGCCGAATCGTATTTGGTATTTTCGTCGGTGTTTGGAGTGCACAAGATCCATAGCAACTTTTCTCTGAATCCTTGGAAAATTCCTCAAGCCTCTTCTATTTTTTTTTCTTTCATCTCTCAACTCTCATGTTCCTTGGGAATAAAAATCACTAAATTAAGAATCCCTTCTTTTATTTTCTCTTCTCCATGCAACCGGACAGCCCATTCACCTTCTCTCATATTCTTTCCCCTGCCGGCCCAGCATGCACGAGACAACAGGAGCAAGCCGGAAGATTGCAGACTCAAGCACGTACGTCACCATGCAAAGGCTCTACGAGTTCGTTTGGGCCTTCCAGGTGTATGTACGTATATTTATTTATACGTGCCAATGCAAATGCTTAATTGCAGCACGTAAATAGACAAGCATGCAGCTCCCTTCGGTTCTGCCATTGTCCAGAACACGAGCATGCACCAGCGCTGATCACACCACGGCCCAAGCAGCTCGCCAGCGTCCCCCTCCGCGGCTGCCTCGCGCACGACCTGCCCATCCAAATCGGCCTGCTCCTCGTCGCGCAACCTCCAGCCCAGCTAGCCCCACGGCCCAGCAGCCGTTCCCAGCCCCAACCCTAGCGTCGCTTGCGTGCCCCTAGGCAGTGCCGCGCCGCCGCCGCCACCGCGCGATGGCGAAGCCACGCGTGCGTGACCCGACGCTCGAGCCTACCTGCCTCGTCCGCGTGGATGCCGACACGTGCCCACCTATTGCACGGAAGCCGAGTATCGCCGTTCATCCACCCTCGAAGCCCTAGCCGTCCATGTATAAGAGCAGAAGCCGCCGCGCCGCTCCACTGTTCATCTTCCTTCTCCGGGCGCCGCCACCTCTCTGCCCCTTCTCTCCCTCCGCCCTCCTCGTGCTCGCCTGCGCCCGTGCTCGCGACGTGACGAGCCAGCCAGCCGAGACCGCTGCTCCTACCTCGACGTCGTGCGGAGCCCGCCACCACGGACGCGCTCTGCCTCGCCACCGGGCCGGCCACGACCGCGCGCACGGTGCCACGGCCGTCCAGCTTCGTCCACCAAGCCGCCGCCCTGCTGCACCTCGACGCCCATGGCCACGCCACCTCGTTCGCGTGCCGGAGCCCCACCACCGCCTCGACATCGCCTCCGCGCGGCGCCACCTCCACTGAGGAGCCCGACGCCGCCGCAATGGTTCGCGTCACCGCCTCGCCGAGCCCACGCCCCGGCCACCTCCTCGTCATGCTGCACCAGCTTGCTCTCAGCCGCACCCAAGACCAGCGTCTGCACCACAACGACTCCACCCCGTCCCTGCGACCTCGGCACCAGCCGACCATGTCTTTGACCCTCGCTGCTGCATGCTCCGCCGAACCAGCACGGCGCTCCCTCGTCCAGCAGTCCCGCGGAACTCGTCCAACTCGTCTCCACCCGCGCACCACCACACCCGGACGGCCCTTGCTGCACCGGCCAGGTCACCATCAGAAGCTGCAGCGCTCCCTACGACGTCGTGCATGGCCGCGTCACCGCCATGCCATCCTCTGTTTCGGGCCGTCCTCGCCACCGTCTCAGAAGCACACCGGTGAGACACTGGAAAACCGAAGCTCCCTCCCTTCTCCTTCGTGTTGCCAGTTCATGACTAAAACCGGCCTTCGTGCCGCTGTATTTCACCCTCGCAGGAACCGGCGCACACCAACGGTGACCCGTCCACGCCCTCGTCATCCCTATCCTGCCCTCGCTGCCCCGCCACGACGCAACAGCAGCAACATCCTACACCTACGACCCCCACGGTGAGCCACGACCTTCTCCGCCATGGTGAGCACCGTCACCTTGCTGGACCCGCCATTTGGGCCATGGCGTCCCGCACTAAGGGATGCGTAGGCCGAGCCTCTCCCAGCTCAGGACACTCGCACACACGACACGAGACTATTTTTAGCCAAATCGAACCACCGGTGTTCCAAGAACGTCGGCGTGGTCGAGGACTACCCAAACCATCACCATGATCCCGTTCCAGTTTTACCTTGTGCCTTTGGACTTCGAGACCGCCGCCACTCTACACATGTCGCCGAAGGACACGACGGACACCGAACGAGAAGGGAGAAGATCTCTGGAAGACCTGCCTGGTCGCCCCAACACGCACCGACGCCCCCGTCCGAGCTCCACCTTAGATACCTTGACACCGTGATATGCCCTGACGCTAACACCGTTGAACCCGACCACATCCCGACACCTTCCGAACATAGTAGCCATCTCTGTCCAGCCTTTGGCCACTCCAGCCAGCCCCGGCCAGCCATTAGCCTCGCCCAGCCAGCCGCGACCAGCCAGTAGCAGGCCACGACTAGCCGCAGCCAGCCAATAGCAAGCCGTAGCCGGCCAGAAGGTACCAGCAGCTGGCCAAGAGAAGCCGGAGCATGTAGCAGCAAGCCTCGCCACTTCTATTTGACAACGACCCTATCCGGTCTTCATATAGTAACCCCGTTGCCAGATCTTGAGACCCCATAGATAATGTTGGACAGTTGGAAAGCCAAAGTGATATATGACGCTGGACTATTGGACCCCTGCTCTTACTCCTTGTACATCTATCCATCATACTGTATCATATCCTTACGATATGTCTATATCTGTTGTACCCTATCCTTATATTCTATCTATTGTACCCTATCCTCACGATCTGTCTGTATCTAAATCTGTAATACAGGATCCATCTATCATAATGCTATGGAATTGTGCTACTCCGCAGTCTTATAATGAGTCTTTTGAGTCATGTCATCGGTTCTTATTGCTGGTTGTTGTGTTGTTTGTCTGTGTGCTGTGCCTTCGAGCCGGTGGTGGGATCGTACCTCGTTCGGACATTGCGATCGCGGGATTGGTTCCGCCATGACCGTAACACCGAGTGTAACCTGACCTCACACTGACTCTCGCTGACTTTTCGTGCACCGACCCTCGTATGCTCGTACCCTACGCAGCCGTCGCATTCCTCTAATTCTTGCGGTGACAACTGCACCGCTATGGATCCGAGTAATGACTTAGTGCTAGTGCACCCAGGTCGTGGTACCCTACAAGTGGTTTGCGCACTTGTATTCTTCTATGTGTCGCTCTCTTCTGACGCCCCGTCTATCACCGTGGCATGTGCGTTGGAAGTAATAGACCACCGCTTTATGTTGTTTCTCGCTCTTCGTTTCCGTTTAGTCCGTTCTATTCGATCCCGTCTTGCTCATGGCGCTTGGGTCAAAGACCAGATTGACTCCTTTTGTTAGCGAAGCTATGGTCTATATTAAGATATCGGACCTATGCGGGTCGACTCGGTCGACCGCTTAAAACCATCTTCACCGAAGATGTGACTGAGAATATAATATGGATGTGCCTAGCTAACTTCTCTCTCTCTTTTGATTCTTGGTGTTTAGACACTTGTATGATTGTACCCGTTTGAATCACAGCCTTGGTACCCTACAGGTGGATTAAACACTCGCTCTATTTCGTGCAACATTTCTTGTCAATAAATCCCTCGTTCCTCTCTTTGCTTGGCTCGTCCTCCGACCCCCGTCTCCTCCATAGCGTTCGGGTCGGAAGATCATGTGCCGTGCTGTTTGCTATGGACAGGTTTTGGCCTAAACCATTTATGATAAAGCCATACTGGCTTGTCTATGACTTATGTGCTTAGCGAACCACCATCCTTATTTCTTTAGCCCGATGAAATCGGACATACGCTGAGAGGGCCAAGTCATGTATCTTTTATTATTTCTCCTGTGTCAATGGATCTTTCTGTATCCCGTCGTCTTTTGGTGTATTGGGTGCTTTCTATCTTGTGTCGCTTTGCGGAGTAGCTGTTCCGGATTAGCGACGATTAGATCAAGAACCGTGGAAGGAGGAGAACATGGACGACGACAGAAGCTGTGAGGTGAAGTCACTCTGGAGGAGGTGACCCAGCAGAACGACTACACTAACTGAGGAGTGCTCATACCACTACATCCTCGACAACGCAGGTGTCATGGCAGCACCTTCTTTTAGAGAATCCTATTAGACATTGCATATCTAGAATTGCTAGCGCTTTATGTTTACTCCTTTTCTAGTATATGATGCATGCAACTACCTAAGCCATTATTACACTGTTTGCAAACCACTCTACTATGCAACTCAGTTTCGCGCTCACGCTCTCTTATATATTTCTATCTACCTGCTTGCTTGCATATTACATCACCATATTTATTAACTTCACTTGCATTGTATCTGTGATGTGATGCTGGTGGCGAACCTCTGGGAATGGTTTGGTTTGGGATGCCAGATTGGTGGACTATGAGCGTGCTATGTCACACCCAATTTTAAGGATAAAATGGTATGCATAAACTTATGTACGCCCAGAGATCAGTCACACACATAAGCCAACAAATTGCATAAATTGTATCATAACCAATGTTTAATACATAGCGAATAATATCAAAGTCATTACACAGCGGAAAAATAAAGATAACTCTCGCGGTAGCTCCATAGCACAGGGACGTCGACTGGTGAAGCACAAGTCTAGTAGTCCTCTGGGTAGTCCTCATCACTATCACCATTTGTTACCCATCCGGGATTTTTAACCAAGTAATGAAAAATAAACAAGCGTAAGTACATGTCGTACTCAACAAGACTAGCATGGGTTCATGAGGCTCAAAAGGGTTGACACGGTTTAACAGCAGGTTGCTTTTAATTAATCATCTTTTATGCAGTTGGATAGCAACAAGTCAATAAGCCCATTCTCATGATCATAGTAAACACAATTAATGAGTAGCAATAAATAGATTAGCAACAAGTAAACATCACCCTGAAAGATAACTACTCCGTGAGTTTTTCGGGCCACCCATGACCGTGAGCGCGGCTAGTATACCAGTTTTACACTCTGCAGAGGTTGTGCACTTTCACTATGAGCTGTGATTCCCATTTGCTCGGGTTAATTACTCCCATAACACTACCAAGGTGAGAGAGCAGGGTTTCACTATGAAGTCTTTCAAAATACTTCGTCTAACAAGTTACGGCCGCTAGGGACCCGACAAGCAGATGTAGAGCCCTCCTTCGTTGTGGCACAAGGTCACGCAGGTTATACACACTCGGACAGGAGCCGCACTATACCCGAGTCGTCAGGTCCATCACGTCTTTTGGTAACCTCTAACAAGCTAGAAAAAGTACCCATACTTGGCTAAAACCAGAGCCATGTAGCCCTCATAATTGCACTGTAAGTCCCAGCTTTTGCTGACAGATCATTACCAAGGGGGAAGGATATGGTACATCACAAAACTATGCTCCAATCCCCTAGTTCCATGTTGCTAAAAAGGCATCTTTTAATTCCTTATTGCATATTCAATTAATCAGTTTACATGATCATGATATCAATAACGCACTAGCATCAATTACCACATGCATAATCCCATAGGTTGCAAGGAACAGGATAACAAAACTAGGAAGTAACTATGGTTAACAAGGAAGACACATGCAAATGCAATTATTTATTTGGTGAATAGGACAACAAGGATGATCCATACTAATACTTGCCTTGATTAGAAAACTCCTGGTGATCCGGGTTGTCGCAGTACTGATCTTGATCACCCACATAAGGCTCACCGTCTATACTCGATCCATCATAACAACACACATGCATACAGGGGCAATCATGCATACAAACAAGAGTTTTCATTAGAACAGTACACCAACAGAGAGAAAATAAATTAAAAAGGTTATAAAACAAATCTACGCGTTGCTACGATCACATCGATATAAAGTTTGCGCAAATCGGATTTAAAACGAGGAAGATATGAATTTTACAAGATTTATAATAGAATAATAATAGATTAAATATAATCTCGAATTTTAAAAGTTAATAACATATGAAACAGTGGTACTAACTGGTAGATCATCAAATTATGAATCTAACGCAATTTGAATCGTTCAAATCGGAATTAAAACGGAGAAACTACGAACAAAATAGTTTTGATTTCAAATCTGAAAACACATTTTCATATATACCGAAAATAAATACGCCTTCAAATACAGAAAACGTAATCTACTGAATACGCTAAGGGCTGTGGGTTAAGCATTAAAAACTGCAGGGGGGTTATTCGCAAAAATGCCGGCCGGCCGAATCGGTATGGGCTGCTCTCGGCCGTCCGATTCAAAATCGGCGGATCGGATTAAAAGAGGGGAGGGGTGGCGGTGCTCCCGGCCGGAAAACAGAGCCGACCGCGGTGGCGCCATGGCCGGCGCATCACCGGAGAAGGCGAACTCGGCCTTCGGTGCATGAAATAGGTCGGGAAGGGTACCCGTAGATCGGGAAGAGCATCGCAAGCTCACCTAGGGTGATGGGAAGGTCGGAAATCGACTCGGAGATAGCTCGCGGCGTGACCCGGTGGACGGTGGCTCTCTGCAACGGCGGCGGAGGCGTGTCAGTGCACAAATCGAAGGGGGAAAGTGCTCGGGAGCTTCACAAGATCACAGCGAAGCTCCTCAAAGGCTTACCGAGAGGAAATTGGTGGCGAATCGAGCTAATTGCTCGCGGCGGCGGCTGCTCGGTTCTCGCGGGAGCTCGGCAGTGGCGGCGAGAAGAGGCGGCTAGGGTTAGGTGACGGCTACGGGAGGAGGGGGTGCGGCGCTGCTTAAATACTTCTGAGGTGTGACGACAATCTCGGAGATTGAAACAAACTCGGCGAGCGGAGAAATCGGCTTCGGCCGTTTCTTCTCTGCTTCGGACTTCTCGGCGCAGCGACGAACTCGGCTTCGGCCGTTTCTTTCTTGCCCGCATCGGACTCTCGGCGAGCAGCAGAAGGAAATAGGGGAGGGGCTGTCCTGGGGGTCCCACAAGTCGGTAGCACCGAGCGCTGGGGTCGGGCTGGCAGTCACGGCAGAGGGACGCTTCGCGCGCGCGTGCTCGGCCGCGGCGGATGAACACGGCAGCGGCGTCTCTGTTCGCGCGGCGAGGGAGGTGGAGAAGGAAGGGGCTGACCCGTGGGTCCCGCTTGTCAGTCAGAGGGGGTAAGGGGAAGGAAGGGAGCAGGTCGGCCGAGCTGGCCTCGGGCCATCCGACCTGGGCCGGCTGGGGCCAGGGAGTGGAAAACAGGCCAAGCTGCTGCTTGGGCCAGAAAGGAGAGGGGAAGGGCTCTTCTCTATTTCCTTTTTCCATTTTCCAATTTCATTTTCCAAAAGGATTTTCAAATTGGGTTTTGAAATATTTGAACAATTCAAATAAGCTACAACAGTACAAAGAAGAAATGCTCCAGCATGAATGCATCATACATGTGTATGACCTAGGTTTGATTTTATATTTGTGAAAAATTATTATTTTCCTATATTGGAATGATCAACTAATTGCATAATTAATTAAATTCCCACTATTTAAAAGAATGCAATTTTTTGGGTGTTACATGCTGCGTGTGTCTTGGGTGTGTGGTGAGGGTCGAGTCGACCAAGTGGGATACACGACGAGCTGTGTAAGCAAGTCTTGCCGGGAGTTGCATCTGGGCATTCCCACGAGAGATACCTGTGGCGGGTAATGACTTATGAGGTGGTTCCGGGATGTGCATTGAAGTCCCGTGAATGGAGGTGCCGTGGTGGCACGGGGAGAGTATCCCCTAAGAGAAGATGCCTGCTTGGTCAAACCTAGGAAGGACTAGCACCAGGTTCATGGGAATCCTTTACTGCTCACTCGTCTTCGATGGGCGGCGAACGGCTGGACTACTTGGTAGGGCGGTGCCACTACTGCTAGGTTGTAAGGTGATAGGGTGGGCGGTGGCGGATGCAGGAAGTTTCCGCACCGTTCTAGATGCGCAGTACCACTGATTGGGCCCGGTACTGCGTCTCCCAGTCTCAGCGTTTCGGCGTTGGGCCGAAGTTACCCAGGGCTGAGTGGTAGGGTGGCATCGACCTAGGCAAGCAAGCACCCGGAATTCTGCCTAGATGATTGTACAGCATCGATGATGGCTAATCTTGTGAGTGGTAAAACCTCTGTAGAGTGTATGGTTGATCGATCGATACATATGCCGATTCGTCGGCTATGGACCTTTCCTGTGAAGCTCTGACTAGTGTAGAGAGCGATATTCTTTTCTCCCCTGGTTGATGATTGTCCGGCAGTGTGCCCGACGTGGCAGTGTGCCGTTGAGACAGGACCCGAGAGGGAGTTGGGCCTGTCGACTGAGCGTGAGGTGTGTGTGTGTGAGGTGGTGTATGGGTGGGATGATGGATTAGGGATAGACTTATGGGAATTAATGATATGGGTTAAAACTTGACAAACTATTATGATATTATTACTTGATACTACCTTGCATGCGCTTAGGATGCAAACCACAGCCAAATATTAGGATCGCCAGATCCTTTGTTTTCTCTCTTCCACTAAAGCTCATCGGTGCTGACCATGGCCTGCACATATCTGGTGGTGTGCAGATTACCTGACTAACAGAGATATTGAGATAAGAAGCATTAGAAGGTCTCGTGCCTACGCTCAAGTTTAGTTCAGGAGATGAAGAATATGCTGCGCCATCAACAACTCTGATGATTTTCGGGAAGGAGGAGCCTTCACTCAACAACAAGTTCTTCCAACTCTGATGAAGACTAGATATGGTTCCGCTAGATTAACGATGTAATATGAATCTACTCGGTTGATGTATATCTTATATGTATTTACGATGTATGGTTGTAATATCAACTGATATATGATAATGTGATGGAATCGAACTCGGATTTTGTCACATTATATCTCATTCTGTGGATTTTCCCTTCGTGGAAAATCGGGGATGTTTCACAAGAACAAGAAAGCAAACCACCAACGAACAATTCGGGAAATTCATCGAGGTAATCCGTCATCTTTATGTGAATATTCCATTACTTGACGCAATGCAAGTACCAACCTACGCCAAGTACCTAAGAGACATCCTCAACAATAAGCGCCCGCTACCCACAACGGAGATTGCCAAATTGACGGAAGAATGCAGCGCGGCCATATTGAACCAACTGCCAACCAAGAAGAAGGACCCTGAGTGTCCCACCATTGATTGCTCCATTGGGACACAACACTTTGAGCATGCACTATGCGACTTGGGAGCAAGCGTCAGCGTCATGCCAAAGGTAGTGTTTGACAAACTCAATCATACCATCTTGTCCCCTACATCAATACGTTTGCAGCTGGCGTATCAATCAGTCCGTTACCCGGCGGGAATAGCGGAGAATATCCCAGTTAAGATTCATGGATTATTTGTCCCCGTGGACTTTGTGGTCCTAGACATGGAGGTAGATGAGAAGACTCCACTCATCTTGGGGAGACCGTTCCTCAGCACCGCCAATGCACATCTTGATGTTGGAGCTGGAGAAATTCAATTCACAATCAATGGGACCCTGGAAACATTCAAATTCTGACCAAAGGTTGAGCAGTGCTCATTGATCATGCTAAGGGAGATACATGCATTTGCTATCGTAAAAGATTTGAAGAAGCCCAAATCACAACCAAAGGCAAAGAGCAAGCGAGTATGGAAGAAAAAGGTTATACTGCCGGCGACACTTCCAAAGAAAAATTCCACGCTAGCTCAAGAGAATGGTCCTACCCCTAGGACCTAAAGAATCAGCTCTTCCATTGAGGTAAGTATACCAACATTTAAATTCGTGTTACTTCCCTTACTTATTTAAATTATTTTAGCATGTTAATTCCAAACCTTTTACTGTCGACCAATAATTTTAGCATGATAATCATCATTTAATAAATCTTCTGTATAAAATTGACACCAAGTGGGTCCCATGGTGGGGTCGGCCGAACCCCATCATGATTGCCCCACCTGCCACCTTTTGTCCACTTCAATCCATGCCCTATTATATGCACGACAACACTTTAAACAATTTGCATGATGGTCTTAATCACTAGCATGGCAACCTTGGATCTTTTTATGCACCCACATGTTCGGTGCTAATTGGCTTAATCCAAGTATCATGTGAGCTACCCCGTAGAGTGCTACAAGACATATGACTGTCAACTTGCACTCTAGGAGATAGAATCTCTCTCTCATCCCTTGCTTCAATAAAATGCCAATAAAAATGTTCATAGCAAAGCATGAGTAATTTAAGAGAGAAATCATGTCAAGACATAACCCATTTCTCGTCTCCTTAATTCCACTCATGAAACTCTTAACCGAATCATTCTTACTAATCAAAAGAGAACAAGCAAGGCAATCACTTGAGCCTTCCCGTGAAGCATCCCATGAGCAAACATCCACCAGCCTCGGTCATGTCTTGCTCCCTCCTTTCCCCCTTGTTCTATTCACCACTCATTCCAAGAAAGGATCTCATGAGCAAGCATCCAAAGGAGGGAAACATGAGTGCTTCACCATGCAAGAAGTGACCACCCTTGACTCCTTTGATTGGCACATAGCAATTAGAGAGAGAGGCCAGTTCGGCCGACCCATAGGATGGCACCTGACAGCTCCCACTTGCTCTAGTTCCAACAAAGAGTGCAAAGCAACAAAGTGCCTGAAATATGGAGGTGATTGATGGTTCGGCCGACCCACTAATTTTGCTCCATCAATTCATCTTTCGTTCCATTCAATGCAACAAGGATTCCCTGGAGTTTTGGCACAAAACAGAAAAGTGACAGGGTTCAGCCGACCCATCAATGTGCTTCCCACTTCACATGCTCTCTCTGCTATCGACACACTAGAGCTCCTAGCTAGCACACTTGCAAATTATTGGAGGAAAGGGGTCGGCCGAACTAGGCCAAGAACCCCATGCACATCCACTTCCTTCTCTATATCATTGCCATGCTCGTGAGCACATTGCTCAAACCAAACTACCAGCAGAGCACTCCGACATTCTAAAACTCTCTCACTCCCCAACAAAGTTCATTTCTTTCCAAGAAGAAAACCCAAAAATATTCCCCTCTCATCCTTGTTCTTCAAGTGTTTATCGCTCGTGAGAATCAATGAAGGTAATCATCCGGTAAGAAGGTTCAATTAAGCTAACCCCTATCATCCGAATCTTGGTTTGTATTTTTGTTTTGTGCAAATATGAAGAACCCATTCAAGGCCGCAACAAAGAAAATGCGCTCAGCATTGAGCGGGAATTCATCACGACGATCATCCTCCCATGACACTGAGATATGACTCTCAGGGTCATAGGATGAATATTTGTCTGAGGCAACTGAGCCAAGCAATAACACGGGAAATGTTGAACAACCTTCTCATGATCATGAAGTATCCGAAGAAGAGGAAGAACCTGTTAGAACACAAGACCAATAAACAGGTATTTGGGTCACTCCACAAGAACTTCTCGTCCTCAACTCCATCCGCAACCGCAACTTCGAACACACCAAGGTAATTGATTTAGGACTCCTCCAACGCACAGGTATGTATGAGGAGTTCTTTGATGTTTTTGGTGCAATAGGATGGGGTGAATTCTGGGATTTTTCTGGGTACCAAGGTAGCAAGAGTCTCACTTTAGAATTTATGTGCACAGTAAAAGCAACTAGAGACAACATCTATTTTTACCCGTTTAATCAAGCCTATGATCTTACTTGGAATCAGTTTAGTGCTTGCCTAGGTTTCATGAACTGCACCTCAAATTTAGAATCTGCTACTCGAATGTTCAATAAACTTGAGTTTTGACATGACATAACTGGGGAAAATAGAATGGGGAAACCACGTACTAGTCACATTTGCAACCCCACACTGCGCTTTTTGCATAGATGGCTAGGAATCACTTTGTTTCCCCGGGATGATGTGAGACCTGTTAGAGAGATTGATTTAAGAATAATGTATGCCGTGGTATATAAAATCCGAGTATCACCTGTAAAAGCCATGGTAGAGCATTGGATTTCTGCACCATCAAGATGTGGATCATTTGATTTCGCATCCATCATCACAAAAATGTGTAGCTACCTTGAACTGCTAAATGGATTTAATGATTACATACCTACACATAGAACCATTCTGGGTGAGGAATATTTCATAAAGGCTCATATTATTGCTGGTGGTCCCCATGGAGCAATAGAATTTAAATTCCATAATAACGATGCAAGACTCATTTTGCCATGCCCAGAATTAAAACTATATGGGGGCCACCCTTTAGTGCCTAACATTGCAGGAGTAGACGGTCGATGGAGTTTTTCAGGTCCTGCTACCCGTGCAAGAACGCGTGCTGCATAGCGTAATGAATCATTCGAAGAAGACGACAGCACCTATGCAGGCAGCTCAAATGCCATGCAAGCCCCCAGCTCTGGAGGAGGGCACCGGTCAGGGGCACAAAGTGTCAGATTTTCTTACTCATCTATGCAGGATGCAGGGATGCAAAGCCATCGACATGATATGGAGTTGCTAACACATCAGTTTGGTGTGCTGCGGGCTGGCCACGAGGCCATTCACAACATCATTGCACAAACCCAGCAGCAGCTCCAAAATTACCAGGAGCAAACCGGCAGACAGTGGGCTGCCCTCTATGCACATCATAACATACCTCCACCACCATATATCCCACAGCACCCACAGCAGTTCCCGCGACCATACCCACCACAGTATCCTCCTCGCTATCCACCACCATATCCACCACGTCCACCTCCATAAGACAACTGCAAAAGTGCAAGCTTGGGGGAGATTCTCTCCCCACCAAGGTAAGTATTCTATCTCGGTATTTTATATTATTTTTCATTTAATGCACTTAAATAAAATAAACTAAAAACACCAAAAATATTTTCTGTTCATGCATGATAATCTTTCTCATTGGAAATGATGAATAGTTGCTCTGTTAATATTTCTTTAATGCCTTGTTTACAACTCAGTATTTCATTGAGATGGATTACTTGGCTTATTTAAATCATCATAAACCTGAAAACTTTATGGATGCTAAGTGCTGGAACTAAGTCTAAGTTGTTGTGAGATATGATATGGTGAAACAAGAGCTACTATAATATTGTTCTAAGCATGCATGATTACTGGAGATTTATTTCTAAATCAATCAAAACCTTATTGTTACTCAATGGTGATAAATTCCTACCACAGCCATATATGCTACACCTGTTTAAAACCTTCCACTTAAGCTATTTACTTTGTATTGAGTGTTGTCAAGTCTTGTTGACCCTTATTGAGAGTTTTATCATACTCCCAAGATTAAGATCACGTACACACCACATTTATACATGCTGCTTCTACACTGGAATTACGCAACCACATGCCTTTCATTTCCACCAAATAAAAGCTCCATGTGTTAAAGTCATCGAAAATCTCTCTTAGATGTTGTGGTAGAAGAGACCAAAAAGGCTATGCGAAATGAAAAGAAAGAAAAATGGACACAAGAGAGTCCATGGAAAAGAAAAGAAAAATATTTGAGCAAGTCTAGGCTCATAAATAAAAGATAGCCATGTCTCTAAAATTTAGAGAGAGATACAATTCAAATAGAGGAGCATTACATTCCGTCATTATCCACACACTTGCACATCTTGATCTAAGGGCATGACACTTCTCTCTTTGGATCCAAGCTTTGACTCTACAACATATGCAAGGTAAGTATGCTATATTTTTTCATTCCTACCTTAAGCTCCACATAAGCCATTTTTTAGAAGTAGGATGATAAAGAAAAGGCAACATTTACTTTATGCCTTAGTAAGGAATCATTCATCATTTGAGCGACATGAGAGTACTATATGAGGAACATTAAGTTGTCTTTTGAAAAACATTGCTAAAACCTCCAGTATGAAACTTGCAAAGAATGAGAAAAGTAGTGCTCAAGTTAAACTGTTCTGTCTCTCAACCACCTAAGGCAAAGGAAAAGTCATTAGCCCCATGAAGGACAAAGGTAAAATGGGTGAATTTTTATAGCCAATTTTTCCATTCAAAAGAGAAGTACTTTGTTGTCTGTATGGTATTATTGAAATATGACATTGTAGCAACTCCTGATCCACCGAGGCTAAATTTGATCATTTGCTCGGGACAAGGAAAGGTTAAGCTTGGGGGATCTTGTTGACAGTGGATATACCATAAATTTCCACTTTCAAACACCGTCAACAGGCCTCGGATCCAAGAGAGAATAAACATAACATGAACATATTTTATCAATAATGAGTTCCACTTGTACTCTTAGCTTGTGAATGCAAGGAAGATCAAAATAGGACAAAATGCAGTAGCTGGGGCTCACATATGTGGTTCGGCCGAACCACATATGGAGGCACCAGACAACCACATTTCAATACATGACACAAGGGACCACATGGAAGAGACCACAGCTCAGAGTGGGCCCACCCATGGGTCGGCCGAACTGCCCATGGGGCCCACCTGGCTCTGGTGATGAGGCAGAATCCATGTGACACTCCAACCAAGTCATTCCATCCATCTAATCCACTTGTGCCTCCATTCAACGGTGGAGATCAAAGACACACGGATTGAGGCGTGAAACGAAACAATCAAGACATAATAAGTACCAGGGGAGACCCTATGACAGGTGGGGACCATGTTGGTGGGCCCAACCCTCCAAGGGTGGGTCGGCCAAACCATCAATGGTGGGGCCAGGCCACCTGCAGCTTCAATGACTGGTGGGGACACCTTCTAGAAACCCCTGGCTAGGCCCACCTGCCATAGGGGGTTCGACCGAACCCCCCTGGTGCCCAGCCAGGACAGTTAGCTTCCACCGCCTTCCTGCATGATGTCCACATGAGGAAATCACCAGCACCGTTGATCTAATGCTGTTTCAAAGTCGGTTCATCCAAGGGCCAAGGTGGAAAGGCACACGGATCGCTGACGTGGCACCCCTCCATCTTCTCCTATAAATAGAGGCTGCCTCCACCCTCTCAAGAAATGATTCATTCAAGACACAAGTGAAGAAGTAGTGTAGTTCCACCTTTAGTAGTAGTTGTAGACTAGTGTGGGAGTTAGAGTTGAGTCGAGCTGCGCTCGGGGTCTCCGGAGTCGTCTCTTGGAGAGTCTGGTATAGCTCTTGTATCTTTCTCTTTCTGTAAGACTTATTTACTTTAATATATTATTCTATTTTACTTTACTGAGTCTTTACTTAGTGCATTACTTCAATAGTATTGTTGTGAGTTATCATATTACTTGCTCGGTTTGCATTAGTTTGTGATCCTGTTCCAACTCAACGTGTTTTAGTTCATCGCCTGTCATATGGTGCTCTAGTTGCTCTGATCACAGCTAGAGTAGTGAGACTTAGCATAATCGTGGTGCTTAAGTTAAATCTTGCCTTTGATTACCGCTTGTCGCACGGATTGTTTGTGGGTGCTAGCAGGTGGCGACAGCCCTGTCTAGTCTTAGTATCCCTCCACGTGTTTTAGGCAAGTTCTTAAAAGGTATGCTCCCATAAGAGTGTAGACGCTTTGGGTAGAGGTTTTGTCCTCTATTGTCTCGCACTACCCCCTGCACACCGGTAGTAAGGTAGCAATCTTAGTGTAATTTGACCATTTGATAGGATAGATCATAGGAGTAAAGTTTGAATCACAGGAACCTTACTCACTCGTTGTCCTCCCACCTAGCTACACTACACTAGTTATCTTTTACTATTTCATTTGTTATCATTGGATCATCACCTTCCTATCATACTTCGATTACCCCCTCTGCACTAGTTGTGCTAAGTTGAGATAGAGTTCAGGATCTCCTTTTATTAATATTTCTAGCAATCGCTTTCCCTCGGGATAAAATAAATAACGATACCTTGAAATACTACCGGGTGAAGTGCTACAGTGGTAAATTCTGTGCGCTTGCGGAATTATCCAATAGACATAAGAAATACCCCCAGGCACTTCTGGTACCGTTATCAGAGATTAGCCTAACACCCTGTCTCTGGTGGTTGCGCTATGAAGTGTCAACAATGTGGAACCTCGTTTGAATGAGTTTGGATGCGTTGTAAAACCAAAATGCAATATAGCAGCATGGTTTGCTTTGAACCTACCATATGCATGAATACTATTTGCTTCACACTCCATGAAACTCATAGGTGTCATGGGAGAACTGGAATGTCGTTTTGATGCATTTGGATGCATTGTGAAACTAAGATAAAAGATAGGAGCACGGTTTGCTTCGAACCTACCATAGGCACGAAAACTATTTGCTTTGCACTACATGAAACACATCGGTGTCATTGGGGAAGTGGAACCACGTTTGGATGAGTTTGGATGCGTTGTGAAACTAAGATGCAAGATAAGAGCACGGTTTGCTTTGAACCTACCATAGGCATGAAAACTATTTGCTTTGCACTCCATGAAGCACATAGGTGTCATGGGAGAAGGGGAAGCTCATTTGGATGAGTTTGGACGCGTTGTGAAACCAAGATGCAAGATAAGAACACGGTTTGCTTTGAAGCTACCATAGGCACGAAAACTATTTGCTTTGCACTCCATGAAACACATAGGTGTCATGGGAGAAGGGGAACCACGTTTGGATGAGTTTAGATGCGTAGTGAAACTAAGATGATGCAAGATATGAGCATGGTTTGCTTTGAACCTACCATAGGCACGAAAACTATTTGCTTTGCACTCCATGAAACACATTGGTGTCATAGGAGAAGGGGAACCACATTTGGATGAGTTTAGATGCATTGTGAAACCAAGATGCAAGATAGGAGCACGGTTTGCTTTGAACCTACCATAGGCATGAAAACTATTTGCTTCGCACTCCACAAACCTGATAGGTGTCATGGGAAAAGTGGAATATCGTTTGGATGCGTTTGAATACATTGTGAAACCAAATGCAAGATGGGAGCACGGTTTACTTCGAACCTACCATAGGCACGAATACTATTTGCTTTGCACTCCATGAAACTCTTAGGTCTCATGGGAGAAGTGGAACCTCGTTTGAATGCATTTGGATGCGTTGTGAACCAAGATGCAAGATAGGAGCACAGTTTGCATTGAACCAACCATAGGCACGAAAACTATTTGCTTCACACTCCATGAAACTCATAGGTGTCATGGGAGAAGTGGAACCTCGTTTCGATGCATTTGGATGTGTTGTGAAACCAAGATGCAAGATAGGAACACGGTTTGCTTCGAACCTACCAAAGGCACGAAACTATTTTCTTTGCACTCCATGAAACACATAGGTGCATGTGAGAAGTGAAACCTCGTTTGTATGTGTTTTGATGCGTTGTGAAACCAAGATGCAAGATATGAGCACGGTTTGCTTGGAACCTACCATTGGCATGAAAACTATTTGCTTTGCACTCCATGAAACTCATTGGTGTCAGGAGAAGTGAACCTCGTTTGGATGAGTTCGGATGTGTTGCGAAACCAAGATGGAAGATAGGAACACGGTTTGCTTTGAACCTACCATAAGTGTCATGGGAGAAGTGGAACCTCGTTTGGATGCGTTTGGATGTTGTCACACCCAATTTTAAGGATAAAATTGAATGAACCAACTTATGTGCGCCCAGAGATCAATCACACACATAAGCGACAAATTACATAGTACCATCACAAGGTTTAATACATAATGAATAATATCAAAGAGTCTTTACATAAATAGCAACGGAATAATATAGATAACGCTCTCGCGGAAGCTACAATCCGCAGGGAATAGTTGACTGGTGAACACAATCCTAGTAATCCTCATAGATGTCCTCATAACCATAGTCATCTATAACCCATCCAGGATTTTTATCCAAATATAAAAAATAAAGCAAGCGTAAGTACATGTCGTACTCAACAAGAATAGCACGAGTTCATGAGGCTCAAATAAGGCAAGACACAGGTTTGACGGCGGTTGCTTTTAATTGATCACATTTTAGCAATTGAGTAGCATCAAGTGGAATAATCCAAGGGACAAGGTCACATGATCATATAAACATGATAATTAATATGGAATAAATATCAACAGAAACTTCAAATTAATAAATCAATATTCAATTATTATTATTCTATAAGACGTCCAAGGCCGCTCGTGCGCGGTTGATATATCAGTTTTATACTCTGCAGAGGTTGCACACTTTCACCATGAGTCGTGATTCCCATGTGTCGGGGTTTGGAAGGCCCACGCTACACTGCCAAGGTGCATAACAGGGTCTCACTATGAAGTCTTTCAAAAGACTCTCTAACAAGTTACTAATCAATCCAGACGCAATGGCAAGGGGCGGTAGAGCCCTCCTTCCAAGTGGCACACACGCGCAGCAGTACACACAAAGACAGGAGCCACAAAACAACCAGCTCGGCAAGAAACCTTTCAAGATTAATAACATGATAGAAAGTAACTTCCTACTTGACTAAAGCCAGAGCCATATAGCTCCCATGGTTGCGCTGTAAGTCCCGGTGTCATACTTACAAACAAGTCCTTAGTCCATGTTGCTAAAAAGCATCTTTTAATCTTTATTTCATAATCAATTATTCAAGTTCATAAGATCATGACCCATCAAAGCGCTAGCATTACTACTCAAATGCAATCTCATAGGTAACAAGGATCAAGTCAACAAAAGCTAGAAATAAACACTATGGTTGGCAAGGTAGACACATGCATCATGAATTTAATGATTAAGGTGAATAGGAAACAAGGATGGTCCATGCTATACTTGCCTTGATCAAAGTGATCCTGAGAACTTGGATCCTCAACGTAGTATTCTTGATCACCAACGTATTGCTCACCGTCTGAACTCGATCACAATATCACCACACAAGCTTCGAGGCAATCATACACGAAGCAAACAAGATCTAAATAAGAAACAGTACACCAACAGTAGAAAAACAGATTGAAAAGTGTATAAAAATAATCTATGCGTCACTATGATTCCAACGATATAAAGATCACGAAAATCGGAGTTCAAACGGAGAAGTTATGAATTAAACAAGTTTTACTTTAATAAAATAATAGATTAAATTTAATCTTGAATTTTAAAAGTTGAAAAACATTTGTAACAGTAATATCATCAGGTAGATTACGAAATTACGAATCTAACGAGACTTAAAAGGATCAAATTGGATCTAAACCGGATAAAATATAGCCAAAATAAAATCAGTGGCAAATCTATAACTATTTAGAAAACATATTTTGAATCCATTTAAGTAAATACGTTTTCGGAATAGAAAAGCGCACTCCATTGAATACGCCAAGGACTGCGGGTTAGAACATTGAAAACTTGGGGGTTCTTTCTGCAAAAACAGAGGGCGAAGGGGTAGCCGTTGGATCTGAAGTCAACGATCAAGATTAGATCGTGGTTGGGGCACAGAGCTCTGTTCGCCGGAGAACGGTGGCGCTCTCGCCGGAGAGTGGCCGGGGACGGCGGTTTTGGAGTTAGAGTGGCTTGTTTGGTGCGGGTAATGGCTCTGGAGAAAGAGAACCTCGGGGAAAATCAATATAGGGCATCGGTGCAGGCTTTAGCGGCTTGGGCAAGGAGCGGCGTGGCTATGGCGGCTCTGAAGGCCGTGCGAGCTCGCGGCAAGAGTACGGGGCATGAAGCTGAGAAAAGATTGTCCGGGTAGCTTTCTTACCTCGAATAGAATCACGGGGAAGGATCAATGTTGACGGTATTTATACTATGTTTTCTACCACCATAGCCGTCAACAAGATACTCTTTTGGGAAGAAATAAAGTAAACTTATAGTAACATAGGTACAAATAACTTGGTTTCACATGTACATGTTAGTATTTGTTTGCAGGTACCCAAAACAGGTGATTTTATAATTAAGAAGCCAAGATGAAGATATAAGGCAAATCCAATTATGACAAAATGGCAAGACAATATCACAATCTTCAAGGACTTCACTTCAGGATCGAGTGGGCACTGGATGGACACTATTCACCATGAATAGTGGCCCCAGCACTCCAACTTCAAGGAATCACGTAATGGAGTGATATGCAAGAGAGCAGAGGCCACGTGGCCCCATCATATGGTTCGGCCGAACCAGGCAAGGAGCCCTCGTGGCCATGTTGATGTGGCATGATCCGTGGCACAGCCCCTGGAGTCCATCTCCACCTTTGGATCACAAGCATATCGTCAATCAAAGGCTAGAGAGCAAAGTACATGGATCAAGGCCCCAACCGACAAGATATAAACAGAATAAGCACATGATCACAGTCCATGACAGGGGACCATAGAGGTGGACCCACCTTGCTCCATGTGGGTCGGCCGAACCAGGCATAATGGACCCAAGTCACCAGCACATTCCCAGGTAGGTGGGGACGCCTTCTAGAAGCCCTGGCCGAGCCCACCTGCCATATGGTGGGTCGGCCGAACCAGGGGTGGTGGACCTAGACCACCGCCTCACTCCACCGACTTCCAGCATGTCTCCCATGTGCTCATTTCATCTCTGCCGTCCATCCAAGGCGGTTTCAAGGATGGTGGATCCAAGGGTGGAGGTGGAGAAGCACGCGGATCGCTGACGTGGCGCTGTCCTTCATCCCTCTATAAATACCCCCTAGTCCTTCACTTTAGAACAATCAAGGATCAAGTATCAAGTGTACAATATAGATTAGTGTTAGTGTAAAGAGGGAAGAGAGTGAGGGAAGTCTCTGGAGAAAGCCCCGTGCCTGTCAGGAGTCTTCTTCAAGGTGTACCTCAGCGGATTCAAGCTTCTAGTAAGTTTTCCATCTGAGTTCTTCCAGCATTTAATATTCTGGTTCTGGTACTTTAAGTATATACTGTCTTCACCTGCACATTGCTTTACTTTGTGGAGTGCTCTAGTCTCTAGCTAAGATTAGAGTAGTTAAGTATAGTGTAGACGTGGTGTCGAGGCTATATCTTATCAGTGTGGGCCGCTTGTCGCACGAATTGTTTGTGGTAGCCAGCAAGTGGTGACAGACTTGTCTGGTCTTCGTAGTCCACCACGTGTGTAAGACAAGTTATTAAAATGGCAAGGCATCAAGACAATAGTACAGCCGCCTCGGGTAGGAGTTTTGTCTCCTACTGTTTCGCCTGTCGCCTCTTGTGAAGGGAGGACCTGACTAAGCTCTTTATACTTAGAAAGCCGAGACCAGATATCTTTTGCTGCATAGGAACCTCTCTATACCTACAAGATTTTATCCTTGATCACCAACCCCTTTGATTCCTATTGACAGCCTTGAATCTAGTTAGTACACTTCACATTCCCCGTGGAAAATACGATACGTGGAATACTCCTGGTGAAAGCTACATTGACTACCATACGCTTGCGGTATATCCGTTTTCCACCTGTGGTGTCAACAAGCTTTCTGGCGCCGTTGCCGGGGAACGGTAGCTGTCTTAACTAGAGTCGAGTCATCTTAGTTATCCTTGTTTGATCAAAACTATCTCTTTCACACACATGGATCAAACACCTATCTTCGAGTATGGTGCTCCATCGGGCGCTAGTATGGAGCCGCCTAGTTCATGACAGGCCATTTTGGCCGTTCGTTATGAGCTACGCCCGAGTCTCATAGCGATGGTTCAGGAGAAACCTTTTTCTGGGGATGAAGATGAGAACCCCTATACACACCTACAAGATTTCGAACAATTATGCTCTTGCATACATGTCCATGGGATGAAACGAGATACCCTTAAGTGGAAGCTATTTCCGTTCTATTTGATGGGAATAGCAAAACGATGGTATACTCGTCACGTAGGTAGTGTAAATGGAGAATGGGAGAAGCTGCAATCAAAGTTCTGTATCACCTTTTTCTCCATTCCCCGAGTTGCTCGTCTTCGTATAGAGATCCTAACCTTTAGACAAAAGGATAAGGAGCTCTAGGTGCGGCATGGGCCCGTTTCACAGACTTAGCATCTGCCGGCCCTGATTTAGCTATAACCGAGCCAGCTCTTTTGCAGCATTTCTACCTCGGTCTTAGCTAAAATTCCGTATAATTTCTTGATTTAGCCTCCAAGGGAGCGTTCTTGCATCTCCCCATTAGTGAAGGTAAGGAAGTTCTTGCGAAAATTACCGAGAACACCCCCTACACTAATATCTATTATGAAGCCCCCGAGGAAGATCAAGCCCTGAAGGACGAACCTACGATAGCCGGAACCTCATCACTTACATCACAAGCTGTCGAACCTGAACCAAAACCACCAAATCCTCCAGAGGAAGCTAAACCTCTGGAATTTCCTTTTGATATCGAGGCCGATCTCTTCTCCGATTTTGGAAATGCCTCGAATCAACCTGTGCAAAAGAAGTCTACAACACGTAGAGCTCCAAATGATCACATTCCACATCGCCTTGAGACCTGCTATCTCAAGGAGACTGTTCAAGAGCTCGCCTCCATTATGAGCGACGAATGGCTGAAGGAAGCCGAAGCCTCACCTGAGGTTATTAGGACCCTATCTTAGTTCACAACCATTCCTTGCATCATAAATAGGACTACCATAGACTCTCTTTATAACCCCACCGTAGGAGTAAGCATTAGGTCTAAGTCATTAGCAAAAGCACTCCTAGGAGAGGAACCTCTAGCCCCGACCAACGAATTTCTTAAATTACCCTCTGGGAAATTGGTCAAGAGCTGCGGGATTGCACAAACCATTCCTGTCACGATTAACAAGGTCCATATCCTCTTACACTTCTTCATATTTGATATAGAGGAATTTGACTTGTTGATTGGACACCCGCTCATGAGATTCCTTGGAGTCCATGGGGGGAACCTTGAAGGTCATCTCGGGAAGAACCTTTGCGTTTCAATTCCATTAGCAAATTCTGCCAACTCTAAAGTAGAATTGCGCCCCGAGACTGACCCGATAGAGGAAGTGATGGCTGCATCGCTTCTAGAACCTTCTCATCCTGATCTAGAAGAGGATGCTAACAATTTCATCCAAGAAGAGGCCGAATTAGAAGAACCTTTAGATTTGGATAAATCTGAACCCCATCTAAACCCTCTATAGAACTTAAGCCCCTTCCCTCTGGACTTAAGTATGCCTTCCTTAATGGTGATAGGGAGATGTCACACCCAATTTTAAGGATAAAATTGAATGCATAACCTTATGTGCGCCCCAGGATCAGTCACACACATAAGCCGACAAATACAAGGTAATATCAAAAGACAATGATCAAATACATAACGTAGTAATACTTAAAATAGAACCTTTAAGAAGCAAATAGCGGAAAGACACTCCGATCTTCGCGTGTAGACACCAACTCCACAGGGACACAACTGACTGGTTGACCACAAGCCTAAACTTCTCCTGAGGTGTGGGGGGAATAGCAAGAGTGAGTCCATGTCGAACTCAGCAAATATAACATGTGGTTTATGAGGCTCAAACAGGATAGACACGGGTTTACAGCGATTTGCTTTTAATTAAGCATCTTTTATGCAATTGGATAGCAACAAGTTGAATAAGCCCATAATCCATAATCATAAGTAAACATAATTAATGAATTGCAACAATCAATTAGCAACAAGTCAACATCACCCAAAAAGATAACTACTCCGTGAGTTTTTCGGGCCACTCGTGACCGTGAGCGCGGCTAGTATACCAGTTTTACACTCTGCAGAGGTTGTGCACTTTCACTATGAGCCGTGATTCCCATTTTCTCGGGGTAGCTAGCCCCATAACACTACCAAGGTGAGTGAGCAGGGTTTCACTATGAAGCCTTTCAAAGGTTCGTCTAACATGTTAGGGCCGCGAGGTTTCCTCGGCAAGCAGATGTAGAGCCCCCCTTCCATATGGCACAAGGTCACGCAGGTTATACACATATGGACAGAGGCCGCACTATACCCGAGTCGTCTAAGCCCCTCTTGTGCCTTTCGGTAACCTCTAACAAGCTAGAAAAGGTCCTCATACTGAGCTAAAACCAGAGCCATATAGCCCTCATAGTTGCACTGTAAGTCCCAGCTTTTGCTGACAGATCATTACCAAGGGGGAAGGATATGGAGCATCCAAAACTATGCTCGAATCCCCTAGTTCCATGTTGCTAAAAAGACATCTTTCAATGTTATTGCATATTCAATTAATCAAGTTTACATGATCATGATTCCAATAGCGCGCTAGCATCAACTACCCAATGCATAAATCCCATAGGTGATCAAGGAACAAGATAACAATACTAGGTAGAAACTATGGTTAACAAGGTAGACACATGCACATGAAATTAATTATTGCAGTGAATAGGATAACAAGGAAGATCCCATGCTATACTTGCCTTGATCAAAGTACTCTGGAGAACTTGGATCCTCAACGTACTCTTGATCACCAATGTATTGCTCACCGTCTGAACTCGATCGTAAAATCACCACACAATCATCGAGGCAATCATACACAAAGCAAACAAGATCTATATTAGAAACAGTACACCAACAGTGGAAAAACAGATTGAAAAGTGTATAAAAATAATCTACGCGTCGCTACGATTCCAACGATATAAAGATCACGAAAATCGGAGTTCAAACGGAGAAGTTATGAAATAAACAAGTTTTACTTTAATAAAATAATAGATTAAATCTAATCTCGAATTATAAAAGTTGAAAACATGAGTAACAGTAGCATCATTAGATAGATTACAAAATTACGAATCTAACGAGACTTGAACGGATCAAATCGGAGCTAAAACGAATAAAATATGGCCGAAATAAACCGAGTGGCAAATCTGCAAATATTGAAAACGTATTTTTGAATCTAAACCGAGGAAAATACGTTTTCCGTAAACAAAAGCGTATTTGACCAAAGACGCCAAGGGACTGCGGGTTAGAACATTAAAAAGCTCAGGGGGTTTTCTGCAAAAGTGCCGGCGAAAGGGTATCTCTCACTGTGAGCCGTTGGATCGGCCGTGGACGGCGCAGGTAGCTCGGGGGAAAGAGGGGCGGCTCTGGTCGCCGGAGTCGGGCGGCGCCCGGCCGATTCCTCGCCGGCAAGATGGCCGGAGACGGCGTTTTCGGGGCTAGGAAGCTCGGCACACCTCGGGATCTGGTCGGGAAGCAAGAGGAGCTCAAGCCCAACCTATCTATGGTTTCGGTTGCCACAGAAGTAGCTCGGGGAGGATGCGGCGAGCTAGGTGGCGGAACTATGGCGGCGGCGAAGCTCGGCATCATGGCTATAGTGCACAAAACTGAGGGGGAAGGGGTCGGGAAGGCAACCAATTTCGACAGAGAAGTCTTCCCGAGGAGAAATCGACGGCGGCGGCGGAGCTCGGGGCGGCGGCGGAGCTCGGGGCGATGGCTAGGGCAAGATTGGAGGGCGTGGCTTGCTCGGGAACTTGTGGGGAGGGACGGCAGAGCTCGGCCGACCTATATAGGGGCGCGAGGGAGGCGTAGGAGAGCTGGACTCGGCCGAGGATCCCAGCAGCGGAAAGCTTCGAGCAGCGGCGGCTCTGTTCGCGCGAGGGCAGGAGGAGGCAATGCCGCTAGGGCTGGATGGCGGCAAATAGGGGCCCGCCTGGACTTATATAGTCCCGAGGCGATGGGATAGGGGAGTTGAGTTCGCCTCGGATATAGGAGATCGAATCGAGGGCGGCGAGCGACGAACTCGCTCTGTTCGTTCTCGCGTCGGACTCTCAGCGAGCAGCAGAGGGAAACAGGGGAGGGGCTGTCCTGTGGGTCCGACAGGTCGGTAGCACCGAGCGCTGGGGTCGGGCTGGCAGTCACGGCAGAGGAATGCTCCGCGCGCGCGTGCTCGGTCGCGGCGTGGCTCTCTGCTTTGGGCGCCCCGGGGAGAAGAAAGGAAGGAGAAGAAGAGGGACTGCCCTGTGGGGCCCGCCTGTCATCCAAAGATGGGAAGAGGGGGCGCTCAGCTTGCTGCGCTGGTTGGCTGGCTAGTTAGCTGGGCCTCGGCCCAAGTTAGCAAGGGAGGGGGCAGGCCGAAAGGAAGAGGAGGACTGGGCCCTCGGGCCAAAATCAGAGAGGGAAGGTTTTCCTATTTCCCTTTTCTATTTTCTAATTTCATTTTCCAAAAGGATTTTCAAATTGGGTTTTGAATATTCGAACTCAATCATAAACCAAACAATACAAAAATACATGCTCCAGCATGAATGCAACAAACATGTATATGGCCTAACATTAATTTTATATCTCAATAAATATTAATTTCCCTATATTGGAATGATCAACTAATTGCATAATTAAATAAATTCCCACTATTTAAAAGAATGCAATTTTTCGGGTGTTACAGGAGACTCCCGTAATCATTAGTGACCAACTTTCTGAGGAGGAAACCTCCAAACTCATCACCATTCTAGAGAAACACCGCTCTGTCTTAGGCTACTCTCTTCAAGATCTTAAGGGAATTAGTCCCAGTCTCTGCATCCATCGCATCCCAATTGAAAAAGATGCTGCACCTTCTAGGGAGCCGCAGCGGAGGCTAAATAATGCAATGAGTGAAGTAGTGAAGAAAGAGGTCTTGAAACTCTTGCACGCAGGCATAATCTACCCTGTTCCTAACAGCGAGTGGGTCAGCCCTGTCCATGTAGTGCCTAAGAAAGGAGGGATGACGGTCGTTAAAAATGAGAAAAATGAACTAATCCCTCAACGAACCGTCATGGGCTGGAGAATGTGTATAGATTACCGAAAGCTTAACAAGGCCACAAAGAAAGATCACTTCCCGTTACCATTCATCGGCGAGATGTTGGAACGACTTGCAAAACATTCTTTCTTTTGTTTCCTTGATGGGTATTCGGGTTATCACCAAATCCCAATCCATCCCGACGATCAAAGTAAGACAACTTTCACATGCCCCTATGGAACATATGCATACAGGCGCATGTCTTTTGGCTTATGCAATGCTCCTGCTTCTTTTCAAAGGTGCATGATGTCCATCTTCTCCGATATGATCGAAGAAATCATGGAGGTGTTCATGGGCGACTTCTCAATCTATGGCAAAACTTTCAATCACTGCCAAGAGAATCTGGACCATGTCTTACAAAGATGTGAGGAAAAGCACTTAGTCTTGAACTGGGAGAAATGCCATTTCATGGTTCGAGAAGGAATAGTTCTAGGACATATAGTGTCCGAGCGTGGGATAGAGGTGGATAGAGCTAAAATAGAGGTCATAGAGCAACTCCCACCACCCACGAACGTTAAGGGTGTCCGTAGCTTTCTTGGTCATGCAGGATTTTATAGAAGGTTTATAAAAGATTTCTCTTAAATTGCTAGACCTTTAACAAACCTGCTTGTTAAAGATGCACCCTTTAACTTTGATGATGAGTGCTTAGACTCATTTTATTATCTTAAGAAAGTGTTGGCATTTCTTAACGTCATTACAAAAGATAGACTAAAAGTCCATCTCTGACAACGGCGCTAGAAATGCTTGTTGGCATTCCCAACCACCATTACTTCAGAAAGGTAATCCTTGGCCCTTAGTGGCGCCGGCCTAGATAATGCAGTCTAGTAATAGCAGTTAGAAGTGCCGGATTGGCCTTCCTAACCGTCATTACTTACGATATGCAAAACTGTGACACGGTGCCGTGGGGTGCACAAGAATTACAATCCTTAAGTAATGATACTTAGGTATGCCAATCGATAGCTCAATAAGGAATAAAATTACTCTGCAAGTGCACAGAACTATCATTGTAGCATTTCAACCCGTGAGCATTCAAGGGTGTCGTATTTATAATTTCCCGTAGGAGGGCATGATGTATTCCATCTATCTTTTGGTATAAACATGATCACTTATTGGATGCATAGGTAGGCATAGCATAGGCAGGGGTTAAAACATGTTTATAAGATAGTGGACACACACATAGGAGCAACCTCAAGGATAAAAGATAAAATAAAGAATAAAGAATAACTGCGAGAGCAGGCATTGGTCATATACAGCTATGCAACGAATAGTAATTACATCAAATTAATAAGACAAGGATCAGGACTAAGTCTGGAATTATAGGGAGATCCCCGCAGCTGGTCTGCCAGCCGATAGAGACTTTACGAACTCCTACTCAATACCCGAACGTGGGGGAATGCTAGGGATGGACAGGGCTGTCACCACCTGCCCACCTACCCCTCTGCCCGTGGGGTACCGACATATCCGCTGATTCCCGCATACCCGAGCACCACGCCCATGTAATTGGAAACAACTCCTAGCCCCCCGAGATCCCAACCCTTCGGATTGATAGGCTCGGCTAGGAGCAACCATGACAGCACAACGAACTATTATCTCATCCTTAGTTCTTCCTCTATTCATACTAATTTGATGAACGATGAAGAACTTTGATGAACATATCAAGAACATAACACATAGACTATGAACTAGTTTACATGTTATGATCATAATATGGATAAAACTATACTCTAATTCAGATGCATTGCTATATAAATAAGATAAGAACTTGCTCATAGAGGAAAACCGATGTGTATTCATACCAAGATGTTCTTGATTCCTCCAAGGAGGCAAGCTCTCCTTGATAGCTTTGCCTTGCTCTACTACTACTAAACTAGAGAACAAGTAAGAAATATGAGGTGTAGTGCTCCTAATGTTGGTGTGTGTGTTGGAGGGGTTGAAGCACATCTATTTATAGTTGATCAAGGGTGGTTTGGGCGTTCTAAGTATGGTAGGCGGTGAAACCGCCATCAGGGAATCGCCTTGAGCACTCTGGCTGAAAATTGGGCCCGGGAAGTGCCATCTGGGGGGCAACCGCCCCCGGGGGCGGTCGGTCCCTGGCAGGCGGCAACTGGCCACCGCCTTCGGGTGGTCGGTTGCTTCCTGGGCCTGGGCCTCCCCCGCGGTTACGGATGTATCTCGTTTGATGCTTTGATGGGCTTTTCTCTTTTATTCTTGATTTGCGCCTTTTCTGAATGCGTTTCCTGGAAGTGCGCTTTCCTTGATATTTTGATGCATTTCCGCGTGCTATCTCTGTAAGTTAGGTGCACAACAAAACTCGTGAAAAGGTTAGATAAAGCCCTATTCTCTATTTGTTTTAGTATTAAAATGATGTTATATTTATGTTGCTAAGGACCGCCAACAACTCCCCCACACTTGGTCCTTTACTCGTCCTCGAGTAAAGTGCTAAGGACCAAATGGGTTCATCTTCCTTGTCAAAGGAAATCTGCATACAGGATATTCCAAGCTTCACCTAGATTTATGAACTTTAAAGTGTCTACCAAGTCACCTTGAGTAATTGAAAAATGGAATAGCTTAGAATCAAATCTTCTTACTCTTGTCCTTGCGTAGATGCTTGGGTTTTTGCAAGATTTTGAAAACATAAAGATAGCTTATGTTCCTTGAATTCTCTCAAGTCGCTCATTTTTTTGTAAGTGGTTCCTCACCAAGGCATGAAAAGGTGATGCCTTCACTTTGATCATCCTACCTCTAAGAAGGCTTATTTGGAGTTTTAGGTAGGAATAAGAAATGATGAGGCACCCTTACCCTGCATATGTTGTCGAGTCAAACCCCAGACCATACAGGAGGGAGTGCGTCATACTCTTAGATCAGAATGTGCATGTGTGTGGAGAGAATGAAGGTGGAAACCTAATTCTAAATCTTTTTGGTACTCCATGCATCATGATTCTCCTTGGATAAAACTTTAAGAAGATATGGGCTATAGGATCTTTATTTCATTTCATTCATTTTTTTGAACGGGTATTTAAACTTTTTCTTTCCCGTTATTTTCTTATGTCCCTTGGCATGATCTCTTTTCTTTTTTTTTATATCATAGCCTCATATCTTTTATTGGCATATGAAAAACTAAGGAGATATCATGATGGTAGATGAATGGAGTAAAATTTTGTAGAAGGAATGCACAGTTCTTAGGATGAGAACCGACACCCTTTTTATTTGGTGGATGGATGAAGTGCATGTTTTGCGCAACTCTCAGGGTGAGAATTGGCTTTATTTGGTGGGTGCAAGTGAAATCTGATCTTGGGAATATGAGCGGTCAGAAATTTAACCAAACTCAACACAAAATAAGTGGCATATGTAGAAGGTTTCATCAAATAGAATCATATATGGCCTTGGTAGGTATTTTTCAATCATTCAAGGAGCATGCTATTGAGTTTTTGTTTTTGTAAGACAAATACCAAGTACTTTGCAAGAATGAGCAAGCATCATGTCATCCTACTATATCTCATTTGTCAATTACTCAGATAGAAATGGGGTTCCTAACAGTGTCCATAAATCTGTAGGAATTTTAGCAGGGAATAAAAAGTATGCAAACATTTCGAATGTAGAAAGACATGTTTGATGGAGTATGTAGGAAACATCATTTTAAATTTTATCTTAAAAGCTTTTTAGAATGAGAGAGGGGTAAGGGTTGCACAAACCGAATTTTGATTTTTATTGTGCAATTGTCTTGGAGAATCCTCCCCCACACTTGTTTTCTTCCCTGTCTTGATTAGTCACAAAATACATATATAGGGAGAACAAGTGCTCAACATAAAACCTTATTTTATTGATGAACTCAAATAGGCACATTTACATTGATAGTAAAATTTAAAAGATCATGAAAGTGAAATGTGTGCCTAATTATTCGTGCAGAGGTGCAGCCTAAAGATACTCAAGATGATGCTCAACACCTAGGGCTATAGCGACTTTCCTTAGCTTGGAATTGGACTTGAAGCGGAAGCTATTGATGTCGTCGCTAAGGTTTTTAATGTCTATATTCTTGGTTTCTAAGTCTTCTTCTAGAGCCCTTAGAAGATTACGCAAGTTGGCATGTTTAGATCTAAGGTCAACGAGGATCTTAGAGTCGTCTTCATCTTCACTACTTTCGTACTGCCCTGCACGACGTTTGATAGGAGGCCGAGGTAGGTCCCTCCTAATTCTAGGATGGGTGCTAGATGATTCTGCTTCCTTGGCCGAAAACGCGGGCTTGCTAGCAGACTTTTCTTCAACGCGCTTGCTAGGCCTACTACCGCTAGGTGTTTTTCTCTTGAGGCCTAGAGTGCTGGTAGGATGGGCAGCAGCGGTTTTCTTCTTGGCGCCATCTTCGGGTGCATGAGAGCGTGCTGGCAAGATCGCTAAAGGCTTTTCCTTCACAACACGGGCTTCTTCCCTTGCTAAAGAATTCTCTTGATAGGGTGCTATGTCTAGGTTTGCGATGGCCTTTGGAGCGTTGATCAGCGAGAGAGCATAGCTAGACATGGTTAACACTAAAAGATGAGAGAGCTAAGCAAGCTTTGCTAGAGGGAGAAGAACAAGGTTGGTGTAAGGAAAAGAGAGACCTTTAGAGGTTTAAATAGGTGCTATCAAGGTCTTTGGCAAGGAAACGACTTGATCGTAACCAGGGACATGATTCTGAGGTGATCAAAGTGAGGTACGAAAAAGATTGGAACGGATTGGCCTGGACAGGAGGGCGGTCGGTCCCCTGGGCCCGCCTTCCAGCCTCTGTCTTTTGGCCACATGCTAAGCTGACTATGTAGAATCTTATCCCAGTTACGATCAGGCTTGATGCGAAGTAGAATAGTGCCATCATGTGTATGATATGATAATGGATTTGATTGAAATTTTTGAAAATTTGTTTAAGATCACACTATCATGCATTTATGAAGGAATATCCCTATGATCTCAAAGATTTCATGTTTAAACATAGGGTTATTTTAGTCAAAACATAAATGCAACATTATCATCAAGCATTCATATATCTAATTTGAAATATTATTTTATATATATATTATTATTAATTTTATTTTATTAGAGGAATCAATTAAGCATTTATTGAAAAGAAATTTTGAAATATTTAAAGTAAAAATTACGGATAACTTACCGATTTACCTTCGGCAAGGGCTCAGCTTTTTAAGTCCGTTGAGCAGGACTTTTCTCCCTCCATTGTTTTCTTGATGATGGTGCATCCATCTTGGGATAGGTAGATGGCTGCGCTTGCTTGGGCCTCCATACTTTGTGAGTAGTTTTGGGTGGTGTGGTAGTATTTTCAATTTTTACCTTGGGTTTCCACACCGTCTTCTTTGGTGAAGGCTTGGGGATTTCTTCCCTCTTTTTAGGAGCCATTTTGTTTTTCTGCTCCTTTATATTTTGTTTGGGAGCCACCTTTTCTTTTGGCTCCGGCTTTTTCTTTGATTCTTTTGAGATTTTTAATATATTTTTCAAAAGCTGAGGTTGAATTTCTACCTCCTTTATGCCTTGGGGATTCGGCCCATATCGAATGCGTATCATGTTGCATTCTTCTCGACGGCGAGGCCTGAATTCGAACTTCTCTTTTTGTCCATTGATATTGAAGCGGATTTCTCCAGCTCCAACATCAATTTGTGCTCCTGCCGTGCTCAAGAATGGCCTTCTGAGGATGAGTGGTGTTTCTTTGGTGAGTTCCATGTTGAGCACCACAAAATCCACCGGAACATAATACCCTCTAATTTTTACAGGGATGTCTTGTGCAATCCCTGCTGGGTACCGAATTGAGGAGTCAGCCAACTGAAGTGTCATGTTGGTAGGCTCCAAGTTGGTGAAATTTAGTCTATCAAAGACTGATTTTGGCATTACGCTCACACTCGCCCCAAGATCGCATAAGGCATGGTCAAATTGCTAGGTGCCTATAGAGCATGTGATTGTGGGGCACCCAGGGTCTTGTTTCTTCTTAGGTAGATGATTGAGTATAGCTGCGCTACACTCTTCCATCAGCTTGACAATTTCTGAGAACGGTAATGGTTGCTTGTTGTTGATGATATCTTTGATGAACTTAGCGTATGATGGTATGTGCAAGACATCCATCAGCGGAACGCTGACGTGTGTCTTCTCGACCATCTCCACGAATCGGAGAAACTGTTCATCTCCGGCCTTCTTCTTTCTTCTCATCCTTGTGGGAAAAGGCAACATCATGGTGTCCCCATAGCCCTCCGGTGTCGGCTCTTCTTCCATGGATTCTTCATGTGGTTGTGCCGAGTCAACCGGTACTTCCTCTTGCTGTCTTGGTGTTTTGCCTGTTTTTTGGTTAGGATGTGGAGGATCACGAGTGGTCTTACCCCCTCTCGTGGTCACCGAATTTATATTCTCAACAGAACTAGAAATTTGAATGGCAGATTTTGCAGCAGAGGCAAGTTGGGCGATTTGAATTTCAATTCTTTTATTAAAATTTACTTGATTTTTAACAGATGAGGACAGGCTATCAAGCTTAGTATTTATAGTTTCAAACATTTTATCATTACGAGAAAGCTTGTTTGTAAGATTTTCATTTATTTTAGCTTGTCCTATAATAAGATCTTTTAATGAAGGTTGGGAGGAGTTGAAATTTGAATTAAAATTGGAAGAATTACCTTGGGGGAGATTCTGGTTGTTACACCCATTACCTGTTTGTTGATGTTGGTGAAACCCGTTGTTAACATAGGAAGCTTCTTCATGGGTTTTGGGACAGTTGTTCCCCGAATGGCCAACATCTCCACAGACCTCACACGTCATGTGCGAGTCCATGGCCTGGACAGTGCCGGTGGTAGGATCGGTGGCACGTCCTTCAAGTTTCTTCATTATTAATTCTATTTTTGTGGCAAGCAGATCCGTCTCCTTCATGGTGTGCATGCCTTTTGTGTTTTGCGTCCCTCTCCCCAGCTTTGGTTGGCCACCATCGTCTCGATTAACGCCGTGGCATTCTCGATGGTGAGGGAGAGGAATGCGCCTCTAGCAGCGGCATCTATGTGCCCGTTAGACATGGCCATGAGACCTTCATAGAAATTTTGGAGCACAAGCCAGTCTTCCATCCCGTGGTGGGGGCAGGCCTGGATGTATTCTTGAAGCCTGTACCAAGCCTCGGGAATGGACTCGAGTGTAGTTTGCTGAAAGTTTGATATTTTTTCCCGTAGAGCATTTGTTTTGCTTATGGGGAAGAATTTAGCGAGGAACACCGTGGAACATTTGTCCCACGTGTTGACTGCTTCCTTGCTTTGATAAAACCATTGCTTCGCCTTCCCCGAAAGGGAGAAGGGAAACAACCGGAGTTTGATAGTGTCCTGTGCGACATCTTTGATGATGATGGTTTCGCACAGCTCAAGGAAATTCTGCAGGTACGCGTTTGCGTCCTCACTTGGCAAACCACTAAACTAGTTTGCCTGCACCATCGTGAGTAGGCCAGTGCGGAGTTCAAAGTTTCCGTTCCCGATATTGGCAGCTGGCCCAAAAGGCACGTTGGCAATAGAGGGGGTGGAATACTCGCGGAGTGACTTGGCCATGGTGTTTGTAGCGGATGATGCAGAAATGACCGGTTCGTCTACCGGCTGAGTAGCAGAAGAAGAGATGGTACGAGGCCTTCTCTTCCTTAGGAGTGCCTCTGGATTTTTAACGAAGTTTTCCGGTAGATTGAAACCGCTCATACACTATCCTGTTTTCATTCCAATAAAAAGAGGAAGAAAACATCAAAGTTAGCCTGCATAAGCTATGGCTACCGATGCTTATTTTGTAATCAAAGTTTATGCCAAAACTAGATGTTTATATTTTCTTTTTGCCCTCCCCGGCAACAGCGCCAGAAATGCTTGTTGGCATTTCTTAACGTCATTACAAAAGATAGACTAAAAGTCCATCTCCGGCAACGGCGCTAGAAATGCTTGTTGGCATTCCCAACCACCATTACTTCAGAAAGGTAATCCTTGGCCCTTAGTGGCGCCGGCCTAGGTAATGCAGTCTGGTAATAGCAGTTAGAAGTGCCGGATTGGCCTTCCTAACCGTCATTACATACGATATGCAAAACTGTGACACGGCGCCATGGGGTGCACAAGAATTACAATCCTTAAGTAATGGTACTTAGGTATGCCAATCGATAGCTCAATAAGGAATAAGATTACTCTGCAAGCGCACAGAACTATCATTGTAGCATTTCAACCCGTGAGTATTCAAGGGTGTCGTATTTATAATTTCCCGTAGGAGGGCATGATGTATTCCATCTAGCTTTTGGTATAAACATGATCACTTATTTGATGTATAGGTAGGCATAGCATAGGCAGGGGTTAGAACATGTTTATAAGATAGTGGACACACACATTGGAGCAACCTCAAGGATAAAAGATAAAATAAAGAATAAAGAATAACTGCGAGAGCAGGCATTGGTAATATACAGCTATGCAACGGATAGTAATGCATCGAATTAATAAGACTAGGATCAGGACTAAGTCTGGGATTATAGGGAGATCCCCGCAGCTGGTCTGCCAGCCGATAGAGACTTTATGAACTGCTACGCAATACCCGAACGTGGGGGAATGCTAGGGATGGACAGGGCTGTCACCACCTGCCCACCTACCCCTTTGCCTGTGGGGTACCGACATATCCGCTGATTCCCGCATACCCGAGCACCACGCCCGTGTAATTGGAAACAACTCCTAGCCCCCCGGGACCCAAACCCTTCGGATTGACAGGCTCGGCTAGGAGCAACCATGACAGCACAACGAACTATTATCCCATCCTTAGTTCTTCCTCTATTCATACTAATTTGATGAACGATGAAGAACTTTGATGAACATATCAAAAACATAACACATAGACTATGAACTAGTTTACATGTTATGATCATAATATGGACAAAACTATACTCTAATTCAGATGCATTGCTATATAAATAAGATAAGAACTTGCTCATAGAGGAAAACCGATGTGTATTCATACCAAGATGTTCTTGATTCCTCCAAGAAGACAAGCTCTCCTTGGTAGCTTTGCCTTGCTCTACTACTACTACTAAACTAGAGAACAAGTAAGAAATATGAGGTGTAGTGCTCCAAATGTTGGTGTGTGTGTTGGCGGTTTGGACATTCTAAGTATGGTAGGAAGTGAAACCGCCATCAGGGAACCGCCTTGAGCACTCTGGCTGAAAACTAGGCCCGGGAAGTGCCATCTGGGGGGGCGACCGCCCCCGGGGGCGGTCGGTCCCTGGCAGGCGGCAACTGGCCACCGCCTTCGGGTGGTCAGTTGCTTCCTGGGCCAGGGCCTCCGCCGCGGTTACGGATGGATCCCGTTTGATGCTTTGATTGGCTTTTCTCTTTTATTCTTGATTTGCGCCTTTTCTGAATGCGTTTCCTGGAAGTGCGCTTTCCTTGATACTTTGATGCATTTCCACGTGCTATCTCTGTAAGTTAGGTGTATAACAAAACTCGTGGAAAGGTTAGATAAAGCCCTATTCTTTATTTGTTTTAGTATTAAAATGATGTTATATTTATGTTGCTAAGGACCGCCAACAGAAAGCACTTGTCTCTGCGCCAATCATACAACCCCCTGATTGGACGCTTACTTTTGAGATAATGTGTGATGCTAGTGGTTATGCTGTTGGTGCTGTCATAGGACAAACCAAAGATAAGAAACATCATGCAATCTCATATGCTAGCAAGACCTTAACTGGGCCACAACTAAATTATGCAACAACTGAAAAAGAATTGTTGGCCATGGTTTTTGCTATAGATAAATTTAGATCTTACTTAGTTGGAGCTAAAGTCATCATTTACAATGACCATGCTACATTAAAGTACTTGCTCACTAAGAAAGATGCTAAACCAAGATTAATAAGATGGATCTTACTGCTCCAAGAATTTGATCTTGAAATTAAAGATAAAAAGGGAGTAGAAAACTCTGTAGCCGATCACTTGTCTAGAATGCAATTCAAAGACAAACAGGATCTGCCCATCGACGACTTCCTGCGAGACGACACACTCCTCAAGGTCACGGAATCCAACCCCTGGTATGCAAACATTGTCAACTTCATGGTCACAGGATATGTGCCACCGGGGGCAGACAAGAAGAAACTCATCCAAGAAAGTAAGGTGCACCTCTGGATGAGCCATATCTGTACAGAGTCTGCAATGATGGAATGCTGAGGAGGTGCGTGCCAATGAATGAAGCAATCAAGATCATTGAGAAATGCCATGGAGCAGAATATGGAGGCCATTATGGGGTATTCAGAACCCACGCAAAGATATGGCAAAGTGGATTCTTTTGGGCTACCATGTACAAAGATGCACAAGACTATGTGAAGAGGTGTGCAAGATGCCAGAAACATAGAAATATCAACACCCGAGATGCAATGCCACTTACAAATAATCTTCAAGTGGAGCTATTTGATGCATGGGGAATTGACTACATGGGTCCGTTCCCCAAATCACAAGGTTGTGAGTACATCTTGGTGGCAGTGGACTATGTTTCCAAATGGGTGGAAGCTATGCCTTGCGCAACCGCAGATGCCTTACATTCAAAGAAGATGTTCAGGGAAACTATATTCCCAAGATTTGGCACACCAAGACCAGTCATAAGTGATGGAGGATCACACTTCATAGACAAAGGCTTCTGACTTTTTTGGTAGATATGGGGATAAAGCATAATGTTGCAACTCCATACCATCCCCAAACAAGTGCCCAAGAAGAGACCTCCAATGAGCAAATCAAGAACATCCTGCAAAATACTGTTAATGAAATGAGAATAGCTTGGAAGAGCAAACTACCGGATGCACTTTGGGCATACAGGACTGCATACAAGACCCCAATTGGTATGTCACCATACCAACTTGTATACGGGAAGACATGCCATCTGCCGGTAGATTCAGAGCACAGAGCACATTGGGCAATCAAACAATGGAATATGGATTTGCCCTCTGCTGGAAAGAATAGAAAGATGCAAATCTCATAGCTTGAGGAATGGAGAGAGAAAGCCTATCACAATGCCAGAATCTATAAAGAAAGAACCAAAAGATGGCATGACAAGAGGATCAAGCCCAAGGAATTTCACCCTAGAGACAAGGTCCTAATGTTCAACTCAAGGGTCAAGCTATTTGGCCATGGAAAGCTAAGGAGCAAATGGGAAGGACCATACCTAGTAATCAATGCAGCAATGCATGGAGCCGTCACGCTTCAAGACGACGACGGCAACATCTTTAAGGTAAACGGTCATCATCTCAAAGTTTTCCATGAACATGCACCAATAGAAGAAGAAATTGACATGATAAAATTCATTCCTGATAATGAACCAACATAACTAAAATCTACATGTCTTACTTCTTTTGTTTGTATAGCTTGATCACTAGATAGGTTACGAATAATTTCTGGGTCCCCAAAACACCCAAGTAGAAGTGGATAGCCAAAGCTCGGTGACCACTTGGGACCAATCCAAGTGATTTAAATTTTCAAAATTCACATCTTGGTCACACTGGGCAACACAAACCTAGGTTGAATGACCCTCACTCTGCAAGAATTTGAAAATCTAGATAGTGGGCAGTATTCAGGAACCCCTGCAGGAGACGTGAAAGGAGTCCGGGGCAACCCTAGGGTTCAGCCGAACCACTATGGGCCAACCCTCGAACCTTTCATGCTTCAGGGGCACTCGGGAGACATTGTAGGAAACTAGGCAGAGGTTTGGTGCAAGACCATGGTTCGGCCGAACCATGTTATGCAACCAATCAACCATGTCATGTCTCGGGAAGCCGAACCATGGTCTTGCAACCAATCAACCATGTCACGTCTCGGGAAGCCTCAGGGGAGCGTGTAGAGTTGTTACGACGGCAAATGGGGCCAAACCCTGGTTCGCCCGAACCACCCTACGTGACCCGTTGCGACCCATCCGGTCCAGAACGTTGTGCCAACGTTCCCCCGGCGTTCTCTCGCAAATTCGAAAAGGAGAACGTTGGCACTCGTCTTCTTAACCTCTCCTTCTTCTTCTTCCTCTTTCCACCTGCATTCCTTCTCCTTCCTGCATCCCTTCTCCAACCTTGAGACACCAGAGAACCCAACCATGGCGCCCACTAGCAAAAACGCCATCATCCCCATGGGAGAGGGCACTTCCAAGCCTCAAAGATCACTGACCGAGAGCATTGAGAGGGCAATGGCCGTCGACGGACTAGAGGTGGAGCCCCTGAATTCACTGCCACCGACCGGAGGGTCACCGGGGGGAAGGCCTGGTTCGGCCGACCCTAGGGGGGTTCGGCCGACCAACCCCCGGCCATTCCCTCGGTCCACTTCCTCGCCCAGGTCCCTCTCTCCACGTCGAGATCTCCGGAAGCCCCCTGTTCGGTCTGTTACGCCGATTAGGCCTACCATAGGCCAATTGGCGCTGAAGGAGAAGGCTCCGGAGGTACCGAAACGGCACCCCAGCTCGCTCTACACGGACTCATCAAGGAGCATCAGTTCCTACACCCCATCCACTCCCAACGTGTTCAAAGGCTGCAAGATCATTGGTGGTGGGCTGGGTGTAGGGAAGGTGTTCGTCCCCCCTCTCAATTCGGATGAAAAGAAGCAATTGAGGGAATCACTTGACTCCAACTCCAACTCGCCTTTTGGCATCCGGAGGAGGATGGATCCACCACCGATCAATTGTCCTCCAGGACAATTTGAGGATGATCGAAGGGAGAAAAGTGACATGGAGAAAATGCTGAAAATTGTAACTAGTCTTAGGAAGAGGAACAATGAATTAGAGGAGACGGTGTCAGAACTTAGGATGGCAACCCTAGATATGGAGGACAAGTTCCACGCACTCCACATTAGGAATAATGCAAAGCTCAAGCGTATAGCCAAAGCCATTGGGCAAGAGGACATCCTAAACCCACCTTCTCCTTAGATTAGCACTCCCCTAGAATAAAGTAGGCATTAGCAAGTTTTCCCTTTTTAATTTTGATTATTACAATTGTAATCTTGCCTACATTTCATTTTAAGATATTGAATAAAGCTGTTTTGCGCTCTGTTGGTGTGTTGCCACCAGTAGAACACCTGCACTTGATGTTGTTCGCTCCTTGTGTCATCAGATAAAAAGAAACAAGTGTGGGGGGTCGGACGACCCTCCTCAACAACTCCATTGGAAATTTCGAACATAGCACAATGCACAACATGTCTGCTGGATCAAACAGGACTTGAAAACTCACAAAATATGGTTCGGGCGAACCACAAAATAAGGTCCAGTGGCAGAACAACTTTGCAGAGGTATAACTTGAGACGAGGAGATTCAAACGGTGGAACAACGGCACATTTGGTGGTTCGGCCGAACCACCCTATGTGGCCTGGTCCCACCAGCCAGGCTCCCTGTAGCGAAGGTATGCTCCCTGGCAGGTTTGCACCCTTTCCCCCTGTCAAATTTCACATTTATTCAATTCCTTTCTTTATTTTAGATAAAAATGAAAATAAAAACTTGAAATCTCGTATCCCAAAATTAAATTAATAAAATTTTATGACATTTGAAGAGTAGAGGTGACGCAAAGTCTTACTCCTCAATAGTGAGAAAATTCCTACCAAAGCCATATATAACCATTATGTTTGAAAACCCTTCTAATCATGCTACTTGCAATTGCTTTGAGTTTGATCAAAGCTTGTGACCCTTGTTGAGAAATATGTCATAGTTCAAAGATCAAGATCACGTACACACCACACAAACATGCTGCTTCTACACTGGAAGTACGCAACAACATGCCATCCATTTTCATTGAATAATTGCTCCATATTTTAAAGGTCAATAAATGTCTCTCTTAGTTGATATATAAAAAGGGACAATGGCTATGCAAAATAAAAAGAAAAGATGGACAAGTGAAAGTCCAAGAAAAAAAAGAGATATGAATGAAGAAAAAGAAAAATGATAGCCATGTCCCAAAACAATGTAGAGAGAGATCATATCAAGGAGCATTATAGTTCTCCACTTTCCACACACTTGCACATCTTGATCTAGGTCTATGACAATTTTCTCCTTTGATCCTTGTTTTGATTTTACAATATATGCAATGCAAGTATGCCTATCATATTTATTCCTACCTAAACTACACATAAGCCTGATAGATGTAGGATAAAACAAAGAATGCATCTTTAAGATATGCCTTGGTAAGGAATCAAACGCAACTGAGTGACTTGAGAGTACTATTTGAGGAGTAAGAATGAACTATGTGCTTTCTTTTTGAAACCAATATCAAAAATTCTAAGTACTGAGAAGGTAAAAAGTGAGATGATTTTGCCCTGAGAGTTATTCCATTTTTCAACATCTCAAGGATATATGCTAGTGTAGCACCCAAAATTTGCATCAATTTCAAATAGGGAAAATTGATTTACTTAAGTAGAGATTTCATTATTTCATGTAGGGGAAATAACATTTAATTGGGATAATAAAATCATAGTAGGTCATACACATGTATGATGCATTCATGCTGGAGCACATTTTTATTGTACTGTTTGGAAGTTTATTGGAATTTTCAAACATTCCAAACCGCATTTCAAAATTGTGCTGGAAAATTTTGTTGAAAAATAGAAATGAAAATTGGAAAAAGGGAAAACCTCACCCTGCTGTTCTGGCCCGAGGGCCCAACTCCCTCTCCTCTCGGCCTGCTCCCTCCCCCTTCCCTTCTCTGTCTTGGGCCGATGCCCAGGCCGGCCCAACTAGACACTGGCGCAGTGCTTCCCTCTCCTCTCTGCGGCTGATGGCCGGGCCCCACCGGGCAGTCCCTTCCCTCTCCCCCTCTGTTTCTTCCATGGACAAGAGGCAGAGCACCGCCGCACTCCGAGCACGTGCGCGCAGGGGGTTCTCCCTTCGAGGCTGACAGCCTGACCCCATGCCAGTGCCGCTGCCGTGCTGGCCCCACCGGACGGCCTCCCCTCTCCTGTTTCCCCGTGGCGGTGCAGAGTCCGCCGAGGAAAGAAAACAAACCGAGCCGAGTTTGTCGGAGGATTCGTCTCCGATTCGATCTCCTGCAATCTAGCCTTGCCCCGGGACTATTTAAGTCAAGGCCACACCTCGCGGCCGCCACGCAACCCTAGCCGCCTCTTCTCGCCACCATTGCCGAGCTCCCGCAAGAACCGAGCAGCCGCCGCCGCGAGCAATTAGCTCGATTTGCCGCCAATTTCCTCCCGGTAAGCCTTTGAGGAGCTTCGCCGTGATCTTGTGAAGTCCCCGAGCCCTTTCCCCCTTTGATTTGTGCACTGACACACCTCCGCCGCCGTTGCAGGGAGCCACCGTCCGCCGGGTCACGCCGCGAGCCATCTCTGAGTCGATTTCCGACCTTCCCATCACCTTAGGTGAGCTTGTGATGCTCTGCTCTTTCTCCCGGTACCCTTCCCGATTGATTTCATGCACCGAAGGCCGAGTTCACCTTCTCTGGCGAGCCGCCGGCCATGGCGCCGCCGCGACCGGCTCTGTTTCCGGCCGGCGGCCGCCCTCATCCCCTCCCCTTTTAATCTGGGCCACCGATTTAAAATCGGACGGTCGGAGTGGCCCGATACCCTTTCGGCCGGCAGTTTTGCGAAAAGGCCCCTTCGGTTTTTAAAGTATATACCCGCGACCCTTGGCGTATTCCACAGTTTACGCTATCCAGTTTAGAAAGCGTATTTTTGTTCGGTTTAAATGAAAAGCTGTTTTCTGGTATTTATAGTTTTGCCACTCAAATTCTTTTGATTATAATTTCCACGTTTTAGCTCCGATTCGAGTGATTCAAATTGCGTTAGGTTTGTAATTTAGGGATCTATTTGATGGTACCACTGTTTAATACATTTTCAAATTTTAAAATTTAAGTTTATATTTGACTAATTATTATTCTATTGCAAATCTTGTTTAATTCATAACTCTCTCGTTTTAAGTCCGATTTGTGCAAACTTTATATCGATGTGATCGTAGCGACGTGTAGATTAGTTTTATAAACTTTTTAATTTGTTTTCTCACTATTGGTGTACTGCTCTAATCAAATGTCTTGTTTGCTATGCATGATTGCCTCTGGATGTGTGTGTTGATGTATGATCGAGTATAGACGGTGAGCCCTACGTTGGTGAGCAAGATCAGTACTACGACGACCCGAATCACCAGGAGTTTGCTGATCAAGGCAAGTATTAGCATGGATCATCCTTGTTGTCCTATTCATCACATAATTAAACACATATGCATGTGTCTACCTTGTTAACCATAGGTGCTCCCTAGTTTTGCTATCGTGTTTCTTGTCACCTATGGGTTTATGCATTGGGTAATTGATGCTAGCGCACTATTGGAATCATGATCATGTAAACTTGATTAATTGAATATGCAATAAAGATTAAAAGATGCCTTTTTAGCAACATGGAACTAGGGGATTGGAGCATAGTTTTGGTGATGCTCTACATCCTTCACCCTTGGTAATGATCTGTCAGCAAAAGCTGGGACTTACAGTGCAACTATGAGGGCTACATGGCTCTGGTTTTAGTCAAGTATAGGTCCTTTTTCTAGCTTGTTAGAGGTTACCAAAAGGCGTGATGGGACCTGCCGACTCGGGTACAGTGCGGCTCCTGTCCGAGTGTGTATAACCTGCGTGACCTTGTGCCACGACGAAGGGGAGCTCTACATCTGCTTGCCGGGTCCCCTAGTGGCCCTAACTGGTTAGACGGAGAACTTTGAAAGGCTTCATAGTGAAACCCTGCTCACTCACCTTGGTAGTGCTATGGGGGTAATTAACCCGAGCATTTAGGAATCATGGCTCATAGTGAAAGTGCACAACCTCTGCAGAGTGTAAAACTGGTATGCTAGCCGCGCTCACGGTCACGAGTGGCCCGGAAAACTCATGGGGTAGTTATCTTTTTGGGGTGATGTTACTTGTTGTTATCTTACTTATTGCTACTCATTAATTATGTTTACTTATGATCATGAAATTATGGGCTTATTGAAATTGATGCTATCCAATTGCATAAAAGATGACCAATTAAAAGCAAACCGCTGTAAACCCGCATCAACCTTTTGAGCCTCATGAACCCATGCTTGTCTTGTTGAGTACGACATGTACTTACGCTTGTTTATTTTTTTCACACTTGGATAAAAATCCCGGATGGGTAACAGATAGTGAAAATGATGAGGATTATCCAGAGGACTTCTAGACTTGTGCTTCACCAGTCAACGTCCCTGTGCTATGGAGCTACCACGCGAGTTATCTTTATTTTTCGCTTTGTAATGACTTTGATAATATTCGCTATGTAATAAACATTGGTTATGATACATTTATGCAGTTTGTTGGCTTATGTGTGTGACTAATCTCTGGGCGCACATAAGATTATGCATCCCATTTTATCCTTAAAATTGGGGTGTGACAAATTGGTATCAGAGCCGTGTTGACTGTAGGACGCAAGCCTACTTAGCACTGGATAGCCCTTAGCTTTGTTTAACTCTTTTATTTTTTGTTTTAATTTGTTAAAAGTTTTTGCTTATATCCTACCCTTGCCCATTGCAAAATTTTGACTTAATCTTAATTCTTGTAGATGGCCAACCTTAAGTGCACTGCCCGCAAGCGTGTCATACCACCTAGGAGGTACCTGCAGCGCTTCATCTCTGGTGGACGTGTTCCCCGACCGGAGGTACCCCAGGAAGACGAACCCGAGAAGGTGGAGCCGCAGGGCGACCAGGATTGTGCTGGCGACCCCGATGACGGAGATGATGGAGGTGACTCAGATGATTCGGACGACCCCGATGATGACCACGACGACGACAACGACGATGATGGAGGCCAAGGTGGAGACCCCTGGGTGGGTGTGATTCACTATGACCATCAAGGTGATGACTACTACCACCCACTGCTTCTTGACTTGGTGCGCTGCTTCCACCCCAACGCCTCGGTGCTTTACAAGACGGAGCACTGGAAGCACCCCGACTACGCCGACTACTATGAGACTAAGGTCTACATCAAGGAGGGGAGCCAGGTGAAGAATATCCACTATGCTATCTCCGTTCGACTCTCCAAAGCTGCTTATGGTGCACCGCCATGAGAATTGGGACATCATCAAGTGGGAGATGCACCGCTACCTTCCCCGCTGTCAGAGTGGTCAAGCTAACTGCAGCATCGTTGGTCCACTTGGAGAAGTGAACGCCTGACTTCACGCTACCTTGGAGTGTTTGGCCCAGACCAACACCTTTCTGGACCAGACACTGGATGAGCTGAACGCCAGGACTGAAGCTAACTACAGGCTCAGCCGGGCGATGGATGAGTTGAACAGGCAACTTGGTGTTGGACCCCCTCCGTCATCACCAAGCTGCCCAGCTGAATCGCTGCCAAGGAACCGAGGTGACCATGGAGATGCTCACACCCGCACCAACATCGACCCCTAGAGGAGTTACCCCCAGTTAATAGTAAAAGACGCTAGTAGCGCAAGTTGAGTCAGGTCGAGTCTAGTTCGTGTCTTGTGAACTTTTGTGCTAGGTCGCTTTTTCTTATGAACAATGCTTGATTTGGAGTTTGTAATGAGTGCTGACATTGTGGGCATGTCCGCAAATCTCTTTTATATAGGTTTGAATTAATGCATATTAGTTCGGGTTGATTATCTCTGTTTCCAGCAGTGCTATTTTTTCAGACCTTTCTGTCTTAGTTATTTTTCCTATTTAATTATATACGACCAAAAATCATGAAAATTTTATGTCAAAGACTAGACTTCTGTAGTTTTCTCTAGCCGCAAGAATCATCTTAATATTAGTTACGGTTTGGGAGAAACAGTTGCCACAAGTGGAAGTTTCTGCGCTGCCTGTCACTCTGGAATAGTTTCAGTTCCCTAAACCCTAAACCCTGAATCTTGGAAGATGCTCTGAATAAAAGTTGTAGAGTTTTTCTCACGCTTTCCAACCATATATAGCATGTCTCTGTTTGACCTCGGGAACTCTAGTTACGACTACTTTTCTGTACTGTTAACATTGGATCTCGCCCAGAATTTTCTGTTTCCTCCGTTCAAGTGTTATGAAAAGAAATTCTAAACCTCACCTCAATGATTTGAACAGCAGATGGCCCACACCAGGAGGAACCCAAGGGGTGATGGTACTTCTGAAGAAAAATGCTAATCCACCACCGCCTCCCCCGGTCCCTAATATGGAACAGCTGATGATGATGCAGACTTAGCTGATGCAGCAGATGGCGCTGAACATTCAGTTGCTGCAACAGAACAACAACAATGGCAACCCACCTCCTCCACCTCATGACAAGAGGGGTGAGTTCTTAAGGGACGACCGCCTACCTTCAACCACTCCAGTGACCCTCTTCAAACTGATGACTGGCTACGTGCAATCGAAAGGCAGCTGGAGATCGCTCAATGCAATAACACAGAGAAAGATCTCTATGCATCGGGGCAGTTGCAAGGAGCTGCTCTCGACTAGTGGGAGTCCTTTCACTTTGGACGTGCTGACCCCATCTCTTGGCAGCAGTTTTGTGAAGGCTTCCACAATCATCATGTGCCTGCGGGATTGATGAAGCTGAAGAAGAAGGAGTTCCTCTCTCTCAAGCTGGGAGGCATGCTAGTTGCAGAGTATCGTGACAAGTTCATCCAATTGTCACGGTATGCACCGAAGGAAGTTGAGGACGACGCCAAGAAGTAGGAGCTCTTCTTGGAGGGGCTGAATGATCACCTCCAGTACCAGCTGCTCTCCCATACTTTCGCCAACTTCCAACAGCTGGTGGACAAGGCTCTGATCATCGAGAGCAAGCGCCGTGAGATCGACGAGAAGAAGAAGAGGAAGTTCCAGGGGCAATAGTTTGGAAGCAACGCCCGCTTCCGCAACAACCAGCCGCAATACCAGCAGCAGCAACGTTTCCAGGGACAATCTAGAAACAAGAACAACTTTCAGAACCAGCAGTGTCCCCAGAACCAGCAGAGGCCTCAGTACCAACAGCAAGGTGGGAACCAAGCACCACTTCTCACTGCTCCCAACAACATTCCAATGAAGAATGGTGGCCCTAACAAGTGTTTCCGCTGTGGCAAAGAGGGGCATTTGTCTTACAACTGTCCTGAGAAGCATAACCCTCAAGCCTCCCAGAAGCAGCACAACCCTTAGAGAGTGCCTCCTCACACCAGGAAGGTGAACCATGTGTCGGTTGATACGGCACAGGAAACGCCAAAAGTCATGATGGGTACGTTCAATATCGATTCCATCCCCGCTACAATTCTTTTTGATTCTAGTGCTTCGCATACTTTCATATCGCACACATTTGTTAGAAAGCATGGCATTTCCCTTAGTGTCATGAAGCATCCTATTATGGTTTCATCTCTGGGTGGTGTTATGTAAGCTACTCTTCAGTGTCTCCCGATTACAATCTCATTAAGGGGGCTAGACTTTGAGATAACTCCTACTGTGCTAAATATTGCCAGAATTGATCTTATCCTGGGTATGGATTGGATGAAGAAATACAACACGAACATAGGGTGTAAGGAGAAGGTTGTAACTATCACTACACCAAAGGGAGATGAGGTCCGAGTTGAGGTTGCTCTGCAAGTGCAACAACAAGCCACAGTATATCAGCTCGGAGAAGAAGTGTAGCCGGATAACTCAGTGGTGGATGAGTTTGAAGATGTGTTTCCAGATGAGTTGTCAGGTATGCCCCCTGACCGTGACATTGAATTTATCATTGAGTTGTTACCTGGTACTGCACCTATAGCTAAACGTCCATATAGAATGGGAGTTAAAGAATTAGAAGAACTTAAGAAACAAATTAAAGAACTGTCAGAAAAAGGTTTCATTCGTCCTAGTTCTTCACCATGGGGAGCCCCAGTTATTTTTGTTGATAAGAAAGATGGTAGTCAAAGGATGTGTGTTGATTATCAGTCACTGAATGAGGTCACCATTAAGAACAAATACCCACTACCTAGAATTGATGATTTGTTTGATCAGTTGAGAGGTGCCTGTGTGTTTTCCAAGATTGATCTCCGTTCAGGTTATCATCAGTTGAAGATTCGTGACTCTGACATACCTAAGACTGCATTCACTACTCGGTATGGATTGTATGAGTATACAGTAATGTCCTTTGGTTTGACTAATGCACCTGCCTACTTCATGTATCTAATGAACAAGGTATTCTTGGAATTCTTGGATAAGTTTGTTGTGGTGTTCATTGATGATATCTTGATCTACTCCAAGAATGAAGAAGAGCATGCCGAGCATCTGAAATTGGTTTTGCAAAAGCTCAGAGAACACAAGCTGTACGCCAAGCGAAGCAAGTGCGAGTTCTGGTTGAGAGAAGTTGCTTTCCTGGGACATATTGTGTCCAACGGTGGAATTTCTGTAGACCCAAGCAAGGTGGCAGATGTATTGAATTGGAAGCAGCCAACTGATGTGACTAGGATTCGTAGTTTCCTTGGTTTAGCTAGTTACTACAGAAGGTTCATTGAAGGATTCTCCAAGCTTACGAAACCAATGACTGCCTTACTAGAGAAGAATGCCAAGTTTGTGTGGTCTGTGAAGTGCCAAGTTAGCTTCGAAGTACTGAAGAGGAGATTGACCACAGCCCCTGTGTTGGTTTTGCCAGACATGAGCATGAAGTTCTCTATCTATTGTGATGCTTCCCGCCTGGGTCTTGGTTGTGTTCTCATGCAAGAGGGAAAACTTGTAGCATATGCGTCAAGATAGCTGAGGAAGCATGAGTTGAATTATCCTACTCATGACTTGGAGCTAGCAGGTGTGGTTCATGCTCTGAAGATATGGAGGCATTATCTGATTGGTCATAAGTGCGACATTTATACTGATCATAAGAGCTTGAAGTATATCTTCACCCAGTCAGAGTTGAATTTGAGGCAACGTCGTTGGTTGGAGCTGATAAAGGACTATGACTTGGAGGTGCACTATCATCCAGACAAAGCAAATGTTGTGGCCGATGCTCTAGTAGAAAGGGTTTTGCTAATGAGGTTCAAATAACAAGTTTGCCAGCAGAGTTGTGTGCAGAGATGGAGCATCTCAACTTGGGAATTATGATCAATGCTGTTGAGATGGAGGTTGAACCCACACTAGAGCAAGAGATACGAAAGGCTCAGTTGGAAGATGAGAAGCTCAAAGAAATAGCAGAGAACATTATGGTTGGAAAATCACCCGGATTCAGGTTAGATGAGAATGGAACCTTATGATTTAGAAAGAGACTCTGTGAACCTGAAGTGAAGTCTATTTGTGATACAATACTACGTGAAGCTCATGAGTCAGCATACTCTATACACCCAGGGAGTACCAAGACGTACTTAGATCTCAAAGAGAAGTATTGGTGGGTTGGACTGAAGCGTGACGTAGCAGAATATGTGGCTATCTGTGATACCTGTCAGAGGGTTAAAGCTGAACACCAGAGACCTGCAGGATTGCTACAACCACTGAAGATACCTGAGTGGAAGTGGGAAGAAGTCGGTATGGACTTCATAGTTGGATTGCCGCGTACTCAGAGAGGTTATGACTCGATCTGGGTAATTGTAGATCGGTTAACTAAGGTTGCTCATTTCCTTCCAGTCAAGACCACCTATACCGGAGCAAGACTTGCAGAGTTGTATATGAAAAGGATTGTGTGTTTGCATGGAGTTCCAAAGAAGATAGTTTTGGATAGAGGTACTCAGTACACCTCACAGTTCTGGTGACAAGTGCATATCAGATTTTGGAGGATATGTTGAGAGCTTGTGCTTTGCAGTATGGAACGAGTTGGGATAAAAGTCTGCCTTATGCGGAATTCTCTTATAACAACAGCTACCAGAAGAGTCTCAAGATGGCACCGTTCAAGGCATTGTATGGACGAAAGTGCAGGACACCCTTGTTCTAGAATCAGACAGGAGAAAGTCAAGTGTTTGGACCAGATGTGCTAAGAAATGCAGAGGAGCAAGTCCAGGCGATAAGAGAGAACTTGAGAATAGCACAATCTCGACAGAAAAGCTATGCCGACACCCGGAGACGAGAACTAGCCTTTAATGTGGGGGATTATGTGTATCTGAAGGTGTCACCGATGAGAAGTGTAAAAAGATTCAATAATAAAGGAAAGTTGGCACCAAGGTATATTGGTCCTTTCAAGATCCTAGAAAGACGTGGAGAAGTAGCCTATCAGCTTGAACTCCTGGAAAGTTTATCAGGTGTGCATGATGTGTTCCACATATCCCAGTTAAGAAAGTGTTTGAGAGTACTGGAAGAACAGGTACTGTTGCGGAAATAGTGTTCAAGGAGAATCTCACATATGAGGAACATCCAGTGAAAATCTTGGAAACCGCAGAAAGAATGACCAGGAGTCGAGTAATAAAAATGTGCAAGGTGCAGTGGTATTGGTACTCTGAGGAAGAAGCTACTTGGGAAAGAGAAGAGGATCTCAGAGAAAAGTACCCCGAGTTGTTTAGGTAAGCATCAACCCAATCTCGAGGACGAGATTAATTTTAAGGGGGGTAGAATTGTAGCACCCAAAATTTGCATCAATTTCAAATAGGGAAAATTGATTTACTTAAGTAGAGATTTCATTATTTCATGTAGGGGAAATAACATTTAATTGGGATAATAAAATCATAGTAGGTCATACACATGTATGATGCATTCATGCTGGAGCACATTTTTATTGTACTATTTGGAAGTTTATTGGAATTTTCAAACATTCCAAACCCCATTTCAAAATTGTGTTGGAAAATTTTGTTGAAAAATAGAAATGGAAATTGGAAAAAGGGAAAACCTCCCCTGCTGTTCTGGCCCGAGGGCCCAACTCCCTCTCCCCTCGGCCTGCTCCCTCCCCCTTCCCTTCTCTGTCTTGGGCCGATGCCCAGGCCGGCCCAATTGGACAGCGGCGCAGTGCTCCCCTCTCCTCTCTGCGACAGAGAGCCGGGCCCCACCGGACAGTCCCTTCACCCTCCCCCTCTGTTTCTTCCATGGACGAGAGGCAGAGCACCGCCGCACTCCGAGCACGTGCGCGCAGGGGGTTCTCCCTTCGAGGCTGACAGCCCGACCCCATGCCAGTGCCGCTGCCGCGCTGGCCCCACTGGACGGCCTCCCCTCCCCTGTTTCCCCGTGGTCGCGCAGAGTCCGCCGAGGAAAGAAAACAAACCGAGCCGAGTTCGTCGGAGGATTCGTCTCCTATTCGATCCCCTACAATATAGCCTTGCCCCGGGACTATTTAAGCGAAGGCCACACCTCGCAGCCGCCACGCAACCCTAGCCGCCTCTTCTTGCCGCCATTGCCGAGCTCCCGCAAGAACCGAGCAGCCGCCGCCGCGAGCAATTAGCTCGATTCGCCACCAATTTCCTCCCGGTAAGCCTTTGAGGAGCTTCGCCGTGATCTTGTGAAGTCCCCAAGCCCTTGCAGAGAGCCACCGTCCGCCGGGTCACGCCGCGAGCCATCGCCGAGTCGATTTCCGACCTTCCCATCACCCTAGGTGAGCTCACGATGCTCTGCTCTTTCTCCCGGTACCCTTCCCGATCGATTTCATGCACCGAAGGCCGAGTTCACCTTCTCCGGTGAGCCGCCGGCCATGGCGCCGCCGCGACTGGCTCTGTTTCCGGCTGGCCGCCGCCCTCATCCCCTCCCCTTTTAATCTGGGCCACCGATTTTAAATCGGATGGCCGAGGTGGCCCGATACCCTTTCGGCCGACAGTTTTGCGAAAAGGCCCCTTCGGTTTTTAAAGTATATACCACGACCCTTGGCGTATTCCACTGTTTACGCTATCCAGTTTAGAAAGCGTATTTTTGTTCAGTTTAAATGAAAAGCTATTTTCTGGTATTTGCAGTTTTGCCACTCAACTTCTTTTGATTATAATTTCCACGTTTTAGCTCCGATTCGAGTGATTCAAATTGCGTTAGGTTCATAATTTAGAGATATATCTGATGGTACCACTGTTTAATATATTTTCAAATTTTAAAATTCGAGTTTATATTTGACTAATTATTATTCTATTGCAAATCTTGTTTAATTCATAACTCTCTCGTTTTAAGTCCGATTTGTGCAAACTTTATATCGATGTGATCATAGCGACATGTAGATTAGTTTTATAAACTTTTTAATTTGTTTTCTCACTGTTGGTGTACTGCTCTAATCAAATGTCTTGTTTTCTATTCATGATTGCCTCTGGATGTGTGTGTGATGATGTATGATCGAGTATAGACGATGAGCCCTACGTTGGTGAGCAAGATCAGTACTATGACGACCCGAATCACCAGGAGTTTGCTGATCAAGGCAAGTATTAGTATGGATCATCCTTATTGTCCTATTCATCACATAATTAAATACATATGCATGTGTCTACCTTGTTAACCATAGGTGCTCCCTAGTTTTGCAATCGTGTTCCTTGTCACCTAAGGGTTTATGCATTGGGTAATTGATGCTAGCGCACTATTGGAATCATGATCATGTAAACTTGATTAATTGAATATGCAATAAAGATTAAAAGATGCTTTTTTAGCAACATGGAACTAGGGGATTGGAGCATAGTTTTTGTGATGCTCTACATCCTTCACCCTTGGTAATGATCTGTCAGCAAAAGCTGGGACTTACAGTGCAACTATGAGGGCTACATGGCTCTGGTTTTAGTCAAGTATAGGTCCTTTTTCTGGCTTGTTAGAGGTTACCGAAAGGCGTGACGGGACCTGCCGACTTGGGTATAGTGCGGCTCCTGTCCGAGTGTGTATAACCTGCATGACCTTGTGCCACGACGAAGGGGGGCTCTACATCTCCTTGTCGGGTCCCCCTAGCGGCCCTAACTGGTTAGACGGAGAACTTTGAAAGGCTTCATAGTGAAACCCTGCTCACTCACCTTGGTGGTGTTATGGGCGTAATTAACCCGAGCATTTGGGAATCACGGCTCATAGTGAAAGTGCACAACCTCTGCAGAGTGTAAAACTGGTATATTAGCCGCGCTCACGGTCACGAGTGGCCCGGAGAACTCACGGAGTAGTTATCTTTTTGGGGTGATGTTACTTGTTGTTATCTTACTTATTGCTACTCATTAATTATGTTTACTTATGATCATGAAATTATGGGCTTATTGAAATTGATGCTATCCAATTGCATAAAAGATGACCAATTAAAAGCAAACCACTGTAAACCCATGTCAACCTTTTGAGCCTCATGAATCCATGCTAGTCTTGTTGAGTACAACATGTACTTACGCCTGTTTATTTTTTCACACTTGGATAAAAATCCCGGATGGGTAACAGATGGTGAAGATGATGAGGATTATCCAGAGGACTTCTAGACTTGTGCTTCACCAGTCGACGTCCCTGTGCTATGGAGCTACCGTGCGAGTTATCTTTATTTTCCGCTGTGTAATGACTTTGATAATATTCGCTATGTAATAAGCATTGGTTATGATACATTTATGCAATTTGTTGGTTTATGTCTGTGACTGATCTCTGGGCGCACATAAGATTATGCATCCCATTTTATCCTTAAAATTGGGGTGTGACTGCTAGACAATGCAACATAACCCACTAGCATAAGCTATGTGCTAAATGAAAGCTTTGATCACCACTATCTTGGATATGTTTCTTCTACCTCTTTTTCTAAAGCTTACTCGAGGACGAGCAAAGACTCAAGTGTGGGGGATCTTGTTGATGGTATTTATACTATGTTTTCTACCACCATAGCCGTCAACAAGATACTCTTTTTGGGAAGAAATAAAGCAAACTCATAGTAACATAGGTACAAATAACTTGGTTCCACATGTACATGTTAGTATTTGTTTGCAGGTACCCAAAACAGGTGATTTTATAATTAAGAAGCCAAGATGAAGATATAATGCAATTCAATTTTGACAAAATGGCAAGACAATATCACAATCTTTAAGGACTTCACTTCAGGATCGAGTGGGCACTGGATGGACACTATTCATGGTTCGGCCGAACCATGAATAGTGGCCCCGGCACTCCAACTTCAAGGAATCACGTAATGGAGTGATATGCAAGAGAGCAGAGGCCACGTGGCCCCACCATATGGTTCGGCCGAACCAGGCAGGGAGCCCTCGTGGCCATGTTGATGTGGCACGATCCGTGGCACAGCCCCTGGAGTCCATCTCAACCTTTGGAGCACAAGCATATCGTCAATCAAAGGCTAGAGAGCAAAGTACATGGATCAAGGCCCCAACCGGCAAGATATAAACAGAACAAACACATGATCACAGTCCATGACAGGTGGGGACCACAGAGGTGGACCCACCTTGCTCCATGTGGGTCGGCCGAACCAGGCATAATGGACCCAAGTCACCAGCACATTCCCAGGCAGGTGGGGATGCCTTCTAGAAGCCCTGGCCGGGCCTACCTACCATAGGGTGGGTCGGCCGAACCAGGGGTGGTGGACGTAGACTACCGCCTCACTCCACCGACTTCCAGCATGCCTCCCACGTGCTCATTTCATCTCTGCCGTCCATCCAAGGCGGTTTCAAGGATGGTGGATCCAAGGGTGGAGGTGGAGAAGCACGCGGATCGCTGACGTGGCGCTGTCCTTCATCCCCCTATAAATACCCCCTAGTCCTTCACTTTAGAACAATCAAGGATCAAGTATCAAGTGTACAATATAGATTAGTGTTAGTGTAAAGAGGAAAGAGAGTGAGGGAAGTCTCTGGAGAAAGCCCCAGGCCTGTCGGGAGTCTTCTTCAAGGTGTACCTCAGTGGATTCAAGCTTCTAGTAAGTTTTCCATCCGAGTTCTTCCAGCATTTAATATTCTAGTTCTAGTACTTTAAGTATATACTGTCTTCACCTGCACATTTCTTTACTTTGTGGAGTGCTCTAGTCTCTAGCTAAGATTAGAGTAGTAAGTATAGTGTAGACGTGGTGTCTAGGCTATATCTTATCAGTGTGGGCCGCTTGTCGCACGGATTGTTTGTGGTAGCCAGCAAGTGGTGACAGCCTTGTCTGGTCTTCGTAGTCCACCACGTGTGTAAGACAAGTTATTAAAACGGCAAGGCATCAAGACAATAGTACAGCCGCCTCGGGTAGGAGTTTTGTCTCCTACAATTTCGCCTATCACCTCTTGTGAAGGGAGGAGCTGACTAAGCTCTTTATACTTAGAAAGCCGAGACCAGATATCTTTTGCTGTATAGGAACCTCTCTATACCTACAAGCTTTTATCCTTGATCACCAACCCCTTTGATTCCTATTGACAGCCTTGAATCTAGTTACTACACTTCACGTTCCCCGTGGAAAATATGATACTTGGAATACTCCCGGTGAAAGCTACATTGACTACCGTACGCTTGCGGTATATCCGTTTGCTACCTTTGGTGTCAACAATCAATTGGAACCGGGAAGCTGTCGGTGACGGAGTTCAATGGCTGCAGGCGAACGATGGCGTACGGTTCGCGAGGACGAGCGTCGGTGAGGGTTAGGCTCAAGATAGAAGAGTCTTGGGGGCTTTGCGATGCTCCTCCGGTCCTCGGGAACATCTCAATTTCTCCTTTGAAGGCCTCCCGATGCGAAATCGACGGCGACGGCGAAATTGGTGACTACAGCTTGAATTGGAGGCGGATCTGCGTAGTAGATGGATTTGGGGAGAAGGACGCAGCTCGGGAGGTTTATATGGGGGCACGGGAGAGGCGTGCTGGCCACGCGAAGAGAGGAGACCGGGTGGCGTACGACGCGGTCGTGTCCGCTTCGAACACGAGCGAAAGGAAGGAGAAGATGACGCTGTAGCGCTTTGCAGGTTGGACTGGCCTGGCACTTGGCCCAACAAAAGAAGAGAAGAGGTGGCCTCAGGCTCAGCTTGGCCGTGGGAGAGAGAGAGAGAGAGAGAGAGAGAGAGAGAGCAGGTGGTCCAGCTTGCTGCTGGTTTGGCCCAAACGAGAAAAAGGAGGGGAGAGGAAGCAGGCTTTCGGCCATGCACAGGAGAGGTTTCCACTTTCTATTTCACAACCTTCTTTTCAGATAGATTTTTAAATAGGTTTTTGAATAAATTTCAATCGAAATAAAATGCAGACACTACAGAAAAAATATTAGCAGCATGGATGCAACACTCAAGTTTCTATTTCCTACGAGTAATTTTAGTTTAAAAAATTATTTGCTATATTAAATTCCAAACAAATGCCAAAATAAATACAATTCAATCATATTTGATAAAATGCAAAATTTCAGGTGTTACAGATGTGTTGTGAAACCAATATGCAAGATAGCAACAAGGTTTGCTTTAAACCTACCATAGGCACGAAAACTATTTGCTTTGCACACCATAAAACACATAGGTGTCACGGGAGAAGTGGAACCTCGTTTGGATGAGTTTGGACGCGTTGTGAAACCAAGATGCAAGATAAGAGCACGGTTTGCTTTGAAGCTACCATAGGCACGAAAAGTATTTGCTTTGTACTCCATGAAACACATAGGTGTCATGGGAGCAGGGGAACCTCGTTTGGATGAGTTTATATGCGTTGTGAAACCAAGATGCAAAATAGGAGCACGGTTTGCTTTGAACATACCATAGGCACGAAAACTATTTGCTTTGCACTCCATGAAACACATTGGTGTCATGGGAGAAGGGGAACCAAGTTTGGATGAGTTTAGATGCGTTGTGAAACCAAGATGCAAGATAGGAGCACGGTTTGCTTTGAACCTACCATAGGCACGAAAACTATTTGCTTCACACTCTACAAAATTCATGGGTGTCATGGGAAAGTGGAACATCATTTGGATGCGTTTGAATACATTGTGAAACCAAATGCAAGATGGGATCACAGTTTGCTTCGAACCTACCATAGGCATGAATACTATTTGCTTTGCACTCCATGAAATCTTAGGTGTCATGGGAGAAGTGAAACCTCGTTTGAATGCGTTTCGATGTGTTGTGAACCAAGATGCAAGATAAGAGCACAGTTTGCATTGAACCTACCATAGGCACAAAAACAACTTGCTTTGCACTCCATCAAACACATAGGTGTCATTGGAGATGTGGAACCTCGTTTGAATGAGTTTGGATGCGTTGTCAAACCAAGATGCAATATAGCAGCATGGTTTGCTTTGAACCTACCATAGACACGAAAACTATTTGCTTCACACTACATGAAACTCATAGGTGTCATGGGAGAAGTGGAACGTCGTGTCGATGCGTTTGGATGCATTATGAAACTAAGATATAAGATAGGAGCACGGTTTGCTTTGTACCTACCATAGGAACGAAAACTATTTGCTTTGCACTCTATGAAACACATCGGTGTCATTGGAGATGTGGAACCTTATTTGGATGAGCTTGGATGCGTTGTGAAACTAAGGTACAAGATAAGAGCACGGTTTGCTTTGAACCTACCATAAGTACGAAAACTATTTGCTTTGCACTCCACGAAAGAAATAGGAGTCATGGGAGAAGGGGAACCTCGTTTGGATGACTTCGTATGCATTGTGAAACCAAGATGCAAGATAAGAGCACGGTTTGCTTTGAAGCTACCATAGGCACGAAAACTATTTTCTTTGCACTTCATGAAACACATAGGTGTCATGGGAGAAGGGGAACCACGTTTGGATGAGTTTGGATGCGTTGTGAAACCAAGATACAAGATAGGAGCATGATTTGCTTTGAACCTACCATAGGCATGAAAACTATTTTCTTTGCACTCCATGAAACACATTGGTGTCATGGGAGAAGGTGAACCAAGGTTGGATGAGTTTAGATGCGTTGTGAAACCAAGATGCAACATAGGAGCATGGTTTGCATTGAACCTACCATAGGCACGAAAACTATTTACTTTGCATTCCATTAAACACATTGGTGTCATGGGAGAAGGGGAACCACGTTTGGATGAGTTTGGATGCGTTGTGAAACCAACATGCAAGATAGGAACATGGTTTGCTTTGAACCTACCATAGGCTTGAAAACTATTTGCTTTGCACTCCATGAAACACATTGGTGTCATGGGAGAAGGGGAACCAAGGTTGGATGAGTTTAGATGCGTTGTGAAACCAAATGCAAGATGGGAGCATGGTTTGCTTCGAACCTACCATAGGCATGAAAACTATTTGCTTTGCACTCCACATAACTCATAGGTGTCATGGGAAAGTGGAACAATGTTTGGATGCATTTGAATACATTGTGAAACCAAATGCAAGATGGGAGCACGGTTTGCTTCGAACCTTCCATAGGCACGAATATTATTTGCTTTGCACTCCATGAAACACATCGGTGTCATTGGAGAAGTGGAACCATGTTTGGATGAGTTTGGATGCGTTGTGAAACTAAGGTGCAAGATAAGAGCACGGTTTGCTTTGAACCTACCATAGGCACGAAAACTATTTGCTTTGCACTCCACGAAAGAAATAGGAGTCATGGGAGAAGGGGAACCTCGTTTGGATGAGTTCATATGCGTTGTGAAACCAAGATGCAAGACAAGAGCACGGTTTGCTTTGAAGCTACCATATGCACGAAAACTATTTGCTTTGCACTCCATGAAACACATAGGTGTCATGGGAGAAGGGGAACCACGTTTGGATGAGTTTGGATGCGTTGTGAAACCAAGATGCAAGATAGGAGCAAGGTTTGCTTTGAACCTACCATAAGCACGAAAACTATTTACTTTGCACTCCATGAAACACATTGGTGTCATGGGAGAAGGGGAACCATGTTTGGATGAGTTTAGATGCGTTGTGAAACCAAGATGCAAGATAGGAGCACAGTTTGCTTTGAACCTATCATAGGCACGAAAACTATTTGCTTTGCACTCCATGAAACACATTGGTGTCATGGGAGAAGGGGAACCAAGTTTGGATGAGTTTAGATGCGTTGTGAAACCAAGATGCAAGATAGGAGCACAGTTTGCTTTGAACCTACCATAGGCACGAAAACTATTTGCTTCGCACTCCACAAAACTCATAGGTGTGATGGGAAAGTGGAACATTGTTTGGATGCATTTGAATACAGTGTGAAACCAAATGCAAGATGGGAGCACAGTTTGCTTCGAACCTTCCATAGGCATGAATATTATTTTCTTTGCACTCCATGAAACTCTTAGGTGTCGTGGGAGAAGTGGAACCTCATTTGAATGCGTTTGGATGTGTTGTGAACCAAGATGCAAGATAGGAGCACAGTTTGCATTGAACCTACCATAGGCACGAAAACAACTTGCTTTGCACTCCATCAAACACATAGGTGTCATTGGAGATGTGGAACCTCGTTTGAATGAGTTTGGATGCGTTGTGAAACGAAGATGCAATATAGCAGCATGGTTTGCTTTGAACCTACCATAGGCACGAAAACTATTTGGTTCACACTCCATAAAACTCATAGGTGTCATGGGAGAAGTGGAACGTCGTTTCGATGCATTTGGATGCATTGTGAAACTAAGATGCAAGATAGGGGCACGGTTTGCGTCGATCCTACCATAGGCACGAAAATTATTTGCTTTATACTCCATGAAACACACCGGTGTCATTGGAGAAGTGGAACCACGTCTGGATGAGTTTGGATGCGTTGTGAAGCGAAGATGCAAGATAGAAGCACGGTTTGCTTTGAACCTACCATAGGCACGAAAACTATTTACTTTGCACTCCATGAAACACATTGGTGTCATGGGAGAACTGGAACCACGTTTAGATGAGTTTGGATGCGTTGTGAAATCAAGATACAAGATAGGAGCACGATTTGCTTTGAACCTACCATAGGCACGAAAACTATTTGCTTTGCACTCCATGAAACACATTGGTGTCATGGGAGAAGGGGAACCAAGGTTGAATGAGTTTAGATGCGTTGTGAAACCAAGATGCAAGATGGGAGCACGGTTTGCTTTGAACCTACCATAGGCACGAAAACTATTTACCTTGCACTCCATTAAACACATTGGTGTCATGGGAGAAGGGGAACCACGTTTGGATGAGTTTGGATGCGTTGTGAAACCAAGATGCAAGATAGGAACACGGTTTGCTTTGAACCTACCATAGGCACGAAAACTATTTTCTTTGCACTCCATGAAACACATTAGTGTCATGGGAGAAGGGGAACCAAGGTTGGATGAGTTTAGATGCGTTGTGAAACCAAATGCAAGATGGGAGCATGGTTTGCTTCGAACCTACCATAGGCACGAAAACTATTTGCTTTGCACTCCACATAACTCATAGGTGTCATGGGAAAGTGGAACATTGTTTGGATGCATTTGAATACATAGTGAAACCAAATGCTAGATGGGAGCACGGTTTGCTTCGAACCTTCCATAGGCATGAATATTATTTGCTTTGCACTCCATGAAACACATCGGTGTCATTGGAGATGTGGAACCATGTTTGGATGAATTTGGATGCGTTGTGAAACTAAGGTGCAAGATAAGAGCACGGTTTGCTTTGAACCTACCATAGGCACGAAAACTATTTGCTTTGCACTCCACGAAAGAAATAGGAGTCATGGGAGAAGGGGAACCTCGTTTGGATGAGTTCGTATGCGTTGTGAAACCAAGATGCAAGATAAGAGCACGGTTTGCTTTGAAGCTACCATAGGAACGAAAACTATTTGCTTTGCACTCCATGAAACACATAGGTGTCATGGGAGAAGGGGAACCACGTTTGGATGAGTTTGGATGCCTTGTGAAACCAAGATGCAAGATCGGAGCAAGGTTTGCTTTGAACCTAACATAAGCACGAAAACTATTTACTTTGCCCTCCATGAAACACATTGGTGTCATGGGAGAAGGGGAACCATGTTTGGATGAGTTTAGATGCATTGTGAAACCAAGATGTAAGATAGGAGCACCATTTGCTTTGAACCTATCATAGGCATGAAAACTATTTGCTTTGCACTCCATGAAACACATTTGTGTCATGGGAGAAGGGGAACCAAGTTTGGATGAGTTTAGATGCGTTGTGAAACCAAGATGCAAGATAGGAGCACGGTTTGCATTGAACCTACCATAGGCACGAAAACTATTTGCTTCGCACTCCACAAAACTCATAGGTGTCATGGGAAAGTGGAACATTGTTTGGATGCATTTGAATACAGTGTGAAACCAAATGCAAGATGGGAGCACAGTTTGCTTCGAACCTTCCATAGGCATGAATATTATTTGCTTTGCACTCCATGAAACTCTTAGGTGTTGTGGGAGAAGTGGAACCTCGTTTGAATGCATTTGGATGTGTTGTGAACCAAGATGCAAGATAGGAGCACAGTTTGCATTGAACCTACCATGGGCACGAAAACAACTTGCTTTGCACTACATCAAACACATAGGTGTCATTGGAGATGTGGAACCTCGTTTGAATGAGTTTGGATGCGTTGTGAAACCAAGATGCAATATAGCAGCATGGTTTGCTTTGAACCTACCATAGGAACGAAAACTATTTGCTTCACACTCCATAAAACTCATAGGTGTCATGGGAGAAGTGGAACGTCGTTTCGATGCGTTTGGATGCATTGTGAAACTAAGATGCAAGATAGGGGCACGGTTTGCTTCGATCCTACCATAGGCACGAAAACTATTTGCTTTGTACTCCATGAAACACATCGGTGTCATTGGAGAAGTGGAACCACGTTTGGATGAGTTTGGATGCGTTGTGAAACTAAAATGCAAGATAAGAGCACGGTTTGCTTTGAACCTACCATAGGTACGAAAACTATTTGCTTTGCACTCCACGAAAGAAATAGGAGTCATGGGAGAAGGGGAACCTCGTTTGGATGAGTTCGTACGCATTGTGAAAGCAAGATGCAAGATAAGAGCACGGTTTGCTTTGAAGCTACCATAGGCATGAAAACTATTTGCTTTGCACTCCATGAAACACATAGGTGTCATGGGAGAAGGGGAACCACGTTTGGTTGAGTTTAGACGTGTAGTGAAACCAAGATGCAAGATAGGAGCACGGTTTGCTTTGGACCTACCATAGGCACGAAAACTATTTACTTTGCACTCCATGAAACACATTTGTGTCATGGGAGAAGGGGAACCACGTTTGGATGAGTTTAGATGTGTTGTGAAACCAAGATGCAAGATAGGAGCACGATTTGCTTTGAACCTACCATAGGCATGAAAACCATATGCTTTGCACTCCATGAAACACATTGGTGTCATGAGAGAATGGGAACCAAGTTTGGATGAGTTTAGATGCGTTGTGAAAGCAAGATGCAAGATAGAGGCACCGTTTGCTTTGAACCTACCATAGGCATGAAAACTATTTGCTTCGCACTCCACAAAACTCATAGGTGTCATGGGAAAGTGGAACATTGTTTGGATGCATTTGAATACATTGTGAAACCAAATGCAAAATGGGAGCACGGTTTTCTTTGAACCTTCCATAGGCATAAATATTATTTGCTTTGCACTCCATGAAACTCTTATGTGTCATGGGAGAAGTGGAACCTCGTTTGAATGCGTTTGGATGTGTTGTGAACCAAGATGCAAGATAGGAGCACAGTTTGCATTGAACCTACCATAGGCACGAAAACAACTTGCTTTGCACTCCTTCAAAGACATAGGTGTCATTGGAGATGTGGAACCTCGTTTGAATGAGTTTGGATGTGTTGTGAAACCAAGATGCAATATAGCAGCATGGTTTGCTTTGAACCTACCATAGGCACGAAAACTATTTGCTTCACACTCCATGAAACTCATAGGTGTCATGGGAGAAGTGGAACGTCGTTTCGATGCGTTTGGATGCATTGTGAAACTAAGATGCAAGATAGGGGCACGGTTTGCTTCGATCCAACCATAGGCACGAAAACTATTTGCTTTGTACTCCATGAAACACATCGGTGCCATTGGAGAAGTGGAACCACGTTTGGATGAGTTTGGATGCGTTGTGAAGCCAAGATGCAAGATAGGAGCACGGTTTGCTTTGAACCTACCATAGGCACGAAAACTATTTACTTTGCACTCCATGAAACACATTGGTGTCATGGGAGAAGGGGAACCAGGATGAGTTTGGATGCGTTGTGAAACCAAGATGCAAGATAGGAGCATGATTTGCTTTGAACCTACCATAGGCACGAAAACTATTTGCTTTGCACTCCATGAAACACATTGGTGTCATGGGAGAAGGGGAACCAAGGTTGGATAAGTTTAGATGCGTTGTGAGACCAAGATGCAAGATAGGAGCATGGTTTGCCTTGAACCAACCATAGGGATGAAAACTATTTACTTTGCACTCCATGAAACACATTGGTGTCATGGGAGAAGGGGAACCACGTTTGGCTGAGTTTGGATGCGTTGTGAAACCAAGATGCAAGATAGGAACACGGTTTGCTTTGAACCTACCATAGGCACGAAAACTATTTACTTTGCACTCCATGAAACACATTGGTGTCATGGGAGAAGGGGAACCAAGGTTGGATGAGTTTAGATGCGTTGTGAAACCAAATGCAAGATAGGAGCATGGTTTGCTTCGAACCTACCATAGGCACGAAAACTATTTGCTTCGCACTCCACATAACTCATAGGTGTCATGGGTAAGTGGAACATTGTTTGGATGCGTTTGAATACATTGTGAAACCAAATGCAAGATGGGAGCACGGTTTGCTTCGAACCTTCCATAGGCATGAATATTATTTGCTTTGCACTCCATGAAACTCTTAGGAGTCATGAGAGAAGTGGAACCTCGTTTGAATGCGTTTGGATGTGTTGTGAACCGAGATGCAAGATAGGAGCACAGTTTGCATTGAACCTACCATAGGCACGAAAACAACTTGCTTTGCACTCCTTCAAACACATAGATGCCATTGGAGATGTGGAACCTCGTTTGAATGAGTTTGGATTCGTTGTGAAACCAAGATGCAATATAGCAGCATGGTTTGCTTTGAACCTACCATAGGCATGAAAACTATTTGCTTCACACTCCATGAAACTCATAGGTGTCATGGGAGAAGTGGAACGTCGTTTCGATGCGTTTGGATGCATTGTGAAACTAAGATGCTAGATAGGGGCATGGTTTGCTTCGATCCTACCATAGGCACGAAAACTATTTGCTTTGTACTCCATGAAACACATCGGTGTCATTGGAGAAGTGGAACCACGTTTGGATGAGTTTGGATGCGTTGCGAAGCCAAGATGCAAGATAGGAGCACGGTTTACTTTGAACCTACCATAGGCACGAAAACTATTTACTTTGCCCTCTATGAAACACATTGGTGTCATGGGAGAAGGGGAACCACGTTTGGATGAGTTTGGATGCATTGTGAAACCAAGATGCAAGATAGGAGCACAGTTTGCTTTAAACCTTCCATAGGCATGAAAACTATTTACTTTGCACTCCATGAAACTCTTGGGTGTCATGGGAGAAGAGGAACCTCATTTGAATGCGTTTGGATGTGTTGTGAACCAAGATGCAAGATAGGAGCATAGTTTGCATTGAACCTACCAGAGGCACAAAAACTATTTGCTTCACACTCCATGAAACTCATAGGTGCCATGGGGGAAGTGGAACCTCGTTTCGATGCATTTGGTTGTATCGTGAAACCATGATGCAAGATAGTAACTGTTGACACTTGTTATCATCCAAATTTTATTATCAATTATAGCTGCAATAAACATGAATATCTAGTAGAATAGAGTTATTACTGACAATTCCACGAGTTTTGGTGAATTGTTTATTTCCTAGGGGATTTTCCAGAAAAGCTTAAACAAAGGATTAAAGAGCATAATTACCACAAAACTTAATCGCCAAGGAAACATCATCACGAGAACACTAGAAGCATCTGGAACACACCCGAAGCACCGGGGCCCGAGACCCACCAGGGTGGGGCTGGTCGGCGGCAGGATGGGGCCGGCCGGTGCCCCTAGGATTTCCTCCGTGCCGCCTTCTGGAGTCTTCCACCACCGCCTATTAGAAGTCATCTGGGCCCTTGGTTAAGTCAGTTTGATCTAACGGCGCGCGTGCATCCCACCGTCCTATAAATAGAGGGCTAGACCCCCCTGGAGGAGAGCCAGACCAAGAGATGAAGACCCTGAAGCATTAGATAGATATCCACTAGATCTAGGCTAGCAATCAAGAGAGATATTAGAGAGATAGAGTAGATGAGTAGAGATTCGGAGGAGTCCCGGCCTGTCGGAGCTTCTTCGTAGCTGTGTTCGTTTGGATTCAGCTCCCTCACCCAGAGTTGCGTTCTGAGGTACTTTTGTATTCAACATCCTGATTCAAGTAAGCATTTGTTCTTATTCGTTCTTAAGTTTATAACTCTATTTGAGTGCTTTGATCTTGGTAGCTTCTTAGTTGAAGTAGTAGTTTGTAGTGTAGACATGGTGTCTGGTGTATAATTACTTGTGAATGTCCCCTGATTGGCCGGATAGTGGTAGATCGCGTATGTGACAGCTGTGTTGAGTCCTCTGTAGTCCACTTCCCATTGATAGGATCGATAGGTGTATAAGCGTTTGGTAGGACGAAACTCTTATTTCGCCTCTTATTCGTTTCACTGCCCGATTAGAATGATGTTATTCAAAGTTTACCGGTTGTCGGATCTAGATAATCATTTGTTATCTCCTCATTGTTGACATTCTCTGGATTGATTGTGTTATTGGGTTAAGAACCAATAGACTTAGTCAGTATCACCTACTGTTCCTTTGGGTTCGATATTAAAACCTAGATTGTCTGGTGAAGTGCTACATCGGTGTTTTATCTGTGCGCTTGCGGATACCATGATATTATTAATCTTTAATAGAGTGCAGTTAATTTATACCAACAAGCATTTCTGGCGCCGTTGCCGTGGAACGGTTTGCTGATTTTGGCTTACTCTATCTTAATCTTGTATTATACTTTTATCTTTTATCTTTTACCTTTTAAAGTATGGAACCCACGTCCCAACTTTTATATCAATATGGAGCACCATCGGGATCGTATCTCCAGCCAAAAGAATCATCTTTTACCCATCACATCATCTGGCTATGAGTTACGCACGGGATTAATTAAGTTAGTTCTGAATCACATTTTTCTGGTAGTTCTAGCGAAAACGCCTATTCCCATTTAGCCGATTTTGAGCAGACATGTTCATGTTTGCACATTAAGGGCATGGCAGATGAAACTTTAAGATGAAAACTCTTTCCGTTTTCATTAACGGGAAAAGCAAAGAAATGGTATAATCGCCACGTTGGGAGTAGCCAAGGAGATTGGAAAGTATTGCGTGCTAATTTTTGTCTTAAATTTTTCCCTATCAAAAAGGTCGCTAAACTTCATTTTGAAATTATTGGATTTAAACAATTAGATAACGAATCATTAGGCAAGGCTTGGGAACGCTTTGATGGATTTATAAATTCTGGACCTAATCTTACTTTGCCAGAACCTATGCTTTTGCAATATTTCTTTTTAGGCCTTGATGATAAAAATAAGGAATACCTTAATTTGGCCACAGGAGGAGCATTTATGCATATTACTGCTTCACATGCTAAAACTATTCTTACTAATATCTTAATTGATCTTCGTGAAGAAAAAGAAAAGTTGTTAGAAGATGAATTTTTGTCGTTTGATTATAAACTTTTGTCTGATTCATCTCAACCTTTACCTGACCTATCTAATGAGAATAAGATAACTCCAATTTCTGATTTTATGCTTGAATTTGAGGATGAACTTTTTGATGATTATGGAAACACCTCACACTATCATAAAATTATTAAACCTCAAGAATCTATGAATTTTAAAAGTTTTAATGTTTCATATCCTGCTGATTTAAAATTCCTTAGAGAGATAACTAGAGAATTAATTTTTATTATGAGTAATGAGTGGTTGATAGAATATGAGCTTTCAAATGATATAATTCGTTTAAATTCTCCTGCCATTACTATTAAATGTCAAATTGATGCATATCCTTTTGATGCCTTTTATAATCCAATAGTATGTGTATGTCTCTTACATTTGCTAAAAAATTCTTGAAAGATTTGCTATTAATTCCTACAAATAAATTATTGAAAAATCGTTCAAGACATATTATTCCTAGTTCAGATGTTTTATGTTCTCTTCCTATTGTGATTAATGAATTCCAAATTTTGCTGAATTTCTATATCTTTGATGTTTGGGATTTCGATATAATGATTGGGTTACCAATAGGAAAACTTTTGCGAGAAGGTTGTGCGGGCAATTTAGAAATTAAACTTGGGAAGGAATTTAATCTCTCAGTGCCTATAACTCATGCATTAAAAACTAAGGCAGAGCCACCTCCTGAGTTAGATCTGATAGAAGAAGTTAAGACTGTGTCATTTGAGGAATTTATTGAACCTAATTTAGAGGATAATACTCAGTTCTTCTTTAATGAAGAGGAGGAGGATCCGATTGATCCTGAACTTCTGGATGAATTACTAGAGCCACCTAAGCCTTCTATTGAGCTTAAGCAACTACCTTCTGGTCTTAAATATGTTTTTCCGAATAATGATCAAAATTCTCTTGTGATTATTAGTGATAAACTTACTGATGAAGAGTCTTTTAGATAATAACAGTCTTAGAAAACATTGTGCTGCTTTTGGTTATTCACTCCAAGATATTAAGGGGATTAGTCCTGTTTTATGCACCCATCGTATTCCAACCAACCCAGAAATTACACCATCTAGAAAACCCCAACGTAGGCTTCAAAATGCGATGAGAAAAGTTGTTAAGAAAGAGGTCTTAAAACTTTTGCATGCTGGGATTATTTATCCTGCTCCACATAGTGAGTGGGTAAACCCTGTTCAAGTTGTACCTAAAAAGGGTGGTATGACCATAGTTAAAAATGATAAAAATGAATTAATACCCCAGAGAACTGTCATAGGATGGCGAATGTGTTGAAAACTCAATAAAGCAACCAAGAAAGATCATTTTCCGCTGCCCTTCATTGATGAGATGTTAGAGCGTTTGGCAAATAATGCTTTCTTTTGTTTCCTTGATGGTTATTCTGGATATCACCAAATTCCTATCCAACCTGATGATCAAAGCAAAACCACTTTTATATGTCCTTATGGAACTTATGCCTATCGTAGAATGTCTTTTGGATTATGTAATGCACCTGCTTCTTTTCAAAGATGTATGATGTCTATATTTTCTTAAATGATAGAAGAAATCATGGAAGTTTTTATGGATGATTTTTCAGTTTATGGAAAAACTTTTGATGATTGTCTAGAAAATCTAGATAAGGTTTTGCAGAGATGTGAAGAAAAGCACTAAGTCCTTAATTGGGAAAAATGTCATTTTATGGTTAGAAAAGGAATAGTGCTAGGACATTTAGTGTCTGAAAGAGGTATAGAGGTAGATAAGGCAAAAATTGAAGTAATTGAGCAACTACCTCCACCTGTTAATATAAAAGGAATCCAAAGTTTTCTTGGTCATTGTGGTTTTTATCGCAGATTTATAAAACATTTTTCACATATTGCTAGACCATTGACTAACTTGCTAGGTAAGGATGTTCCTTTTGAATTTGATGATGCATGTTTAAAATCTTTTAATATTCTTAAAGAAGCACTTAGATCAGCACCAATCATTCAACCTCCTGATTGGTCTTTACCTTTTGAAATTATGTGTGATGCTAGTGATTATGCTGTAGGGGCAGTATTAGGACAAACAAAAGATAAGAAGCATCATGCAATTGCTTATGCTAGTAAAACTATGACAGGAGCATAATTGAATTATGCAACAACTGAAAAAGAACTCCTGACTGTTGTTTTTGCTATTGATAAATTTAGATCTTACTTAGTAGGAGCAAAAGTAATCGTTTATTCTGATCATGCTGCTTTAAAATATTTGCTCACTAAGAAAGATGCTAAACCTTGTTTGATAAGATGAATTTTGTTACTCCAAGAATTTGACTTAGAAATTAAAGATAGAAGAGGAATAGAAAATCCAGTTGCTGATCACTTGTCTAGAATACACTTTGGGAAACCTCAGGAATTGCCTATTAATGACTCATTGAGAGATGACATGTTGTTTAAAGTAACCAAGTCAGACCCTTGGTACGCGAATATTGTCAACTTTATGGTTGCAGGTCATGTACCACCAGGGGAAAATAAAAAGAAGCTTATTTATGAAAGTCGTCTCCACATATGGGATCCACCATACCTCTTCAGAATTTGTTCAGATGGATTACTTAGAAGATGTGTACCAGTAGAAGAGGGCATGCAGATCATTCAGAAATGCCACGCATCACCATATGGAGGTCATTATGGAGCATTCCGCACTCATGCTAAAATCTAGCAGAGTGGGTTCTTTTGGCCAACTTTGTATGAAGACACCAAAGATTTTGTCTAGAGATGTGGATCATGTCAGAGGCACAGAAATATCAATGCAAGAGATGCTATGCCACTCACCAACAATCTCCAGATCGAACTCTTTGATGTCTGGGGAATTGATTACATGGGACCATGTGTGAAATCAAGAAATTGTTAATACATTCTGGTGGCAGTTGACTATGTATCCAAGTGGGTAGAAGCTATGCCATACATGAATGCTGATTCCAAACATTTAAAGAAGATGTTCGAAGAGATTATATTTCCAAGGTTTGGAACACCAAGGATGATTATTAGTGACGGAGGGAAACACTTCACTCATAAAAGTTTCACCGATACTTGCAAGCTCATGGCATCCGTCACAATGTAGCTACTCCATACCATCCTCAGACAAGTGGCTAGGTAGAAACATCAAACAAACAAATCAAGAATATTCTACAGAAAACAGTAAATGAGATGGGTACTGCATGGAAGGGCCGATTACCCGAAGCACTTTGGGCATATAGGACCGTATACAAGACACCTTTGGGTATGTCACCTTACCAGCTAGTATATGGTAAGACCTGTCATTTACCAGTGGAATTAGAGCATAAAGCTCACTGCGCTATTAAGAGATGGAACATGAACTTTGAAGCCGCTGGAGAAAAGAGAAAAATGCAATTATGAGAATTAGAAGAATGGAGAGAAAAGGCTTATCACAATTCAAAGATCTATAAAGAAAGAACAAAAAGATGGCATGATAAGAGGATCAAGAAGAAGGAGTTTACACCAGGAGATAAGGTATTACTTTTTAATTCCAGGTTTAAATTATTCGGGCTTGGAAAATTACGAAGCAAATGGGAAGGACCATTTACGGTTGTGAATGCATCGCCACATGGAGCGGTAACTCTACAATCACACGAAGGTACATTATTCAAGGTAAATGGTCACTGACTTAAATTATTTTTGGAACCATTTAATTTAGAAGTTGTTGACGGGCTGGACTTTGTCCAATTACCCACTTTTTAGTCCCATCATTATCCGTTACGAAAATTTATCGCGCATCGCAACTAATAGGAAGTAGGAAGAGTCTAGAGGCTTCACGAGCTCGGCCACCCAGGGAAGACACCTGGTGGGGCTGGCCAGCGCCCTAGTGAGGCCGGGCGGCGCCCCCTGTCCCCTCTCGTCTCGACTCAAGTTTCCTTTTCTTTCCCTATCTTTCCTAAACACAATCCCATAGATTCCTGATGCATACAGATAATCTTTCATACGAATCCTGTAGAACCTAGATTTGATCTTATTCCATCTCCTGAAAACCCATATAAATACGCATCTATACCGCCCTCAAATGCCATCCCATCATCATTGCCTTCCTTTCCTCCAAAGAAACTCTCTAGTTTTGATCTAGTAGCAATGGCAAGCAAAGCAGTCGTCGGCGCTGACTCCGGCAAGATCCAAGGTGACGACTCGAAGGCCATCGTCCTCGCGCAGCCAAAGCCCCTTGCCATTGTGCCACCAAAGCACCTCGCCATCGTGCCACTGAAGCATCTTGCTACGGTGCCCCAGCAGTTCGAGCAAGTCTACTACATGCATGCTCAGCCTGCTCTGCTATCGCCACCTGAGAGACTACTGCTAGAAGATGGTACCAGGGGGAAGCAGATCACTATTCCCCGAGGCACCCCACTTCTTCCACCTAGAGATAATGAGCGACTCCTATCGGTCAAGGCCGACAAGAACGTAACACTGGTTTGTGCGAAGTACACCACTGCTTGCCCTGCCATCCAAGGAGTTTGTGCACGTCCAGGCCAAGTCCGCTACACCGAGTTCATACCCCCTCCACCCAAGAGACAGCGGGCTACATCTACATCAGCACTAGAGAAAGTCCCTAGACAGCCCCCACTCTCTCTACGCATCCTTAATGAGAAGATGGAAGCTCTCTCTAACACCGTTAGGGGTACAGAGAGGAATGAAGACTTAAGGAGCAAGATTATGAGTGACATGACTAAGCAGATGGAAGTCAATGTCAAGTCAATTCGTAGTCTCAAGCGTGAAAAAGATCAGCTGAAAGAAGAGATTGGTGATCCGAAGGAAAAAAATTAGGAAGCTCGCAAAGAAAGGGCAGCCTTAAGTTGCCCTCGTTATCTATATAATAGGGCACAAGTGTGTTAGGTTTGATTATATTATCAAATGTGCTAGGTTTGAGTTATAAGAGTGTTAGGTAAGCCTATTGAGCTAGGACAGTCGTTAGCTCAGTCAGTTATCAGAGTTATCTAGTATTATTAATGAATAAAGTGCCTTATTCTTTTTATCAATATTAATGTTTTAGTTTACTCTACTCTCTATATTTTTGGTACGCATATTGTCTCCACATATTGCGCAGAAAAGTATGCAGGAAAATAAGTTTGGGGAGGCATATCGCGACTATGGAAATCAATTCACTCAGGAAAATCACGTAATTCGTAAGATAATCGAACCAGGACCTCGCACACCGAAGTGGACCTCGTGAGGCCATAGAGGCGCGCCGCCTGGCACCCTACCTGGGCCGGCCGGCCCCCTCTTCCCCCTCTGCATCCCCTTCTTGGTCATGGTTAGGTTTGATCCCCATACAATATAATTGCATATGTTTCGATTTCCATTTCAATCCGAATTAAAATTCACATGCTAAAATTACTTTTAAAAGAGAATAAGAAGATTGTTTAATTCATAGCTTAAGAGTAAATTATATAACACTTTTTTAGGAATCATGTTACTATTGGAAACTATTTATAGGGACCCCATGATTACTGTCACACCCAATTTTAAGGATAAAATTGAATGAACCAACTTATGTGCGCCCAGAGATCAATCACACACATAAGCGACAAATTACATAGTACCATCACAAGGTTCAATATATAACGAATAATATCACAGAGTCTTTACATAAATAGCAGTGGACTAATAATTATAATCTCTCGCGGAAGCTCCAATCCACAGGGAAGTAGTTGACTGGTGAACCACAATCCTAATAATCCTCAGAAGAATCATCATAGTCATCTGTTACCCATCCGGGATTTTTATCCAAATATAAAAAATAAAGCAAGCGTAAGTACATGTCGTACTCAACAAGAATAACATGGGTTTATGAGGCTCAAATAAGGCTTGACACTGGTTGATAGCAGATGCTTTTAATTGATCATATTTTAGCAATTTGAGTAGCAGCAATAGATTATACCAAGGAACAAGATTTGCATGATCATATAAACATGATAATTAATATGGAATAAACATCAACAGAAACTTCAAATAAATCAATATTAAATTAGTTAAGTTCCCGTAAGACGTCCAAGGCCGCTCGTGACCGTGAGCGCGGCTGATATATCAGTTTTACACTCTGCAGAGGTTGCACACTTTCACCATGAGTCGTGATTCCCATATGCCAAGGGTCATGACTCCCATGTCACCTCACCAAGGAAGTGCGGCAGGGTACACTATGAAGTCTTTCAAAAGCCTTCCTAACATTCCACTAATCAATCCAGGCGCAATGGCAAGGGGTGGTAGAGCCCTCCTTCTAGTGGCACACACACGCAGCAGTACACACAAAGACAGGAGCCGTAAAACAACCAGCTCGGCAAGAAACCTTTCAAGATTAACAACATAATAGAAAGTAACTTCATACTTGACTAAAGTCAGAGCCATATAACCCTCATGGTTGCGCTGTAAGTCCCGGTGTCATACTTACAGTTAAGTCCTTAGTCCATGTTGCTAAAAAGCATCTTTTAATCTTTATCTCATAATTAATTAATCAAGTTTATAAGATCATGGCATCATCAAGCGCTAGCATCACTACTCAAATGCAATCTCATAGGTAACAAGGATCAAGTGATCAAAACTTAGGAATAAATACTATGGTTGCCAGGGTAGACACATGCATCATGAATTTAGTGATTAAGGTGAATAGGCAACAAGGATGGTCCATGCTATACTTGCCTTGATCAAAGTGCTCTGGAGAACTTGGATCCTCCGTGTACTCTTGATCACCAACGAATTGCTCACCGTCTGAACTCGATCATAAAATCACCACACAATCACCAAGGCAATCATACACGAAGCAAACAAGATCTATATTAGTAACAGTACACCAACGGTGGAAAAACAGATTTAAAAGTGTATAAAAATAATCTACGCGTCGCTACGATTCCAACGATATAAAGATCACGAAAATCGGAGTTCAAACGGAGAAGTTATGAAATAAACAAGTTTTATTTTAATAAAATAATAGATTAAATCTAATCTCGAATTTTAAAAGTTAAAAATATGAGTAACAGTAGCATCATTAGATAGATTACAAAATTATGAATCTAACGAGACTTGAACGGATCAAATCGGGGCTAAAACGAATAAAATATGGCCGAGATAAACTGAGTGGCAAATCTGTAATTATTGAAAACGCCTTTTGAATTAAAACCGAGGAAATACGTTTTCTAAATAGGAAAGCGTAATGTGAGAAATACGCCAAAGGATCGCGGGTTAGAATATTAAAAAGCTCAGGGGCTCTTCTGCAAAAGTGCCGGTCGAAAGGGTATCTCTCGCTGTGAGCCGTTGGATCGGTCGTGGACGGCGCAGGTAGCTCGGGAATAGAGGGGCGGCTCTGGTCGCCGGAGTCGGGCGGCGCTCGGCCGATTCCTCGCCGGCAAGATGGCCGAGGACGGCGTTTTCGGGGCTAGGAAGCTCGGCACACCTCGGGACCTGGTCGGGAAGCAAGAGGAGTTCAAGCCGAACCTATCTATGGTTTCGTTGCCACAGAGGTAGCTCGGGGAGGATGCGGCGAGCTAGGTGGCGGAACTATGGTGGCGGCGAAGCTCGGCATCATGGCTATAGGGCACGAAACCGAGGGAGAAGGGGTCGGGAAGGTTCCTGACCTTGCTGCGAAGCTTGGAGTACAACCAATTTCGACGAAGAAGTCTTCCCGAGGAGAAATCGACGGCGATGGCGGAGCTCGGGGCGACGGCTAGGGCAAGATTGGAGGGCGTGGCTTGCTCGGGAACTTGTGGGGAGGGACGGCAGAGCTCGGCCGACCTATATAGGGGCGCGAGGGAGGCGTAGGAGATCCGGACTTCGGGAGATTCGGTGGTTAGGATACGGTCGGAGGCGGTAGTCGTGCTCGGTTCGGGCTCTGTCCGGAGGAAGGAGACTGCACTGTGCCGTGGCCCAGCGCGTCAGTGCCAGTAGGAGGGAAGGGGCGAGGGTCGCGGCTTCCTTTTACGGGCCGGTGGAGGCGTTCTCAGGACGGACTCGTCCGAGGATTCCGGCGGCGGTCGGTTGGACATCGAGTCCTGCTCGGACTCCAGAGGAAGGAAGGGGACGGCTCTGAGCAGCAGGCCCCGCATGGCAGCCAAAGAAAATGGGCGCCTGCGTGAGGGAGATAGGCCGGACTGCCGACGCTCGGGTGGCCTTCGGCCCACGCGGGCGAAAAAGGAAGAGGGAAGGTTTCCAAATACATTTGAATATTTCCAAATCTCAATAAAGTGCACATCAAACAAAAATATCATTGAGCAGCATGGATGCAACAAATCATGTTTCTACTTCCTATGATTTATTTTAATTGCTAAAAATTATTATTTGCTAGGTTAATATGCCAAACAATTGCATAATTAAATCAATTTGTCCCTACTTTAATAAAAGCAAATTTTAGGGTGTTACAATTGCTTAAGTCGTTGTGAAACATGATATAGTTGAATAATGAGAACTCGATCCCTGATGTTTTGTCTTTGGAGAATTTATTTCGAAAATTTAAATGATTGATTATTCCTCTCCTTTGTGGTAAAAATATTGTCCTACCAGAGCCATATATAGGATAGAAGCCTACTACATATAATACTTGTCTTTGTATTGAGTTTGGTCAACCTTTGTAACCCTTTCAAGAAATTTGTCATATTTTCGAATCAAGTGCCCATTCTACATAAGCATTACTCTAATCCGGAGTAATAGCGACAAATAAAGTGCACATCAAACAAAAATATCATTGAGCAGCATGGATGCAACAAATCATGTTTCTACTTCCTATGATTTATTTTAATTGCTAAAAATTATTATTTGCTAGGTTAATATGCCAAACAATTGCATAAATAAATCAATTTGTCCCTACTTTAATAAAAGCAAATTTTAGGGTGTTACAATTCTACCCCCCTTAAAATTAATCTCATCCTCGAGATTAGTTAGTGCTTACTCAAAAAGTTGGGGATATGACTTTCTCAATTCTTCCTCTCTTTCCCAGGTTGCCTCATCCTCTGAATACCGATTCCACTGAACCTTGCACATTTTTATAACTCTGCTCCTTGTGACTCGCTCTGCTGTTTCCAATATTTTAATTGGGTATTCTTCATATGTGAGATCTTCTTTAATAACCAATTCCTCCAATGGTATTTGCTCTTCTGGCACTCGCAAACACTTTCTAAGTTGGGATATATGAAACACATCATGAACACCCGACAAACTTTCGGGTAGTTCTAGCTGATAAGCTACTTCTCCGCGTCTTGCTAAAATCTTGAATGGGCCAATATACCTTGTGCCAATTTACCTTTCATATTGAACCTTTTTACACCTCGCATAGGTGATACTTTTAGGTAGACATAATCCCCTACTTCAAATGTCAGTTCCCTTCTTCTTGTGTCTGCATAACTCTTTTGTCGCGACTGAGCTACTCTCAAGTTTTCTCTAATTTTCGCAACTTGTTCCTCTGCATCTCTCAACACTGCTGGTCCAAAAACTTGAGTTTCTCCGGTTTGGTTCCAAAATAAAGGTGTTCTACATTTACGACCATACAAAGCCTCGAACGGTGCCATCTTGAGACTCTTTTGGTAACTATTATTATAAGAGAACTCTGCATATGGCAAACTCTTATCCCAACTATCACCCTTTTGCATTGCACAGGCTCTCAACATGTCTTCTAATATTTGATTGGTCCTTTCTGTTTGTCCATCTGTCTGAGGGTGATAGGCAGTACTAAAATTCAGCTCAGTTCCCAAAGATTCATGTATTTTCTTCCAAAAGTGAGACGTGAATTGAGTACCTCTGTCAGACACAATTTTCTTAGGAACCCCATGTAGACACACAATTCTTGCCATATATAATTCAGCTAGCTTTGCTCCGGCATAGGTAGTTTTAACCGGTATAAAGTGAGCAACTTTAGTTAAACGATCAACAATTACCCAAATAGAATCATACCCTGACTGAGTACGTGGCAAACCAACTATGAAATCCATACCAAATTCATCCCACTTCCATTCAGGTATCTTCATAGGTTGTAGCAAACCTGCAGGCCTCTGATGCTCGGCTTTAACTCTTTGACAGGTGTCACATATTGCTACATATTCTGCCACATCCCTTTTAAGTCCAACCCACTAATACCTTTCTTTAAGATCTAAATACATTTTTGTGCTGCCGGGATGTATGGAGTAGGCTGAGTCAAGAGCTTCTCGGAGTATCGCGTCGCGAATAGACCTTATCTCGGGTACACACAACCTTTTTCCAAACCATAGAGTACCCTGTTCATCTATTCTAAATCCGGGTGACTTACCAACCATTACATTTTCAGCTATCTCTCTGAGCTTCTCATCTTCCAGCTGCCCTTTGCGTATATCCTGTTCTAGTGTAGGTTCAACCACTATCTCCATAGCATTAGTAACCAAACTTAAATTGAGACGCTCAAATTCAGCACATAGCTCCTCTGGCATAGGCGTTACTCGCATCTCATTAGCATAGCTCTTCCTACTAAGGGCATCAGCGACAACATTCGCTTTTCCCGGATGATAATGTACCTCCAAATCATAATCCTTGATCAACTCTAACCAGCGACGTTGCCTCAAATTTAGATCTGACTGAGTAAAAACATATTTCAAACTCTTGTGGTCGGTGTAGATATCACACTTTTGCCCAATAATATAGTGTCTCCAAATTTTTAACGAATGCACAACTGCAGCTAACTCAAGGTCATGAGTAGGATAATTCAATTCATGTTTCCTCAGTTGTCTTGACGCATAGGCCACAACTCTTCCTTCTTGCATAAGAACACAACCCAAGCCTTGACGAGATGCATCGCAATATATAGCAAATCTCTTGCTCAAATCCGGCAAAGTCAACACGGGGGCTGTGGTTAATCTTTTCTTCAATTCTTCAAAATTCTTTTGACATTTTTCCGACCAGACAAACTTAGCATTCTTTTCTAATAAAGCAGTCATAGGCTTAGCAAGCTTTGAGAACCCTTCAATAAATCTCCTGTAATACCCTGCTAATCCCAGAAAACTACGAATCTCGCTAACAGTTGTTGGTGGCTTCCAATTTAGAACATCTTCTACCTTGCTAGGATCAACCACTATACCACCATTGGAGACAATATGACCAAGAAAGGCAACTTCCTTTAACCAAAATTCACACTTGCTCCGCTTAGCATACAACTTATGCTCTCGTAATTTTTGTAGCACCAATCTTAAATGTTCAGCATGTTCCTCCTCATTTTTCGAATAAATTAAAATATCATCGATAGATACCACAACAAACTTGTCTAAGTACTCCATAAACACTTTATTCATCAGATACATAAAGTAGGCAGGTGCATTGGTCAATCCAAAGGACATCACGGTGTACTCAAATAATCCATACCGTGTAGTAAAAGCTGTCTTAGGTATATCTGTAGCACGAATTTTTAGTTGATGGTAACCAGAACGAAGATCAATCTTGGAAAATACACAGGCTCCTCTCAATTGGTCAAACAAATCATCAATTCTAGGCAATGGATATTTATTCTTGATAGTAACCTCATTAAGTGACCGATAATCCACACACATCCGCTGACTTCCATCTTTCTTATCAACAAAAATAACTGGTGCTCCCCAAGGTGAAGAACTAGGCCGAATAAAACCTTTGTCTAATAATTCTTTAATTTGTTTCTTAAGTTCTTCTAACTCATTTACTCCCATTCTATATGGACGCTTAGCTATGGGTGCAGTTCCAGGCAACAATTCAATAATAAATTCAATGTCGCGGTCGGGTGGCATACCTGGCAATTCATCAGGGAATACGTCCGGAAACCCATCCACAACGTGATCTAGCTGGCTGTCATCCTCCTGGAGTTGATTAACTGTCGCTGCAGGTGGTGGTTGCATTACTACATCAACACTGATTTTGTCTCCTTTAGGCGTAGTTAACACAACGACCTTCTCCTCACACTGAATAACTGCCTTATTTTTCTTCATCCAATCCAGACCCAATATGACATCAATCCCAGCTGTTCTTATTACGGTAAGGTTCACTTTAAAGTCTACCCCCCTTAGAGCAATATTAACCGAAGGACAGTAATATTGAGCTTGCATCGCCCCACCCGGTGAATTTACTAATATTGGGTTTTGTAGAGCTAAAAGTGGTATACTCCGTACTCTAACAAAACTTTGTGATACGAAAGAATGTGAAGCACCGGAATCAAAAAGAACAGTAGCGAGGATGGAGTTGACGCTGAACGTACCCATCATAACTTCTGGTGCTTCCTGAGCTGTCTCTGTGGACACATGATTCACCCTTCCTTGATTAGATGGTGGCTGGTATCTACTCTTTGGGTTGCTCCCCTGGGGAGTCTGCTGGTTCTGCTTCTTGGGGTAGTTATAGGAGAGGTGTCCAGTTTCTCCACAACCAAAACACTTGATGGGGGTGCCCGGTGTATTAGTCCTCATGGGGGTCTTACTCGGGGTAGCTTGCTGGGGTGTTTGAGAGGGAGTCTTCTGCTGCTGCTGAGGATAGGGGGAACGAGGTTGGTTCTGATTACGGTTCCACTGACTAGATCCCCCTTGGTTCCACTGGTTGGATGGCCCCTGGTGTTTCTGCTGAAATTTTTGCTGCGCGGTATTGGGACGCTGACGGTTGTTCCTGGAAAAACCTGGTCCTTGCTTCTTCCTCTTGTTATCCGCCATCTCCTGGCGCTTGTTGTCAATCACGATAGCGCGGTTCACAAGCTCTTGGAAATTGGGGTAGGTGGTTATCATGAGTTGGAGTTGCAATCTATCATGAAGTCCCTTGAGGAAGAGACGTTGCTTGTCCTTGTCATTAGCAACATCATCAGGAGCATACCGTGACAATTGAACAAAATGATCACGAAATTCTGGCACAGACATCCGTCCTTGCTTCAGAGATCTGAACTCTGCCTGCTTCAACTCGATCAGACCTTCAGGGATATGATATGACCTAAAGTTTTCACAAAACTCTTGCCAGGTGATAGCAGGTGCATTGTTGGGACGACCATACTGGAATGATTCCCACCAGTCTTGAGCAGCTCCTTGCAACTGTCCAGATGCATATAACACCTTCTCCTGATCGTTGCACTGCGCAATGTTGAGTTGCCTCTCCACAGCGCGAAGCCAGTCATCAGCATCTAGCGGGTCAGCGGCATGGTTGAACACAGGTGGACGACCCTTCAGAAATTCTCCTCGCTTATCTCTAGCAGGAGTTGGAACAGGCTGCGGTCCTCCAGCTGGTTGGTGCTGAATGAATTGCATCATAGTTTGCATCAGCTGGTTCTGCGAAGCGATGAGGTCTTGAATGCTAGGTTGCGGTGGTGGTGGTGGATTGGCATTCCTCCTGTTACCGGCCATCTGTTTTTCAACACATAAATGAGTTTTAGTATTTTTTTACCATTATGCAATCACTTATGAATAACGAATCTGAATTTTCTGGGCGAGATCCGATAACAGCAGAGAAGAAAAACGATCATATCTGGAGTTTCCGAAATCAAACAGAGACGTTCTCTATACCGTTGGAAAGATCAGAAAATTTTCTACAACTTCCATGTTGATCACTTCTCCCGATTCGGAAGTTAAATTAACCAAAAACAGACACGAACAGAAACTGTCCAAACTGCCAGACTGCGCAGAAACTACAATGTGCAACAGTTACATCTCTCAAACCATAATGGATATTAACTTGATTCTTGTGGCAATGAAAAGGTCTGGAAGTCTACTGTTTCCCATTAAATTGTCATAATTTTTGAAGTTACGAAATTAATTAAGGATAATTAACAAGACAGAGAGGTCTGAAAAACAGATTTGGTGAAACACAGATTTAACCAAAACAACTATTGCTTCAATAATTCCCAGATCTTAGACCCTAACTAAGAGAGTTGTAGTCATGCCCACAATTCTCAGCACTCATTACAAAGAACCAAATCACAAATATTTCATAAGAACAAATCAACTAACACATAGAGTTTCATACGCACACAAGACTCGACTCGACTCAACTTAGCGCTACTAGCGTCTCTTATTGCTAAGGGAATTTCCTAACCCTATGGAGCGGAATCCTTGAATGGTGGAGGTGTGAGAATCTCCTGGAATAGCTTTGGTTGGTTGAGTCTTGCTCGATATCCATCAATCTCTTGATCTGCTTGTGTGTTGGCACTCTTAGCTCTTGCCAAATCGCGTTCCAAACCATGGACTCTTCCCAGAAGTGCCCAAGACAATCTTGCTAGAGCTCTAAGAGCGGGCTGATCCACTTCGGGCATAGTCATAGCGACGTCACCTTCTTTAGTCACCACGCGAGGGTAGAATCTATGGACATCTCCTTCCATATCTTCATAGCGGCGACCATGGTAGTAGAGGTAGGCATGAGTAGCGGCATCTTCCATGCTCTCTTCCACGATCCCACGTGGAGCGGCGCTCTTGTGAACAGATTCCGTCTTGTAGGCTCTATGCTGTGCATCCCAAACCTTGATATTCAATTCTGTGGTCCAGTAGGTGTCTCGTAGAGGATGCGTGTGCTCCATGCTATAGTAGTTGAGAGTAGGTTGCAGGTCGGCGTAGTAGAGGTTCAGCATGTTGACGAGCGTTGTGTGGAAAAATGCATCTTCTTCTGGATACTTGGTATATTCCTCCTGGATCCATCCCATCCTCCTGGGCGGTTCACCTCTGGCGGGGGCTTCGGGTGCGGATGGTGCAACAGGCGGTGGAGGTGACGGAGTAGTAGGCGTCGGCGATGGAAGGATCTCTTCAACATCTTCCATGTACATAGCTTCCTCTTTACTTTCATTTTCTGGGGCGATCACCACGTCGTCTTCAGCTGGAATGTCCAAAGCTCGCGGTGGGTAGTAGCCTCCGGTGCTCATGCGTGCAGTTTTGCGACCACGAACCATCTTCTCCAATATAGATCAAGACAAAGTTAGATTTAGAATAGACTGAATATTTTTATAATAGAATAAGGGTAAGGGAAGCATAAAAATTTTAGCAGTTAGCAAGTTAAGGTGGAAAGCATGAATGAGGTGAGAAAAACATCTCTAGAATTTCTAGGTTTGCGTCCTACAGTCAACCTATGCTCTGATACCAATCTGTCACACCTAATTTTAAGGATAAAATTGAATGAACCAACTTATGTGCGCCCAGAGATCAATCACACACATAAGCGACAAATTACATAGTATCATCACAAGGTTCAATATATAACGAATAATATCACAGAGTCTTTACATAAATAGCAGCGGACTAATAATTATAATCTCTCGCGGAAGCTCCAATCCACAGGGAAGTAGTTGACTGGTGAACCACAATCCTAGTAATCCTCAGAAGAATCATCATAGTCATCTGTTACCCATCCGGGATTTTTATCCAAATATGAAAAATAAAGCAAGCGTAAGTACATGTCGTACTCAACAAGAATAACATGGGTTTATGAGGCTCAAATAAGGCTTGACACTGGTTGACAGCGGTTGCTTTTAATTGATCATATTTTAGCAATTTGAGTAGCACAATAGATTATACCAAGGAACAAGATTTGCATGATCATATAAACATGATAATTAATATGGAATAAACATCAACAGAAACTTCAAATAAATCAATATTAAATTAGTTAAGTTCCTGTAAGACGTCCAAGGCCGCTCGTGACCGTGAGCGCGGCTGATATATCAGTTTTACACTCTGCAGAGGTTGCACACTTTCACCATGAGTCGTGATTCCCATATGCCAAGGGTCATGACTCCCATGTCACCTCACCAAGGAAGTGCGGCAGGGTACACTATGAAGTCTTTCAAAAGCCTTCCTAACATGCCACTAATCAATCCAGGCGCAATGGCAAGGGGTGGTAGAGCCCTCCTTCTAGTGGCACACACACGCAGCAGTACACACAAAGACAGGAGCCGCAAAACAACCAGCTCGGCAAGGAACCTTTCAAGATTGACAACATAATAGAAAGTAACTTCATACTTGACTAAAGTCAGAGCCATATAACCCTCATGGTTGCGCTGTAAGTCCCGGTGTCATACTTACAGTTAAGTCCTTAGTCCATGTTGCTAAAAAGCATCTTTTAATCTTTATCTCATAATTAATTAATCAAGTTTATAAGATCATGGCATCATCAAGCGCTAGCATCACTACTTAAATGCAATCTCATATGTAACAAGGATCAAGTGATCAAAACTTAGGAATAAATACTATGGTTGCCAAGGTAGACACATGCATCATGAATTTAGTGATTAAGGTGAATAGGCAACAAGGATGGTCCATGCTATACTTGCCTTGATCAAAGTGCTCTGGAGAACTTGGATCCTCCGTGTACTCTTGATCACCAACGAATTGCTCACCGTCTGAACTCGATCATAAAATCACCACACAATCACCAAGGCAATCATACACGAAGCAAACAAGATCTATATTAGTAACAGTACACCAACGGTGAAAAAACAGATTTAAAAGTGTATAAAAATAATCTACGCGTCGTTACGATTCCAACGATATAAAGATCACGAAAATCGGAGTTCAAACGGAGAAGTTATGAAATAAACAAGTTTTATTTTAATAAAATAATAGATTAAATCTAATCTCGAATTTTAAAAGTTGAAAATATGAGTAACAGTAGCATCATTAGATAGATTACAAAATTACGAATCTAATGAGACTTGAACGGATCAAATCGGAGCTAAAACGAATAAAATATGGCCGAGATAAACTGAGTGGCAAATCTGTAATTATTGAAAACGCCTTTTGAATTAAAACCGAGGAAATACGTTTTCTAAATAGGAAAGCGTAATGTGAGAAATACGCCAAAGGATCGTGGGTTAGAACATTAAAAAGCTCAGGGGCTCTTCTGCAAAAGTGCCGGTCGAAAGGGTATCTCTCGCTGTGAGCCGTTGGATCGGTCGTGGACGGCGCAGGTAGCTCGGGAATAGAGGGGCGGCTCTGGTCGCCGGAGTCGGGCGGCGCTCGGCCGATTCCTCGCCGGCAAGATGGCCGAGGACGGCGTTTTCGGGGCTAGGAAACTCGGCACACCTCGGGACCTGGTCGGGAAGCAAGAGGAGTTCAAGCCGAACCTATCTATGGTTTCGTTGCCACAGAGGTAGCTCGGGGAGGATGCGGCGAGCTAGGTGGCGGAACTATGGTGGCGGCGAAGCTCGGCATCATGGCTATAGGGCACGAAACCGAGGGAGAAGGGGTCGGGAAGGTTCCTGACCTTGCTGCGAAGCTTGGAGTACAACCAATTTCGACGAAGAAATCTTCCCGAGGAGAAATCGACGGCGGTGGCGGAGCTCGGGGCGACGGCTAGGGCAAGATTGGAGGGCGTGGCTTGCTCGGGAACTTGTGGGGAGGGACGGCAGAGCTCGGCCGACCTATATAGGGGCGCGAGGGAGGCGTAGGAGATCCGGACTTCGGGAGATTCGGTGGTTAGGATACGGTCGGAGGCGGTAGTCGTGCTCGGTTCGGGCTCTGTCCGGAGGAAGGAGACTGCACTGTGCCGTGGCCCAGCGCGTCAGTGCCAGTAGGAGGGAAGGGGCGAGGGTCGCGGCTTCCTTTTACGGGCCGGTGGAGGCGTTCTCAGGACGGACTCGTCCGAGGATTCCGGCGGCGGTCGGTTGGACATCGAGTCCTGCTCGGACTCCAGAGGAAGGAAGGGGACGGCTCTGAGCAGCAGGCCCCGCATGGCAGCCAAAGAAAATGGGCGCCTGCGTGAGGGAGATAGGCCGGACTGCCGACGCTCGGGTGGCCTTCGGCCCACGCGGGCGAAAAAGGAAGAGGGAAGGTTTCCAAATACATTTGAATATTTCCAAATCTCAATAAAGTGCACATCAAACAAAAATATCATTGAGCAGCATGGATGCAACAAATCATGTTTCTACTTCCTATGATTTATTTTAATTGCTAAAAATTATTATTTGCTAGGTTAATATGCCAAACAATTGCATAATTAAATCAATTTGTCCCTACTTTAATAAAAGCAAATTTTAGGGTGTTACAATTGCTTAAGTCGTTGTGAAACATGATATAGTTGAATAATGAGAACTCGATCCCTGATGTTTTGTCTTTGGAGAATTTATTTCGAAAATTTAAATGATTGATTATTCCTCTCCTTTGTGGTAAAAATATTGTCCTACCAGAGCCATATATAGGATAGAAGCCTACTACATATAATACTTGTCTTTGTATTGAGTTTGGTCAACCTTTGTAACCCTTTCAAGAAATTTGTCATATTTTCGAATCAAGTGCCCATTCTACATAAGCATTACTCTAATCCGGAGTAATAGCGAATCATTCTATTGAAAATGTTTCTCTCCTACACTGGGAGAAAACACCAAAAATAATTATATAGCATAGTCACCAAATAATTGCTCCATGTTTCGTTAAAGTCTCTCAACTACTAAATTCAAAAGAGGTATGAGCTATGCAAAAGAAGAAGGGAGTATAAAAAATGGAGAAGTGCCCGAAGAAATTAAAACAATGGATACTCAGATACTTGCCTCCCTTGAAAAAAAAGAGAAAGAGATATCTTTGATTAAGCTTAGTTGTATAAAAGAGAGATTTATTTTTTTCAAGGAGCAAGGTAGAATTAGGTTCCACTATATTCCACCAAATAAAGCTTGATTCGATTATATGCCTCATTTCTCTGTGGATTCATTGTTTGACTTTACAATAAATACAATGCAAGTATATTTTCACATTTTACCTACCTGAGATCCACATAAGCTTTTTAGAAGTAGGATAAAGAAGGCAATTTCATTAATGCCTTGGTAAGGATACAAATATATCAGTGATTCGAGAGTACTACAAAAAGAGAAGGTAAAGCTAAGTTTATTTGCAAAATTATATATACCCTCTAATTGACTTAACTAAAGGAAGAGAGTGATCTGTTTTCAAGCTATTCTGTTCTTCAACTACTCAAAGATTCATGGTAGACACTTTGAATTCCATAGTACATGCATGACTAGACTAGTTTTATATAATGTACTCTCAAGTTATGTTTTAAATGCTCCATTATCTCTAAGAATCTTACATCTTAAAACCAACCTTTTTCTCGAGACGAGCAAAAGCCTAAGTGTGGGGGTAATTGTTGACACTTGTTATCATCCAAATTTTATTATCAATTATCCCTACATTAAACATGAATATCCAGTAGAATAGGGTTATTACTGATAGATTCCACGAGTTTTGGTGAATTGTCTATTTCCCAGGGAATTTTCCAGAAAAGCTTAAAAGAAGGATTAAAGAGCATAATTACCACAAAACCTAACCGCCAAGGAAACATCGTCACGAGAATACTAGAAGCATCTGGAACACACCCGAAGCACCGGAGCCCAAGACCCACCAGGGTGGGGCCGGCCGGTGCCCCCTAGGGTTACCTCCGTGCCGCCTTCTGGAGTCTTCCACCATCACCTACTAGAAGTCATCTGGGCCCTTGGTTAAGTCGGTTTGATCTAATGGCACGCGTGCATCCCACCTGCCTATAAATAGAGGGCCAGACCCCCCTGGAGGAGAGCCAGATCAAGAGATGAAGACCCTGAAGCATTAGATAGATATCCACTAGATCTAGACTAGCAATCAAGAGAGAGATTAGAGAAATAGAGAGATGAGTAGAGATTCGGAGGAGTCCCGGCCTGTCGGAGCTTCTTCGTAGCTGTGTTCGTCTGGATTCAGCTCCCTCGCCCGGAGTTGCGTTCTGAGGTACTTTTATATTCAACATCCTGATTCAAGTAAGCATTTGTTCTTGTTCGTTCTTAAGTTTACAACTCTATTTGAGTGCTTTGATCTTGGTAGCTCCTTGGTTGAAGTAGTAGTTTATAGTGTAGACATGGTGTCTGGGCTATAATTACTTGTGAATGTCCCCTGATTGGCCGGATAGTGGTAGATCACGTAGGTGACAGCTGCGTTGAGTCCTCTGTAGTCCACTTCCCGTTGATAGGATCGATAGGTGTATAAGTGTTTGGTAGGAGGGAACTCTGATTTCGCCTCTTATTCGTTTCACTGCCCGATTAGAACGATATTATTCAAAGTTTACCGGTTGTCGGATCTAGATAATCATTTGTTATCTCCTCATTCTTGACATTCTCTGGATTGATTATGTTATCGGCTTAAGAGCCAATAGACTTAGTCAGTATCACCTGCTGTTTCCTAGGGTTCGATATTAAAACCGGGATTGTCTGATGAAGTGCTACATCGGTGTTTTACCTGTGCACTTGCGGATACCTTGATATATTAATCTTTAATAGAGTACAGTTAATTTATACCAACAAGAACACGGTTTGCTTTGAACCTACCATAGGCACGAAAACTATTTGCTTTGCACTTCATGAAACACATAGGTGTCATCGGAGAAGGGGAACCTCGTTTGGATGAGTTTAGATGCGTTGTGAAACCAAGATGCTAGATAGGAGCACAGTTTGCTTTGAACCTACCATAGGCCCGAAAACTATTTGCTTCGCACATAAAACTCATAGGTGTCATCGGAAAGCGGAACATCGTTTGGAGGCGTTTGAATACACTGTGAAACCAAAAGCAAGATGGTAGCACGGTTTGCTTCGAACCTACCATAGGCACGAATACTATTTGCTTTGCACTCCATGAAACTCTTAGGTGTCATGGGAGAAGTGGAACCTCGTTTGAATGTGTTTCTATGTGTTGTGAACCCAGATGCAAGATAGGAGCACAGTTTGCATTGAACCTACCATATGCACGAAAACAACTTGCTTTGCACTCCATAAAACACATAGGTGTCATTGGAGATGTGGAACCTTGTTTGAATGAGTTTGGATGCGTTGCGAAACCAAGATGCAATATAGGAGTACGGTTTGCTTTGAACCTTCCATAGGCACGAAAACTATTTGCTTCACACTCCATGAAACTCATGGTGTCATGGGAGAAGTGGTACATCGTTTTGATGTGTTTGGATGCATTGTGAAACTATGATGCAAGATAGGAGCACGGTTTGCTTCGATCCAACCACAGGCATGAAAACTATTTGCTTTGCACTCCATGAAACTCATAGATGTCATGGGAGAAGTTGAAGCTCGTTTGGATGCATTTGAATGTGTTGTGAAGCCGAGATGCGTGATAGGACCACAGTTTGCATCGAACCAACCATAGGAACGAAAACAACTTTCTTTGCACTCCATCAAACACATATGTGTCATTGGAGAAGTGGAATCTCATTTGAATGAGTTTGGATGCGTTGTGAAACCAGGGTGCAAGATAGGTGCATGGTTTGCTATGAACCTACCATAGGCATGAAATCTATTTGCTTCATACTCCATGAAACTCATAGGTGTCATGAGAGAAGTGGAATCTCATTTCGATGCATTTGGATGTGTTGTGAGAACAAGATGCAAGATAGGAACACGGTTTGCTTCGAACCAACCACAGGCACAAAAACTATTTGCTTGCACTCCATGAAACACACAGATGTCATGGGAGAAGTGAAACCTCATTTGGATGTGTTTTGATGCGTTGTGAAACCAAAATGCAAGATATGAGCACGGTTTGCTTGGAACCTACCATAGGCACGAAAAATATTTGCTTTGCACTCCACTAAACTCATAGGTGTCGTGGGAAAAGTGGAACCTCATTTGGATGCGTTTGGATGTGTTGTGAAGCCAAGATGCAAGATAGCAACACGGTTTGCTTTGAACCTACCATAGGCACGAAAACTATTTGCTTCGCACTCCACGAAACATAACGGTGTGATTGGAGAAGTGGAACCACGTTTGAATGAGTTTGGATATGTTGTGAAACTAAGATGTAAGATAACAGCACGGTTTGCTTTGAACCTACCATAGGCATGAAAACTATTTGCTTTGCACTCCATGAAACACATAGGTGTCATGGGAGAAGGGGAACCTCGTTTGGATGAGTTCGGACGCGTTGTGAAACCAAGATGCAAGATAAGAGCATGGTTTTCTTTGAAGCTACCATAGGCACGAAAACTATTTGCTTTGCACTCCATGAAACACATAGGTGTCATGGGAGAATGAGAACCACATTTGCATGAGTTTAGATGCGTTGTGAAACTAAGATGCAAGATAGGAGCACAGTTTGCTTTGAACCTACCATAGGCACGAAAACTATTTGCTTCGCACTTCACAAAACTCATTGGTGTCATGGGAAAAGCGGAACAGATGCGTTTGAATGCATTGTGAAACCAAATGCTAGATGAGAGCACGGTTTGCTTCGAACCTACCATAGGCACGAATACTATTTGCTTTCCACTCCATGAAACTCTTAGGTGTCATGCGAGAAGTGGAACCTTGTTTGAATGCGTTTGGATGTGTTGTGAACCAAGATGCAAGATAGGAGCACAGTTTGCATTGAACCTACCATAGGCATGAAAACAACTTGCTTTCCACTCCATCAAACACATAGGTGTCATTAGAGACGTGGAACCTCGTTTGAATGAGTTTGGATGCGTTGTGAAACCAAGATGAAATATAGCAGCATCGTTTGCTTTGAACCTACCATAGGCACGAAAACTATTTGCTTCACACTCCATGAAACTCATAGGTGTCACGGGAGAAGTGGAACGTCGTTTCGATGCGTTTGGATGCATTGTGAAACTAAGATGCAAGATAGGAGCACGATTTGCTTCGAACCAACCATAGTCACGAAAACTATTTGCTTTGCACTCCATGAAACACATCCATGTCATTGGTGAAGTGGAACCACGTTTGGATGAGTTTGGATGCATTGTGAAACTAAGATGCAAGATAAGAGCATGGTTTGTTTTGAACCTACCGTAGGCATGAAAACTATTTGCTTTGCACTCCATGAAACACATAGGTGTCATGGGAGAAGGGGAACCTCGTTTGGATGAGTTCGGACGCGTTGTGAAACCAAGATGCAAGATAAGAGCACGGTTTGCTTTGAAGCTACCATAGTCCCGAGAACTATTTGCTTTGCACTCCATGAAACACATAGGTGTCATGGGCGAAGGGGAACCACGTTTGGATGAGTTTAGATGCGTTGTGAAACCAAGATGCAAGATATGAGCATGGTTTGCTTTGAACCTACTATAGGCATGAAAACTATTTGCTTTGCACTCCATGAAACACATTGGTGTCATGGGAGAAGGGAAACCACATTTGGATGAGTTTAGATGCGTTGTGAAACCAAGATGCAAGATAGGAGCACGGTTTGCTTTGAACCTACCATAGGCACGAAAACTATTTGCTTCGCACTCCACAAAACTCATAGGTGTCATGAGAAAAGCGGAACATCGTTTGGATGCGATTGAATACATTGTGAAACCAAATGCAAGATGTGAGCACGGTTTGCTTCGAACCTACCACAGGCAAGAATAATATTTGCTTTGCACTCCATGAAGCTCTTAGGTGTCATGGGAGAAGTGGAACCTCATTTGAATGTGTTGTGTAACACCCAAATATTTGCATCATTTTAAAATAGGGGAAATTGATTTAATTTTGCAATTATTGCTTATTCAAATATAGGGCAAATAATAAATTTTCACAAAAATAAAATTCAACTCTAGGGCAAACTCATGTTGTTGCATACATGCTGGAGCACTGTTTTTGATGTGATGCTTGAATTTTATTTGAATTCCCAAACATTCAAAACCTCATTTCAAATCCATTGGAAAACTAATTAAAAAAATAGAAGGAATAGAAGGGCAGCCCCCTCTCCTCCCCGGCCTGCTCCCTCCCTCTTCTTTCTGTTGGGCCGAAGCCAGCGCGCCGGCCCACCTAGCAAGCCAACCCAGCCGCAGCAGCGCAGTGCCCCCTTTCCTCCTCTGCAGCTGACTAGCGGGGCCCACGCGTCAGCCCTTTCCCCTTCCTCCTTCTTCCTCTGGGTGCGAAGCAGAGCACTGCCGCCGCCGAGCCGCGCGCGTGGCTCCCCTCTTGTCCCCCTGCAGCCACTGCCAGCCGGACCCACAGCCTTGTGCCGCGGCTATGCGGGCCCCACCGCCGCGTCGCCCCCTGTTCCTATTTCCCCGCGCGGACGGACTCCGGGCGCAAGAACGGCCGCACCGAAATCGTCGGAGAGAGGGACTCCGAGTCCAATCCCCTATTTCCCCGCGCCCAGGACCTTATAAGCTGTGTCGAGCCCCCTCGTAGCCGCCACGCAACCCCGGCCGCCTCTTCGCGCCGCCATTGCCGAGCTTCCGCCATTACCGAGTAGCCGCCGCCGCGAGCAATTAGCTTGATTCGTCGCCAAATCCATTCCGGTAAGCCTTTGAGGAGTTTCGCCGTGATCTTGTGAAGTCCCCGAGCTCTTTTCCCCTTCGATTTGTGCACTGACATGCCCTCGCCGCCGTCCAGGGAGCCGCCGTCCGCCTGTGCCTGTCCCGAGCCGCCACGGAGCCGTCAACGACCGTCGCCTTCGCCCTAGGTGAGCTCGCGCGGTTCCCCTCTCTCTCCCGAGCCCTTTCCCGTGCCGAATGGTGCACTGCAGCGCCGTTTCGCCCTCGCCGGCGAACTTCCGGCCATGGCGCCGCCGCGACCGGCTCTGTTTCCGGCCGGCCGCCGCCCTCATCCCCTCCCCTTTTAATCTGGACCGTCGGTTTTCAAACAGACGGCCTGCAGAGGCCGATACCCCTTCGGCCGGCTGATTTGCAAAAACCCCCTGCTGTTCTTAATGTACAAACCCGCAGTCCCTTGGCGTACTCAGTAGATTACGTTTTCACACTTAGAAGGTGTATTCCCTCTCGGTAATTAGAAAACCCTATTTTCTGAAATTACAGTTTTGCCCCTGCTCTTATACTGGCTATAATTTCCACGTTTTAGATCCGATTTGAGTGATTCAAATTAAGTTGGATTCGTAATTTCAAGATCTATCTAATAGTACTACTGTTGTTTATATTTTCAACTTTTAAAATTCGAGTTTAGATTTAATTAATTATTATTCTATTGCCAGGCTTGTTTAATTCATAACTTCCTCGTTTTAAATCCGATTTACGCAAACTTTATATTGATGTGATCGTAGCGACGAGTAGATTAGTTTTCTGAACTTTTTAATTTATTTTCTCTCTGTTGGTGTACTGTTCTAATTAAAACTCTTGTTTGTATGCATGATTGCCCCTGTATGCATGTGTGTTGATATGATGGATCGAGTATAGACGGTGAGCTTTACGTGGGTGATCAAGATCAGTACTTCGACAACCCGGATCACCAGGAGTTTGCTGATCAAGGCAAGTATTAGCATGGATCATCCTTGTTGTCCTATTCATCACATAATTAAATACATGTGCATGTGTCTACCTTGTTAACCATAGGTTGTCACACCCAATTTTAAGGATAAAATGGGATGCATAATCTTATGTGCGCCCAGAGATCAGTCACACACATAAGCCAACAAATTGCATAAATTGTATCATAACCAATGTTTAATACATAGCGAATATATCAAAGTCATTACACAGCGGAAAAATAAAGATAACTCTCGCGGAAGCTCCATAGCACAGGGACGTCGACTGGTGAAGCACAAGTCTAGTAGTCCTCTGGGTAGTCCTCATCACTATCACCATCTGTTACCCATCCGGGATTTTTAACCAAGTAATGAAAAATAAACAAGCGTAAGTACATGTCGTACTCAACAAGACTAGCATAGGTTCATGAGGCTCAAAAGGATTGACACGGTTTAACAGCAGGTTGCTTTTAGTTAATCATCTTTTATGCAGTTGGATAGCAACAAGTTATTAAGCCCTTTCCCATGATCAGAGTAAACACAATTAATGAGTAGCAATAAATAGATTAGCAACAAGTAAACATCACCCTGTAAGATAACTACTCCGTGAGTTTTCCGGGCCACTCGTGACCGTGAGCGCGGCTAGTATACCAGTTTTACACTCTGCAGAGGTTGTGCACTTTCACTATGAGCCGTGATTCCCATCTGCTCGGGTTAATTACTCCCATAACACTACCAAGGTGAGAGAGCAGGGTTTCACTATGAAGCCTTTTAAAGGTTCGTCTAACATGTTAGGGCCGCGAGGTTTCCTCGGCAAGCAGATGTAGAGCCCCCCTTCCATATGGCACAAGGTCACGCAGGTTATACACATATGGACAGAGGCCGCACTATACCCGAGTCGTCAAAGCCCCTCTTGCGCCTTTCGGTAACCTCTAACAAGCTAGAAAAGGTCCTCATACTGAGCTAAAACCAGAGCCATATAGCCCTCATAGTTGCACTGTAAGTCCCAGCTTTTGCTGACAGATCATTACCAAGGGGGAAGGATATGGTGCATCACAAAACTATGCTCCAATCCCCTAGCTCCATGTTGCTAAAAAGGCATCTTTTAATCCTTATTGCATATTCAATTAATCAGTTTACATGATCATGATATCCATAACGCACTAGCATCAATTACCTCATGCATAATCCCATAGGTTGCAAGGAACAGGATAACAAAACTAGGAAGTAACTATGGTTAACAAGGAAGACACATGCAAATGCAATTATTTATTTGGTGAATAGGACAACAAGGATGATCCATGCTAATACTTGCCTTGATCAGCAAACTCCTGGTGATCCGGGTTATCGCAGTACTGATCTTGATCACCCACGTAAGGCTCACCGTCTATGCTCGATCCATCATAACAACACACACGCATACAGGGGCAATCATGCATACAAACAAGAGTTTTCATTAGAACAGTACACCAAAAGAGAGAAAATAAATTAAAAAGGTTATAAAACAAATCTGCGCGTTGCTACGATCAGATCGATATAAAGTTTGCGCAAATCGGATTTAAAACGAGGAAGATATGACTTTTACAAGATTTATAATAGAATAATAATAGATTAAATATAATCTCAAATTTTAAAAGTTAATAACATATGAAACAGTGGTACCATCAGATAGATTATGAAATTACGAATCTAACGCAATTTGAATCGTTCAAATCGGAGCTAAAACGTGGAAATTATAAATGAAACAATTTTGGATTCAAATCTGAAAACACATTTTCATATATACCGAAAATAAATACGCCTTCAAACGTAATCTACTGAATACGCTAAGGGCTGCGGGCTAAGCATTAAAAACTGCAGGGGGTTATTCGCAAAAACACCGGCCGAATCGGTATGGGCTGCTCTTCGGCCGTCCGATTCAAAATCGGCGGATGAGATTAACAGAGAGGAGGGGTGGCGGTGCTCTCGGTCGGAAAACAGAGCCGACCGTGGCGGCGCCATGGCCGGAGGGCCGCCTGAGAAGGCGAACTCAGCCTTCGGTGCATGAAATAGGTCGGGAAGGGTACCCATAGATCGGGGAGAGTATCGCAAGCTCACCTAGGGTGATGGGAAGGTCGGAAATCGACTCGGAGATAGCTCGCGGCGTGATCCGGCGGACGGTGGATCTCTGCAACGGCGGCGGAGGTGTGTCAGTGCACAAATCGAAGGGGGAAAGTGCTCGGGAACTTCACAAGATCACAGCGAAGCTCCTCAAAGGCTTACCGAGAGGAAATTGGTGGCGAATCGAGCTAATTGCTCGCGGCGGCGGCTGCTCGGTTCTCGCGGGAGCTCGGCAATGGCGGCGAGAGGAGGCGGCTAGGGTTAGGTGACGGCTACGGGGGGTGTGGCGCTGCTTAAATACTCCCGAGGTGTGACGACAATCTCAGAGATTGAAACAAACTCGGCGAGCGGAGAAATCGGCTTCGGCCGTTTCTTCTCTGCTTCGGACTCTCGGCGCGGCGACGAACTCAGCTTCGGCCGTTTTCTTTCTTGCCCGCGTCGGACTCTCGGCGAGCAGCAGAGGGAAACAGGGGAGGGGCTGTTCTGGGGGTCCCACTGGTCGGTAGCACCGAGCGCTGGGGTCGGGCTGGCAGTCACGGCAGAGGGACGCTTCGCGCGCGCGTGCTCGGCCGCGGCAGATGAACACGGCAGCGGCGTCTCTGTTCGCGCGGCGAGGGAGGTGGAGAAAGAAGGGCTGACCCATGGGTCCCACTCGACAGTCAGAGGGGGTAAGGGGAAGGGAGGGAGCAGATCGGCCGAGCTGTCCTCGGGCCATCCGACCTAGGCCTGCTGGGGCCAGGGAGTGGAAAACAGGCCAAGCTGCTGCTCGGGCCAGAAAGGAGAGGGGAAGGGCTCTGCTCTATTTTCTTTTTCCATTTTTCAAAAGGATTTTCAAATTGGGTTTTGAAATATTTGAGAAACTCAAATAAGCTACAACAGTATAAAGAAGAAATGCTCCAGTATGAATGCATCATACATGTGTATGACCTAGGTTTGATTTTATATTTGAGAAAAATTATTATTTCCCTATATTGGAATGATCAACTAATTGCATAATTAAATAAATTCCCACTATTTAAAAGAATGCAATTTTTCAGGTGTTACAACTCTACCCCCCTTAAAAATAATCTCGTCCTCGAGATTCAGTTGGTGCTTACTCAAACAACTCCGGGTACTTTTCTCTGAGATCTTCCTCTCTTTCCCAAGTAGCTTCTTCCTCAGAATACCGATGCCACTGCACCTTGCACATCTTTATAACTCGACTTCTTGTAACTCTTTCTGCGGTTTCCAAAATTTTCACTGGATGTTCCTCATAAGTGAGACCCTTCTTGAAAACTATTTCCTCGACAGGAACCTGCTCTTCCGGTACTCTCAAACACTTTCTCAACTGAGATATGTGGAACACATCATGCACACCGGACAAACTTTCCAGAAGTTCTGGCTGATATGCCACTTCTCCACGTCTCTCCAAGATCTTGAAAGGACCAATATACCTTGGTGCCAATTTTCCTTTGCTGTTGAACCTTTTCACACTCCTCATCGGGGACACTTTAAGATATACATAGTCTCCTACATTAAAAGCTAGTTCTCTTCTCCGTGTATCCGCATAGCTCTTCTGTCTAGATTGTGCTATTCTCAAGTTCTCTCTTATTGTCTGGACTTGCTCCTCTGCGTCTCTCAACACATCCGGTCCAAACACTTGACTTTCCCCAGTTTGATTCCAAAACAAGGGTGTCCTGCACTTGCGTCCATACAATGCTTCGAAGGGTGCCATCTTGAGACTCTTTCTGGTAACTATTATTATAAGAGAACTCCGCATACGGCAGACTCTTATCCCAACTTGTTCCATACTGTAAAGCACAAGCTCTCAACATATCTTCCAAAATCTGATTAATCCGTTCAGTTTGACCGTCAGTTTGAGGGTGATATGCAAAACTGAAATTCAACCGTGTTCCCAATGATTTATGCACTTGTTGCCAAAACTGTGAGGTGTACTGCGTACCCCTATCGGACACTATCTTCTTTGGAACTCCATGTAGACACACAATCCTTTCCATATACAACTCTGCAAGTCTTGCTCCGGTATAGGTGGTCTTGACGGGGAGGAAATGAGCAACTTTAGTCAGTCGATCCACAATTACCCAGATTGAATCATAACCTCTCTGAGTACGTGGCAATCCAACTATGAAGTCCATACCGACTTCTTCCCACTTCCACTCAGGTATCTTTAGTGGTTGTAGCAATCCTGCAGGCCTCTGGTGTTCAGCTTTAACTCTCTGACAGGTATCACAGATAGCCACATATTCTGCTACATCACGCTTCAGTCCAACCCACCAATATTTTTCCTTCAGGTCCAAATACATCTTGGTACTTCCTGGGTGTATAGAATATGCTGACTCATGAGCTTCACGCAGTATAGCGTCTCGGATGGATTTCACTTCAGGTACACAAAGTCTCTTCCCAAACCATAAGGTTCCATTCTCATCTAGCCTGAATCCGGGTGATTTTCCAACCACAATGTTCTCTGCTATTTCTTTGAGCTTCTCATCTTCCAACTAAGCCTTTCGTATCTCTTGCTCTAGTGTGGGTTCAACCTCCATCTCAACAGCATTGATCACAATTCCCAAGTTGACACGCTCCATCTCTGCACACAACTCTGCTGGAATAGTGGTTGTTCGAATCTCATTAGCATAACTTTTTCTACTAAGAGCATCGGCCACAACATTTGCTTTGCCTGGATGATAATGCACTTCCAAGTCATAATCCTTTATCAATTCCAACCAACGACGTTGCCTCAAATTCAACTCTAACTGGGTGAAGATATACTTCAAACTCTTATGATCTGTATAGATGTCACACTTATGACCAATCAGATAATGCCTCCATAACTTCAGAGCGTGAACCACAGCTGCTAGCTCCAAATCATGAGTAGGATAATTCAACTCATGCTTCCTCAACTGTCTCGATGCATATGCTACGACTCTTCCTTCTTGCATGAGAACACAACCAAGACCTAGGCGGGAAGCATCACAATAGATAGAGAACTTCTTACTTAGGTCCGGCAAAACCAACACTGGCGCTGTTGTCAATCTCTTCTTCAATTCTTCGAAACTAGCTTGACACTTCTCAGACCACACAAACTTGGCATTCTTCTCTAGCAAGGAAGTCATTGGCTTCGCAAACTTGGAGAATCATTCAATGAATCTTCGGTAGTAACCAGCTAAACCAAGAAAACTACGAATGCTAGTCACATCAGTTGGCGACTTCCAATTCAACACGTCTGCCACCTTGCTTGGGTCTACAGAAATTCCACCATTGGACACAATATGTCCTAGAAAAGCAACTTCTCTTAACCAGAACTCGCACTTACTTCGCTTGGCATACAGCTTATGTTCCCTGAGCTTCTGCAAAACCAATGTCAGATGTTCGGCATGCTCTTCTTCATTCTTGGAGTAGATCAAGATATCATCAATGAACACCACAACAAACTTATCCAAGAATTCCATGAATACCTTGTTCATCAGATACATGAAGTAGGCAAGTGCATTAGTTAAACCAAAGGACATTACCGTATACTCATACAATCCATACCGAGTAATGAATGCAGTCTTAGGTATGTCAGAGTCGCGAATCTTCAACTGATGATAACCTGAACGGAGATCAATCTTGGAAAACACACAAGCACCTCTTAACTGATCAAATAAGTCATTAATTCTAGGCAACGGATACTTGTTCTTAATGGTGACCTCATTCAGTGACCGATAATCAACACACATCCTTTGACTACCATCTTTCTTATCAACAAAAATAACCGGGGCTCCCCAAGGTGAAGAACTAGGACGAATGAAACCTTTTTCTGATAGTTCTTTGATTTGTTTCTTAAGTTCTTCTAATTCTTTAACTCCCATTCTATATGGACGTTTAGCTATAGGTGCAGTACCAGGTAACAACTCAATGATAAATTCAATGTCACGGTCAGGCGGCATACCTGGTAACTCATCTGGAAACACATCTTCAAACTCATCCACCACTGAGTTATCCGGCTGCACTTCTTCTCTGAGCTGATGTACTGTGGCTTTTTGTTGAACTTGCAAAGCAACCTCAATTCTGACCTCATCTCCCTTCTGGGTAGTGATGGTCACGACCTTCTCCTTGCACTTTATATTAATGTCGTTCTTCATCATCCAGTCCATACCCAGGATAAGATCAATTCCGGCAGTATTTAGCACAGTAGGGGTTATCTCAAATTCTATCTCCCTTAATGAGACAGTAATCGGGAGACACTGAAGAGTAGCTTGCATAACACCACCCGGAGAAGAAACCATAATAGGATGTTTCATGACACTAAGGGGAATACCATGCTTTCTAACAAATGTGTGTGAAATGAAAGTATGCGAAGCACCAGAGTCAAAAAGAACTGTAGCGGGGATGGAGTCGATATTGAACGTACCCATCATGACCTCTGGAGTCTCCTGTGCCGTATCAATCGACACATGGTTCACCTTCCCGGTGCGAGGTGGCACTCTCTGCTGGTTGTTCTGCTTCTGGGAGGCTTGGGGATTCTGCTTCTCAGGAGAATTGTAGGACAAGTGTCCTTTGCCACAGCGGAAACACTTGTTGGGGGCACCATTCTTCACTGGGATGTTGTTGGGAGCAGTCAGTTGTGGCGCCTGATTACCACCTTGTTGCTGGTACTGAGAACGCTGCTGGTTCTGGGAACGTTGTTGATTCTGGAAATTGTTCTTGAATCCAGACTGTCCCTGCAAACGTTGTTGCTGCTGAGGCTGCTGCTGGTTGTCACGAAAGCGGCTGTTGCTTCCAGACGACTGCCCTTGAAACTTCCTCTTCTTCTTCTTCTCATCTATCTCACGGCGCTTGCTCTCGATGATCAAAGCTTTGTCCACTAACTGTTGGAAGTTGGCGAAAGTGCGGGAGAGCAACTGGTACTGGAGATGATCATTCAGTCCTTCCAAGAAAAGCTCTGGCTTCTTGGCATCATCTTCAACCTCTTTTGGAGCATACCGCGACAATTGGATGAACTTGTCACGGTACTCGGCAACTAGCATTCCTCCCTGCTTCAGAGAAAGAAACTCCTTCTTCTTCAGCTTCATCAACCCTGCAGGCACATGATGATTGCGAAACCCCTCACGGAATTGCCGCCAAGAGATGGGGTCGGCACGTCCAAAATGGAAAGACTCCCACCAATCCAGAGCAGCTCCCTGCAACTGCCTAGATGCATAGAGAACCTTCTCGACGTCGTTGCATTGGGCGATCTCCAGCTGCCTTTCTATTGCACGCAGCCAATCATCAGCTTGGAGAGGATCGCTGGAATGATCGAAGGTGGGCGGGCGTCCCTTCAAGAATTCACTTCTCTTGTCACGGGGTGGTGGAGGTGGGTTCCCATTGCCATTGTTTCGCTGCAGCAGTTGAATGTTCTGGGCCATCTGCTGCATCAGTTGTGTTTGCATCATCATCAGCTGCTCCATGTTAGGCTGTGGTGGAGGTGGTGGTGGATTAGCATTTTCTTCAGAGGTACCATCACCCCTTGGGTTCCTCCTGGTGTGGGCCATCTGCTGTTTAAATCATTGAAGTAAGGTTTAGAATTCTTTTCCATTATAATAACACTTAAAAGACTAGAACAGGAAATTCCGGGCGCGATCCAACAACGGTAGAGTAGAAAAACAGTCATATCTGGAGTTCCCGAAGTCAAACAGAGACATGCTATACATGGTTGGAAAGCACGAGAAAAACTCTACAACTTTTATTCAGACCATCTCTCCAGATTCTGTCGTTAAGTTTATCAAAAATAGATTTAATTTGAAACCGTTTTAGGGTAACAGACAGCGCAGAAACTTTGACTTATGACATTTGTTTCTCCCAGACCGTAACTGATATTGAGATGATTCTTGCGGCCAAAGAAAACTACAGAAGTCTAGTTTTTCACAAAAATTTCTCATGATTTTTGGTCGTATATAATTAAATAGAAAAAATAACTAAGGCAGAGAGGTCGGAAAAACAGCACTGCTGGAAACTGAGATAATCAACCCAAACTATTATGCATTAATTCAAACCTATATAAAGAGATTTGCGGACATGCCCACAATCTCAGCACTCATTACAAACTCCAAATCAAGCATTGTTCATAAGGAAAAGCAATCTAGCACAAAAGTTCACAAGACACGAACTAGACTCGACTTGACTCAACTTGCGCTACTAACGTCTTCTGCTTCTAACTGGGGGTAACTCCTCTAGGGGTCGATGTCGGTGCGGGTGTGAGCATCTCCATGGTCTCCTCGGTTCCTTGGCGGCGATTCAGCTGGACACCTTGGTGATGGCAGAGGGGGTCCAACACCGAGTTGCCTGTTCAACTCATTCACCGCCCGACTGAGCTTGTAGTTAGCTTCAGTCCTGGTGTTCAGCTCATCCAATGTCTGGTCCAGAAAAGTGTTGGTCTGAGCCAAACATTCCAAGGCAGCATGGAGTCGGGCGTTCACTTCTCCAAGTGGACCGGCGATACTGCAGTTAGCTTGGCCACTCTGATGGCGGGGAAGGTAGCGGTGCATCTCCCACTTGATGATGTCCCAATTCTCATGGCGGTGCACCATAAGAGCTTGTCGTGCGACATCCTTGATGGCGGCAGCTTTGGAGAGTCGAATGGAGACAGCATAGTGGATATTCTTCACCTGGCTTCCCTCCTTGATGTACACCCTCGTCTCATAGTAGTCGGCGTAGTCAGGGTGCTTCCAGTGCTCCGTCTTGTACAGCACCGAGGCGTTGGGGTAGAAGCGGCGCACCAAGTCGAGAAGCAGCGGGTGGTAGTAGTCATCACCATGATGATCATAGTGAATCATTCCCACCCAGGGTTTTCCACCTTGGTCTCCATCATCGTTGCCATCGTCTTCGGGGTCATCGGAGTCATCCGAGTTGCCTCCATCATCTCTGTCATCAGGGTCGCCAGCACAATCCTGGTCACCCTGCGGCTCCACCTTCTCGGGTTCATCTTTCTGAGGGTCCTCCATAGGTACGTCTTCAGAGATGTCTTCCAAGGGCTCTTCACTGGACTCCTCTGCGGGCACCTCCTGCTGGGGCTCCTCCACTGGTACGTCTTCCACGGGTACCTCTGGTCGGGAAACACGTCCGCCAGAGATGAAGCGCTGCAGGTACCTCTTAGGTGGCATGACACGCTTGCGAGCAGTGCGCTTAAGGTTGGCCATCTACAAGAATTAAGATTAAGTCAAAATTTTGCAATGGACAAGGGTAGGATATCAGCAAAAACTTGTAGCAAATTAATATAACAAGTAAAAAGAGATAGTAAAGCTAAGGGCTATCCAGTGCTAACTAGGCTTGCGTCCTACAGTCAACACGGCTCTGATACCAATTTGTCACACCCAATTTTAAGGATAAAATGGGATGCATAATCTTATGTGCGCCCAGAGATCAGTCACACACATAAGCCACCAAATTGTATAAATTGTATCATAACCAATATTTAATACATAGCGAATATATCAAAGTCATTATACAGCGGAAAAATAAAGATAACTCTCACGGAAGCTCCATAGCACAGGGACGTCGACTGGTGAAGCACAAGTCTAGTAGTCCTCTGGGTAGTCCTCATCACTATCACCATCTGTTACCCATCCGGGATTTTTAACCAAGTAATGAAAAATAAACAAGCGTAAGTACATGTCGTACTCAACAAGACTAGCATAGGTTCATGAGGCTCAAAAGGATTGACACGGTTTAACAGCAGGTTGCTTTTAGTTAATCATCTTTTATGCAGTTGGATAGCAACAAGTTATTAAGCCCTTTCTCATGATCAGAGTAAACACAATTAATGAGTAGCAATAAATAGATTAGCAACAAGTAAACATCACCCTGTAAGATAACTACTCCGTGAGTTTTCCGGGCCACTCGTGACCGTGAGCGCGGCTAGTATACCAGTTTTACACTCTGCAGAGGTTGTGCACTTTCACTATGAGCCGTGATTCCCATCTGCTCGGGTTAATTACTCCCATAACACTACCAAGGTGAGAGAGCAGGGTTTCACTATGAAGCCTTTCAAAGGTTCGTCTAACATGTTAGGGCCGCGAGGTTTCCTCGGCAAGCAGATGTAGAGCCCCCCTTCCATATGGCACAAGGTCACGCAGGTTATACACATATGGACAGAGGCCGCACTATACCCGAGTCGTCAAAGCCCCTCTTGCGCCTTTCGGTAACCTCTAACAAGCTAGAAAAGGTCCTCATACTGAGCTAAAACCAGAGCCATATAGCCCTCATAGTTGCACTATAAGTCCCAGCTTTTGCTGACAGATCATTACCAAGGGGGAAGGATATGGTGCATCACAAAACTATGCTCCAATCCCCTAGCTCCATGTTGCTAAAAAGGCATCTTTTAATCCTTATTGCATATTCAATTAATCAGTTTACATGATCATGATATCCATAACGCACTAGCATCAATTACCTCATGCATAATCCCATAGGTTGCAAGGAACAGGATAACAAAACTAGGAAGTAACTATGGTTAACAAGGAAGACACATGCAAATGCAATTATTTATTTGGTGAATAGAACAACAAGGATGATCCATGCTAATAATTGCCTTGATCAGCAAACTCCTGGTGATCCGGGTTATCGCAGTACTGATCTTGATCACCCACGTAAGGCTCACCGTCTATGCTCGATCCATCATAACAACACACACGCATACAGGGGCAATCATGCATACAAACAAGAGTTTTCATTAGAACAGTACACCAATAGAGAGAAAATAAATTAAAAAGGTTATAAAACAAATCTACGCGTTGCTACGATCACATCGATATAAAGTTTGCGCAAATCGGATTTAAAACGAGGAAGATATGACTTTTACAAGATTTATAATAGAATAATAATAGATTAAATATAATCTCAAATTTTAAAAGTTAATAACATATGAAACAGTGGTACCATCAGATAGATTATGAAATTACGAATCTAACGCAATTTGAATCGTTCAAATCGGAGCTAAAACGTGGAAATTATAAATGAAACAATTTTGGATTCAAATCTGAAAACACATTTTCATATATACCGAAAATAAATACGCCTTCAAACGTAATCTACTGAATACGCTAAGGGCTGCGGGCTAAGCATTAAAAACTACAGGGGGTTATTCGCAAAAACACCGGCCGAATCGGTATGGGCTGCTCTTCGGCCGTCCGATTCAAAATCGGTGGATGAGATTAACAGAGAGGAGGGGTGGCGGTGCTCTCGGTCGGAAAACAGAGCCGACCGCGGCGGCGCCATGGCCGGAGGGCCGCCTGAGAAGGCGAACTCAGCCTTCAGTGCATGAAATAGGTCGGGAAGGGTACCCATAGATCGGGGAGAGTATCGCAAGCTCACCTAGGGTGATGGGAAGGTCGGAAATCGACTCGGAGATAGCTCGCGGCGTGATCCGGCGGACGGTGGATCTCTGCAATGGCGGCGGAGGTGTGTCAGTGCACAAATTGAAGGGGGAAAGTGCTCGGAAACTTCACAAGATCACAGCGAAGCTCCTCAAAGGCTTACCGAGAGGAAATTGGTGGCGAATCGAGCTAATTGCTCGCGGCGGCGGCTGCTCGGTTCTCGCGGGAGCTCGGCAATGGCGGCGAGAGGAGGCGGCTAGGGTTAGGTGACGGCTACGGGGGGGTGTGGCGCTGCTTAAATACTCCTGAGGTGTGACGACAATCTCGGAGATTGAAACAAACTCGGCGAGCGGAGAAATCGGCTTCGGCCGTTTCTTCTCTGCTTCGGACTCTCGGCGCGGCGACGAACTCGGCTTCGGCCGTTTTCTTTCTTGCTCGCGTCGGACTCTCGGCGAGCAGCAGAGGGAAACAGGGGAGGGGCTGTCCTGGGGGTCCCACTGATCGGTAGCACCGAGCGCTGGGGTCGGGCTGGCAGTCACGGCAGAGGGACGCTTCGCGCGCGCGTGCTCGGCCGCGGCGGATGAACATGGTAGCGGCGTCTCTGTTCGCGCGGCGAGAGAGGTGGAGAAAGAAGGGCTGACCCGTGGGTCCCACTCGACAATCAAAGGGGGTAAGGGGAAGGGAGGGAGCAGATCGGCCGAGCTGTCCTCGGGCCATCCGACCTGGGCCTGCTGGGGCCAGGGAGTGGAAAACAGGCCAAGCTGCTGCTCGGGCCAGAAAGGAGAGGGGAAGGGCTCTGCTCTATTTTCTTTTTCTATTTTCCAAAAGGATTTTCAAATTGGGTTTTGAAATATTTGAGAAACTCAAATAAGCTACAACAGTATAAAGAAGAAATGCTCCAGCATGAATGCATCATACATGTGTATGACCTAGGTTTGATTTTATATTTGAGAAAAATTATTATTTCCCTATATTGGAATGATCAACTAATTGCATAATTAAATAAATTCCCACTATTTAAAAGAATGCAATTTTTCGGGTGTTACATAGGTGCTCCCAAGTTTTGCTATCGTGTTCCTTGTCACCTATGAGTTTATGCACTGGGTAATTGATGCTAGCGCACTATTGAAATCATGATCATGTAAACTTGATTAATTGAATATGCAATAAAGATTAAAAGACGCCTTTTTAGCAACATGGAACTAGGGGATTGGAGCATAGTTTTTGTGATGCTCTAAATCCTTTACCCTTGGTAATGATCTGTCAGCAAAAGCTGGGACATACAGTGCAACTATGAGGGCTACATGGCTCTGTTTTTAGTCAAGTATGAGCACTTTTTCTAGCTTGTTAGAGGTTACCGAAAGGTGTGATGGGACCTGACGACTCGGGTATAGTGCGGCTCCTGTCCGAGTGTGTATAACCTGCGTGACCTTGTGCCACGTAGAAGAGGGGCTCTACATCTGCTTGTCGGGTCCCTAGCGGCCCTAACTTGTTAGACGGAGTAGTTTGAAAGAAGAAACCCTGCTCTCTCACCTTGGTAGTGTTATGAGAGTAATTAACCCAAGCAACTGGGAATCACGGCTCATAGTGAACGTGCACAACCTCTGCAGAGTGTAAAACTAGTATACTAGCCGTGCTCACGGTCACGAGTGGCCCGGAAAACTCACGGTGTAGTTATCTTTTGGGGTGATGTTTACTTGTTGCTAATCTATTCATTGCTACTCATTAATTATGTTTACTATGATCATGAGAATGGGCTTATTCACTTGTTGCTATCCAACTGCATAAAAGATGATTAATTAAAAGCAGCCTGCTATTAAACCCATGTCAACCTCTTGAGCCTCATCAACCCCTGCTAGTCTTGTTGAGTACGACATGTACTTACGCTTGTTTATTTTACATTATTTGGTTAAAAATCCCGGATGGGTAACAGATGGTGATAGTGATGAGGACTACCCAGAGGACTACTAGACTTGTGCTTCACCAGTCGACGTCCCTATGCTATGGAGCTACCACGAGAGTTATCTTTATTTTCCGCTGTGTAATGACTTTGATATTATTCGCTATGTAATAAACATTGGTTATGATACAATTTATGCAATTTGTTGGCTTATGTGTGTGACTGATCTCTGGGCGCACATAAGTTTATGCATCCCATTTTATCCTTAAAATTGGGTGTGACATGTTGTGAACCACAAATGCAAGATAGGAGCACAGTTTGCATTGAACCTACCATAGGCACGAAAACAACATGCTTTGCACTCCATCAAACACATAGGTGTCATTGGAGATGTGGAAGCCCGTTTGAATGAGTTTGGATGCGTTGTGAAACCAAGATGCAATATAGAAGCATGGTTTGCCTTGAATCAACCATAGGCACAAAAACTATTTGCTTCACACTCCATGAATCTCATAGGTGTCATGGGAGAAGTGGAACGTCGTTTCGATGCGTTTGGATGCATCGTGAAACTAAGATGCAAGATGGGAGCACGGTTTGCTTCGAACCTACCATACGAACGAAAACTATTTACTTCGCACTCCATGAAACACAACGGTGTCATTGAAGAAGTGGAACCACGTTTGTATGAGTTTGGATGCGTTGTGAAACTATGATGCAAGATAAGAGCACGGTTTGCTTTGAACCTACCATAAGCACGAAAACAATTTGCTTTGCACTCCATGAAATTCATAGGTGTCATGGGAAAAGTGGAACCTCATTTCGATGCATTTGGATGTGTTGTGAAACCAAGATGCAAGATAGGAGCACGGTTTACTTTGAACCTACCATAGGGACGAAAACTATTTGCTTCATACTCCACAAAACACACAGGTGTCCTGGGAAAAGTTGAACATCGTTTGAATGCATTTGAATACATTGTGAAACCAAATGCAAGATGGGATCATGGTTTGCATCGAACCTACCATAGGCACGAATACTATTTGCTTTGCACTCCATGAAACTCATATGTGTCATGGGAGAAGTGGAACCTCATTTGGATGCGCTGTGAAACCAAGATGCAAGATAGGAGCACGGTTTGCATCGAACCTACCATAGGCACGAAAACAACTTGCCTTGCACTCCATCGTGAAACCAAGATGCAAGATAGGAGCACAGTTTGCTTTGAACCTACCATAGACACGAAAACTATTTATTTCGCACTCCATGAAACACATAGGTGTCATGGCAAAAGGGCAACCACGTTTGGATGAGTTTAGATGCATTGTGAAACCAGGATGCAAGATAGGAGCACAGTTTGCTTTGAACCTACCATAGGCACGAATACTATTTGCTTTGCACTCCATGAAACTCATAGGTGTCATGGGAGAAGTGTTTAGATGCGCTGTGAAACCAAGATGCAAGATAGGAGTATGGTTTGCTTCGAACCTACCATGGGCATAAAAACTTTTTGCTTTGCACTGCATGAAACTCATAGCTATCATGGGAGAAGTGGAACCTCGTACGGATGCGTTTGGATGTGTTGTGAACCCGAGATGCATGATAGGAGCACAGTTTGCATCGAAGCTACCATAGGCACGAAAACAACTTGCTTTGCACTCCATCAAACACATAGGTGTCATTGGAGGAGTGGAATCTCGTTTGAATGAGTTTGGATGTGTTGTTAAACCAAGGTGTAAGATAGGAGCATGGTATGCAATGAACCTATCATAGGCACAAAAACTATTTGCTCCACACTCCATGAAACTCATAGGTGTTATGGGAGAAGTGGAACGTCGTTTCGATGCGTGTGGATTCATTGTGAAATTAAGATGCAAGATAGGATCACGGTTTGCTTCGAACCTATCATAGGCATGAAAACTATTTGCTTTGCACTCCATGAAACACATCGGTGCCATGGGAGAAGGGGAATCACTTTTGGATGAGTTTAGATGCATTGTGAAACCAAGATGCAAGATAGGAGCATGGTTTGCTTTGAACCTACCATTGGGACGAAAACTATTTGTTTCACACTCCACAAAACTCATAGGTGTCATGGAAAAAGTGGAACATCATTTGGATCCGTTTGAATACATTGTGAAACCAAATACAAGATGGGATCATGGTTTGCATCGAACCTACCATAGGCACGAATACTGTTTTCTTTGCACTCCATGAAACTCATAGGTGTCATGGGAGAAGTGGAACCTCGTTTGGATGTGCTGTGAAACCAAGATGCAAGATAGGAGCACGGTTTGCTTCGAACCTACTATAGGCATGAAAACTATTTGCTTTGCACTGCATGAAACTCATAGGTTTCATGGGAGAAGGGTAACCACGTTTGGATGAGTTTAGATGCGTTGTGAAACCAAGACGTAAGATAGGAGCATAGTTTGCTTTGAACCTACCATAGACACGAAAATTATTTGCTTCGCACTCCACAAAACTCATAGGTGTCATGGGAAAAGTGGAACATCGTTTGGATGCGTTTGAATACATTGGGAAACCAAATGCAAGATGGGAGCATGGTTTGCTTCGAACCAACCATAGGCACGAATATTATTTGCTTTGCGCTCCATGAAACTCATAGGTGTCACGGGAGAAGTGGAACCTCATTTGGATGCGCTGTGAAACCAAGATGCAAGATAGGAGCACGGTTTGCTTCAAACCTACCATAGGCATGAAAATTATTTGCTTTGCACTCCATAAAACTCATAGCTGTCATAGGAGAAGTGTAACCTTCTTTGGATGTGTTTGGATGTGTTGTGAACCTGAGATGCATGATAGGAGCACAGTTTGCATCGGAGCTACCATAGGCACGAAAACAACTTGCTTCGCACCCCATCAAACACATAGGTGTCATTGGAGAAGTGGAATCTCATTTGAATGAGTTTGGATGCGTTGTGGAACCAAGGTGCAAGATATGAGCATAGTTTGCTATGAACATACCATAGGCACGAAAACTATTTGCTTCACACTCCATGAAACTCATAGGTGTTATGGGAGAAGTGGAACCACGTTTCGATGCATTTGGATGTGTTGTGAAACCAAGATGTAAGAGAGGAACACGGTTTGCTTCGAACCTATCATAGGCACGAAAACTATTTGCTTTGCACTTCATGAAACACATAGATGTCATGGGAGAAGTGAAACCTCGTTTGGATGTGTTTTGATGCGTTGTGAAACCAAAATGCAAGATATGAGCACGGTTTGCTTGGAACGTACCATAGGCATGAAAACTATTTGCTTTGTACTCCATGAAACTCATTGGTGTCAGGAGAAGTGGAACCTATTTTGGATGAGTTTGGATGCGTTGTGAAACCAAGATGCAAGATATGAGCACGGTTTGCTTTGAACCTACCATAGGCACGAAAACAATTTGCTTTGCGCTTCATGAAACACATAGGTGTCATGAGATAAGGGGAACCACGTTCGGATGAGTTTAGATGCGTTGTGAAACCAAGATGCAAGATAGGAGCATGATTTGCTTTGAAGCTACCATAGGCACGAAAACTATTTGCTTTGCACTCCATGAAACACATAGGTGTCATGGGAGAAGAGGAGCCACGTTTGGATGAGTTTAGCTGCATTCTGAAACCAAGATGCAAGATAGGTGCACGGTTTGGTTTGAACCTACCATACACACTAATACTATTAGCTTTGCACTTCATGAAACACATAAGTTTCATGGGAGAAGGGGAACCACGTTTGCCTGAGTTTAGATGCGTTGTGAAACCAAGATATAAGATAGGAGCACGATTTGCTTTGAAGCTACCATAGGCACGAGAACTATTGGCTTTGCACTACATGAAACTCATAGGTGTCATGGGAGAAGGGGAACCACGTTTGGATGAGTTTAGATGCGTTGTGAAACCAAGATGCATTGTGAAACCAGGATGCAAGATAGGAGCACAGTTTGCTTTGAACCTACCATAGGCACGAATACTATTTGCTTTGCAGTCCATGGAACTCATAGGTGTCATGGGAGAAGTGTTTGGATGCGCTGTGAAGCCAAGATGCAAGATAGGAGTATGGTTTGCTTCGAACCTAGCATGGGCATAAAAACTTTTTGCTTTGCACTGCATGAAACTCATAGCTGTCATGGGAGAAGTGGAACCTCGTACGGATGCGTTTGGATGTGTTGTGAACCCGAGATGCATGATAGGAGCACAGTTTACATCGAAGCTACCATAGGCACGAAAACAACTTGCTTTGCACTCCATCAAACACATAGGTGTCATTGGAGGAGTGGAATCTCGTTTGAATGAGTTTGGATGTGTTGTTAAACCAAGGTGTAAGATAGGAGCATGGTATGCAATGAACCTATCATAGGCACAAAAACTATTTGCTCCACACTCCATGAAACTCATAGGTGTTATGGGAGAAGTGGAACGTCGTTTCGATGCGTGTGGATGCATTGTGAAACCAAGATGTAAGATAGGAGCATGATTTGCTTTGAAGCTACCATAGACACGAAAACTATTTGCTTTGCACTCCATGAAACACATAGGTGTCATAGGAGAATGGGAACCACGTTTGGATGAGTTTAGATGCGTTGTGAAACCAAGATGCAAGATAGGAGCATGGTTTGCTTTGAACCTACCATTGGGACGAAAACTATTTGTTTCACACTCCACAAAACTCATAGGTGTCATGGAAAAAGTGGAACATCGTTTGGATCCGTTTGAATACATTGTGAAACCAAATGCAAGATGGGATCATGGTTTGCATCGAACCTACCATAGGCACGAATACTGTTTTCTTTGCACTCCATTAAACTCATAGGTGTCATGGGAGAAGTGGAACCTCGTTTGGATGTGCTGTGAAACCAAGATGCAAGATAGGAGCACGGTTTGCTTCGAACCTACTATAGGCATGAAAACTATTTGCTTTGCACTGCATGAAACTCATAGGTTTCATGGGAGAAGGGTAACCACGTTTGGATGAGTTTAGATGCGTTGTGAAACCAAGACGTAAGATAGGAGCATAGTTTGCTTTGAACCTACCATAGGCACGAAAATTATTTGCTTCGCACTCCACAAAACTCATAGGTGTCATGGGAAAAGTGGAACATCGTTTGGATGCGTTTGAATACATTGGGAAACCAAATGCAAGATGGGAGCATGGTTTGCTTCGAACCAACCATAGGCACGAATATTATTTGCTTTGCGCTCCATGAAACTCATAGGTGTCACGGGAGAAGTGGAACCTCGTCTGGATGCGCTGTGAAACCAAGATGCAAGATAGGAGCACGGTTTGCTTCAAACCTACCATAGGCATGAAAATTATTTGCTTTGCACTCCATAAAACTCATAGCTGTCATAGGAGAAGTGTAACCTCGTTTGGATGCGTTTCGATGTGTTGTGAACCTGAGATGCATGATAGGAGCACAGTTTGCATCGGAGCTACCATAGGCACGAAAACAACTTGCTTCGCACCCCATCAAACACATAGGTGCCATTGGAGAAGTGGAATCTCGTTTGAATGAGTTTGGATGCGTTGTGAAACCAAGGTGCAAGATAGGAGCATGGTTTGCTATGAACCTACCATAGGCACGAAAACTATTTGCTTTGCACTCCATGAAACACATAGGTGTCATGGGAGAAGTGAAACCTCGTTTGGATGTGTTTTGATGCGTTGTGAAACCAAGATGCAAGATATGAGCACGGTTTGCTTGGAACATACCATAGGCATGAAAACTATTTGCTTTGCACTCCATGAAACTCATTGGTGTCAGGAGAAGTGGAACCTCTTTTGGATGAGTTTGGATGCGTTGTTGTGACAGAACCTCCTAAGCTGTATGGCCCACATGCACCTGTCGTCGTCCCAAAGACCTCCGACAGCCGTGCAGGTGACCCGTATAACCTAAAAGGGTCTGCCGGGTTTACGAGTAAACCCGTTTCCTTCGAACAGGATCTTAATTGCGAAGAAATTGCAGAGTACAACATTTCATACAAATTATACAACTCGGAGTAAAAGAGCGGAAGACTTAAAATATTACATAGGATTACAAACCCATATTCTTAATTATACATTAAGTACGATTATTACAAACCAAAATATGAGTAGTGGCAGTAGGTAAGTAGCTTATACAACACTTATATTACATAACATTCCTGCCCAGGGATCAAATACTCACTCACTATCACTATCCTCCTCAACCACTTCCTCGAACACCGTCATACAGTAAGGCCCAACGCAGACCTTGGGTTGCTGATTGCCTACAACATGGGGTTAACAAACCCTGAGTACAAGGGGTACTCCGCAAGACTTACCCGACTAAAAATTGGGGAGAAGACTCAGGAATGCAGGCTGAGGGGAAATCAAGGAGAGGCTTTAGCAAGAATCAAAGAGTTTTGCAGAAAAGCTCTCTAAATCAGCTTAACATTTAATCTCAAAGCTAAATTGATTCATTTAATTATCTCATTATCAACTCTCTTTCCCACGTTTACCTAGTTTCGAACCACTCTTCGCTGTGAGTCAGTGGATCAAGTCTCCATTATCCGAGGAGCAACGACGATTCAAATCGATTGAAAACCCAGCTGGAGATCCCTATCCACACTGCATATGTAGCACCTAAGCTTGCATATGCCAACCCCGCCTACCACGGCTTTTCCAAAACTTGAACCGGTCCTGCGCCACCCGAGAGCACAGTACTCCTCTCCTCTCCAAGCACGCCAGCCACGAGGGTACACGCTACTCTCGCCATCTCTCCACTCCCAGTGCGTGGTTGTCAGTTCAAGGAGAGGAGCGATCGGAGTCAGAGGCTTTCCGTAGTATGTGGCTAGTTGCAAAGTCTCGATCCATCAGGCCGACAACGAATGGTCCCTAATGGATTCCATTTCGTTTTCTTAATAGACAATCAGAGACACTACATTGAGACTCCTTTCTCAATGCAAGTCTACTGCCCTGTCAAACAATTATAATAGTTCAAAATAGTATACCCAAAGCATACAAAATACTTTTTTCATAAAAGCTTAACTATTAAACAAGGCTAAGCATTTTATAAACATTTGCCTTAAAATCAGGTTTTAAGGATAATATATCAAGGCAGGTAAATGCAACAAGTAGGTGACAATCAACTCTATCAACTTAATGCAGCAATTTAAGTCAAGGTGATAAAGATTTATAAAACACAAGAAGGGGCTAATGCACCGGGGCTTGCCTTGTCGCACGGCGAGGGACGGATCAGGGTCAGAACCGCAAATGTCAAAATCACCGACAACTCCTGGGGCTTCGTCAGTGGCGACTTGCTCGACTTTCACTTCCTCGCCTTCGGTCACTATACGCAAGATAATGATGCATGCTTTAATGATGGTGCAAATGATTTGATTAACAAGTAAACAATTATTCATTTAATAACCTTGAGTACAACTTTCCTTCACGATAAAGTTGTAATCAGAATTTCACCTAACAGAGTTATTGTTACATAATTAGTTCATTAATTACCTTTAACAGTCATAAAAGGCCGCAACTAACACGACTTTCAACATTAAGGAAAGTGTTTAGGACCAGTTAGGGTTTGCTGATCCTAAGTCTTCACACAATCCCAAAATAACACAAAAACCCTAAGTGATTAACACTAATCAACATTTTTATTTAATTACTTAATTAGAAATAAATCACATATAATAAAACTTTATCCAACTGAGCTACAAATTTTTGTAGAGGTAGCTCACAGGTCAAAATAGCTACCCAATTAATTTCATAATTTTTTTGGATTTATATTTTGAGCTATAAAAATCATAGAATTGCTATTTATTAATTAAAATATGTATTTTTACATTCTACAGAAAGTGCTCAGAATATAAATTTTATATTTTTTATAAATACTACATTACTCAAGTAAGCTATACAATTTATTTCATGATTTTTGGTGCTGTAAATTAATTCCTACAAAAATCACAAATACAGAGGCTATTCATATTCAGGAAAAATAGAAATTATCATTTCTGTGTATGTGGCCGGGTATTGGGCTGGCCCGGTTGGGCCCAACACGGCCTGTCTTCCACCTCTGGCCATTTCCTCACGAAACAGAGCAAGCAGGCAGGGCAGCACGCGCGCGCAGCGGCTGCCCGCCGCTGAGCTCGTCGGTGGTCACCGTCCGACGAGACCGAGCGCACCAGGGTTCTCCCCTCCACCACCCGAACTGGACCCGAGCCCATCCCCTAGTCTACGCCCCTAACAAAGGCTATCCCGACGGCCATGGCGGCCAAGGCAACTTCGGCCGCGGCGATACCGGCGTTCCAGTGAACCTGAACTTCCCCAGACGTAAACAACCACACCTATGATACTTAGAGGTTCACAGAGATATGTTGCTCACGTTGGTTTGAGCGAAGACGATCGGGGCGGCTTGGTTGATGTTGGAGCGGACCCGACAGCACGTTCCGACGGCAACGGCGATGTTCCCGTCGAACCTGTGAACCAAATGACCGACTGACTACTCGATAAGCATCAAGGAAACACAGGGAATCAAGAACAAACGATGAACTAAGCTAGGACTTGCCACAGGAAGCTGGCCACGGCGAGCAGATCGCGGCGGCGCCTTCGTCGGCCGTGAGGAAGAAAGCAGACAGCCCGGCGATTCAGACGATGATAGGACACGCGAGTGGGCTCTATAGGTTCGCAATAAAGTGAAAAAGCTATCTGTGCTATCAATTTGGTACGAAGACAAGTGGTGATGGTGAATTTGGCCGGCGAGCCGAGCTCGACGGCGGCGAAGCGAAACGGGAAAAGGAAGAACACGAGGTCGCCTTCGAGCTTATAAGGAGATGGTCGCGTTCCATACGCGTGCCACGATACCTCGCCCCTGCCACGTCCCAAGATGACGTGCTCGCGCGTGCTGTGACGTCGAGGGCGGTGACGGCCGAAGCAGGCAGGCAGCTCGGTGGCACTGCCCTGCTCGGTACTGTAGCTAGGTATTATCCTAATTCGGTTTTCTCAAAATTACTTTCGTTTTTATGTAACAAGTCGAAAATATCCCAAAATAAGATATGTGGGAAATTAAATTCTGAACAACTTTCATATTTTAAGTATTTTCAGATTTCAAATATTTTTGAAATTATACAAAAGGGGGTAAATGGCCCTTTTTCAATTCAGTTTAAATCTCAAATTTTTATTGAACAAATTCAAAATCTATGAACATCAAAGTTGTTTAACTCAGAGAGCTTTACAACTTTTGTTTAAAGACTATCTTCAGATTCCATATAATTTTTGAATTGAAGTTTTGAATTCAATTTTGAATATAGTAATTCAAGATTAATTTAAATTTCCAAATCGAAACTTGAAAAACTTTGAATACCAAAGTTGCTCTATTTAATAAGAGCCACAACTTTGCTTTTGGGACGAAAGTCCAATTCTACTTAGTTTTAAAACCAGATTTTTAGTCCGATTTAGGGTTTTAAAAAAAATTAAATTGCTAGTAAATCCACTCTATTGCCCAAAGCACGAGCCTTTAGTGAAAAGTAAACTTGTTCTTAGTTGATACAGGTCAAGATTGACAAAAATTCATACATGTTGTGCAATGCTCATGATGACATGCTCAGTTCTAAATGTTCCGTAACACAGGAGTGTTACAGTTGTGAAACCAAGATGCAAGATATGAGCACGGTTCGCTTTGAATCTACCATAGGCACAAAAACTATTTCCTTTGCACTCCACTAAACTCATAGGTGTCATGGAAAAAGTGGAACCTCGTTTGGATGCGTTTGGATGCGTTGTGAAACCAAGATGGAAGATAAACGCATGGTTTGCTTTGAAGCTCCCATAGGCACGAAAACTATTTGGTTTGCACTCCATGAAACACATAGGTGTCATGGGAGAAGAGGAACCATGTTTGGATGAGTTTAGATGCGTGTGAAACCAAGATGCAAGATAGGTGCATGGTTTGGTTTGAACCTACCATACGCACGAATATTATTTGCTTTGCACTTCATGAAATACATAGGTTTCATGGGAGAAAGGGAACCACGTTTGGATGAGTTTAGATGCGCTGTGAAACCAAGATGCAAGATAGGAGCACGATTTGCTTTTATGCTACCATAGGCACGAAAACTATTTGCTTTGCACTACATGAAACTCATAGGTGTCATGGGAGAAGGGGAACCACGTTTGGATAAGTTTAGATGCGTTGTGAAACCAAGATACAAGATAGGAGCACAATTTGCTTTGAACCTACCATAGGCACGAAAACTATTTACTTCGCACTCCATGAAACACATAGGTGTCATGGCAGAAGGGAACCACGTTTGGATGAGTTTAGATGCATTGTGAAACCAAGATGCAAGATAAGAGCACTGTTTGCTTTGAACCTACCATAGGCACGAATACTATTTGCTTTGCACACCATGAAACTCATAGGTGTCATGGAAGAAGTGGAACCTCGTTTGGATGCGCTGTGAAACCAAGATGCAAGATAGGAGCACGGTTTGCTTCGAACCTACCATAGGCATGAAAACTATTTGCTTTGCACTGCATAAAACTCATAGGTTTCATGGGAGAAGTGGAACCACATTTCGATGCATTTGGATGTGTTGTGAAGCCAAGATGCAATATAGGAACACGGTTTGCTTCATACCAACCATAGGCACGAAAACTATTTGCTTTGCACTCCATGAAACACACAGGTGTCATGGGAGAAGTGAAACCTCGTTTGGATGTGTTTTGATGCGTTGTGAAACCAAGACGCAAGATATGAGCACGGTTTGCTTGAAACCTACCATAGGCACGAAAACTATTTGCTTTGGACTCCACTAAACTCATAGGTGTCATGGGAAAAGTGGAACCTCGTTTGGATACGTTTGGATGTGTTGTGAAGCCAAGTTGCAAGATAGCAACACGGTTTGCTTTGAACCTACCATAGGAACGAAAACTATTTGCCTTGCACTCCACTAAACTCATAGATGTCACGGAACAAGTGGAACCTCGTTGGATGCGTTTGGATGTGTTGTGATACCGTGATGCAAGACAGCAACATGGCTTGTTTTGCAGCTACCATAGGCACGAAAACTATTTCCTTTGCACTCCATGAAACACAAAGATGTCATAGGAGAAGGGGAACCATGTTTGGATGAGTTTAGATGCGTTGTGAAACCAAGATGCAAGATAGGAGCACGGTTTGCTTTGAACCTACCATAGGCACGAAAACTATTTGCTTTGCACTTCATGAAACACATAGGTGTCATGGGAGAAGGGGAACCACGTATGGATGAGTTTAGATGCATTGTGAAAACAAGATGCATGATAGGAGCACGATTGGCTTTGAAGCTACCATAGGCACGAAAACTATTTGCTTTGCACTCCATGAAACACACCGGTTTCATGGGAGAAGGGTAACGACGTTTGGATGAGTTTAGATGCGTTGTAAAACCAAGATGCAAGATAGGAACTTAGTTTGCTTTGAACCTACCATAGGCATGAAAATTATTTGCTTCGCACTCCACAAAACTCATAGATGTCATGGGAAAAGTGGAACATCGTTTGGATGCGTTTGAATACATTGTGAAACCAAATACAAGATGGGAGCATGGTTTGCTTCAAACCTGCCATAGGCATGAATACTATTTGCTTTGCACTCCATGAGACTCATAGGTGTCATGAGAGAAGTGGAACCTCATTTGGATGCGCTGTGAAACCAAGATGCAAGATAGGAGCACGTTTTGCTTCGAACCGACCATAGGCATCAAAACTATTTGCTTTGCACTCCATGAAACTCATAGCTATCATGGGAGAAGTGGAACGTCATGTGGATGCGTTTGGATGTGTTGTGAACCCGAGATGCATGATAGGAGCACAGTTTGCATCGAAGCTACCATAGACACGAAAACAACTAGCTTCGGACCCCGTCAAACACATAGGTGTCATTGGAGAAGTGGAATCTCGTTTGAATGAGTTTGGAAGCGTTGTGAAACCAAGGTGCAAGATAGGAGTATGGTTTGCTATGAACCTACCATAGGCACGAAAACTATTTGCTTCACACTCCATGAAACTCATAGGTGTCATGGGAGAAGCGAAACTTCGTTTCGATGCATTTGGACATGTTGTGAAACCAAGATGCAAGATAGGAACACGGTTTGCTTCGAACCTACCATAGGCACGAAAACTATTTGCTTTACAGTTCACGAAACACAAACACATAGGTGTCATGGGAGAAGTGAAACCTCGTTTGGATATGTTTTCATGCCTTGTGAAACCAAGATGCAAGATATGAGCACGGTTTGCATGTAACCTACCATAGGCATGAAAACTATTTGCTTTACACTCCATGAAACTCATTGGTCTCAGGAGAAGTGGAACTTCTTTTGGATGAGTTTGGAAGCGTTGTGAAACCAAAATGCAAGATATGAGCACGATTTGCTTTGAACCTACCATAGGCACGAAAACTATTTGCTTTGCACTCCACTAAACTCATAGGTGTCATCTAAAAAGTGGAACCTCGTTTGGATACGTTTGGACGCGTTGTGAAACCAAGATGCAAGATAGGTGCACGGTTTGCTTTGAACCTACCATTGGCACGAAAACTATTTGCTTTGCACTTCATGAAACGCATAGGTGTCATGGGAGAAGGGGAACCATGTTTGGATGAGTTTAGATGCGTTGTGAAACCAAGATGCACGATAGGACCACGATTTGCTTTGAAGCTACCATAGGCACGAAAACTATTTGCTTTGCACTCCATGAAACACATAGGTGTCATGGGAGAAGGGGAACCTCATTTGGATGAGTTTAGATGTGTTGTGAAACCAAGATGCAAGATAGAAGCACAGTTTGATTTGAACCTACTATAAGCATGAAAACTATTTGCTTCACACTCACAAAACTCATAGGTGTCATGAGAAAAGTGGAACATAGTTTGGATGCGTTTGAATACATTGTGAAACCAAATGCAAGATGAGATCATGGTTTCCTTCGAACCTACCATAGGCACGAATACTATTTGCTTTGCACTCCATGAAACTCATAGGTGTCATGGGAGAAGTGAAACCTCGTTTGGATGCGCTGTGAAACCAAGATGCAAGATAGGAGCACGGTTTGCTTCGATCCTACCATAGGCATGAAAACTATTTGCTTTGCACTCCATGAAACCAGATGTCATGGGAGAAGTTGAACCTTGTTTGGATGAGTTTGAATGTGTTGTGAACCCGAGATGCATGATAGGACCACAGTTTGCATCGAACCAACCATAGGAACGAAAACAACTTGCTTTGCACTCCATCAAGCACATATGTGTCACTGGAGAAGTGGAATCTCATTTGAATCAGTATGGATGCGTTGTGAAACCAAGGTGCAAGATAGGAGCATGGTTTGCTATGAACCTACCATAGGATGGAAAACTATTTGCTTCACACTCCATGAAACTCATGGGTGTCATGGGAGAAGTGGAATCTCATTTCGATGCATTTGGATGTATTGTGAAAACAAGATGCAAGATAGGAACACGGTTTGGTTCGAACCAACCATAGACACAAAAACTATTTGCTTTGCACTCCATGAAACACGCAGGTGTCATGGGAGAAGTGAAACCTCGTTTGGATGTGTTTTAATGCGTTGTGAAACCAAGATGCAAGATATGAGCGCGGTTTGCTTGGAACCTACCATAGGCACGAAAACTATTTGCTTTGCACTCCACTAAACTCATAGGTGTCATGGGAAAAGTGGAACCTCAGTTGGATGCATTTGGATGTGTTGTGAAGCCAAGATGCAAGATAGCAACACGGTTTGCTTTGAACCTACCATAGTCACGAAAACTATTTCCTTTGCACTCCACTAAACTCATAGGTGTCACAGGAGAAGTGGAACCTCGTTTGGATGCGTTCGGATGTGTTGTGATACCAAGATGCAAGATAGCAACACGGTTTGCTTTGAAGCTACCATAGGCACGAAAACTATTTGCTTTGTACTCCATGAAACACATAAGTGTCACGGGAGAAGGAGAACCACGTTTGGTTCAGTTTAGATGCGTTATGAAACCAAGATTCAAGATAGGAGCACGGTTTGCGTTGAACCTACCATAGGCACGAAAACTATTTGCTTTGCACCTCATGAAACACATAGGTGTCATGGGAGAAGGGGAACCACGTTTGGATGAGTTTAGATTCGTTGTCAAACCAAGATGCAAGACAGGAGAACGATTTGCTTTGAAGCTACCATAGGCACGAAATCTTTTTGCTTTGCACTCCGTGAAACACATAGGTGTCATGGGAGAAGGAAAACCACGTTTGGATGAGTTCAGATGCGTTGTAAACTAAGATGTAAGATAGGAGCATGGTTTGCTTTGAACGTACCATAGGCATGAAAACTATTTGCTTCGCACTCACAAAACTCATAGGTGTCATGGGAAAAGTGGAACACCGTTTGGATACGTTTGAATACGTTGTGAAATCAAATGCAAGATGGGAGCATGGTTTGCTTAAAACCTACCATAGGCACGAATACTATTTGCTTTGCACTCCATGAAACACATAGGTGTCTTGGGAGAAGCGGAACCACGTTTGGATGAATTTAGTTGCGTTGTAGACCAAGATGCAAGATAGGAGTACGGTTTGCTTTGAACATACCGTTGGCACGACAACTATTTGCTTTACACTTCATAAAACACATAGGTGTCATGCGAGAAGGGAACCATGTTTGGATTAGTTTAGATGCATTGTGAAACCAAGATGTAAGATAGGAGCATGATTTGCTTTGAAGCTACCATAGACACGAAAACTATTTGCTTTGCACTCCATGAAACACATAGGTGTCATAGGAGAATGGGAACCACGTTTGGATGAGTTTAGATGCGTTGTGAAACCAAGATGCAAGATAGGAGCACAGTTTGCTTTGAACCTACCATAGGCACGAAAACTATTTGCTTCCCACTCCACAAAACTCATAGGTGCCATGGGAAAAGTGAAACATCGTTTGGATGCGTTTGAATACATTGTGAAACCAAATGCAAGATGGGAGCATGGTTTGCTTCGAACCTACCATAGACATGAATACTATTTGCTTTGCACTCCATGAAACTCATAGGTTTCATGGGAGAAGTGGAACCTCGTTTGGATGCGCTGTGAAACTAAGATGCAAAATAGGAGCACGGTTTGCTTCGAACCTACCATAAGCATGAAAACTATTTGCTTTGCACTCCATGAAACTCATAGCTGTCATGGGAGAAGTGGAACCTCGTTTGGATGCGTTTGGATGTATTGTGAACCCGAGACGCATGATAGGAGTACAGTTTGCATCGAAGCTACCATAGGCACGAAAACAACTTGCTTTGCACTCCATCAAACACATAGGTGTTATTGCATAAGTGGAATCTCGTTTGAATGAGTTTGGATGCGTTGTGAAACTAAGGTGCAAGATAGGAGCATGGTTTGCTATGAACCTACCATATGCACGAAAACTATTTGCTTCATACTCCATGAAACTCATATGTTTCATGGGAGAAGTGGAACCTCGTTTCGATGCATTTGAATGTGTTGTGAAACCAAGATGCAAGAAAGGAACACGCTTTGCTTCGAACCTACCATAGGCATAAAAACTATTTTCCTTGCACTCCATGAAACACATAGGTGTCATGGGAGAAGTGAAACCTCGTTTGGATGTGTTTTGATGCGTTGTGAAACCAAGATGCAAGATATGAGCACGGTTTGCTTGGAACCTACGATAGGCATGAAAACTATTTGCTTTGCACTCCATGAAACCCATTGGTGTCAGGAGTAGTGGAGCCTTGTTTTGATAGGTTTGGATGCGTTGTGAAACCAAAATGTAAGTTAGGAACACGGTTTGCTTTAAAGCTACCATAGACACGAAAACTATTTGCTTTGCACTCCCCTAAACTCATAGGTGTCATGGGAAAAGTGGAACCACGTTTGGATGTGTTGTGAAATGAAGATGCAAGATAGCAACACGGTTTGCTTTGAACCTACCATAGGCACGAAAATTGTTTTCTTTGCACTCCACTAAACTGCGTTTCGATGTGTTGTGATACCAAGATGCAAGATAGCAACACGGTTTGCTTTGAAGCTACCATAGGCACGAAAACTATTTGCTTTACACTCCATGAAACACATAGGTGTCACGGGAGAAGGGGAACCACGTTTGGTTGAGTTTAGATGCGTTGTGAAACCAAGATGCAAGATAGGAGCACGGTTTGTTTTGAACCTACCATAGGCACGAAAACTATTTGCTTTGCACTTCATGAAACACATAGGTGTCATGGGAGAAGGGGAACCACGTTTGGATGAGTTTAGATGCGTTGTCAAACCAAGATGCAAGATGGGAGCACGATTTGCTTTGAAGCTATCATAGGCACGAAAACTTTGCTTTGCACTCCATGAAACACATAGGTGTCATGGGAGAAGGGGAACCACGTTTGGATGAGTTTAGATGCGTTATGAAACCAAGATGCGAGATAGAAGCACAGTTTGCTTTGAACCTACCGTAGGCACGAAAACTATTTGCTTCGCACTCCACAAAACTCATAGGTGTCATGGGAAATGTGAAACATCGTTTGGATGCGTTTGCATACATTGTGAAACCAAATGCAAGATGGGAGCATGGTTTGCTTCGAACCTACCATAAGCATTAATACTATTTGCTTTGCGCTCCATGAAACTCATAGGTGTCATGGGAGAAGTGGAACCTCGTTTGGATGCGCTGTGAAACCAAGATGTAAGATAGGAACACGGTTTGCTTTGATCCTACCATAGGCATGAAAACTATTTGCTTTGCACTCCATGAAACTCATAGATGTCATGGGAGAAGTTGAAGCTCGTTTGGATGCGTTTGAATGTGTTGTGAATCCGAGATGCGTGATAGGACCACAGTTTGCATCGAACCAACCATAGGAACGAAAACAACTTGCTTTGCACTCTATCAAACACATATGTGTCATTGGAGAAGTGGAATATCGTTTGAATGAGTTTGGATGCATTGTGAAACCAAGGTACAAGATAGAAGCATGGTTTGCTATAAACCTACCATATGCATGAATACTATTTGCTTCATGGGAGAAGTGGAACCTCGTTTCGATGCATTTGGATGTGTTGTGAAACCAAGATGCAAGAAAGGAACACGCTTTGCTTCGAACCTACCATAGACACAAAAACTATTTTCCTTACACTCCATGAAACACATAAGTGTCATGGGAGAAGTGAAACCTCGTTTGGATGTGTTTTGATGCGTTGTGAAGCCAAGATGCAAGATATGAGCATGGTTTGTTTGGAACCTACGATAGGCATGGAAACTATTTGCTTTGCACTCCATGATACCCATTGGTGTCAGGAGTAGTGGAGCCTTGTTTTGATAGGTTTGGATGCGTTGTGAAACGAAGATGCAAGATAGCAACACGGTTTGCTTTGAACCTACCATAGGCACGAAAACTATTTTCTTTGCACTCCACTAAACTCATAGGTGTCACGGGAGAAGTGAAACCTCGTTTGGATGCGTTTAGATGTGTTATGATACCAAGATGTAAGATAGCAACACGGTTTGCTTTGAAGCTACCATAGGCACGAAAACTATTTGCTTTGCACTCAATGAAACACATAGGTGACACAGGAGAAGGGGAACCACGTTTGGTTGAGTTTAGATGCGTTGTGAAACCAAGATGCAAGATAGGAGCACGGTTTGTTTTGAACCTACCATAGGCACGAAAACCATTTGCTTTGCACTTCATGAAACACATAGGTGTCATGGGAGAAGGAGAACCACGTTTGGATGAGTTTAGATGCGTTGTCAAACCAAGATGCAAGATAGGAGCACGATTTGCTTTAAAGCTATCATAGGCACGAAAACTTTGCTTTGCACTTCATGAAACGCATAGGTATCATGGGAGAAGGGGAACCATGTTTGGATGAGTTTAGATGCGTTGTGAAACCAAGATGCGAGATAGGAGCACAGTTTGCTTTGAACCTACCGTAGGCATGAAAACTATTAGCTTCGCACTCACAAAACTCATAGGTGTCATGGGAAAAGTGGAACATCATTTGGATGCGTTTGAATACATTGTGAAACCAAATGCAAGATGGGAGCATGGTTTGCTTCGAACCTACCATAGGCATGAATACTATTTGCTTTGTGCTCCATGAAACTCATAGGTGTCATGGGAGAAGTGGAACCTCGTTTAGATACGCTGTGAAACCAAGATGCAAGATAGGAGCACGGTTTGCTTCGATCCAACCACAGGCATGAAAACTATTTGCTTTGCACTCCACGAAACTCATAGATGTCATGGGAGAAGTTGAAGCTCGTTTGGATGTGTTTGAATGTGTTGTGAAGCCGAGATGCGTGATAGGACCACAGTTTGCATCGAACCAACCATAGAAACGAAAACAACTTGCTTTGCACTCCATCAAACACATATGTGTCATTGGAGAAGTGGAATCTCGTTTGAATGAGTTTGGATGCGTTGTGAAACCAGGGTGCAAGATAGGTGCATGGTTTGCTATGAACCTACCATAGGCACGAAATCTATTTGCTTCATACTCCATGAAACTCATAGGTGTCATGGGAGAAGTGGAATCTCATTTCGATGCATTTGGATGTGTTGTGAGAACAAGATGCAAGATAGGAACATGGTTTGCTTCGAACCAACCACAGGCACAAAAACTATTTGCTTGCACTCCATGAAACACACAGATGTCATGGGAGCAGTGAAACCTCATTTGGATGTGTTTTGATGCGTTGTGAAACCAAGATGCAAGATATCAGCACGGTTTGCTTGGAACCTACCATAGGCACGAAAACTATTTGCTTTGCACTCCACTAAACTCATAGGTGTCATGGGAAAAGTGGAACCTCATTTGGATGCGTTTGGATGTGTTGTGAAGCCAAGATGCAAGATAGCAACATGGTTTGCTTTGAACCTACCATAGGCACGAAAACTATTTCCTTTGCACTCCACTAAACTCATAGGTGTCACAGCAGAAGTGGAACCTCGTTTGAATGCGTTCGGATGTGTTGTGATACCAACATGCAAGATAGCAACACGGTTTGCTTTGAAGCTACCATAGGCACGAAAACTATTTGCTTAGCACTCCATTAAACACATAGGTGTCACAGGAGAAGGGGAACCACGTTTGGTTAAGTTTAGATGCGTTATGAAACCAAGATGCAAGATAGGAGCACGGTTTGTTTTGAACCTACCATAGGCACGAAAACTATTTGCTTTGCACTTCATAAAACCCATAGGTGTCATGGGAGAAGGGGAACCACGTTTAGATGAGTTTAGATGCGTTGTCAAACCAAGATGCAAGACAGGAGCGCGATTTGCTTTGAAGCTACCATAGGCACGAAATCTTTTTGCTTTGCACTCTGCGAAACACATAGGTGTCATGGGAGAAGGGGAACCACGTTTGGATGAGTTTAGATGCGTTGTGAAACTAAGATGCAAGATAGGAGCATGGTTTGCTTTGAACCTACCATAGGCATGAAAACTATTTGCTTCGCACTCACAAAACTCATAGGTGTCATGGGAAAAGTGGAACATCGTTTGGATACGTTTGAATATGTTGTGAAACCAAATGCAAGATGGGAGCATGGCTTGCTTCGAACCTACCATAGGCACGAATACTATTTGCTTTGCACTCCATGAAACACATAGGTGTCTTGGGAGAAGCGGAACCACGTTTGGATGAATTTAGTTGCGTTGTGAAACCAAGATGCAAGATAGGAGCACGGTTTGCTTTGAACCTACCGTAGGCACGAAAACTATTTGCTTTGCAGTTCATTAAACACATAGAAGTCATGGGAGAAGGGAACCACGTTTGGATGAGTTTAGATGCGTTGTGAAACCAAGATGCAAGATAGAAGCACGATTTGCTTTGAAGCGACCATAGGCACGAAAACTATTGGCTTTGCACTCCATGAAACATATAGGTGTCATAGGAGAAGGGGAACCACGTTTAGATGAGTTTAGATGCGTTATGAAACTAAGATGCAAGATAGGAGCACAGTTTGCTTTGAAGCTACTATAGGCACGAAAACTATTTGCTTTGCACTCTATGAAACACATAGGTGTCATAGGAGAAGGGGAACCACGTTTGGATGAGTTTAGCTGCGTTGTGAAACCAAGATGCAAGACAGGAGCACAGTTTGCTTTGAACCGACCATAGGCACGAAAATTATTTGCTTCGCACTCCACAAAACTCATAGGTTTCATGGGAAAAGTGAAACATCGTATGGATTCGTTTGAATACATTGTGAAACCAAATGCAAGATGGGAGCATGGTTTGCTTCGAACCTACCATAGACATGAATACTATTTGCTTTGCACTCCATGAAACTCATAGGTTTCATGGGAGAAGTGGAACCTCGTTTGGATGCGCTGTGAAACCAAGATGCAAGATAGGAGCACGGTTTGCTTCGAACTACCATAGGCATGAAAACTATTTGCTTTGCACTCGATGAAACTCATAACTGTCGTGGAAGAAGTGAAACCTCGTTTGGATCCTTTTGGATGTATTGTGAACCCAAAATGCATGATAGGAGCACAGTTTGCATCGAAGCTACCATAGGCACGAAAACAACTTGCTTTGCACTCCATCAAACATATAGGTGTTATTGGAGAAGTGGAATCTCGTTTGAATGAGTTTGGATGCGTTGTGAAACCAAGGTGCAAGATAGGAGCATGGTTTGCTATAAACCTACCATATGCACGAAAACTATTTGCTTCATACTCCATGAAACTCATTGGTGTCATGGGAGAAGTGGAACCTCGTTTCGATGCATTTGGATGTGTTGTAAAACCAAGATGCAAGAAAGGAACACGCTTTGCTTCGAACCTACCATAGGCATAAAAACTATTTTCCTTGCACTCCATGAAACACATAGGTGTCATAAGAGAAGTAAAACCTCGTTTGGATGTGTTTTGATGCGGTTGTGAAACCAAGATGCAAGATATGAGCACGGTTTGCTTGGAACCTACGATAGGCATGAAAACTTTTTGCTTTGCACTTCATGAAACCCATTGGTGTCAGGAGTAGTGGAGCCTTGTTTGGATAGGTTTGGATGTGTTGTGAAACCAAGATGTAAGATAGGAACACGGTTTGCGTTGAAGCTACCATAGACACGAAAACTATTTGCTTTGCACTCCCCTAAACTCATAGGTGTCATGGAAAAAGTGGAACCACGTCTAGATGCGTTTGGATGTGTTGTGAAAGGAAGATGCAAGATAGCAACACGGTTTGCTTTGAACCTACCATAGGCACGAAAACTATTTTCTTTGCACTCCACTAAACTCATAGGTGTCACGGGAGAAGTGGAACCTCATTTGGATTCGTTTGGATGTGTTGTGATACCAAGATGCAAGATAGCAACACGGTTTGCTTTGAAGCTACCATAGGCACGAAAACTATTTGCTTTGCACTTCATGAAACACATAGGTGTCACGGGAGAAGGGGAACCACATTTGGTTGAGTTTAGATGCGTTGTGAAACCAAGATGCAAGATAGGAGCACGGTTTGCTTTGAACCTACCATAGGCACGAAAACTATTTGCTTTGCACTTCATGAAACACATTGGTGTCATGAGAGAAGGGGAACCACGTTTGGATGAGTTTAGATGCGTTGTCAAACCAAGATGCAAGATAGGAGCTCGATTTGCTTTGAAGCTACCATAGGCACGAAAACTTTGCTTTGCACTCCATGAAACACATAGGTGTCATGGCTGAAGGGGAACCACGTTTGGATGAGTTTAGATGCGTTGTGTAACCAAGATGCGAGATAGGAGCATGTTTTGCTTTGAACCTACCATAGGCATGAAAACTTTTTGCTTCGCACTCACAAAACTCATAGGAGTCATAGGAAAAGTGGAACATCGTTTGAATGCGTTTGAATACATTGTGAAACCAAATGCAAGGTGGGAGCATGGTTTGCTTCGAACCTACCATGGGCGCGAGTACTATTTGCTTTGCACTCCATGAAACACATAGGTGTATTGGTAGAAGCAGAACCACGTTTGGATGAATTTAGTTGCGTTGTGAAACCAAGATGCAAGATAGGAGCACGGTTTGCTTTGAACCTACCGTAGGCACGAAAACTATTTGCTTTGCACTTCATTAAACACATAGGAGTCATGGGAGAAGGGAACCACGTTTGGATGAGTTTAGATGCGTGAAACCAAGATGCAAGATAGAAGCACGATTTGCTTTGAAGCGACCATAGGCACGAAAACTATTGGCTTTGCACTCCATGAAACACATAGGTGTCATAGGAGAAGGGGAACCACGTTTGGATGAGTTTAGATGCGTTGTGAAACCAGGATGTAAGATAGGAGCACAGTTTGCTTTGAAGCTATCATAGGCATGAAAACTATTTGCTTCGCACTCACAAAACTCATAGGTGTCATGGGAAAAGTGGAACATCATTTGGATACGTTTGAATATGTTGTGAAACCAAATGCAAGATGGAAGCATGGTTTGCTTCGAACCTATCATAGGCACGAATACTATTTGCTTTACACTCCATGAAACACATAGGTGTCTTGGGAGAAGCGGAACCACGTTTGGATGAATTTAGTTGCGTTGTGAAACCAAGATACAAGATAGGAGCACGGTTTGCTATGAACCTACCGTAGGCACGAAAACTATTTGCTTTGCACTTCATGAAACACATAGGTGTCATGGGAGAAGGGGAACCACGTTTGGATGAGTTTAGATACGTTGTCAAACCAAGATGAAAGATAGGAGCACGATTTGCTTTGAAGCTATCATAGGCACGAAAACTTTGCTTTGCACTCCATGAAACACATAGGTGTCATGGAAGAAGGGGAACCACGTTTGGATGAGTTTAGATGCGTTGTGAAACCAAGATGCAAGATAGGAGCACAGTTTGCTTTGAACCTACCATATGCATGAAAACTATTTGCTTCGCACTCACAAAACTCATAGGTGTCATGGAAAAAGTGGAACATCGTTTGGATGCGTTTCAATACATTGTGAAACCAAATGTAAGATGAGAGCATGGTTTGCTTCGAACCTACCATTGGCATGAATACTATTTGCTTTGCACTCCATGAAACTCATAGGTGTCATGGGAGAAGTGAAACCTCGTTTGGATACGCTGTGAAACCAAGATGCAAGATGGGAGCAGGGTTTGCTTCGATCCTACCATATGCATGAAAACTATTTGCTTTGCACTCGATGAAACTCATAGCTGTCATGGGAGAAGTGAAACCTCGTTTGGATCCTTTTGGATGTATTGTGAACCCGAAATGCATGATAGGAGCACAGTTTGCATCGAAGCTACCATAGGCACGAAAACAACTTGATTTGCACTCCATCAAACACATAGGTGTCATTGGAGAAGTGGAATCTCGTTTGAATGAGTTTGGATGCGTTGTGAAACTAAGTTGTAAGATAAGAGCATGGTTTGCTATGAACCTAGCATAGGCACGGAAACTACTTGCTTCACACTCCATGAAACTCATAGGTGTCATGGAAGAAGTGGAATCTTATTTCGATGCATTTGGATGTGTTGTGAAAACAAGATGCAAGATAGGAACACGGTTTGCTTCGAACCAACCATAGGCACAAAAACTATTTGCTAGTGATTATGAACAAACCAAACCTGTTGAGATGAACAGGTCTCTTGATGTTCACAAAAACAGATATATGCCCTTTGGTGAATCCAAGGAAAATAGAAAGCTTTGTTTTTTTTTCTAATAAAGAACCACATACATGAAGTAATGATGCAATTAATTGTCATAAGTCTAACTTCATGAATTAGTGGCACAACGAATTAAGCGAGATATTGCCCGATTCATATTATCCTCTATTAAAAGGGCATAATAATTTGCTAGGTCAACTTACGGCAGCTTGCACAAGAAACGGCCTGCTGCAGGGGTTGCAAGAACTTCCCAGTGAGACTTTCTGCGTTGGCTTAGTATGTTGGTTTTTCAGCTTTACCATTGTTCTCCACTCAATACTATCATTGGGACTGGTGAGTGATGAGAGTAGTTGATGTCATTGTCATTCAAAAAACTATAGTTTTAACATCTTCAATTTTTGAGTCCCGTTTGGGAGAATTAATAAACCACTGTCTAGGTTCAGTTTTAACAAAATGTTCTGTGGCCTTGTCAAGCAATCCTGCTTGCAGTTGCTGGCATGTAAAAAGGGATGGTGATGAACACAAGGTACTCTATTTGTGTGGGTCACGGAAACAATGTTCTTAACTAATCGAAGTACAAGTGCTTCGTTCTCGGAAAGAAAATACATTTACTGGACTACACAAAGTTCAGATTTTAGTGAGAAGGGCGACACACATGATTGTTCTGTTGCCACCATCCATGGCTGAACAGAGCCAAGGGAATCCTTAACGTTCGAGTACACACAGTAACAGAAACATTGCATCAGTCTATAGGATTAGGATCATAGTAGAATCGACCTTAAACTAGTTAGCGACCCACTGTAGTTCTACAAGGCTCTACAGCAGTGGATGCCAAATTCCCCGCAATGCATCAGCTTGCTGTCATCTCGCCCTTTGGAGGATCATCTTCCTCTTGCGCCTCACCGTCACTTGGCTTTAGACAGATGAAGGTGTTACGCATCCAATTATTCATCTGCGCATTATTTTCAGCGCCGTAATCGAAGCCATAACCCATCTCTACAAATAGCTGCCATCCCATGTCTGGAGGAAGTAGCATCTCCAATGGCTCTGGCTCGCCCTTCACGTAGACGCCGCCATTGACTCCGGCATAGTTGTAACTGGCCTCGCCTTGTTCCACCATGGGCTGCTGCAGCTGCTGGCAAGTGGTGGTTGATGCCGCTTCCCCGCTCATCACCGGCGGCGCAGCCTGCGACGTGCTGGCATAGGAGCACCCAACATCGTCCGGCGCCGGCGCCGCCGTCGTCCAAGAATAACCCGCGGCGGCGAAGCCGTGCTCCTGTCGCAGCAGCGCGCACCGCCGCTTCTTGGACGACGACGACGAGAACGACCGGACCTAGTCGGTTTGTTGCCGCAGTTCCTTCTCGCCGCCGACGTCGTCCGGCGCCGCCGCCGCCCTCGGCGTGCGGTGCACCCTGCAGATGACCCTGACGCCCTCGCCATCACTGGCCTCGGCGAGGCATGTCCCGAACTCCTCCATGAGCTAGGCGCTCTTGCCGCCCCCGGCGTCGCGGTACTCGAAGGTCTGGCGGTACCCGTGGCGGCCGACGGCGATCCGCTTGCCGGAGCCGTGCCACGTGCCGCCGCCGCGGACGGCGCGGCTCATCCGTGTCCCCACGTTGCCGTCCTTCCACCGCGCGACGCAGAGGAAGTACCAGTTGCCGTCGTCGTGCCCGAAGCGCCGCAGCCGCGACGTGAGCGTGCGGGGGTCCGCGCTGTACACGTCGGCGGCGCACACGACGCCCTCGCGCTCGCCGAACGGAGGCGACTCGTCGTTGCCGGGGTTGGTCACCCACGGGTTGAGGTAGTGGTGGATCAGCTCACGCGCCGTCGGCGTGAACCGGTAGCCCGGCGGCCCGCCCGGCCACCGCGCCATCGTCTGCTCCATCCGGTCTTGCTGGAAGCGTTCGGCGGTGGCCATTGGCAAAGACGCGAGGCCAGGCGTGCGTTGCCGCGTGGGCGTGGGGTTTAAGGTTCTTGACCTCGTTCGTACTCGGAAGATTTTCGCGCGCGCGATTTGTGTTGTGAACTTGGGCGGGCGAGCAATGTGGATCGATGCCATTATATCCCCGGGATTCCGAGTTCGAATCGGTACAGGACAGGCAGCTCTCAATCGGGGAGGTCCGAGATGTGATAGGATTCGGCCTTGCGCAGCGCGGCTACGGATGTTTCTTCCATTTATATAAGCAAAACTTGTCCGGTAATTCGCTGTACTATTGTTTTACGGGTGCTAATTCGCTGTCTGAAACTCTTCATTTTAACGAGGCACCAAAAAAAAAAAAAATCCACTCGGTTCTAGACCTGGTACACAAATTTGCAAAGAAGCAAAAAAAACAAAAAGTAGCTGGTTGGGTTGGGCTGAGATGGGCTAAAGGGGCCAGGGCCCATTTGCGTCTTTGTTCTGCGATCGTCGTTTCAAGCCCGCAAGCAGTCGTCATGGGCTGCGTACATAGTAAAGCCTGAAGCAAAAGGGGGAAAAAAAACCAAAGCAAGCCAAATTCTTCACCAGTTTTGTCAGCTTGGGTTTTGCTTCCGTTGTCGTCTTCGGAGTCGGGCGGCGGCGGCATCGCCGGGGCGGTGAGGAAAGCCGGCGAGGCGAGGGGATCGACCTCGATGGGGAAGCAGAAGGGTCGCGCGTCCAGCAGCGGCATGGCGGCGTCGCTGGTGCCGCACGCCCAGGGCGCCGTCCCCACCGTCGGTTTCGGCGGCTACCACGGCGCCGTCCGTGTTCAGCCCGCTGCGCCCTCGGACCCCGACTCCCCGATTCGGCTCACCCCAGTGTGCCCTCTCCCTCCCTCTCTTCCTTTAGGTCTATCGACGTGGCTTTCTCCTTAGTTTATTATTTCACTAGCTGGAGAGTTTCTCTTGTCTAATTTTATTACTATATACTCCCTCTGTTCCCATTTGTCTGTCGTTTTAGCTACCCTCATAACTGTCCCCATACAAAGTATGTTGCATGTATCTAGGTGAGTTTTTGTCCAGGTACAGAGAATCTTGCATGTACTGGGTGGAGGCTAAAACGACTAACAAAATGGAACAGAGGGAGTAGATACTTGGGTCCCAAATTTGGTACTTGCACTCTGCGCAAGCAGAATCAGACGAAGTGACAATGACGGTATCAATAGTGTGAGAAGGATGGAGGGCCGCCCAAAACCCAATCGTGTATGGATCGATTTAGGGAGGCGCTGCAAGACTGTGAGTTGGCGGATCTTGGCTTCGAAGGGGACACGTTCACTTGGCGGAATAATAGTCACATCAGCGAAGGCTATGTCCGTGAGAGGCTAGACCGGGCGGTGGCTTGTGGAGACTGGACAACAAAATTCAGTCTGTACCAGGTGCGGAATGGGGAGCCGAGACATTCCGACCATCGTCCGGTGATTGTTGATACGGAGACACATATACAGATGCGTGCTCGGCGATCGAAACCAACCTTTCGTTTTGAAGCGAGTTGGGTTGAGGAGGATCAATGTGGGCATATTGTGGATAATGCTTGGAGAAAGGCTATGGAAGTAGATGGATTGTCAGTTGGGGAAACTATCCGGTGTGTGGCGCAGGATCTAGGTGATTGGAGTTCCAACGTGCTTGGAGATTTGGAGAAAAGAATTAAAATGGTGAGGAAGGAGTTGGAGGTTTGTAGGAGAAAGGAGATTAGTAGGGAGTCAGTGAGGAGGGAGGAGATCCTGAAGTATAAACTTTCAAAATTAGAAGATCAAAAAAATATGTATTGGAGGCAGCGAGCAAAGGTTCATTGGCTGAAAAATGGTGATAGGAATACAAGGTTTTTCCATCAGTATGCCTCGGAACGTAGAAGGAGAAGTAGAATAGATAGACTGGTGGCGGATGATGGGAAGGTGCTGGAGCAGCAGCGGGACATTTTGTCCCTTGTTTCTAACTACTACAGCAACCTTTTTACTTCCTCTGCAGGTAATTGTACTGAAGAACTACTTCAGTGCGTCCACACCAAAGTTTCTCAGGATATGAACAGAGAACTTCTGAAACCTTTCTCGGAAGAGGAGATTAAGGCGGGGCTTGATGCAATTGGTGATCTCAAGGCTCCGGGTGCTGATGGTATGACATCTCTCTTTTATAAGAAACACTGGGCGATTGTTGGGGGCAGATATTGTGAGGGAGGTATTGCAGTTCCTAAATGGCAGTGAAATGCCGGAAGCCTGGAATGACACGGTGGTGGTCCTAATTCCAAAAGTTAATAAACCAGAGAAGATGAAAGATCTGAGGCCCATCAGCCTGTGCAATGTGATATACAAGATTGCTTCCAAGGTATTGTCTAACCGGCTAAAAATTATTTTACCTGAGGTTATCTCTCAAAATCAAAGTGCTTTTGTCCCGGGCAGACTGATTACGGATAATATTTTGATTGCCTATGAGTTGACACACTACCTACAGAATAGACGTAGTGGAGCAGATGGCTATGCTGCGCTCAAACTGGATATGAGCAAAGCATATGATCGAGTTGAATGGGATTTTTTGGCAAGAATAATGAGGAAGCTAGGATTTCATGACAGGTGGGTTTCCTTGATCATGAGATGTGTGTCCACTGTTTCTTATAGAGTAAAGGTTAATGGGGAACTCACAGAGGAGATCATTCCAACCCGAGGTCTGCGGCAAGGGGATCCTCTATCCCCATATTTATTCCTTCTGTGTGCAGAGGGTTTTTCCGCTTTACTTAATACCGCAGAAGAGCAACAAAGAATTCAAGGGGTTTCTATTTGCCAGAATGCACCTAGCATTACTCATTTGCTATTTGCGGATGACTCTTTGCTTCTCCTAAAGTTGAACCAAGAGGATGCAAGTCATCTCAAGTATGTGCTGCAACTTTATGAGGAATGCTCAGGACAAATTATAAACAAAGAGAAATCTTCAGTACTGTTTAGTAAGAATTGTGATATTTCAGCAAAGGAGAGTTTTCTAGCGGCTCTGGACTTGTCACATGAGGCGAGGAGTGACAAATATCTTGGTCTCCCAGTTTATATGGGTCGAGCAAAAGGAAAAAGGTTCACATACCTGAAAGATAGGGTGTGGAAGCGGATTCAAGGGTGGAAAGAAAAGTTGTTATCCAGACCGGGGAAGGAAACACTAATTAAAGCAGTGGCTCAGGCCATTCCAAGTTTTGCGATGTCTTGTTTTGATCTGACCAAGTCCTTATGTGATGATATCAGCACAATGATCTGTAGATTTTGGTGGGCGCAGCAAGATAATGACAGGAAGATGCATTGGGTGCCATGGAAAACGTTGGCTAGTAGAAAGGAGAAAGGAGGGCTGGGTTATAGGGATCTGCATCTTTTTAACATGGTCATGCTAGCGAGACAGGTGTGGAGACTAGTGCAGAATCCGGCATCACTATGTGCCCAGCTCCTGAAGGCGAAGTACTGGCCGGATGGGAATATATTGCAAGCGAAGGAGGGGCCAGGAATATCGTATACTTGGCGAAGTCTTGTCCGGGGCCTAAGAGCTTTGGAAAATGGCATGATCTGGAGAGTTGGTGATGGTGAACAAATCCGGATATGGGAAGACCCATGGATACCGGTTGGTAGAACCAGGAGACCGCGAACGCCAAGAGGCTCGGTGTTGTTATCCAAAGTATCTGAACTAATCGACCCAATGACAGGTTCTTGGGATGCGGAGCTGATTCGAGATATTTTTTGGGAGGAGGATGTAGTAAATATTCTGGCTATACCTATATGGCCTGATTACGAAGATATGGTGGCTTGGCACTTTGATCCAAAAGGAATTTTCAGTGTCAAATCAGCATACCACGTACTCGAAGATGATAAAGAGCTTAATCAGCAGTATCAAAGAGGGGAGAGCTCCAGTGCCGGTGGTGGCAGTGCTGCAAATGAGGTTTGGAGGAAGATTTGGAAACTCAAATGGCCACCAAAGTTAAAGCAATTCTTATGGCGCGTGGGACATAACAGCCTAGCTTGGAAAGCTAACATTGGAAGAAGGGGGATAGAACTGGACACAAGATGTCCAGTTTGCTGTCGTTTTGATGAAGATGGAGGGCACTGCTTTCTTAAGTGCAAAGCTGTGCGTGCATGTTGGAGAATTTTGCAATTGGAAGAAATCAGACAACAGTTGTTGGCGGCTTGTTCTGCTCTTGAATTTGTGCAGGAAATCTTAAATTTAACAGAAGAAATGGGTTTGAAAGTGGCTGTTCCGTTATGGAAGATCTGGGATGCAAGAAATAAATCAAATGCCGAAGCGCGTTCGTTTTCAAGCCAGGAAGTGTGCGGAGCCGTTCTGGGTACGGTGCTGGAAATACAATTGGGAGATGAGAAAGGAATACAAAGAAGGAGCACTGTTGCTGTCCGACAACAGAGCTGGAAAGTGCCGGGTGACGAGCTGCTGAAAATCAATTTTGATTGGGGCTTTTAACAGCCAGTTGTCGACAGGAGCATGTGGATTTATTGTCAGGAACAGCAGAGGTGATCCAGTGTTGGCAGGAATATCAAAAATTAGCCACGTACGTGATGCATTGATGGCAGAAACGATGGCCTGCAAATTTGCTCTCGAAGCTGCAGAGGTGCATGGGATTTCAAGGATTGAGTTGGAGACAGACAGTGTGCTGCTGAAGGAGGCATTGTCCACGAATTCAAGGGACCTTGCCCCTGATGGTGTTTTATTCGTTGGCATACGAGAATTCCTGGCCGATTGTTTTAGATGTAATAGTATTAGAAATATCCCACGATCTTGTAATACAGTAGATCATGAGATTGCATGTTTGGGTATGAGTTGGGACCCGGGAAAGTCCGCTGTATGGATGGACCCCCTCCCAGAGTTTGTAACTTCTCTAGCTGCTCGCGATTTGGCTGAGCATATGGTTATAAACCCAGGACCATGAGTGCCTGGTAAGTTTTTTTTAAAAAAATCGCAAGTTATCTGTGCTAGCATGGATACATAATCGAATTGGCGTTCATGTTTAGCCTTGGTAGGGACCTGGACCTGAATTTGTAGGTCCAATAACACTATGTTTATCTTATATGTGGTATCGTAACAACCTACCCACGCTATAATTATCTGATATGATCCCAGCAGCATCTAGCTCCATATGGCACCGCTAACAGCCTTTGAGTTTACTAGCTCTGCTGTTAGTTTGCTTCTGTTTGTGGCTTCGCGCTCATGGACATTCTCATTGTCTTATTTCTGATTGAAGGATGTCGATGGTGAAGTGCTTCAGAACTTCAAAAGGCTAGGGCGGAAGGATCCAACAACAAAGGTCAGACTGCTAGTCGTATTCTTTTTGTTTACTTTTATTTTTCTCAAAAATATTGTACTAGTGGCACTTGCGTTCTTGTAGTAAGAATCTTTAGCTAAAATCCACTTGCCTTACAATCATTTCCTTTCAATAATTACACAAAGAGTGGCTATTCTGTTAATTCTGAGGTTTGCTCACCACCTGTCAGAAGAGATGAGTTTCCAAATAACTTCTGATTTTTCTTATCCTTTTCTTCCTAAAATTTTACACCCTTTCTATATTCAAGAAAATGAAAAACCTATGACATCTCCACTGTACTATCTGTTGCGAATTTTGTTCTTATCTTGGATATTAGGGATGCAAGTTCCATGCTTTGGGTCAACCCAAAATTTGCTAAAATTAACAACAATGCCGCGTAATTAGAATTCAGGGAAGAGAAATGGACTAAAATGGCATGCCATATATTAATTAGTTGACCGAAGTAACACCATTGAGTACCCACTTGCATCCCTAGTGGTTATCATGTGGGTTAACCTAAATCATATTAGTAGATTGTTCACCAGACTTTCATGTCTGTTTAAGAGTTAATGACACAGAAAATGAATATTCTAGACATCACATTCAGAAACATAATTCTATCTGAACCTCCAAAGGTCAGATATATGAAGTTAAATGCATTCCCCATGTAGGAAAAATACGTCTTAAATTCTGGATAATATGCTGCATATGCTTTCACTGATTTGCTATTTGTAACTCTTTTTCCATAACATGTTACAATTCTCTTTTCTTCTCTTCAATGTAGCTCAAGGCCTTATCTGCCCTCTGTACACTTTTTGCACAAAAACCTGGCGAGGAAGTTGTGCAGATTGTTCCACAATGGGCATTTTCTCTACTGCCCTGTTGCATTTTAATCTTGATTTTCATATCCTTATGTACTTCATAACATTTAATTCATTATGAAAATATGCCTAGTGATAAAGTAGTATTATTTTTCTGTCATGCATATGTTTATATTATATATGCGAGGTCTTTGATCAGAAAACACCCCATGTGGATCTCTAGTTTCCTACAACCAATTGGAAGTGTGGACTTGGTTCTTTTTTGGCTTGACTAGATTGTTTCCCTGTAACCCATGAATACTTTAGGATTGTTAAACTTGTTAAATAAGATCATATGAGTGCAAAACTAGTGTCTAGCTGTTCTGCTGTATCACATGGATTAAAGGATTTTATTCATTATTTTGCTAACCAGTTCTTCAGAGTATTTTGATTCTTCAATCCACTGATTGTAATGTCAGATTCATAATTATGCTTGTACCATCACTATAAAAAGTACAAACTATATTATTTTTCTTCTTTTTAGGCATTCGAGTACAAGAGGCTTCTGCTTGACTATAACAGAGAAGTCCGTCGTGCTACTCATGAGGCCATGTCTAGCCTTGTCACAGCAACCAAGTATGTCCATCTCCTCACATGCAATTGAGGTGCAATCTAGTCTAAGCTGTTTACATTTGGTAGTGGTGCCCTGTTAGTTTTCTTCCAGTTAGAAAGGATCTTATACCCCAGCAGGACTTCGTAGATTTCTGTAATTCTGTTTATTTAATTTGCAATTATTTCCTCATTCTTGAATGTGCTTCATTTGCTCCATCATTTTAGGAAGGGTATAGCTCCACATCTGAAGTCCTTGATGGGTCCTTGGTGGTTTTCTCAATTTGATCCTGCTCCTGAGGTTGCACAGGCTGCTCGACGTTCATTCGAGGTGGGTGCTAGAGCTTCTCTGATTAATGTAGGCTGCAAATTATTTCACCTGGACCACCTATATTTGCTGCAGCCATTTGTTACCTGGAATGCTAGACTAAAAATACTAAACCCATTGAGGGCTTGTTTTGATAGGCAGGGATTTACTCAATCCCTTTGGACTGGCAGGAAAGTTAGTTCATTTTCCACCTGACCAAAGGGATTAGGTCCAATCCCCACGATTTCAGGTAAGCCCTCAAAATAACTGAAAAACAACTCTTGACAATTAACTGCAAGAAATGGACCATCGATGTGGAATCATGAATTTATTCTTATGTTCAGATGTACTAAGGGGATACACTCCACTGGTTGATTTTTCATGTATATCCCTCACTTTCCGTTAGTTGGGAAAAAGAAATGAAAGTATTGTGATTCCTTTTTAGTTGGCTATATAAAAAACACAATTGCCCCTTGGGTTTATGTACATTCCATTTATTCAAGGTATATTTCCTTACATTCCAAGTTTTTTTTCTCCTTAGGGCCAAATCCATCTGTGTTTGTCCTAAGTCAAACTTTTAGCCATCAATGTTTAAAATTTTATATAAATTGACAACACAAGATTGACATCACTACTAGATTCATTATGAAAACTACTTTTATGATTTTTTTAATCTAAGATAATATATTTTTATATACTGTTGGTTAAAGTTAGAAAAGATTGGCTCACGACAAACCTAGATGGAGATATTCATTGTGAGCCTCACTGCTACAGATGAAGCAGCATTGCTGGAACAATATTGCAGAGAACAGAGCTGCCCATGGCCTATGTATATAGACTGTCTCGTTGAAAAACCATACTAGCTTGAGTTTACATACAAGATAAGTTCTAAAAAATGTTTTTTGTAAACTCATATTCTTTCCAAAGGGTCGGATTGAAGCTCAACTATAGAAGCACAAAATCTATGCCAGCTATTCAGTCTTGTCAACCTATCTTATATTTTTCTTTTGGTAAAATATGCTTTCTAGATCTTTTTTTGTTCTATTAAACTGTTGAAAAGCAGTATTTCCATTCGAAATAGGGTCTTCCTCTTTGTAAAATGTTATAGGTTTGTTCACATGTTCCAGTTCTTTCTGTAGGCAGCATTCCCACAGTCAGAGAGAAGATTGGATGCATTAATGTTATGTGTGAAGGAAACATTTCTTTACTTAAGTGAGAACTTGAAGCTAACAACACAAGCTTTGTCTGATAAGGCTACACCTATGGATGAACTGGAAGATATGCACCAGAGGGTATGATTTTTGGCCTTCCATTGTACTAAATGTGTTATATTGATCAATCAGCTTTCCATTTCAAAGTATTTTTTTTCCCTTGTGCAATCCATTTCAAGAGATTTCCAGATGATATAAAATAAATGAGTTATGCAATCTTGTAATTAAATCGATTGATTTTCCACCTTTCTTTTTCCTTAATGTTTACTCCAACTGATGCTAATTTCAAAATCATAATCGGTGCCCCATTCTCCTTTTACATAGAAGGATTGAAGTCTGTATCTTCAAATAGTAGTTCTGTTTTCTGAGGAACGTTCATGTTGTTTTGTTGCTCTTAGAGTCTTAGACATTGTCATTGGTTTCTTCTATCCTAAGCTTTCTATTTGTAAGTTCCTACTGTGCTTCTAATACCAGTTGCCCATTTTCCTATTTTCCTCTGCAGGTAATGTCATCATCACTGCTAGCTATGGCAACTCTTATAGACATTTTACTAGGAGTGAAATTGCAAAGTTGCGATGTTGATAGTACCTTTACAGAAAACAAGAGTCTATCAAAAATTCGATCTACAATACTTTCTTCTGCTGAAGCCGCATTTTGTATGCATAAATGTTTCCTTGATGTCCTCAAGTCAAAAAGTGCTGTTGTACGGTCAGCTACATACTCACTGCTTACAAGTTATATCAAACACATCCCTCATGTTTTTGATGAAGAAACCGTGAAGAAATTTTCTCCTACTATACTTGGTTCATTCCACGAAAAGGATGCGTCATGTCAGGGATACAATTCTTGTTTTCTCTAGAAAGTTTCCAGAGGCTTGGTCATATTGTAATATTCACAAAGTTGTCCTCAGTCGCTTTTGGAATTTCCTACAAAATGGATGCTATGGGTCCAAACAAGTCTCATATCCTCTTCTTGTTCAATTTCTGGACTCTATACCACCTAAAGCAGTCATGGGACAACAGTTTGTTTTTGATTTTTTTGCATAATCTCTGGGCTGGAAGGAACCCGAGGCAGTTATCAGCTGCTGACAGTTTGGCTTTCTGTAATGCCTTCAAACAGAGTTTTTTGTGGCTTCTAGGAAATGTATCAAGGTACCCTTTCTCTGAACTTGTTCAATTTGCAATTGTTTTATGATTAGTGGATTTCCTGTGTAATTACTTTATCTGTTTTTACAGATATTCTGGAGAAGATTCTTCTGATGATACCCCCATCAAGCTTATAACTGACATACTTGCCAAAATAGTTTGGCATGACTATCTTTTATTTTCTGGTGACACAAGTGGTAATGGTGTTCAGTTATCTCATAAAAATTCAGGGTCAGTGGTGAACATGCAGTACCCAAGGTACTATCTTCAGGGTTTGGAGAAATGTATTGTTGAAATACTGGATGTGATTGCGGATACAGAAAATCAGTTACTCAATATTTCTTGTGAGCTACTGGTGAGGGACTGTTTTGGACATAATTCAACAAGGAGAGAAGCTTCCAAAGTTTCAGGACCATGTACAGCAACTTGTGTCTTTCTTCCTATCTTTGGATCAACTTGTTGTATACAAAGGCAAAACATGGCCACTGGAAAGATTAGCAAGACCGCTTGTTGAACTATCTTTGCCAACCATCAAGTTCGTGGTAAGACCAGACACTTATTTTAGCATGAAGATTACATAATCATTATTCTTGTACCTGTATACTCTGATAAAAAATGCAACTCATTTTAGCATTCTTGTTGGGCAAAATTTTGTAGCTTTGGCCATCAATAAAAAATTGTACACATTGATAACTCAAGATCAATGTTCTAGATTCATCATGAAAATTACTTTTTTTTCTCGAATATGCAGGAGAGCTGTGTATCGTTTCATTAAAAATCATGAAAAATACGTTCGGAGCATGTATTTCTTTTTATTTAGTACCATATTTTTCACCAATGACTTATAATTTTTAGCAGTAGTAGGATAGTAATCTGTGTCATGAGACTCGGTTAAATTATCATTTTGTTGTTTCTTGAAAGTGAAATTCGTTATGCAACGAAGTATATCCTCCTTTGAATTTATGATATACAATGCAGTTATGCAACTTATTTAGCAATTGAAGTTGGTTCTATAAAACATTACGCAATTGATGCAGGACACTCCAAGCTTGGTTAAGCTTCTTTCAGTTTTGGTTGAAATATTTGGACCTATTCCCCTATTTTTGAAGAATTATCAGAATTATGACAAAAAGTCAGATGTCAAATCTTATCTGGAGTTGTTCAATGATGACCTTCATCCCTTGGTGTTTTAATGGAAAATATAGCACTTGTAACTCAAAGATTGATTTGTTGCTTTTGTTGTTTCAAGACGAGTCCTTCTTTGACCAATGGTGTTCCATCATCAAATATACTAGAGCTGAACAAAAGCACTCCATTGATGATAAGACCTCAAACATTAAGAACCGATTAGAATTCCTTACACTGTTGCTTCAGAAAGTCAGAGAAAGAATCGCTGGGGGAAAGCTGAGGAACTTACAGAAAAATGGTTATCTTCCCAAACATTGGCAGCATGATCTATTAGATTCTACTGCAAATTCTGTCCTTTGTGATTTGCCTGCTGCAGATCATCATGCTAGTTTTCTATGGTATGTGCTTCAATCCCTTTGTATTTGTTCCTTTGTGAATGTTTTTGTTTCCAGCTGCCAGCACGTTGGTGTGATTTGACCAGATTTGTATGTGTAAAATTTCAGTGCTGCTCTTGGTGGCTCAGATCAAGAGAATCAAATCTGTTTTCTTTCTGCTGAGACTGTTCATAAAGTTCTTGGATCCATTTTAAAGGATTTGGCATCAGCACTCTTGGCATCAACTTTTGAATGGGCAAGGCTTGCATATTCTCTGTTTTTTCCTTCTGAACCCGAGCACTTGAAGCTTCCAGAAGAAAATTCCTTACCAATTAACTTTGAGACGGCTCGATTCGCTTTTAAAGTGCTTCAGGGTAGCTTCTTTTCACTACGGAGACTTGAGGAAGATTCTGTATTTCCTTCTATTCTGGCAGCTCTCGTTATCATTGAATGGGGAATGTAGCATGTCTTTGGCTACTGATGATGAAAATGATTTGGAAGGCCATATAGAAGATATGGATGTTGGTTCTTCTATGCAGTTCAAAAGATTATTTGGATGAGAAAATGCATTTGAAGGCTAACCATGCAGAAAGCATACATGATTTTTGCCAAAGCTTAAGTCCATCCTTTTGGAATAACCTTCATTCATGCACATTGAATAGATTGGCAAATATTCTAGCTCAATCTGTCAGATATTCTGTATTTCAGACGAGAGACTTGCATGTGGAAAAGACAGCAGTCTTATGTTCTGAGTGGGTGGTTGAAGTGTTGAAGCTCATCTGTCTTGATGACATACACTTGCAAAGCTTTTTTGATCTTTTGTTATCTGAGGGAGAACATTGGCCGCTCTGGTTGAAGCCATGTTTACAAAATGGGCATGCATCTGTGCAGGTCCAGTTGGAGCCGGCTATTACGGATGAAATTGTAAGAGTTTTTTTTTCTCTGTGTTCTCTTCCCATAGTCCTTGCTTTTTATTTAGCACAAAATATTTGAGTAGCATTTCTTTGAGATGATGAGCCATATCTTAATGAAATTTCTGTTCGTAGCTAAATGTGTCACTTATCCGTCGTAGACAGCATTTATCCTCAAAATTTGTTTGATTTGTACTGTCCTATCTACTGTCTGAGTTGTGTTTTGAAATTATGAAATGGCACTTTATTTGTTAGAGTTCTCAGTCACTGTAGTAGATCTGGAGAACTGAATCAACAATTCCTTTTATTCAGGAACTGAAACACGAGCGGTTTGTTGCTTTCGTTGATAGGCTTATTCTCAATCTTGGCTTTGGTGAAGTGATTTTAGGTATTGTAACACCTGTGGTGTTACGGTTAATTAAACTTGCCATGTCATCATCATTAGTGCAAAGCATCCCGCATCAACCCTAATTACCATGCATGAAATAAAATGAGTTTATTCTTGCAAATGATTGTGCTTAGGGATTGGTAGAGTGATTTGAGTTGTTAGTGTGTGATTGATTGTGTATTCAAATTAATTTGGAAATTAAAAAGGAAAAATCAAATTAAACCCCAAATCGGACCCCAAAAACCTAATTCAAAAACTATAAGGGATCTGAAGGCGATGCTTTAATAAAAGTTGTAGATATTTTAAAATGGAACAACTTTTATTTTTGGAGATTTTGAAGTTATATTACAGAAATTCAAACTAAACCCTAATTACTTTGTTAGAATTTAAATTTGAAACTTCAATTTCAAAAATATTAGGAATATGATCAAACTTCCTTAATAAGAGTTGTAGATCTCATTGATTAGAACAACTTTTATTTTGACCAATTTTCAACTTGTTGAGAAAAATTAAAAGTACTTTTGAAAATACAGTTTAAATTTCAAACCCTAGAATTACCCCCTTTTGAATATTTTCAAAACTGAGCCGAATTTGAAAATGATTCAAAAACCAAAAATGATCTATACAAAAATTTTCACAACTTTGGTATTGGGCATTTCCCCTGGTTCGGATTGTATAAGGTATGATTGGCTAGAATAGGGTTTGATCTTGTAACTGTGCTACAGTAACCGGCCCCTATAGGGGCAGAGCACGACGTGCGCGTGCGCGCACCGCGCGCTGCCGCCGTCCGGCCAGCGCAGGGCGTGTCGCCGCCGCGTCTGCGTCGCCTGGGGGGGACCCGGACTCACATCTGGATCTTATCCTCTCCTTCCCGGACGCGTTAAAGGCGAGGGGCACCACTTCTTCTCCTCCCTCCTCCACTCTCCCACTCCGGTGAGCTCTCGGTTCTTGGCCGAATTGTCCACTGTCGATCCTCCCTTGCCCGATTCGTTGTACCCACAGGCTAGACACCTCCTGGTGCACCATGTGAACCCAGCCCGGCCACTGTTCGCCATCGGAGATCAGTGCACGACGCGTTCTTCTCCCTCACGGCCGGCGGAACGCCGCCGTGGTCCGTCTCTCCGAGAACAGCCTGCCTCGGTGAGCTTATTCCCTTACAGTGGAGCGTTCCAGAGCCCTTGTTCCTTCTTGAGACTCATAAGTTAGACGGTTTCGCTTTTGGTTTACAGTAACCCGCCGGAACGACGACCTCGCCATTGATGCTCGCCGCCGAGCTCACTGTCTTCGTCCACCGTGCATCTCCGGTCGCCCTCCGCCCCGTCTAGCTAGTACACTAGCCTTTGGTGAGCTCCTCGGTAACCGTAGTCTAGTTGGTAGGGTCTCTTGGTCCTCGGGAAGGCCGGGACGCGGTCGTGCCGCCGTGTCTCCTCCGCCGGGTCGCCATGGTCGGTGACGACCGAGCTCGGGGGTCCGGGAGGTGGTGCTGTACCTTTGGGAGGCGGCGTGAGCTAGCGGGGGAAGCCTCGGTTGAGTTTCGTCACCGGCGAGCTCGCCGACGGCGAGTCGCCGAGTTGCACGCGCGCGCGGGAGATCGAGCAGAGGGAGAAGAGGGAGCTGACAAGTGGTCCCGAGCTGTCAGCGGCTTGTGAGAGAGAGCTGAGGGCACGGGAGCTGGCGGGCCGTGCCGGGCCGGCCTGATGCTGCTGGGCCGACTCGGGTCAGTTAACAGTTTTCTTTTTCTGGGGAATTTCAAAAGGGTTTCCTATTTATATTCTTGATGAATAGTGCGTAACTTTGTTATTTTTATGTGAATTAATCTGGTGATTGAAAAATTATGAAATAACTGTGTGCTCTCTGTAGTTTTTAGTATTTAGTAAAAATATTAAATACTGCTTTTGGAGCCTTTCTGAAGGTACTAAAATTCAGCATAATAATTAAGAAATGTAACTTTGAACAATTTTAATTAAATCTATGTTGCACCAAAAATCATGAAAATTTATTTGGTACTATTTTAGGTCCAGAGCTAACTGTTGGTAAAATTTGGCATCAAATGGAAACAATTTAATTATTTATTTAGTAATTGCTTGATTAATTGGTTAATAAAATAAATAGAAAACATAGGTGACTAGGGTTTGATGTGAATTTTGAATTGATTGTGGTTCTAGGTCAAACACCCAAATGACCTAGAGCACCTTAATCTAGAATTGTTATGACTAGGTTATGAAGTTTAGTTGTGCTCAAGCTAGGTTTGATTTATTGTTGATTTTTTTTTTTTTTGCATTGTCATTTCATGTGGCATCTTAATAAGCATACATCATTGCATACATGTAGCGCCCGTGAACGAAGACGTGAAAGTTGAGGTGACTACTGAGGAGGTGATTCCCGAGGTTGTTCAAGGGTTTGATATTTGCGGGACCGACCCTGACCCGACACTCTTCGTGATCCAAGACAAGCCCCGGTGCATTAGCCCCTACTTATGATTTTAAAAATTTTATCACCTTGGGTTAATTTATTGCATTAGGTTGATAGGAGTTGATTGTCACCTAAATTGCTGCTTGACCTACCTTGGATATTATCCCCGAACCTGATTTAAAATCAAATGTTTGCAAAATGCTTAGTCCCGCTAAATAAATACTAGATTTGCATAAAATACTACTTTCTGTGTTATGATGATATGTTATGAATTAAATATGAGAATTGGTGAAGAACTTGTTATCCGCTGGTCGAATTGCACTTGGGTTAGAGTCCCAATCTATTGTCGCCTTCGGAATAGTTTGGAACCGGTTGATAAAAGAAATGTTTCGCTCGGATGCTGTGCACATGGGGCGGCGTTCCCCATGTCTTATCATCCGGCAGGCATGTAATTAAAAACCGTTGGGTAACTTTGTACTTGGGTTAGAGTCCCAATGCATGGTTGCCGACGGGAAGGAATTAGGGACCGTTCGTTGTCGGCCTGCTGGATCGAGACTTTGCAACTAGCCACATACTGCGGGAAGCCTCTGACTCCGGTGGCTCTACTGCTGGAACTGACAACCACGCACTGGGAGTGGAGAGATGGCGAGAGTAGCGTGTACCCTCGTGGCCGGCGTTCCTGGAGACTAGAGGAGTACTGTGCTCTCGGGTGGCGCAGGACCGGTTCCGGGGTATGAAAAACCGTGGTAGGCGGGTTTGGCATATGCAAGCTTAGGTGCTACATATGTAGTGTGGATAGCGATCCCCAGCTGGATACTTCTGGATTCGAATCGACGTTGCTCCTCGGTTAATGGAAACTTGATCCACTGCCCTACCTCGAAAAATGGTTCGAAACTAGGTTGAATATGAGAATGATTAAGAAATGGAAAGCATGTGATATATGAGAATGAATGTGAGAACTGGATATGATTAAAATAATATTGAGATAAAAAAATTGAGTTAGGATAGTAATGCTTTTCTGCAAAAATTCTTGATTCTTGCTCAAGCCTTACCTTGACTCCCGTCAGCTTGTATTCCTGAGTCTAATCTTTCACTTTAGTCGGGTAAGTCTTGCGGAGTACCCCAGTACTTAGGGTTTGTTAACCCATGTTGCAAGAAGTCGGCAGTCAGAGGTCTGTCTCGCTCCCTGCTGTGTGACCTTTGTTCAAGAAGGAAGCGAGGACGAGTGAAGTGGACCCATGGGCAGGGTCCGAGTTACTACCTATCTATGTATGTTGTATTATGGTTCCACTGTACTGCTACCCTATTTAAGTATGGCCTGTAATAACTGTATTTGAATTCTATTTGAACAACTATTTTGTAATATAAGTACTACTAATCTTCCGAACTTTACTCTGATGTATTTTATTATGAAATGTTGTAATTCTGCAATGGCTTCGCAATGGGATCCTGTCGGAGAAACGGGTGCTTATGTAGCCCGGCAAAGCATGCTTAGGTCATCTGGAACACGGGCCCGGCTGTCAGAGGTCATTAATGACGATGACAGGTGCCTGTGGACCATGGGATTTAGGCGGTTCTGTTACAGGTATCCCAGGAAACCTACAATGTGCCACATCTCAATCAATTGATTTTACTTCAGCTATCCCTTCCTTGTCTAGAGCATGGGTGGCTGGTGAACTCCTTTGCACTTGGACATGGAAGGGTGGAAGTGCACTGAAAACATTCTTGCCTTCTCTGGTTCGGTACATGAAAGAGGAATCATGTCCTGAGGTTAGCATTGTGTCGTTGTTGCTTGACACACTGTTAGGTGGCACCCTTATACATGAGAGCAGTCCGTGGGTACTGTTTAATGCTTGGCATCAGTCTGACGACGAGATTGGGAAGATTCAAGACCGTTTTCTCCGTGCTCTTGTGGCTTTGTTATTTATTACTAACACCAAGGATTGTCTCTGGAGAGAATCAGACGCACTTGTATTTTTTGAGCAATTGTTGAGCAAAATTTTTATGGGCTCAATAGTAAACAGAAAATATCTGAAAGTTCTTCCCTTTGTTTTGAGTACCATCATAAAATCCCTGCCGCAGAAATTGAAGGAAGACTCTTCATATGCTGATTTGGTCAGGAAAAGCATATTGAGTTGGCTTGAGTCAGCCATCTCTTGTCTGTCATCCAGCCCAAGGGAAGTACCCGTGCAAGGTAGGCTTCTTTAGCGTTCTCACTAGATAAGTCAGGTGCAATATGCCTTTACAAACATGTAATATGATCTCTTACTTTGTCAGATATTGAGGACTGGATGCTGTTGGTGTGTATACTTCTAGCCCTTTTGCCCATATAACTAGGCCCATGTACATCTTCTATATATCCCACCCTTCTAGGGTTTGGAGGAATAGACTGAACATTTCTATCTCTAGCATGGTATCAGCTAGGTCTTCTCCCTTCTCCTCTCCTCTCAAGCCGCCGCCGCCGCCCCTGCTTCCTCCCCGCCGCCGGCTTCTCCCCCCTCTCCTCCTTCCCTCCCCTCCCCACCCCACTTCCTCCTTCTCCTGGGCGGCCGTGGCCGCGGCGCCGCCCATCCAGGGCGCGCAGGGGGCGCCGCTGCCGCCTGGGCCGAATCCGCCGCCGCCCTGGGCGGCCGTGGCCGCACCGCCGCACCGCCAGGGCGCGCAGGGGGCGCCGCCGCCGCCGCCCGGGCTGACTCCGACGCCGCCTGCCGGCGGCAAGGGCGCACGCGCCGCCGCTCTCTCTTCCTCCCTGGCCGCCGCCGCCGCCGGGCAGGCCGAGGCCGTCACCGGGCAGGCCCCCTGCGCCGCCGCGCCGACCTCCTTTGTCGCCGGACAGGGCGCCGGGGCCGGGCAGGCCCTCGACGCCACCGCGCTGGCCCCTTCCGCTGCCGGGTAGGGCGCGCTGCTGCCTCCCCACGCCGCCGCCGCCGGCCTAAATGTCGCTGCAGGACATACTGCGGATGCCATTCTCGCTGCGGCCCGCCTCACAGCCAAGATCGAGGCGCTGGCGGCCCAGGAACGCCTCCGCGCAGCGACCCTCGCCTGGGAGCGCGAACGCGCTGCGGCCGATGCTGCCGCTCGTCGCATCGCCGAGGCGGAGCAGTACCTACTCCTCGCCTCCGGTCAGCAGCCTGTGGTACACCTCCCCGACTGCGGCGCGTCCTCCTCCTATCATGCTCCACCCGCTGGTTCGGGCCCCTACCTCGCCGCGACTGACCCGATGGTCGCCCAGCTCCACCTCCAGGCTGTCGGGGTCCAGAACATCCGGGCCTTGGTCTCCGTCGTCCTCGACCCCATGTCCTCCTACGGGCGCTGGCGGGATCAGGTCCTCCTCGCCCTCCGCCGCTACGCCCTCGACGACCACGTCCTCGTCGACACGCCTGAGGCGACGAGGGACGGGGTCTGGCTGCGCCTCGACAGCATCGCCATGTCCTGGATCTTTGGGACCATCTCCCTGGATCTCCAGGACATCATCCGGACCCTGGATCTCCAGGACATCGTCCGAACCCCTGGCGGCACCGCGCGCTAGGCCTGGCTGGCGATCGAGGGCTAGTTCCTTGGCAAAGCCGAGGCCCGTGCTCTCCGCCTGGACGCGTTGTTCCACACCTTCGTCCAGGGGGACCTCTCCGTCGGCGAGTACTGCCGAAAGATGAAGGGCATGGCTGATGCTCTTCACGACCTCGGCTGCCCGGTAGCCCACCGGGTCTTGGTGCTCAATGTTCTGCGGGGGCTCAACCCCAACTACGAGCTCCTCAAAACATGGATCCCTCGCCAGCGGCCCTTCCCCAAGTTCCTGCAGGTCTGGGACGAGCTCGTCCTGGACGAGATCACCAGGGGTCTCGTTCCTGGTTCGTCCACCTCCACTGCGCTCGTGACAGCTCCACCGACCTCTTCTATCCCGCCTGCCACCCCGCCTGCCACCTCCCTTCTTGGTGCTCCTTTCCCCGGGCCAAGCGGGGGTGGGGGGGGCGTGGAGGTGGCTCTGGTAGAGGACGCAAGGGCGCACCGACTCCTGCCCCTTCTCTTGCTCCTGGAGGTGCTCCCTGGCCTTCCTTCAGCCACCCATGGTCAGGGCGCATCTCGATGTGTCCTTTCCAGGCTCGGGGGGGGGGGGGGGGTCCTCGTCCTCAGCACCAGCCTGCGGCCATGTTCGCAGGTCCTGCCTTCCCATGCCCGACGTCCTGGACTCCACCTGCTTCGCACAGGCAGCCTCCGGCCTGGCCTGAGGGCTGGACTTCACCTGCTCAGCCTAGCCAGCCTCCGTCCTGGACTGGGGGATGGGACCAGGCTGCGCTCGCACAGTCCTTCAGCACCATGGGGCTGACACCGTCGACCAGCACCGAGTGGATCGCCGACTCAGGCACCTTCTTCCACACCACGCCTGATGCTGGTATACTTTCTTCTGTCCACCCACCCCACCCCTCCTGTCCTTCTTCCATCATGGTTGGCAATGGTTCTTGTCTTCCTGTCACCTCTGTGGGCACTGCTCCTGGTTCTTTCCGTCTTCCCAATGTACTTGTTGCTCCACAGATGGTTCATAATCTTCTTTCCATTCGCCAATTTACCGCTGACAACTCTTGTTCTGTCGAATTTGACTCTTCTGGTCTTACTGTGAAGGATTCGGCTTCCCGGCGTCCACTCTTCCGATGTGACAGCACGGGGCCCCTTTACACCCTTCGCCTTCCGGCTTCTGCTGCTTCGCCTTCATCGACCGCTTTCGCTACCACTCCTTCTACCACCTGGCACCGCCGACTTGGTCATCCCAGGCGCGACATTTTGGCTCAGCTCAGTCGTAGTGCGCATGTACCTTGTACTAGGACTCCTCCTGAGCACCTCTGTCATGCGTGCCAGTTGGGTCGTCATGTTCGACTTCCTTTTTCTTCTTCTTCTTCGCATGCGAGTCATGCTTTTGATCTTATTCACTGTGATCTATGGACATCACCTGTACTCAGTCTGTCTGGATACAAGTATTATCTGGTGGTTGTTGATGACTTCTCTCATTACTCTTGGACTTTTCCTTTGCGCGCTAAGTCTGAGACGTTCTCCACCTTCCTCCACTTCTTTGCCTGGGTGTCCACTCAGTTCGGCCTTACCATTAAGGCCGTCCAGTGTGACAACGGGTGTGAGTTCGATAACAACACCTCCCGAGCCTTCTTCCTCTCTCGGGGTGTCCAGCTGCGCATGTCTTGTCCGTATACCTCCCCTCAGAATGGCAAGGCTGAGCGGATGATTCGCACCACGAACGATGTCATCCGCACCCTTCTGCTCCAGGCCTCCCTCCCTCCCTGCTTCTGGGCCCGAGGGTCTCCATACTGCCACCTACTTGCTCAACCGCCTTCCCTCCACTGCCTCTCCAGCTCCCACTCCACACCACGCTCTTTTCGGTACCCCTCCTCGATATGATCACCTTCGTGTCTTCGGGTGTGCGTGCTATCCCAACACCACCGCCCCTGCTCCTCACAAGTTGGCACCCCGGTCGACTCGATGTGTGTTCCTTGGCTACTCCCCTGAGCACAAGGGGTACCGCTGCTTTGATCTCACCTCTCGCCGAGTTCTTGTCTCCCGACACGTTATGTTTGACGAGTCGGATTTTCCCTACTCCACCTCTACACCGGGTCCCTAATCCTGAGTTGGAGTCCATGTTTTCTACTGACCCGGTGGTTCAGCCACCTGTATCTGTATATCCTTTTCCCGCTGGTTTTCCTGGTACGCCGACACCGCTTCCAGCGATCCCCGCTGCGCCGCGTGCGGCCCCGGAGCCTGCTGCTGCGCCACGAGTGGCCCCGGAGCCTGCCGCGGCGCCACGCGCGGCCCCGGTGCCTGCTGCTGCGCCACGCGCCATGCCACGCGCGGCACTGACGCCCTCCCCTGCTACACACGTGCCCCCGGGTTTCCCTGCACGCTACGCCCAGCCCGTGCAGGTCTACCGGCGCCGGTGGCCCAGCCTCTGACTTCGGCTCCACCGGCCCCGTCTCCGCCACCTCCTCCACCGGAGCGGCCTCTGTCTCGGACCCGCTCCCGTGTCGACTCGGGGGTTTACCACCCGCCCATCGTCCATCGGGATCCTGCCCATACTCATCCCATGGTGACACGGTGGGCGGCGGGCGTTCTTCGGCCCGCGACTCTCTCCGCCACCGAGGGAGAGCCGGGGATCTCTCCGGTGCCCTCCTCTGTCCGTGAGGCCCTCGCCGACCCTCACTGGCGCCGGGCGATGGAGGAGGAGTACGCGGCCCTTCTTGCCAACTAGACGTGGGACCTCGTGCCGCGTCCATCTGGTTGCAATGTTGTCACCGGCAAGTGGATCTGGACGCATAAGCGTCGGGTTGATGGGTCCCTGGATCGTTACAAGGCTCGCTGGGTTCTCCAGGGTTTCACCCAGCGGCCTGGAGTGGATTATGATGAGACTTTCAGTCCAATGGTGAAGCCTGCTACAGTCCACACGGTTCTCTCGATTGCTCTCTCTCTCAGTCCTTGCCGGTGCACCAGCTCGATGTCAAGAATGCATTTCTCCATGGCACTCTTTCAGAGGCAGTCTACTGCAGTCAGCCAATAGGTTTTGTGGACTCCAGTCGTCCGGATCTGGTCTGCCGCCTCAACAAGTCCCTCTATGGCTTGAAGCAGGCACCTCGGGCTTGGTACTCTCGGTTTGCCACGTACTTGACTTCCTTGGGGTTCATAGAGTGCAAGTCGGACACTTCTCTGTTCGTCTACCGCCGTGGCATTGAGACTGCATACCTGCTGCTTTATGTTGATGACATTATTCTTGCTGCGTCCAGTGAGTATTTGCTTCAGCAGATCATCCAGTCACTGCAGCAGGAGTTTGCCATGAAGGACCTGGGTGTGCTACACCACTTCTTGGGTGTCACTGTTGAGCCTTGTCCGTCTGGCCTCTTTCTTCACCAGCGGCAGTATGCACGTGATATTCTTGAGAGGGTTGGCATGACTGAGTGCAAGCCATGCTCCACTCCTGTTGATACTCAGGCCAAGCTGTCTGCTGATATGGGTACTCCTGTTGCTGATCCTACTTCCTACCGGAGTATTGCTGGTGCCCTGCAGTACCTTACCTTCACCAGACCGGGCATCGCCTATGCCATTCAGCAGATCTGCCTCCATATGCATGATCCTCGGGAGGCACATCTCACGGCTCTGAAGCGTCTCCTACACTACGTCCGTGGCACTGTTGACTACGGCCTGGTTCTCCACAGGTCTCCCTCCACTGAGCTCGTCGTCTACACCGATGCTGACTGGGCCGGCTGTCCTGACACTCGTCGGTCTACTTCCGGCTATGCCATCTTCCTCGGTGGCAACCTCGTCTCCTGGTTGTCCAAGCGACAGCCGGTTGTCTCCCGCTCCAGTGCCGAAGCGGAGTACCGGGCGGTTGCTAACGGCGTGGCTGAGGCGTCCTGACTCCGACAGCTCTTGATGGAGCTCCACTGCCCACTCCTCAAGAGCACGCTGGTCTACTGCGATAATGTCAGCGCAGTGTACCTCTCCACCAACCCAGTTCAGCATCAGCGGACGAAGCATGTGGAGATCGACTTGCACTTTATTCGCGACCGGGTCGCTATTGGCCATGTTTGGGTTCTCCATGTCCCAACTACCTCCCAGTTTGCCGACATCTTCACCAAGGGTCTTCCCTCCTCGACATTCTCGGAGTTTCGTTCCAGCCTCAACATAGCTAGTGGCTAGTTGTGGCTGTGGGGGGTGGGGGGGTGTTAGTGCTTTCTTGTTTGTGTTGACCTTTCTGTCCAGTCTTGAACACCGCTGCGCCGGTTGTTCCGACTGTGGGGGGGTGTTGGTGTGTATACTTCTAGCCCTTTTGGCCCATATAACTAGGCCCATGTACATCTTCTATATATCCCACCCTTCTAGGGTTTGGAGGAATAGACTGAACATTTCTATCTCTAGCAAATGCAAGTGGCACTGTCTTGCTTCCCATTGAGCATAAATGGAGGAGCTCAGAGATTGGTAGTTACGGTTGAGCAAGAAATCAGTGATGCAGAGATATCATTAATGCAGACTCTCTTTCAGAAATACCAGTTTTTCTATAATGGCGCAGCTACATCGCTGTCAACTAGTGAAACTATGATATCAAGGATAGTTGAGTTACTGGGGGTGAAATTGACAGCTGTTATGGTGGGGTATTGCTGGACAAAACTCCAGGAAAATGACTGGCATTTTGTTTTCCGCATGGTATTCAAGTGTATTGAATCGTCTGCTTTGCTTGTGGAAGAAATGACAGATGGCATAAATGATACCGTAATAAACCAGGTGTCAAGTGAAGATGCCTTGGAGAAGCTTAAGTCAGTAGTTAGCACTACAGATAAGTTAACATTAAGCCTTGCGGAATCTGCTCTGGTTACATTGTGTCATCTCAACCATCTTGGTAATCTCCAAGAAGCTGAAGACTCCCAGAGTTTCAAGCTTATTGGATCAGGGGACTATGCTGAGAGTACTAACAAGATGGTGGAGAGTTGCCTCCATTTGTTCTTGCCTACTGGTGTTTCAGAGGCAATTGCAAAATCCTTTGGTGAAGAGGCTTCATCCATTATATGTTCTAGTCGTCATGCTTATTTGCATTTTTGGGAGCTTGTAGCGTCATTCATAAAGAATGCTTCACCACAGATTAGAAGGTTTGCACTGGAGTCCATGGAACTGTGGGGACTTAACAAGGGTTCATTCAGTGGATTGTATTCGATTCTTTTCTCCTCACAGCCAATATTTCACTTACAGTTTGCCGCTTTCTCTCTACTTCTGTCTGAGCCCTTCTGTCAACTTTCGTTGCTCAAAGATAGTTCTCTGGAAGAAAATTGCTCATCTGCTCAACGATCAGACATAAGCCAAAGTGTCAAGTTGATGCCAGATTCAGAGAAAACTCTATGTCTCAGAGATGAACTCTCAGCCTTAGTTGAATTCCCAACATCTGAACTTCTGAAAACAGATTTGACAGCAAGAGACAGGGTATGCTATATTTACGTCTTCATAAATTCAGAAGCTATTTCTTTTTATAATGTGCTAATGGTTCTTATGCGTTTTCTCACTAGGTTGATGTCTTCATTGCATGGGCATTGCTGTTGTCACACCTTCAATCGCTACCATCATCTTCCGTTATCAGGGAAAATGTACTTCAATATATACAAGATAAGGTCAGTCCGTGCATATTGGATTGCATTTTCCAGCACATCCCAGTGAAGACTGCTGCTCCTAGTGGAAAGAAAAAGGATGCTGAACTCATGCCTGAAGCGGAGGCTGCTGCCAAAGCTTCTAAGAATGCAATAGTTACTTGCTCATTGCTGCCATATGTGGAATCTCTTTCACCAGTTGGGACTTGGCAAATGGCTTCACTTGCAGGATCATTGTATGGAATGATGATTAGACTGCTACCTTCTTTTGTGCGCACATGATCGTTCATTATCATACTCAATTGAGTCGTTTACTAGGCAATGGTGCAGCCCTCCTCTTCTGCTGGATGAATTTTCTCAGGTATGTGCATGCTCTTTTGTGGCAAGATACAATTAGCCTTATTGTGAAAAAAGAGCCCTGCGTGTTGTAATTTATTTGCCAGCTCTAGTATTTATAGGGTTCTATTAACTAGCGCTTAACCTCTTTGAAAAACAATCTATTAGCCGGCAACACAACTTAGTGGCATTCGATGCACACTAATTCATTTAGTTTTCAGTATTTTCTTTTTCTTTGGTTGAAATCATGTAGTAACAGTTGAGTGTGTACGCATGTACATGTAAACACTAAACATTGGCAGAGGGAAGGGTAGCGCTACTAGGGCCATGGCCCTAGTGTGGGCCAGTATTTTCTATACTGTAGCAAACTGTAGCATAAAAGGTCCAGAACATTCTTCCATTTGGTTCTAGGCATCAACCTGGAACACTCCGCCTCTGCATGTAAATCAGATGACACCAGCATGGTCCTTGGAGCTCTATTATTTCCCCTGCAGCTAACTATATATTTCTTTACAGGTCAAGATTCTGTGTATGCTGACGAGAATTTCACAGTCAGCGTCAACAGATCGGCTTATGAAATTGTTGCTACATACAAAAAGGAGGAGACAGGAATTGATCTTGTCATACGCCTCCCTATCTGTTACCCCCTACGCCATGTGGATGTTGAATGCACCAGAACTTTGGGCATCAGTGAAGTCAAGTGTAGGAAATGGTTGCTTTCCCTCACATCATTCGTTCGCAACCAGGTAATGTATTTCATGTTCCCAAAAAAAAAAAAACCAAGAGAGTACTAGATATTAGTTGATGGCTTCTGATGCAAGGACATGGAAAACACGTATGATCATATCAAGTCTACTGTTAGAGAATGTTGTGCTCAACTAAGCTGGCCGCTTCTTCTCTGCAGAACGGTGCGATAGCAGAGGCGATCCACACATGGAAGAGCAATTTCGACAAGGAGTTTGAGGGCGTGGAGGAGTGCCCAATCTGTTACAGCATCCTCCACACGAGCAACCACAGCCTCCCGAAGCTCGCCTGCAAGACCTGCCGGCACAAGTTCCACGGTGCTTGCCTCTACAAATGGTTCTCGGCTTCCAACAAATCGACTTGCCCGTTGTGCCAGACTCCTTTCTAGGCGCAAGTTTTGCTGGCATCGTTTAATCATTCCTGTAAATGACGTGTGTATGTAGTGTCCAGCGCCTTAGGCACAAGCAGGCTCGGGGCCTTTTTTGACCTGTCCCTCACAAACAGTCCAATTGGTACAGGAAGAGACTTACGACTCCGAGTTGTAGTGCCCAGTTGCCTAATTATCCTATACGGCTAGCTCTTTTTTATTATAGCTTTATACACCTCTTAATAAAGCCACGGACCACGTCAATGAAATGCTTGTTTCTCCTCGCCGAGCTGAGGGCTGGCCGGCGTACAGTGGTGACCGCAGGTACAAACTGGCGCAGATGGCCAGTACCATACTAGCACCGTTACTGGTCGCTGCCAAGTAGCTCCCGGCAGCAACATTTTGGAAAAGTGCTGCTAACTCGAGTGGCAGAAGCATGTCACAGAAAATAAATAGATGGTTCTTGTTGAACAAACACATCAAATACCATGGATAAGATGCACCATTTTCCGAGCTAACCATACCCACCCACAGGCATCCCAGCCAACACATTCACAAGGGTTTTATTTTATTTTCTCTAGGAGTAAAGCTTCATGATTCGCAGCACAGCAACATCAGATAAATCCCAGAATTTGAACTCAGCTAAAAACAAATCTGAACATAACCATTTTACACAATTGGCACGATCAGAAGTCTGAACTGTGGGGGTGCACTGCCACTAGGCGATGAGGAAAGGGAGCACGGTCAGCATGAATGTTACTGCAGATGGTAGTATGTCCGGCAAATAAGAAACACACACTAAGAGAGCATGGTACACAAAAAAGTTACTGCAGTATTTTTAGTCCAAATCTGCACCTCATAACCTACTTATCCCAGAAAGCATGGATAAATTGAAACCATGACCTTAGAGCACCAACTTAATGCAAGCAAGGAAACATTTGGACTTGTGCTTCACCATGCGGTGCCCCTGTTCAGTGGGCAAAACCTCCACACCAGTGAAGACAGTCACTGGGTTACAGGCATACTCGTCCTGACCATTTTCAATCATCAAGCTACTGGCAATGCAAAACCTCCGGGAGCCAAGGTTGACCAGGTCACATGTTACCACCCACCAGTTATCTGGCAGTTCAAATTCCTTCCCAATGTGCTGCACCGTTGGCGTGGAAGAACCTACAGAAGTCGAGAGGTTGTCCAATGTGCACAAGTCATAGGGGCCGCCATCTGATGATAACCCAAGGTAGAGGCCCAGCTCAGGTGCATACTCAGCTTTGAAAGGCAGCACCCAATCACCCATCTTGTTCCACTCGCGGGTCACCGTGTCAAAGCAGTAGGTTGCCATGGTGGTTGACATACATATTCTGGTATTGTCCACCACAGTGAAGCGAGGCTCAAGGGGGGCCTCATACCCTGGTTCCTTGAAGAATGGTGGCTGCGGGAGTGGATCCCAACACCAGCTCCCCATAGGGTCATAGGAAAGCACCTCAAAACAACACGATCTGGCAAGGCCCATATCCATGATGTACAGACTGTCTGTGTGATTGTCGAAGTCTGACCTGCCATGGGCAGTGGCACCTGGGATGGAGACAGCCACAGAATTTGGTCCCTTGGGCGAATTCAGCTGAGGGATGGCAACCAAGGAGCGCAACTCAGTGTTGTAGATGCTGGCATTGCCTGCTGAATCTGAGCAGAGGATCTTGTTCTTGCTCTCGCCTAATAGAGCGAGCACACTAATCGATCTGTGCGGACTAGACACAACCGACATGTGTGGTTGGTAGTGTATGCTCGGTCTAGGCAAACGACCCAGGCTCCCTATTTTGTTGATGCCATTCTTCTTCATCTTGGCTTTAGCCTCCGCTTCCAGTGCCTCTGCAGTTGATGGGTAGAAGAGCTTTGATATGTCCATATGCCTCAGCGAGTACAAGCCACGCCCCTCGGTCAACACCAAATGCAGAGACTGTCGGCTCAACTTCTGGCAGCTCATCTTCAACAGTAGTAACTCGCACTTCCTTAGCCTGAAGGTCCGAACAAGGAAAGAGAATCATCAAATCGGAACGGACCAGCAGAGAGAAGTTCCTAAAAGAAAAGAGGACGAGAGAGACCTTCAGCACAGGCCGTGGAGAAGTAGACGGGGCCCCAAGAAGCACCACGGCGGAGAAGGCGAGGAGAGCAGAGAGCACCTCTGGCTCCTCCGTCTCTACCGCTCGCACACCAAGGGCAGGCGGCGAGTGAGAGGCGGCTGCGAGGAGAGGGGGGAGGGAAACCCTGGCACGTAGGGTGAGGAGGGGATGAGAAAATTCTCGGAGGTTGGAGGGCCGAGAGGGCCGTGGTCTGTTTAGGCTGAGGATTGGGCCTCTTTCGTTGGCTCACTCCAGCAGGCCCGTCACTGCGCCCCCAATTAGGGCCACGGCCCTCTTGGTCACCAACCCGAGAGCTTTTTTCTCATCCTGTCCTTGCAATCTCACTCACCTCCTCCCCTCTCGTAGTCGTAGGGTTTTCCTCCACCGTCTCGCCGCCGCCTCGCTCGCCAACAGCTATTGGTCGGCGAACGGCAGAGGAGTCCGAGGTGCTCTCTGCCCTCCTCGCCTTCTCCGCCGCCCTGATCGACGACGTAGTACTTTCTGGGGCTCCGCCGCCTGTCCTCAAGGTCCTCTCTCTCTCTGAATTGATCTGTCCGCCCCAAACTGTTTATCGCTTGCCACAACTAGGGATGGTGGTAATCCGGTCAGGCCCTTTGATTTGTGCTAGAGTTGTGTGCCAGGCTAGGTTGTTCCAGATCTATCCTCAAATAGAGAACAATCTGTGTTAAATTGAGGGCCAAGTATTTTCTAATGAAATTGTGCTTTTCTAAATCTTTGATACACTCTATCTAGTCCTCCATAATACACAGGAAATGCTCGTTCCATACTACATAGGAAATGTTCGTTCCTTGATGCTACTGATGGTTGGCCAAGTCGCACGAGATACATCCTTTTATCAAAGGGGGGGCTCTAGATTTCGCCTTCTAATCGAATATCTAATCTTCTGACTGTCATCCAGGGTACCTACAAATAAAATGAATTGTTGTAGGTCATTCATACATAATGTTGAGCTGTAGAGTGATTCTCTTTCCTTGTTTGGACCTTCAGGCTAAGGAAGTGTGAGTTACTACTGTTGAAGATGAGCTGCCAGAAGTTGAGCCGACAGTCTCTGCATTTGGTGTTGACCGAGGGGCGTGGCTTGTACTCGCTGAGGCATATGGACATATCAAAGCTCTTCTACCCATCAACTGCAGAGGCACTGGAAGCGGAGGCTAAAGCCAAGACGAAGGGTGGCATCTTTAAACGGGGGAGCATTGGCTGTTTGCCTAGACCGAGCATACACTACCAACCATTCTCGTCTGCTGTGTCTAATCCGCACAGTTTGGTTAATGTGTTTGCTCTCTTCGGTGAGAGGAAGAACAAGATTCTCTACTCAAGCGTGGAAGGCCACACCAACATCTACAATACTGAGCTCCGCTCCTTCATGACTATGCCTTCTCTGAATTCGCCCAAAGGACCCAATTTTATGGTTGCTCATGTCACCCGCACCGCCGCCCACGCGAGGTTTGACTTTGATATTGACCCGGAGTTGGACTCTCGTGTCTTCGCTGAAAGCCCCTGTGGCGATCACACTGACAGCCTCTACATGATGGACATGGGCCAGGGCAAACAAGGCTGCTTTGAAGTGCTAGCATACTACCCTGTGGGGGAGTGGCAATGGCGCCCACTGCCATTGCCACCATTCTTTGATGACCTGGAGTACAAGGCCTGCGATCGCATTGCCTACGCAGTTGTTGATGGTACTAGAATCTGTGTATCATCTACCACTGCGACCTACTCTTTCGACACGGTGGCCCTCAAGTGGAGCAAGACTGGTGATTGGGTGCTGCCCTTCCACGCCAAAGCTGACTTTGTTCCTGAGCTTGACCTGTGGCTTGGCCTGTCAGCAAGCAGTCCCACTGACCTGTGTGCTGTGGATCTCTCTTCTGCTGCCATAGATTATTGTGATGCACCGCTGATGGCGCAGCGTGTTGGGCTTGATGTTGACCTCCCCAAGGACTGGTTGCTGAAAAGTCGCACCCTGGTGAACCTCGGCTCTGGTCGGTTTTGCATTGCCATGTTCTTCCATACTGCAGAAGCCCAAGACAGTCCTCAGGTGGTCGTCTTCACTGGTGTGGATGTAGTGCCCTATGGCGACAATCAACAAGGGGAGCAGCGGACCCTCCGCACGATCAAGCACAAGTCCAAATGTCTTGTAACAGACAGGATCGAGTGCGTGCTGTGAACTGTGATCATAGATGCTCATCCTGGCTGGCCCACTGGGATTTCTGATGCTGCCCCGTTTTTATTTCCTAGTATAGCATGCCGTACGTTGTTACGGGATATCAAAACTTTTATATAAAAAATATACGGATCGTACAATAAGGTAACAATACTGTGAAATTAAATACCGATGTTAAAATGGCATTCAATTAAAAAAGAAAAGTTTATGAAATTATCATAGTCACGGAAAATGCATCGTCGCTCTTATGCAGCCGCCCAATTTGCCATACATTCAGTCGCTCTTATACAGCCGCTCAATTTGCCATCCATATGAATGTGAGGGATACATTGAATTCTAGTGTGTCCAGCGTAAGAATAAAGCAAAAAATAACTTTATTTGATCTGATAATGGGTAATATGTTGGAAACTAACCCATAGAATTCTCTGACCACTCCAATTCCCTTTTCAATTGAGAGACTCTTCTTGATATTCAAAGCGTGCACTACAATGAAGCAAATAATTGATCAAAACTCATAAAAAATCTAAGATACTTCTATCAGCTTGTTGCCCTTCATTTTGGGGCAGATTTAAGATGAGCATAATGACAAAAATTTTGGATCAATCACATGCTGTAACAATATGGGGACGTGGTGCTTCTCTAACGTTCATTCTCGGTCGTAGCGTCACCGACGGCCTCCCCATGGGCCTAACCCGCCACCACATGTCCCCCTTCATCCGCGGCCATCACCCTCGCGATGGCCTTGCGGATTGCGGCTGTAGTGGTCGCATCATAGGCGACGCTCCTAGGATTGTCGAGGACACCATGGGATGTACGGTTATATAGCATCATTAACAAAAAAAAAATGCCACATCACATGTTTGATAAACAAGAACTTTACAAAAAAAAAAAAAAAAAAAAAGCATTACTACATAGACATCTCTGAAATATAGAACAAGTCCATCTAAAACACTAAAGAAATTGACAAATTTTGTAGCAGCACAATTCAGTATCTATTATTTGGATCCCTTGCTTAGATAGCTTTGCAAAATTATCTAAAAAGATGCTTTGATCCTATCAGCACATATAATCGGGTGAATGACATTGCAAAATACAATATTGAAGTGTATGTGATTCATCTAATTGGGACTCCATTTGCATTTTACTTTTGGTACAACTGTACCATTGTATATTGCCAAGTACAAGATATCTTACTACTCTTTTGATAAGATGTAAGTCCGAAGTGTAGACAATAATTACCTTTCTTGAGTCATGCTGCCCATGAATATGAAAACATTTCTCTATTGTACTCTAAACATAAGTCATGTGCTAAGGTATAAAAATGTTGTCTAGAACATATTTTTCAGCCCCTATTCATTAGACTTGAGGTCCAAAAGGCAGACAGGGGAATCACTAAAAAATCTTGAGTTATTCAGAGCAACCTCTAAGCAAGAAAAGTTACCCGAGGGTTTTGGTGGCTCCTACCTTGGATTTTCTCTGAGTCACCATCAGTTGCTGTCATCAAACCAACAAATTTCCAACCATCAGGATTATCAAGAACAGGATAATAAATATCTCTAAAAAATCTGTAGCTAAAGAGACTCTAAAAAAGGAGAAAGAAATCAGCCTGCACTCAGCACCAGGTAGCTGATAACCCTAAATTTCCAGTCAAAAATCCATCAAAAACAGACAATTCAATACATTACAAGCAAATAAAAAATGGCTGAATAAGTACTGTGTGTCTGTGAACATAAACTATCTCTGGCTGAATAAATAGTAAATCGATCAAACTACTGAACATATGTTAGAACATAGAAACACAAGCACTGGTGGATCGATAGATTCTACAATGCATCCAAGGAATCTATACTTAACTGAACGATAAATTCAGGCTCAAAGTCGCAGGCAGAGTCACTCACTCTCAGATAATTTGATCAGAGCAATAAGTGAACCTTTAATCCCTAAGCTTACCATGAATGAATATGGGTGGAAATTATTAACAAAATAGAGTGGTGAATAATCCAATGGTATTTGGAAAAACAGAAACTCTTATATAGATCTCATGGGACATAATCTTAAAGTGAGATAATCTTAAAGTGACATAATATGAACCTGCACCAAATATAAATTCCATGCAGTTAACTGCAAAGAAAGATAATCACCACAATACAAGGACGAATAGAGTGTGCATGTTTTCTTAATGGTGAGAAATAAATTATTAATACAAAACCTGTTGATATAGAATTTTTTTTGCTCGCCTATTGATAAAAAACGCTCACTATCTGTTAATTATGACCAATTATGTATATAGGAATATTTGCTTACCTATCAACAAAAAAGCAGGTAGTACAGAACTATTGTTTCATTCCAGGAAGATTATTAGTTTATCTTCTCAATGAACTACTATGTGACAGCCCCACAAAATTGCAATTCTGTGAGTGCTTATGGCTGATTGAGGATGACTTCGACAAAATTTTTGGGAAATGCAGCACAGAAAGCTTGCAGGTACTATTTGTTTACTAAACAGTTTCTATGTTATGAACACATTATTTAATCCTTCCTTATTTCTTTTGGCTAAATTAACTTCTGATAACACATTCAACGTTTTTCTTAAAGGTCCTGCTGGTTGATATATCTGCGATTTGCATGCCTGACTATATATTTCCAACTACCTTAGATAACAATTCTTAACTTCATGTCATTATTGAGAAAATAACTATCTCTGAAGGGAAATTGTCGTCCTTCATTCTGCTCCCTAAATCTATGTGAGTGCTCTCTTCTCTGCTGCACCTTCTTTGTGCTCTCTAAATCTATGCGAGTGTTCTCTGCTGCACCTTCTTTGTGCTCCCTAAATCTGTGCGAGTGTTCTCTGCTCACTTCATTTGGTTCAAGAAATCAATTTCAAGTATTTTGAGATTCTCAACATAAAACATTTATGAAGAGCAACACTTTGTGTCTTAGCTAGCCAGCAGAGTATTTTTTTTCTTCACCCCTTTCACAACCAGAACCATAGTCCTGATTCTAGGAGGATTCATGCATCTAAGAGCTAAGATCATATCATTTAGTCTAGAGCAAATTCAGTCACATGTGAGAACCCAGAACTTAAGGATATTTTGTGATTGTGAAGACTCCGCATCCACACCCTGCCCTTTGGCTTCTCCTTACGCCATAGATCAGAGATGCCTCGAGCTAGAGCAAGGAGCACAGACACGCACCAGATGGAGCGGATTTGGCCTGTGAGATCGTGCTACTGCTTGGTCTTGATGCGCTTGGGGAAGGAGACCTCGAGAGGATCCCATGTCTTCATCTTTGCCACCAGCAGAGGAGCCTCAATCTTGGTTTGACTGTTCACCCTATGCTCAGGCAGAGGGACAGCAAATTAAAGGAAAAAATCCAAGTTAACAACAAATGAACCGGCAAATACTATGTATGAATTAGCTAATTAAAGCATTTGGTAGCGATGCGCACAAGGAGGGGAGGAAAACGAAGCACGTGGCCGTGACGGTGATTACCTTGTAGGTGTTGGACGCTTGGAGCCGAACTGGAGGAGACCGACTGCCCATCCGCGGACTTGTTCTTGAGCTCGTCGATCTTGCTGCGCTTAGCCTTGCTCTTTCTTCTCCAGATCCGGATCTTCACCGTGTCCCTTGCGCTGCTTCTCGAGCCACAGTATCCTCTATCGGGCGACGTGACCTCACCCGGACGGGTACCTGCCAGGGGCATGCGCAGGCGCGGCCGCGCAGGGCCGGCTGGCCGCCCGCGCTCCGCCCTTCAGGCCCGGCAACTCGTCGCATGTCCGCCAGCCGCCTCGAGCCTCCCAGACTCTAGAGCCGAGAGCGCCCGCCGTCGAGCTGCATGCGCGGCTGCGCCTTGGACTTGAAGTAGAGGACGTACCGGCGGACTGGGCGACCGTGGAAGTTGGGCCCCGTCTCCCGTTCGCGGGATGCCATTTCTTCGAGTACTGGGCACCGACGGCGGCGAATCTAGGTCGGGCCCTACTCGCGTGTGGTGAGGGAGGAGGGCCGCCGAGGCCCGCTCGCGTCGGCGATGATTCCGGGTGAAGAAGGTGTCTCACGGGGGAGCGAGGGACGCGAGGAGCGGCATGGATCGCGCGGAGGAAGCGTGTCGGGGGGCGTGATTGACGGCGAAGAGGGAGGAAAGAGCGCGCGCGGAGGAATCACAGGGAGGAAAGTGGTCGTCGCACGGATGGGAGGCGGAGCGACGGAGCCAAAGAATTGTCGCACCAAAACCTATCCACACACTTTAGCTTTATTAGTTGTACTAGGTAGCGTACTCGTGCGTTGCTACGAAATAAATAAACTTTTATGCTTAAAATATATAGATCGCACGATAAAATTATAAAAAAATAAACACTGATTTAAAATAACATTTAATCCAAATGGCAAATTAGCATAATCATGAAACATTATAAAGGTTCATCACAACCAATTTATATTATAATGATAACACGATGTTTCAGGCTCATAAAATCTACTGTATAGATTTTTCCGTAATTCTCCTAAGGTAATGTTTTATATCGGCAGGAAGATGTCTCCGATATCCGTTTATTTTGTGCGCCAATAATTCCACAAATAAGTTCCGCCGTATCTCCATACCATTCTATACATATGTTCGAAATAAATACAAATATTGCCGGGGAGCGCGCACCTGCTCGAGATTGTGCGCGACGGCGATGGCGAGCGGAGGGGAGCGACGCAGGGCGAGGAGATTGCCGGGGAGCGTGCACCAGCTCGAGATTGAGCACGATGGCGACGACGAGCGTAGGGGAGCGACGCAGGGCGAGGAGATTGCGGACGGGATTTTTTTTTGTCCCGTCCCTTAATTTCGCACGGGCACGGGCGGGTCTCGGTGCATGGTTGTGACGGAGATTCCGGAGGAGATGGCTGGAGATTTGTTTCTTCCATTGTAGGGTCGCACGGGCGTTAGAATTTTTTCTTTCCTTCGCGAGCTCACATGGTTGATCGGCGGACGGATGACCCCAACAAATGTCGCACCAAAAAGTTGTCTTCTCTTTAGCCTTATTAGTTGTAGAGATATAAAGATATATCGTATCTTTTTTATTGGTACAGCCAGTACTGAGAGATAACACTAAAGGTTAGACTAGTCCTGCAGTGACTTCTCATTTATTAAATACTATTACCTGCGTATCTTTTGCTGTAACCTCTTTACCATCGTCCATGTTATTGTGCCGATCAGAAGACAGTTTGTATTTATGTCTGGTTCCTTCTCATCTTAATAATCCTTATTTCTGTCGTACTTTACAGATGCTTTGCTGTACAGGTACGACTGTTGCTCTGCCCTCTAGAACCCTATTTTCACCATATTTAAGACCGACAACATAACCAACATGGAGATACATCACGCATGGCATTTATGAATGTATTTTTTTTCCCATGACCATAACTCTAGAAAAAGAATAACCTAATATCCGAAGCATAACACCGAGTCTCTTGCCTACCGTGGTTAACATTACATGTCTTCATAGAAAAGGTTGGCAAATGGACATTGTAACACCCGGAAATTTTCAATTTTTAAAAATAGGAATTTAATTTTATTTATTTATGTATTTGCGTGGCATTTAATTTAGAGAATAATATTTTTTTCTTTTCTCGAAAATTAAAAGTAATCATAATTTAGAAACATGTTGTGATGCATTCATGCTGCCTCTATTTATTTTGTATTGATGTATTTTATTTTGGAAATATATTCTGAAAACTCATTTGAAAAGTGATTTAGAAAAATAAAATGAATAACCTGTCTCACCTCTCATGCCTGGCCCAAGACCCCGGCCTGCTCTCCTTTTTCCCGAGCTGCTTGCTGCCCTCTTCCGTATTCCCACCGCGCGGCCCAACTTCAGGCCGAGTCCAGCGGTTGGAGCCCCGCTCCCTCCCCCTTCTGTGACCGACACGCGGGGCCCACGAGTCATCTTCCTCCTTCTCCCGCTCGTGTTCGAAGCGGACACGGCCGCGCCGTAACCACCCCGGCCTCCTTTCTTGGCGTGGCCGAGTCCATCCCGTGCATGCCTCCGCTGGCCCATAAAAGGAAGCCGCGACCCTCGTCCCCCTCCTTCTGCCGCTGACGCGTAGGGCCCGCTGCCCCGCGCCATCCCCTTCCTCCATTCGGAGTCCGCGCGAGGCACGAGCGCTCCCTCCTCCGGGTCGAGTCCCAACCGAGTCCAGCTCTCCTACGCCTCCCTCGCGCCCCTATATAGGTCGGCCGAGCCCTGCCGCCCCTCCCCACAAGTTCCCGAGCAAGCTACGCCCTCCAATCTTGCCCTAGCCGCAGCCGCAGAGCCGCCGCCGCCCCGAGCTCCGCCGCCACCGTCGATTTCTCCTCGGGAGGACTTCTCCGTCGAAATTGGTTGTTCTCCAAGCTTCGCAGCAAGGTCAGGGACCTTCCCGACCCCTTCTCTCTCAGTTTTGTGCACTATAGCCATGATGCCGAGCTTCGCCGCCGCCATAGTTCCGCCACCTAGCTCGCCGCATCCTCCTCGAGCTACCTCTGTGGCAACCGAAACTATAGATAGGTTTGGCTTGAGCTCCTCTTGCTTCCCGACCAGATCCCGAGGTGTGCCGAGCTTCCTAGCCCCGAAAACGCCGTCTCCGGCCATCTTCCGGCGAGGAATCGGCCGGGCGCCGCCCGACTCCGGCGACCAGGGCCGCCCCTCTTTCCCCCGAGCTACCTGCGCCGTCCACGGCCAATCCAACGGCTCACAGGGAGAGATACCCCTTCGCCGGCAATTTTGCAGAAAACCCCCTGAGCTTTTTAATGTTCTAACCCGCAGTCTCTTGGCGTCTTTGGTCAAATACGCTTTTGTTTACGGAAAACGTATTTTCCTCGGTTTAGATTCAAAAATACGTTTTCAATATTTACAGATTTGCCACTCAGTTTATTTCGGCCATATTTTATTCGTTTTAGCTCCGATTTGATCCGTTCAAGTCTCATTAGATTCGTAATTTCGTAATCTATCTAATTATGCTACTGTTGTACATGTTTTCAACTTTTAAAATTCGAGAATAGATTTAATCTATTATTTTATTAAAGTAAAACTTGTTTATTTCATAACTTTCCCGTTTGAACTCCGATTTTCGTGATCTTTATATCGTTGGCATCGTAGCGACGCGTAGATTATTTTTATACACTTTTCAATCTGTTTTTCACTGTTGGTGTACTGTTTCTAATATAGATCTTGTTTGCTTCGTGTATAATTGCCTCGATGATTGTGTGGTGATTTTATGATCGAGTTCAGACGGTGAGCAATACGTTGGTGATCAAGAGTACGCTGAGGATACAAGTTCTCCAGAGCACTTTGATCAAGGCAAGTATAGCATGGACCATCCTTGTTGCCTATTCACCTTAATCACTATATTCATGATACATGTGTCTACCTTGACAAGCTTAGTATTTATTCCTAACTTTTGATAACTTGATCCTTGTTACCTATGAAATTGCATTTGAGTAGTGATGCTAGTGCTTTGATGATGTTATGATCTTATGAACTTGAATAATTGATTATGGAATAAAAGTTAAAAGATGCTTTTTAGCAACATGGACTAAAGACTTATCTGTAAGTATGACACCGGGACTTACAGCGCAACCATGGGGGCTATATGGCTCTGGCTTTAGTCAAGTATGGAGTTACTTTCTACCATGCTATTAATCTTGAAAGGTTCCTTGCCGAGCTGGTTGTTTTGCGGCTCCTGTCCTTGTGTGTACTGCTGCGTGTGTGTGCCACTTGGAAGGAGGGCTCTACCGCCCCTTGCCATTGCGCCCGGATTGATTAGTGACATGTTAGCGAGGCTTTTGAAAGACTTCATAGTGAACCCCCGCCGATCTACCTTGGTAGTGGATCGAGAGGCTGATCACCTCGAGAAAAAGGGTAAATCACGACTCATGATGAAAGTGTGCAACCTCTGCAGAGTGTAAAACTGATATATCAGCCGTGCTCACGGTCACGAGCGGCCTTGGACGTCTTACAGGAATTTAACTAATTGAATATTGATTTATTTGAAGTTTCTATTGATGTTTATTCCATATTAATTATCATGTTTATATGATCATGCAAATCTTGTTCCTTGGTATAATCTATTGCTGCTACTCAATTTGCTAAAATGTGATCAACTAAAAGCAACCGCTGTCAACCAGTGTCTTGCCTTATTTGAGCCTCATAAACCCATGTTATTCTTGTTGAGTACGACATGTACTTACGCTTGCTTTATTTTTCATATTTGGATAAAAATCCCGGATGGGTAACAGATGACTATGAGGATTCTTCTGAGGATTATTAGGATTGTGTTCACCAGTCAACTATTCCCTGTGGAATGGAGATTCTACGAGAGAGTTATCTATATTATTCTGCTGTTATTTATGTAAAGACTCTGCGATATTATTCGTTATATATTAAACCTTGTGATGGTACTATGTAATTTGTCGCTTATGTGTGTGATTGATCTCTGGACGTACATAAATTGGTTCATTCAATTTTATCCTTAAAATTGGGTGTGACAGACATATCGAAGACAGTGAAGTCTGTTGACTTCCATTTGCAAATTGAAAACAGGGGCGTAGGATATGTTCCAAATGGAAAACAAGAGTGTCAGGTGTGGAAGCGACAGTTTAATTCCTGAAGCAACACCCAGATTTGATCGTTATTTGTGTATCGGCAACTACATTGGCGTACCATTGTTGTTTATTTTGCGGCACCGAAGTAGAAACTAGAAAGGACTACTGTGATGCACCATACATACTAAACCTTATTATACAAGACAACCTCTTGGGTAGCTCTGAGTTGTTTTTGCACTAATAATGCACAGCAATAAACGCCAGCTCAGCGTTATGAGACTACGCCTGGTGAAGCACGCCTACCCTCCTAGTCCTAGCAGAGGTACGAGGTCACTGCAGTTCCACGCAAGAATATGTTAACAATCAGGCATGCACTGTGTTGCATGCGCCTTTTCCTTTATGAACTAAAAATTGGAACTACATAGGGCATTTCTGATACACGATACTAGGAATTTGAGGCGATGTCCGAGGAATTTCATGACATACCAATCATGTTTCACTTAAAACACATGAGTCACGGTAAAATAACTGGACATCCCATCAAACCCAAACTAACCCATGCCGTGATGCGAATTCAATGGCCGTATACACCACTTTTTTCTACCCAAAAATTACAATAAATTTTCGACAGATTAAATTCAACAGATATGCCCATGCCACTCCTCACAAATTATCACAATTCCATCAAAATTGTAGCAAAATGGAAATGACATTGCTAAACATGCGCAACACTTCGTTCCAGAATTCTACAAAATCTAAAACGAATGACATTTGTGTTCCTCTGCTGTAGAACCATCTTTCCAGAACCAAAAATGGCATAGTGGCACAGTACTGAGGAATGATGTAATGTAACAATCTGAAACCATGCAATAAACTAAACTAAGTAGGTTTCTTAGGTTGGCTCCCCACCCTTCTTCAAAATGTGCAGCCAAAATCACCATGTTCAGGTTAGGCTTAGCGTATTATATTATAGGTGCGCCCACCTCACAGCACGTGGCATGGTTCACCTACATGAACTACTACAAGAAATATTCCTCCTCTGATCGGAGCTCTTCGTCTTGATCAGCAGCAATACCTTCACTATCACCACCTCTTCTACCTGAAAAATCAGTTTGCATTTCTTAGTTTCCATAATAATTTGAAAGGTCCTAAATAGCTAGAGGGGTGTGAATAGCCTATAAAAAATCTACAAACAACACTTAACAAACCGATTAGTAATAATAGCAAGCTTTACAAAGCACTTGCTCTAAACTACACTATGCAAGCCACCTAGACAAGTATACTACACTATGATCACTAGTTCACACTCAAAGGCTATATCACTATTATACACTACTCCTAAGTGAGCAACTAATTAACAAACTGCACAAGAGAGTAAGTTCACAAAAATAAAGAGTAAAGGTGATTTCAATACCCTCGGTGTAAAGAAGATATGAAGTCCAATATAACCAATCAATCAAATACAAGAGAAATCCCCGGTAGAGAGATGACACAAGATTTTTACCAAGGTTCACTTGCTTGCCGGCAAGCTAGTCCTCGTTGTAGCGATACACCCACTTGGAGGTTCACGCGCTAATTGGCATCACACGCCAAACCCTTCTCAAGGGTGCCGCACAACCAATACAAGATGGGGATACACCAAACTACGAGCAATCCACTAAAGATGTCTTTCGCGATCTCCCGCGGGGATAGGCTCAAGAACCCCTCACAATACCTTGATCGGAGGCGGAGACAATCACCAACTCCCCTCAACGATCCTCGCAGCTTCAAGCCGTCTAGGAGTCGGCAAACTCCAAGAGTAATGAGAGAAACCGCTGCGAATCACCGCTACCATGTGCCTCTAGATGATCTCTATCTATGAAATGCACTTGATGCTCTCTAAACTCACCAAATAATGATCACAATCAAGTAGGATGAGTGAGAGTGGAGTGGGAAGGCTCACAAGTATACTATGATGTTTAGGAGTGCCAAGAGCTACTCCCCAAACTAGCCAAGTGACCATTTATAAGCCACACACGAAGAAATAGCCGTTTATACTTCACTGCGTACCGTCGGACTGTCCGACGGCCAGACCGTCGGACTAATCGGCACGGTCCGACGCCCCGGATGAACGCCACGTGTCACTAGCCGTTTGAAGTCGAACGTTGGATCACAACGGCTAACTTCCCGCGCTAAACGAACCGTCGGACGGTAGGCCGTCGGACCAAACCTCACGGTCCGACGCACTACACGTATCCACCGTCGGACTCTAAAACAGCAGGCCGTCGGACTAAAACTCGCCAGCGTCCGACGTTTCCAGAGAGCACCCCGAGCGCTGAAAACCGTCGGACGTTAGTCCGACGCTCACCGTCGGACTAACGCCGAGAGTCCGACGCTCCTCTGCTCTCCACGTGTCACCTCTTCATCGTTCTGCACCGTCGGACGCTTCGGACAATAGTCCGACGCTCCGAAACTGAGCGTCCGACGCTCTCAGAAGTGTTAGCCGTCGGACTGCAAGCAAAGGTCCGACGCCTGCGAGTTAGCACAGTCCGACGCTCTTGTTTTCTCAGGATTTCCACTCAAACCTTTCACCCTTTGTTCCCATGTGCTAACATCAAGTGTTCTACACATTGTGCACGTGTGTTAGCCTTTTCAAAAGAGATTTTCCAAGGGTTTGTTAGTGTCACTAGCATCTATATGCAATGCAATGATCATGAACACCTAATGGCACTTGATAACCGTATTTCATCAACGATTTTGCCCCTCTTGATAGTACGGCTATCTATCCTAAATGTGATCACTCCCTCTATGGAGTCTTGATCACCAAACCAAAAGTGCTCATATTGGTTATACCTTTGCCATGAGCTCCCCTGTTTCTTATCAACTTCCTTCTCATCTCTTGATGGACCTTGTGGACACCTTTGATGATGGACTTATACCATTTACGTGGATGCCGTCAATAGGGCTTTCTCCTTTGTTGATGGGCTTACACCATTTTCATGGACGCCGTCATTTCCCTTCATTTGTGGCCTCCACCGACCCGGTTCTTTGCTCCATCTTGTTTGCTAATTGTTCTCATGAAACACTTAGAGCAATCGTTAGCAAACTAGGTTTCATCAATTACCCAAAACCAAACATGGGCTTTCAATCTCTCCCTTTTTGGTAATTGATGACAACCTTCACAAAGATATGAGATGAAAACCAAGTTTGTATTTTGATAGTATTAGCTCCCCCTACATATGTGATTCCTTGTGTTTGGTTCGATTTTTCACATATGCATGAATTTGAAAGTTTGGGTGAGCTACCACTATCAAATGATGTAAGGTATATAGAATGGACCTTTGAAGCGTGATACCATCGGAGTTGCGGAAATATACTATCCTTAGCACCATTATTTACTAGTCATGCATCACAAACTCAAAATACCTCTTGAAATCAACATTTAAGTAAAAGAGGTACTTTGTATGACATGTAAGTCCTATGCATGCTAGTTTGTCAAATCACCATTTGTCGGTTACCAAAGTTAGGGGTACCCAACTTCCATGCAAAAAAGCTCATTCCCAACTTGGCCTGGCCCAAGTAAGGCCAGTGGAAGCCCACGAAGGCCGCGTCTACAGAGCCCCACGACATCATTCCACTAATGACAGCCTCCTCGGGAGAGCTCGGGAGAGCGGCGTCCTCGGCGCCCAATTCTCCGATTCGCCCGAGCCTCCTCAGGAGAGCTCGGGAGGCGGCGTCCTCGGCGCCCAAGTCTCCGATTCGCCCGAGCCTCCTCAGGAGAGCTCGGGAGGCGGCGTCCTCCGCGCCCAAGTCTCCGATTCGCCCGAGCCTCCTCGGGAGAGCTCGGGAGGCGGCGTCCTCGGCGCCATACCTCCGATTCGCCCGAGCCTCCCCGGGAGAGCTCGGGCCAGCGGCCTCCCCGGCGCCCAAGTCTCCGATTCGCCCGAGCCTCCCCGGGAGAGCTCGGGCGAGCCTCACCCTCGGTGCCCCAAATCTCCGATTCGCCCGAGCCTCCCCAGGAGAGCTCGGGCGAGCGCTCGGGAAAGCAGCACTCCTGGGCGCCCAAGTCTCCGATTCGCCCGAGCCTCCTCGGGAGAGCTCGGGAGAGCGGCGTCCTCGGCGCCCAAACCTCCGATTCGCCCGAGCCTCCTCGAGAGAGCTCGGGAAAGCGGCCTCCTGGGCGCCCAAGGCTCCGATTCGCCCGAGCCTCCTCGGGAGAGCTCGGGAGAGCGGCGTCCTCGGCGCCCCAAACCTCCGATTCGCCCGAGCCTCCTCGGGAGAGCTCGGGAGAGCGGCGTCCTCGGCGCCCAATCCTCCGGTTCGCCCGAGCTTCCGTATCCCCCTCGAGCGCAATCTCGCGAAGACATCCAAGGCACAGGTAATGTCAGCGGAGCAATCTTGGACGACAAGAGATCTCTCTGACCACTTTACAAGCACTGTGCCGTCGGGCGAGACTCTCAACGCAACCGTGCTTCGCACGCCCCTGACAGCCATACCACCTGTCCTCCACGGTATGGTCCACGGTGCGCCGCCCCGTTTCGGGAAAGACGCCCACTGCGCCGTCCACACGAAAGGACGAGCACGCCTTCAGGATCCCGAGCCTCGGGAAACAACGCCCCAAGGTGACTCTCCCTCTTGTCACATCGTACGGAAGGATAGCCGGCAGGTGTGAACTCACCAAAGTCGTGCGGACCACGGCGGCCATATCCAGAAGACCCAAAGAGCTGACGATATAGTCAGACGACTGTTTCTACCTTGGAACTCGCAAACCAAGATAGCCATACCCATACCCCGGAGACACGGAGAAAAGGCAGAAGCTAGTCAAACGGGAACGGCAACTCCTCACTATTTTAATAGGTAGCATCGTAGCCGCCTTTGCCTCTCCCTTGCGGCTATAAAAGGGAGGGCAGAGACCAGCTTTAGAAAGAGGACAAGAGGACAGGGAGACGAACGAACGAACGGACGGAGAAGTTCCAAGTTCTCGCCCACAGCAAACGACTTGTAAACACTTAGACACTCACAAGAGACCTGGGAGCTTTTCCCTCTCTCGCCTAGTTTGTAACCCCCTACTACAAGCACCCCGGTGCAAGGCAACACGACTCTCCTCTCCACTGGACGTAGGGCTTGCTCGGCCTGAACCAGTATAATCCCCATGTTCCCCCTTGCACACCATCCGTAGCCTCAACCGCAAATCACATATTTACTAGCCGGTGTTAGCCTCGCCAAAATTAGCACCGACAGTTGGCGCGCCAGGTAGGGGCCTTTTGCGTGTTGATCCCGGTTGCGGATGGCAGCCAACGTCCCTGCGCTTCCTGCTGGCTCGGTGCTCCGGTTCGGGCCACTGTCCTCGGCCTCGAGATGAACCTCCGCCCAACCCGAGCCCCGGGCTATCATCATCCTGACCCCGGCCCAGCAGGTGGCTGGGAAAGGGACCCCCGGTGACACCTCCACCCGTTTCAGGGAAACAGAGGGAACGCCACGCGCCGCTCCCGCCGAACTAGGCGGGGGAAGCGCATCCGCGTCAACCCGACCAATCCGGCGCCCCCCGCGCGTGACACCGCCTCTACGATCATCACCAGCGCAACGCTGGTAGCTCGAGCAGCTAAGTCACAGTTACCCTTAAGCTTCCATGCTTTGTTCATATTTGTGGTCTCGGAATCGATAAATAAGCGTTCTTTAATTATCACGAATTTTGAGATTTAAACTGAAACCTCCCTCACGTCCGAACCTCTCCAGCACTCTTGAAAAAATCCGTGAAACCCGAACAGGCAAGAGAACACCCTTAGGGCATGGCTGGCCGAGCCGCGAGACCGCCTACGCCTCCGGGCTACGGCACCTCCACTCACCACCCATCGTCCGACGGGTGACTTACGCTTCGAGGCAATTTCATGGAGTTTTTCAAGTACGGGACGAGGGGTGGACGCTTTGGGACCGACGATCTAATTTTCTCTGCGCCTTTTCGATAGCTTTTTCGAAAATTCCGCGCCGAACTCCTTTCTGCACTCTAGCAAAACTTGCGAGATCCAAAGAAGTAAAAGGACACTCTTAGGGCAGGGCTGGCCGAGCCGTGAGATCGCCTACGCCTCCGGGCTACGGCACCTCCACTCACCACCCTGCGCCCGAGGGTCAACTTGCGCTCCAGAAAGATTTCGCGAATTTGCCTGAGTGCGAGAAGAGAGACGGGCGTTTGGGAAATTTAGTAAAAAACGATCTCACTCGAGCCTTCTCTGAGATACCTAGCTGTGTGCGCGACAAAGCGGGAACCCCTCGGGTCGGACTGGCACAGCTCTGGCTCTGTCTACACCACCGAGGCTACGGCATCCCTAAAAATGCTAAGTCCTCAACTTTCATCACAAAGTCTGATATTTACATGGGCACTCGGCCAAGACTTATTGTTCACAGGACGACAGAGGACTTCGCGCCACAAGCTCACTCCGCCGTGGGAAGGACCATTCATCGTCGCCGAGGTGCAACGCCCCGGCAAAGCTCGCGAACGAGAACGGCGAGGTCTACAGCAACGCTTGGAACATCGAACAGCTACGTCGCTTCTATCCTTAAGATTCCAAGCATTATACTATTTTGAAAATCTTGAAATCGATGAAAAGCCCTGACTTCTGCTCTTTTTAACATGATTTTAGATTTTCAATCCGAGCCTACACTCGGGGGTGAAGCGACCCTTTATTTCACCGCACAGTAAAAGCGAGGCCCGGCCTAACCTACGGAAAGGCCGACCCTCCCTCGGGGGCTAGGACGGGGGAAACCCCCGAACTATCCCGAGATTAAACAATTTTGGAAACGCAAAAATTTCAAAACTTGTCGAATTCGTTTCTCCCTAAAACACGCTTCCTTCCGGAAATCAAGCATGAATTATAGAATTCGAAGAATGAGGGAAGCCCCAGAAGACAGAGCCGGTCGAGTCGGAGACCGCTTATGCCTCAGGGCCACAGCATCTTCCCTCGCCACTCCGTGTTCGAAGGCTAACCCGCACTCGGAAGAAAACCTATAAGATCTACGCTCGGCCAAGGGAGGAAGCTCGGGAGGAAACACCTAAGCTTCTTTTCTAAGGGATTCTTTCTGCCAAAGCTCCTAGGTCATCGGCTGCGTCTATGCCACTAAAGCTACGACACCCGAAAAGCGTCCCCCGAGGCTCGATGGCCCGGGCACAGGATCGGCAAGAAAAAATGCCTAAGGAAAAAAGCACGAAGCAAAGCGAAACAAACATTCAGCAAATATTTACATAAATGTTAAGGCCACGAAGGGCCATATTGTTTGTTTCCTTTCAAACCACTCCCGAAAGGTTACTTTTTACAAGGGCACTATGGCCCGCTTCTTCTTCACGGCAGGTTCAGAGGAGGGAGCTCGACCTCGGCTTGGAAGAGACCCGCCATCACCGCGCACGCAAACCGCCTCGACTGAGCCGAACCGTCGCGTCCGTCAGGCTTCGCGCCTCAAAAGGTGAGCCGAGTCATTACAACCGCGCGCCCCGATTCCACCTACGTTTTTTCAACGAAGAAACCCCGGGCTCGGGCGCCCGTTACGTTCCCAGGGGATCGAAGACTGGCCCTCCGAGGCTCGAACAGTCGCCCCAGGGAAATCGAGTTAGGGACAGCTAGTGGATGGGTCACGAAAACGGCCAGTATCCCGACGCCCGGAACGTCACAAGGGACATCCCATGCTGTGTCCAAGTCCCAGTAGCGAGTCGGTTACGTGGAATCCCTCCGTGGGAGGCATCATGCCCTCGGGACCCATCGAAGGGACCCGACATCCACTAACTGACCCTCGGGAAATAATTGGAGTGTGCTCAGGCCACTAGCCGACCCTTAACGAATAGGGCACGGACCTCCACTTGGACCAACCCGTTTGTAGCTCACCGGAAATGCCGACTCGTGCCCCAGCGGGGAAGTCGAGCAGGACCAAACCTTCCTCTTCCCGAAAAAAGAGCGTGAAGGTCGAATTAAAAAAGACAGGGAGGAACCCGATCGATCTCCGATACGAAAACGGAGGCTCGGAAACTTGCCCTGCACCTTGGAAAGACCACCGAACGATCTCCCAACACGGTGGGAGGCTCGGGGGCTCCGCTTCCAAGGAAACAACGCACCTAAATAAATCGAAAAACACCCGAGGACTAACGAACACGATTCTAAGCCTTTGAAGGGATATATCATCCCTCCAAAGCCTCGGGGGCTACACCCGGCGGGTGCGCTCGCGCGCACCCCCCGGAAAAAACAACCCACACTTTATCTTTTTTGAGAGGAAGAACCAGCGTGAACCTGTGGAGGAGTGCCTTCACTCCGCCACAGGCTCGGGGGCTACTGTCGGTTACCAAAGTTAGGGGTACCCAACTTCCATGCAAAAAAGCTCATTCCCAACTTGGCCTGGCCCAAGTAAGGCCAGTGGAAGCCCACGAAGGCCGCGTCTACAGAGCCCCACGACATCATTCCACTAATGACAGCCTCCTCGGGAGAGCTCGGGAGAGCGGCGTCCTCGGCGCCCAATTCTCCGATTCGCCCGAGCCTCCTCAGGAGAGCTCGGGAGGCGGCGTCCTCGGCGCCCAAGTCTCCGATTCGCCCGAGCCTCCTCAGGAGAGCTCGGGAGGCGGCGTCCTCCGCGCCCAAGTCTCCGATTCGCCCGAGCCTCCTCGGGAGAGCTCGGGAGGCGGCGTCCTCGGCGCCATACCTCCGATTCGCCCGAGCCTCCCCGGGAGAGCTCGGGCCAGCGGCCTCCCCGGCGCCCAAGTCTCCGATTCGCCCGAGCCTCCCCGGGAGAGCTCGGGCGAGCCTCACCCTCGGTGCCCCAAATCTCCGATTCGCCCGAGCCTCCCCAGGAGAGCTCGGGCGAGCGCTCGGGAAAGCAGCACTCCTGGGCGCCCAAGTCTCCGATTCGCCCGAGCCTCCTCGGGAGAGCTCGGGAGAGCGGCGTCCTCGGCGCCCAAACCTCCGATTCGCCCGAGCCTCCTCGAGAGAGCTCGGGAAAGCGGCCTCCTGGGCGCCCAAGGCTCCGATTCGCCCGAGCCTCCTCGGGAGAGCTCGGGAGAGCGGCGTCCTCGGCGCCCCAAACCTCCGATTCGCCCGAGCCTCCTCGGGAGAGCTCGGGAGAGCGGCGTCCTCGGCGCCCAATCCTCCGGTTCGCCCGAGCTTCCGTATCCCCCTCGAGCGCAATCTCGCGAAGACATCCAAGGCACAGGTAATGTCAGCGGAGCAATCTTGGACGACAAGAGATCTCTCTGACCACTTTACAAGCACTGTGCCGTCGGGCGAGACTCTCAACGCAACCGTGCTTCGCACGCCCCTGACAGCCATACCACCTGTCCTCCACGGTATGGTCCACGGTGCGCCGCCCCGTTTCGGGAAAGACGCCCACTGCGCCGTCCACACGAAAGGACGAGCACGCCTTCAGGATCCCGAGCCTCGGGAAACAACGCCCCAAGGTGACTCTCCCTCTTGTCACATCGTACGGAAGGATAGCCGGCAGGTGTGAACTCACCAAAGTCGTGCGGACCACGGCGGCCATATCCAGAAGACCCAAAGAGCTGACGATATAGTCAGACGACTGTTTCTACCTTGGAACTCGCAAACCAAGATAGCCATACCCATACCCCGGAGACACGGAGAAAAGGCAGAAGCTAGTCAAACGGGAACGGCAACTCCTCACTATTTTAATAGGTAGCATCGTAGCCGCCTTTGCCTCTCCCTTGCGGCTATAAAAGGGAGGGCAGAGACCAGCTTTAGAAAGAGGACAAGAGGACAGGGAGACGAACGAACGAACGGACGGAGAAGTTCCAAGTTCTCGCCCACAGCAAACGACTTGTAAACACTTAGACACTCACAAGAGACCTGGGAGCTTTTCCCTCTCTCGCCTAGTTTGTAACCCCCTACTACAAGCACCCCGGTGCAAGGCAACACGACTCTCCTCTCCACTGGACGTAGGGCTTGCTCGGCCTGAACCAGTATAATCCCCGTGTTCCCCCTTGCACACCATCCGTAGCCTCAACCGCAAATCACATATTTACTAGCCGGTGTTAGCCTCGCCAAAATTAGCACCGACACCATTCAAATCTTATTTCTAAGCATTTCATCAATTCAAACAAGTATACGAATTGAAGTTTTGACAATGCAACAATTCATATGTTAATGCATACATAAATACAACAACTTATTCATGAGCTTGCTCCCCCTACTTGTGTGCTTTCAAACTTTTTAATTGACCCCTTTCCTTTCTTATCTTTGTGACTTTCTTCTCCCCCTTTGTCAACAATCACCAAAAATAGTGCAAATTATAGGAATATCAAGTCAATAAATGGAGTTTAGTTCATTTTCACATTGGTTCAATCTAGATCACTTGCCTAGAATATGTAACTAAGTTTGATCCAAGGACAAGCTTCTTCACACCTCACTAGTAGGGTTATCTTGACCATGTTAAGTTACACATCATGAGCTCATGTTCTAGATTCAACACTAGGTTTGCAAGCCCATCAATATGTCATATGCTACCACTTGATCATACAAGCATAAAGAACAGAAGTGGTACCATATATACATGAAAGCATTTGATTTTTCATGAATGAGCCTATAAGATGCATTTCATGTCTACATGAACTAGACAAATCCTTATCAAAGTATGAATGCCATGTCAACCAATTTTACCTTGCTTTAGTCGAAGGAGAGGCATGTCATATAATGTAGGATGCTTTTCACTTCATGTTGGAGTAGTCTAGTATGTTTAACTCATTTCTCAACTTGCAAAATCTTGACTCATCAAGTGGCTTGGTAAAGATATCCGCTAATTGATCTTCGGTGCCAACACTTTTAATTGCAATATCCCCTTTGATTTGGAGATCTCTAATGAAGTGATGCCTTATGTCAATGTGCTTTGTTCTTGAATGTTGCACGGGGTTGTTGGTTAACTTAATAGCACTCTCATTGTCACATAGCAAAGGCACTTTCTTGTATTTCAATCCAAAATCACTTAACGTTGCCTTCATCCAAAGCAATTGTGCACAACAACTTCCAGCACTAATGTACTCCGCTTCGGCTGTTGAGAGAGCAACACTATTTTGCTTCTTTGAAGACCATGATACAAGTGACCTTCCAAGCAATTGACAAGTTCCACTAGTGCTCTTTCTATCCACCTTACAACCGGCATAATCGGAGTCCGAATATCCAATAAGCTCAAAGTTGGACCCCTTAGGATACCGCAACCCAACATCTTGTGTGCCCTTCAAATATCTCAATATTCTCTTTGCAGCTTTCAAATGACTTTCTCTTGGTGAGGCTTGAAATCTTGCACACATGTACACACTAAACATGACATCCGGTCGAGATGCGGTCACATAAAGGAGACTTCCAATCATTGATCTATATAGCTTTTGATCTACCATTTTGCCACTATCATCCAAGTCCAAATGCCCATTAGTTGCCATAGGAGTATTCATGGGCTTTGCATGTTCCAATCCAAATTTCTTCACCATGTCCCTTATATACTTTCCTTGACTTACAAATGTACCATTCTTCATTTGCTTAACTTAAAGATCAAGGAAGTAGCTAAGCTCACCAATCATGGACATTTCAAACTCACTTGCCATCATATTTCCAAATTCTTCAAAAAATATTGATTTTTTGATCCAAAGATGATATCATCCACATATATTTGCAACACAAATAAATCATTACCAAACTTCTTAGTGAAGAGAGTTGTATCAACATTTTCCATTTTGAACTCTTTAGAGAGTAAGAAATCTCTCAATCTTTCATACCATGCTCTAGGTGCTTGCTTCAAACCATACAATGCCTTTCTTAGCTTGTACACATGGTTGGGTTTCTTCACATCTTCAAATCCGGGAGGTTGTTCCACATAAACCAACTCATTGATGTACCCATTGAGAAATGCACTCTTGACATCCATTTGATATAACTTGATGTTATGGGCACAAGCATAGGCTAATAAGATTCTAATGGCCTCCAATCTAGCAACCGGTGCATAGGTTTCTCTAAAATCAAGACCTTCTACTTGAGTGTAACCTTGTGCAACCAATCTAGCCTTGTTCCTTATTACTATGCCATCTTGATCTTGCTTGTTTCTAAAGACCCATTTTGTTTCTATCACATTGTGTTTCTTTGGTCTTTCCACTAGCTCCCAAACTTGATTTCTTGTGAAATTGTTGAGTTCTTCATGCATGGCATTGACCCAATCAACATCTTTCAATGCTTCCTCAATCTTGGTTGGCTCTATGGTTGACACAAATGAGAAATGATCACAAATTTGAGCTAGTCTTGCTCTAGTTTGAACTCCACTTTGAATACCACCAATGATTTGATCCAAAGGATGATCCCTTGCAATAGAGACCGGTTGGAGAATAGGAACTTGATCATTGGATTGAGATGAACTAGCTTGTTGATCTTGCACTTGAGATTGATCTTGTGAGTTACTTGCACTTGCTTCATTTTCAACTTGCATACTAGTATGAATTGCACCATTATCTTCATCATCATTGACTTGCCTTGGCCTAATATCACCAATGTCCATATCTTTCATTGCATTTGCCAAGTCATTGCCTCTCACGTCACTAAGATTTTCAACTTCATCTTGAGAGCCTTGGGTTTCATCAAATTCAACATCATGTACCTCCTCAAGAGTACCACTAGCCAAATTCCAAACTCTATATGCCTTGCTTGTGGTTGAATAGCCAAGTAAGAAACCTTCATTTCATTTCTTTTCAAACTTGCTCAATCTTGTGCCTTTCTTGAGAATGTAGCATTTGCAACCAAAAACCAGAAAATATGCAATGTTGGGCTTTCTACCATTCAATAGCTCATAAGGAGTCTTTGCAACCATACCATGGCAATATAAGCGGTTGATGTAGTAGCAAGCGGTGTTGATTGCTTCGGCCCAAAAATAATGACTAACATTGTATTCACTTAGCATTGATCTTGCCATATCTATCAAGGTTCTATTCTTCCTTTCAACAATGCCATTTGATTGTGGTGTATACTTGGGTGAGAATTAATGTCCAATGCCATACTCATCACATAATTCATCAATCTTGGTGTTCTTGAATTCACTACCATTGTCACTTCTAACTTTCTTGATGGTTGTTTCATTTTGGCTTCTCTTGACAAAAGACTTGAATATATCATACACTTCACTCTTGTCAATTAGAAAGAATACCCATGTATATCTAGTATAGTCATCCACAATCACAAATTCATACTTGCTCCCACCAATGCTAGTATATGTGGTTGGTCCAAACAAGTCCATATGCAAGAGCTCAAAAGCTTTACTAGTACTCATCATGCTCTTCTTAGGATGTGTATTTCCAACTTGTTTGCCGGCTTGACATGAACTACAAAGCTTATCTTTCTCAAAAGTGACATCTTTCAAGCCTCTAACTAAATCATGTTTCACTAGTTTATTCAATTGTTTCATTCCAACATGACCAAGCCTTCTATGCCATAACCAACCCAAACTTGACTTAGTGATCAAACAAGTTGACAATTGAGTTTCACTAGCATTGAAATCCACAAGATATAAGTTGTCATATATAAACCCTTTGAATATCAAATTTGACCCATCAACACTAACAATTTCAACATCATCAACCCCAAATATGCACTTGAAACCGAGATCACAAAGTTGTGCAACCGAGAGCAAATTGAAGTTCAAGCTTTCAACTAGCAATACATTTGAGATGGACATATCATTGGAGATAGCAATTTTACCAAGTGCTCTCACTTTCCCTTTCTTGTTGTCACCAAATGTCATTGCATCATAGCCACTATTTGCACTTGTGTTGAGAGAGCCAAACATACTAGAATCACCCATCATATGCTGAGTGCATCCACTATCAAGCACCCAATGCTTCTCTCCGGCTTTGTAATTGACCTACAAAAAGAAATCAATTCCTTTTAGGTACCCAAACTTGCTTGGGTCCTTGAAGGTTAGTGACTAAGCTCTTTGGTATCCAAATGGTCTTCTTCTTTGGACCTAACATGGATGTACCAACAAACTTAGCCTTCACACCGTTTGAGCCCTTTGTAAGAATGTAGCAAGAATCAAACTTAATTGAGGATACATATGCATTGGATTTCTTGTTTTTGCAATCTTGCTCTATATGACCAACTTGCTTGCATTTTGTGCAATACCGGCCATTTTTCTTCACAAAACAAGTCTTGTGAGAAGCAAAGGCGGTCTTGCCTTTCTTGGGGGTATAGCCCAATCCCTCTTTGTGGAGAGATGCCCTTTGGCTACCCAAACACATAAGCAAGCGGTCCTCACCACCATAAGCCTTAGCTAAGGAGTGATTGAGCTTTTTAACCTCCTCCTTTAGGTTCTTGTTCTCAACTACTAGTGAAGGGTCACTAGTGGGTGAGGTAGTAGTGGGGGTGCTACAAGAAGGGTTAGTAGTAGCAACAATAATAGGTTCACAAGAAATATCACATGTTACACCTATGTTGCAAGTTTTACTTTCTTTCTTTTGCACTTGTTGTTGCAAGTCTTCATTTTGCTCAACTAGAGAGGAATGAGCTTCATCAAGCTTAGTGTGAGCCTTTTGGAGCTTCTTATGGTCTTCCTTTAGACTCTCATAAGATGCTCTAAGCTCCTCAAGTTCTTGCTCAATGGATTGTTTATCCTTGCGCAAGCCCTTACATTCCTTTCTAAGTTTATCAAAATGAATACGTGCATCATCAAGCATTTCAATTAATTCTTCTTTTGTTAGGTCATCATCACTATCATCATCACTAGATTCGCTATCGGATGATACCTTAGTGCCCTTGGCCATGAAGCATGAAGGAGTGTCGAAGATGGAAGGCTTGTCATGAATGGCAATGCTTACATGTGCCTTCCTCTTGCTCTTCTTGTCATCATCACTCTCTTCATCACTTGAAGAAACATCACTATCCCATGTCACCACATGAGAATAGTTCTTCTTCTTCTTGTATGAGGATTCCTTCTTCTCTTTCTTCTCCTTCTTCTCATGCTTGTTCTTCTTTTTGCCCTTGTGATCATCTTCACTTGAGTGTGGGCAATCGGCTACCAAGTGATCTTTGCTTCCACAGTTGAAGCATCTTCTTGGGCCATCAAATTTTCTTGTATTCTTCTTCCTTCTTGCCCGGTAGCCCTTCTTCTTCATGAACTTGCCAAATCTTCTCACTAGAAGGGCCATCTCCTCATCACTCTCACTTGTGGTTGATGAATCTTCACTTGATTCAACTTTTGCTTTGCCCTTGTCCTTTGATGATGATGTGGCTTTGAATGCCACACTCTTCTTCTTCTTCTCATCTTTGGAGTCTTCATCTTTTTCTTTCTTCTTCTTATTGATCAACTCCTCCTTGTCATCATCATCTCTATAGGCATCATCGGTCATCACCTCCGCAAGCACTTGGTTTGGTGTCAACTCACTCAATGTAGTCTTTACCAAAACCGTGATCAAGGTAGCAAACCTCTTGGGCAAGCTCTTCAAGAATTTCATTGAGAAGTCACTATCCTTCACCTCTTCATCCACGGCCTTGAGATCATCACAATGACTTGCAATCTATGGAACATCTCCGGTACGGTTTCATCATCCTTCATCTTGAAGCTTGCAAACTTGTCCTTCAAGATGTATACTTTGGCGGCCTTAACACCCTTGGTGCCCTCATATGATTCCTCAAGCTTCTTCCAAGCTTCATGAGCACTCTCAATGTTCTTGATTTGCTCAAACACTTTTTCATCTACGGCCTCATGAATAGCACAAACCGCAATGTCATTAAGTTGAAGCAATCTTTCTTCGGCGGTTGTGAGGTTTGCCGCATCGGCAATCTCAATCTTGGTTTCCACAACCCTCCAAACCTCTCTATTGATTGACTTGATGTGTGAGGTCATCTTGCTCTTCCAATATGCATAATTTGTGCCATCAAATTGGGGTGGCTTCTTGGTGTTGTTGATGTGAATGTTGAGTTGAGCCATTTTTACACTGTAGGTTGTTAAGCCTCAAATCAACGGTGCCTCTGCTCCGATACCACTTGAAAGGTCCTAAATGGCAAGAGGGGGGTGAATAGCCTATAAAGAAATCTACAAACAACACTTAACAAACCGATTAGTAATAATAGCAAGCTTTGCAAAGCACTTGCTCTAAACTACACTATGCAAGCCATCTAGACAAGTATACTACACTATGATCACTAGTTCACACTCAAAAGCTATATCACTATTATACACTACTCCTAAGTGAGCAACTAATTAACAAACTACACAAGAGAGTAAGTTCACAAAAATAAAGAGTAAAGGTGATTTCAATACCCTCGGTGTAGAGAAGATATGAAGTCCAATATAACCAATCAATCAAATACAAGAGAAATCCCCGGTAGAGAGATGACACAAGATTTTTACCAAGGTTCACTTGCTTGCCGGCAAGGTAGTCCTCGTTGTAGCGATACACCCACTTGGAGGTTCACGCGCTAATTGGCATCACACGCCAAACCCTTCTCAAGGGTGCCGCACAACCAACACAAGATGGGGATCCACCAATCTACGAGCAATCCACTAAAGATGCCTTTCGCGATCTCCCGCGGGGATAGGCTCAAGAACCCCTCACAATACCTTGATCGGAGGCGGAGACAATCACCAACTCCCCTCAACGATCCTCGCAGCTCCAAGCCATCTAGGAGTCGGGAAACTCCAAGAGTAATGAGAGAAACCGCTGCGAATCACCGCTACCAAGTGCCTCTAGATGATCTCTATCTATGAAATGCACTTGATGCTCTCCAAACTCACCAAATGATGATCACAATCAAGTAGGATGAGTGAGAGTGGAGTGGGAAGGCTCACAAGTATGATATGATGTTTAGGAGTGCCAAGAGCTACTCCCCGAACCAGCCAAGTGACCATTTATAAGCCACACACGAAGAAATAGCCGTTTAGACTTCACTACGTACCGTCGGACTAATCGGCACGGTCCGACGCCCCGGATGAACGCCACGTGTCACTAGCCGTTTGAAGTCGAACGTTGGATCACAACGGCTAACTTCCCGCGCTAAACGAACCGTCGGACAGTAGGCCATCGGACCAAACCTCACGGTCCGACGCACTACACGTATCCACCGTCGGACTCTAAAACAGCAGGCCGTCGGACTAAAACTCGCCAGCGTCCGACGTTTCCAGAGAGCTCCCCGAGCGCTGAAAACCGTCGGACGTTAGTCCGACGCTCACCGTCGGACTAACGCCGAGAGTCCGACGCTCCTCTGCTCTCCACGTGTCACCTCTTCGTCGTTCTGCACCGTCGGACGCTTCGGACAATAGTCCGACGCTCCGAAACTGAGCGCCCGACGCTCTCAGAAGTGTTAGCCGTCGGACTGCAAGCAAAGGTCCGACGCCTGCGAGTTAGCACAGTCCGACGCTCTTGTTTTCTCAGGATTTCCACTCAAACCTTTCACCCTTTGTTCCCATGTGCTAACATCAAGTGTTCTACACCTTGTGCACGTGTGTTAGCCTTTTCAAAAAAGATTTTCCAAGGGTTTGTTAGTATCACTAGCATCTATATGCAATGCAATGATCATGAACACCTAGTGGCACTTGATAACCGTATTTCATCAACAATTTCGCCCCTCTTGATAGTACGGTTATCTATCCTAAATGTGATCACTCCCTCTATGGAGTCTTGATCACCAAACCAAAAGAGCTCCTATTGGTTATACCTTTGCCTTGAGCTCCCCTGTTTCTTATCAACTTCCTTCTCATCTCTTGATGGACCTTGTGGACACCTTTGATGATGGACTTATACCATTTGCATGGATGCTGTCAATAGGGCTTTCTCCTTTGTTGATGGGCTTACACCATTTTTATGGACGCCGTCATTTCCCTTCATTTGTGGCCTCCACCGATCTGGTCCTTTGCTCCATCTTGTTTGCTAATTATTCTCATGAAACACTTAGAGCAATCGTTAGCAAACTAGGTTTCATCAATTACCCAAAACCAAACATGGGCTTTCACAATTGCTGCAGAACATGTGAATACTTTTACTTTTATAATTAAACCACGTATGAGCCATGAATTGCTGCACATGACATGATTCACCTACATGAACTACCAGAACTATTCCTCCTCCGATTGGAGCTCTTCTTCTTGATCAGTAGCAATACCTTCATTGTCGGCAGCTCTTCTACCTAAAAAATCAGTGTGCATTTCTTAATTTCCATAGATAAAATTGACAATTGTTGCAGAACATGTGAATACTTTTACTTTTATAATTAAACCACATATGAGCCATGAATTCAAAGTCCGATCCTAACTGCACAGCAAAAAGAGCAGAAACATCTTGCTCATAAATCCATCCATACAGCAAGGGGCAGGCCACACTTTTTCGACCAAATTGTCACAATTTTCAATATCTATCCACTACTTCCTAACACAGGAGGAAAACTAAAAGAATACCCAATATGAAATAAATGAATAGCGGAGCATGATCATTCCCAGCTCTAGGTAAAGCTTTAACTGTGGATAGAGGATATTTCCTTGCAAGAATAGTCAACTTGAAACATTTTATGTGTGTTCCAGCTAATAACTAACTCTGCTTAGTTATACATACCAGAAAAGGAAATCATATCAAGGGTTTTACCTCTTCTGTCAAACTTTCGGGACTGTATTCTTCTCTTCCCGTAGCTTGGCTTGACCTTTTCATCTGGTCCTGAATCCGGAACACCTCCCATCCAGGTAAGATCTCGTGGCCAGAAACTGTCTATCTCGAGGTGAGACCAAAGTCCTTTTTCGAGAAAGTTCTCTTGTGCCTTCAACAAGTGCACAGGTAAGATTGACCTCAACAGGTCAACCACATCATCCCGCGTGTAGGGCCACAACTTCTTTGGCTTCCCTTCAGTGCTGAATTTGCTTTGAATCTCCCTTGCATGCTCATCAAAGGCATGTTCTATGGCGTGCCTAGGCAGTGCGACCACCATTCTTCCACGGTTGTATGAATCATTGACCTGAGGCTGAGCAGGCTCTGAAACAGCTTGACCTGATAAGTACTTTAGACTTTCTCCAGTGTCTTTGATGGGCTTCTTGCTGTCAATTTTCTCCAACCATGGATTAGACTTCATAATGTCAACGATGCTTCGTTCTGATGGAGACGTGTAGGCCATTTTACCAAGCGTCTCATCTGCTGTTTTCTTCAGGGCCTTGTCCTTGGAGAAAGCGAGGAACTTGAAGTAAAACCAATAAAGTCTCTCATAGAACCATATCCTGCCGAGCTTTGCTAAAAGCGAAGTATGGTATATGATCAGACGCTCGTCTGATTGGTATTCCATCTTGCTGAAGAGGTCCCTAGGCTCCTCTAAAAGATGACTTACGGCATCAGGCCCGACTGTCTCATGCAACAACTCCCGCATCAGTTTTGCGGCAGCCGAATTGGATGACGTACGGTTTGAATGCCTTGAATTTGGATTCAGAGGAACAGGATCCAACTTCTTGAACCTGAATTGCTTCAGCTTTGGACACAAAAGCAGGTTCTCCTTCTTGAAAGCATTCTTCACACAGTACCCTCCATTGTTGTTGACCAGGGCCAGAAAAATCCGACACTGGAACAAGGGAACACCAGTATCTTCAGAGAAGTTGTACCGTGGATGGTCTGCAAAATTGGGAATCTCCATGTTAAGATGATTTGTCCTCGCATCAGTCACAAGTGAATGCTCCTTCAAGTACGGAATTGGGTCGTCAATCCATTCCACCTTGGACACCTCTCGATCGTCACGAAATGCTAGCTGGCTGACAGGGGGTGGCTTCGATTGATTTACCTCGGGTGAGCCAGGATCACCACTTGAAAATGATCTTGTTTGGCCCGAACCCAGGAGGCTCCGAGACGGGGTAACCTTTGGAGTCGCGAGTGAGAGGAATCGCCGCGCTGCTTTAATCCCCACTGAGCACAGTGTTACTTTCCTCCCCTTGGGCAGGGCTCGAGGGCCTGCTTCCACTGCTACTAGCAAGCCCAGGTGGCAATGGTCGCCAACGGAGAAGGAGGAAGGGGTGGACCAAGGTGGGGAAAGGCGGTGAAGGCTGACGGTGGGGGGCGAAATGTATGGCATGAGGTGATGGGGTGCGGTGCGAGTCGATGGATGCGGCGGAAGGTGCAGGGCACGGCGACGGACGGCGGTGCGGGTGGATGGATGAGGGGGGTGCGGTGCGAGTCGATGGATGCGGCGGAAGGTGCGAAACACGGCGACGGAGGGCGGAGCGGGTGGATGGAGGAGCCCAAATGGGTCAGGCGCGGTGGAGGCGGTGAGGGAGGCGAGGCGGCGGCGCTCCGCAGAAGATGGATGTGGGACTCGAGTCGGGTGAGAAAACTGGTGGGGTCAAGACGGCCGCGGCGGAGGTGGAGCACGGCCGCGGCCATAGCGACGGCGAAACCCTAATCGATCACCGGCCGGGAGAGGAGGGAGCCACCACTAGCGCTGGGCGCTGGGTTTAGGGTTTTCTCCTCGCGGGTCGGGATTCGGAAGGGAGGTAGGGGCGAGAGCCGAGAAGGAGTGAAAATGAAATTTTGGTACGCGAACGGGGTGATTTTGTTTTTTTTCCTGCGGGGCGGCTTTTTTGGAGGCCCTATAGTTTTGAGCCCAATTCGGATTTCCAAAGAAGGCCTCCTTTGGATTGAGGGTGAAACACAGAAAAAATATAGGATTTGGAATCCTATCCTGTGGGCTACTGTTCACCCCTTTGGATCATAGGAAATGAACTCAGGAAAAACAGAGGAAATCTTCCTACGGCATCTGTTCCTGAGGAAAAATGGAGGAATTTGAACATCCACGCGAACCTCTTTTTTTCCATTCCTATGTGCTGGATTGAAGATAATCAGGTTGCTCAAGCAAGCTCCTCGCAGTAAGCACGACGTAGAGGAAGACCAGCTTGTTATTTTGATCAATCAACGCTTATTTTTAGCCACGAAACAGTATTTTTCTCTCACAACAGATCAGCACGAGCTGAAATCAGCGCTTATTTTTAGCCAAAAGAACAGCCTGAAGAAAACTGAAAAAAAAACTTCGATTCGCCGGCCGTGCGCGAGCTCGAGCTCGTCGTCGTCCGCTCGCCGGCCATGTGGGAGCTCGAGCTCGTCGTCGTCCGCTAGCCGGCCATGTGGGAGCTCGAGCTCGTCGTCGACCGCTCGCCGGCCGTGCAGTAGCTCGACCATCTCAGCACCCAGGCTACTGGCTTGCCGCTCGAGCTCGCAGCCTCATGTCGCTTGCCATCCATGAGTTGCTGCTAGCCTGCTACTCCGTGTCGAGTGGAAATGAGAAGACAATAGGGAAGGGGATGGATAGATGGTGTACTGCCTTCTGCTGCTTGTGGCCCACAGGTACAGTAAACTCTGGAAAGTTTCCTGGTACAATTTTCCTTTGTCCATCCAAACGACATACATGAAAAGTTTTTCATGGATTTCAATCCTCTGTTTTGCAACTCCAATCCTATCCTATTTCTTTATTTTTCCTATCCCTGTGTTTTTCAATCCTGTGTGCCAAAGGAGGCCGAAATGGTTGTCTTGGCACGCTTTTTTTTTTTATTATTTTTGGTTAAAGATTGCGTGAACAATAGCAGATTAGCAGAACGGTCAGTACATGGAAAGTAGGCCTCTGTTACCGATAGATTGTAGAGCTCAACTAAGCTGGTTGCTTCTTCTCTGTAGAACGGCGCGATAGCAGAGGCGATCCGCACATGGAAAAGCAATTTCGACAAGGAGTTTGAGTGCCCAATCTGTTACAGCACTCGTCAGGCAGTCCAATCTGTTGGTATAGGAAGAGGCCTACGACTCCCGAGTTGTAATGCCCAGTTCCTTAACTACCGTGCACGGCTAGCTCCCTTTTCATTATAGCTTTATACACGTTTTATGACGCCACGGACTACGACAATGAAAATTACTAGACGGTTCTCGTTGAACAAACACATCATATACTATGAACAAGATGCACCATTTTCTGAGCTTATCCCACCCATCTCAGCCAGCAGTCCAGCACATTCACAGCAGTTTTATTTTCTCTAAGAGGACAGCCTTATGATTCGCAACACAGCAACACCAGACAAATCGCAGAATTTGAACTCAGCTAAAATTGGCATGACCTGAAGTCTGAACTGCAGAGTACACTGCCACTAGGCGATGAGGAAAGGGAGCACAGTCAGCATGAAGGCCTCGTACGTAAAAGTCGCAGACCCGGAGAGTGCAGTGTCCTTCTCCTTGAACTTCTCAGTCAGTCCCTGCAAATTATTCCAATCGAAACAAATGAACACAGGATAATGGAACAGGGCGCCAAAAAAAAGAAGGGTTTTGCTGAGACTGTTCGCGCAGCATAGTGGAGGCATACCTTAACAGCGAGGCAACATCTGCAGAGGTTACAAGGAAAAGAAGGAAACAATTAGGATTGTGGTACTTGGCAGACTGAAAGCATATATGTAGATATATTCTTGCATCAGAAAATATGGCCTGAAACTATGGAGGCCAGTTGATGAACTAGGCTGATATTTTGCTAGTTACGAACTAAGATAAGTCTAATTCAAAATATTGAAAAATTTTGTTCCACTTCCAGCAGGTGTGATAAATTTCAAAGGCAATATGAATGAGTTGTGAACATCCATGACAACACTACTGTATGATCCATCAGACTACATACATAACAGAACAAAAGAATTGCCAGGCAAACGGTTAAGAAATAAAGATCAGTTCAATTGAAGGAAGGCCCTTACTCAATGAAGTTATCGTATTCAATTGCTCTGCTCTTGCCCCCAGTCTTATCAAATTTAGACACAAGCAAGTCTAGCACGGTTGGAGACACCGAATATCCCAGACTTAGAAGAGCATCACGCAGTTCTGTAGAGTCAATCTTGCCACTTCGATCACGGTCAAACCTTTCAAATATTGCCTGAACAATATGGAGAAACATTAGTATTGATGCTCAGCATGACTTAATTTGATTAACTTGCTTGCATAAAAGTAAAGGGAAAAAAAGGAACATTAAGTTGCAGATCATCTTACTCTCCAATTCTGAAGACTATAAAACACAGACGTAAATTCCTTGGGCCCTGAAAGGATGAAAAACAAAATATAACATATGAATACTTCAAAATAGAGAAGGTATATAGGAGATAAAAGAGAAATGGAGACTCTATAGGCGTATTTCATAATAGTTGGGCAAAAAAAAAAGGACAAAGAAGCACAACTTAGAACTTAATCTTTGGAGTTGAGATTAGAAGCTCACAACTCATAACATGAACTGTATATTTTATAGCAACAGAAAATACAATCAATATACGAAAATCTTGCAATAGCGAATGAAGTTAATATTTTCAACTTATATAGAATCTGTGCCAAAAAGAATCAGCATGTAACTAACTCTACCAAACATGAATGTCCATATGGCACAAAATTACCATTGCCAAACTGATGCATTACAGAGAAAAGAAACAGAGTGACATGCCAAATGAACCACTTCATAGTTCACGCACTACAAAAAAAGGGTCCCATGGATTAAATAAGATTGGTAACAGGAATTTCATGTTACTTTACATGGTGCTGTACCTACATTGCATAGCCATTACTTGGGAACAATCCCATGACGACCTTAAGTCCTCTGCACTCTACTCCACATGATAATTTTCCACATAAATAAATGGATGCACAGTACTTGATCGATTCAATATCTGGCCACTTATTCCAAGACGAAGTGAACTTCCATATCTTAAAGAAAGGATCAAACTGCCACTACAGTCTACAGACCACAGACTAGGACTAGGACAATCTGTGTGCCTATCACAGCCAAACCCACGAAGAGATGCACATGTACAGGTACAACCCATGAGGCCTCGTAGAACTCCCGATTCCCGAAGTCAAAATACGCTGGGCAATAGTCAGAGCGTTTGGCAAATCCGGAGACATACACGCGCTGCGCTGCGTGCACGACGCAACAGGTAAACCGCAGCACCGCTGACCCACGCACTGGAGCCGCGCGCCACGGACTAGAACGAACGAACAATGGCAGGACGAAGGAGAGGATCAGAGGAGGAGCGTGATGGGACGTTACCAATCTTGCGGACGTTGGTGTTGGTGAAGAGGTACATGAGGAGGTGGACGGTGCGGAGGCTGAAGGTCTGGCTGTACCCGGAGAGCGCGGACTGGAGCTCCTTGTCGTCGATCATCCGGCTCCCGTCGCGGTCCGCCACCAGGAAGCAGGCCACCACGTTGGGGTCGGTCCCGGGCGGGAACGCGGACGGCACCAGCAACGCGAACGGGCTGCCGTACCCGCCCGCGCCGGCCCCGTACGCCGGCGGCGGGACCACGCCATAGGGCGTCGCCGAGTGCGGCGGCGCGACGGCGCCGTAGGGAGCGGACGAGCCGTAGCCTCCTCCGCCGCTGCCGCCGTAGGGCGCGCCGTACTGGTAGGGGCGGATCTAGGGGCCGTGGCCCGCACGGCCCACCCTAAGGTTCAGCCCAAAGAGTCACACTTCTTGATTTTTTTTGAACCCTCAACTATAAAAAAAGATTAATTTTTCTCCTCCAACTATGTAACTAGATATATAACATCTCTAAACTCGCACAAAAGTCCATTTTTACTCCCTCAATCACTGTAACTACCGTAGATGATGGTAAAAAATGGTTCGTGGCCCACCCTATATTCAAATCCTGCATTCGCCACTGCGTACTGGTGCGCCGTGGGCGGGACGCCGTATCCGCTGCCGCCGTAGGGCCGGAAGGAGGGCGGGGCGCCGTAGTAGCGAGAGGAGGAGGAGGTCTTGCCTTCCTTGGGGGGCTTGTCGCCGTAGGGAGGTGGGACGCCTCCGCCTCCGCCGGCACCTGGCACCCGGCCATGGAGGTTTAGGGTATAGGGAGAGACGAGGAGGAGAGATCGCTCTCGGTTGCGCTTGGATTTCGAAAAAATATGGAATGGATGCAACGGAACAGCTTGAAAGGGCCCGTTTGGTTGCTTAACCCGTCCGTGGGCAGGGCAACTCGAGGACGCGGCAGCTGGTGTAGGCCTCCACCGCGTGCGCGTGAAAGGAAAGCACAGAGACGGTTGGTGAGGAAGGGAGGGATCATGGACGAAGGAACAAGGATGAGCACGATTGCGTTGCAGGAAGGAGTCATGTTCATATGGCCATTTCCGAGTGTGGGAAGCGGCAATGCTAATGCACGGGTACCCGTTCCGTAGGGATCGAACGGCCCCCAGAAACACGTCGTCCTCCTCCCGTGCGCCTTCCCCGTCTCCTCAACCCACTCGCTCTAACTCAAGCACCTCGCCGCCCCCTTCTGTCGCTGTTGCTAACCTCTTCACTGAGATCCCCTCGCCGCCACCACCACCTCTGGCTCCGGCGCTGTTGTGCCTCCGCCGCCGCCCTCTATCATGGCCGACGCTAAATCGCCGGCCGAGCTCCCCCGTCGCCACTACCACCTCCGGCTCCGGCGATGCTGCACCTCCGCCGCCGCCTCACCCTAATTCGTCGGGATTCGACCGCCATTGCCCCAGGACCTCCCTCGCCACCAACCCTGCCAACCGCCATTCTCTGCCGCCCGCCGCCCATCCAGTGGCCTCCCCCGGACTCCTCTACAGCCGGTGTGATAGATCCCTCCCATACCCCAACCTCGAACCCTAACTGGAACCCTAACCCCGAAGACGGCGAGCGGCAGTGCAGGAGAGAGAATGAAAGAGAGAGGAGTGAGGAAGAGAGAGAAAGAAAGAGGGGCGAGGGGAGAGAGGCCGTGCGGACGGGCACCGTCATTCCATCTTTAAGGCATTCACGCGTTATGTCTGTACAGCAGGAGAGGAGTGCAGGAATACAGACGAAGGCCCGTAAACTTTCTTTCAAATTGGCCAATGATCAGGCCTTGCTTATAGTTAATTGATGGACAGCCCAGCCCAACAAAACAACCACGACTGGGTCTGTTCGCTTGGCTTATCAGCGCAGCGCAGCAGATTTTCCTCCCTCACAGAATACTATTGAATCAGTCAAAATCAACAGACTTTTCAGCGCAGCACAGCGAAATGAACAGACCCATAGCTAGCTGATGATTACTGAAGCCCAACTCGTTGCCGCCACTTGCGACAATTGCAATCTCGTACAGATGGCACATTTAACTGGTTTTTGCTACTTGCTGAAAGAAAACTATTGGTTTAACCTATCCCTTCACAAATTACTTACCTTTTGATTTGGGCCTCTACAGCTTTGCTGACTAAACTAGGGAACACAGCCAAGGCCCAAGCCCATATCTGTCAACTCAGTCCAGTTTTGTGTTCCCATATCTCTTTCTGTACTGTATCTATGTATCTCTCAGTCACAAGACTGTCGGTTTCTCCTCTGTCCGTCACGGCCAACGCCGGCACCATACGCGCCCGTCTCCCGCCAAGGCCAGGCGCCGCCCAACGCACCCACGCGCCGCCGCCGTCCACTATCCTATCTCCTGCCTTCACCCACTCCACGCCGCGGCACGCTTTGCTGTCTGCTCCCCCGGCCCGCACCACCCGATCGGCGGATGCAGCGCCGCCCGGTCTTCCCCTCCCCGGGTCGTCCCCATCAACATCGTCCAGCACATGAACGCCGCCGCCGACCCGGTGCTCAGAGCCGGACGCGCGCGCTCGGGAGACCTCAGCCTCGAGCCATCGCACTCGTGTAGTCGTGTTCGACCAATCAACCAATCGCTCCCGCGCTAGCTGCGCCCCGCCAACATGTCCCGCTTCGAGGGCGCTGCGCGGGACCGTTGCTTGGAGCTGGAGCGCGTCATCGCCGCCCCCTTCGGCTCCGGAAGCCTCGGCCTCGACGACGCCGTCAAGCTGTTCGACGAATTGCTCCCATTCGCCAGGCCAGCTTCTGTTCGCGCCTTCAACCAGCTCTTCACCGCCGTCTCTCGCGCCGGAGGTCGGGGATCCTCAACCTCTGCGCTCGTCGTCTCCCTCTTCAACCGGATGGCCCGTGCCTCCCCCAACAAGGTAGCTCCTGACCTGCTCACCTACAACATCATCATCATCGCTAGTTTCTGTAGCATGGACCGCCTGGATTTCGGTTTTGCAGCCTTTGGCCTCGTACTTAAGACGGGCTTTAGGGTGGATACCATAATCATCAATCAGCTTCTCAAAGGTCTCAGTGATGCAAAGAGGGTAGGCGAGGCCATGGACATATTGCTCCGACGAATGCCCAAGTTTGGCTGCACGCCCACTATAGTCTCATACAACACACTTCTCAAGGGTTTCTGCAATGAAAAGAGAGTCGAGGAGGCGCTTGACTTGCTCCGCATGATGGCTGATGATGGAGATGGTAGCTGCACACCAGATGTGGTGACGTACAGCATTGTCATCAAAGGCCTCTTTAGAGAGGGTCAGGTTGACAAAGCATATAGCCTGTTTCTTGAAATGCCGAATCGGGCTATTTTGCCTAATGTTGTGACCTACCCCACAGTAATTGATGGCCTGTGCAAAGCTGGAGCAACTGACAGGGCCGAGGGTGTCCTTCGGGAGATGGTTCTTAAAGGTATTAAGCCAAACAAAACGACATATACTTGCCTCATCCATGGGTATTGCTCTTCAGGACAGCAGAAAGAGGTGGTTTGAATACTCAACGAAATGTCCGCACATGGTCATCAGCCAAGTGTTGTTACTTATACTTTGATTCTGAACTATCTTTGCAAGAAAAGAAACTGCACAGAAGCAAGAAAGATCTTTTATTCTATGATTGAAAAGGGCATAAAACCTGATGTGACTACCTATAGCGTTCTGCTTAACGGGTATGCTGCCCAAGGGGCTCTTGCTGAAATGCATGATCTCTTTGATCTGATGGTAGCAAGTGGTATTTCACCTGACCATCATGCCTTCAACATAGTTTTCTGTGCGTATGCTAAAGGTGGTATGATTGATGAGGCAATGCATTTATTTGACAATATGAGGCAGCAAGGATTGAGTCCTAATGAAGTCAACTATGGAGCATTAATAGATGCACTTTGCAAGTTGGGAAGAGTGGATGAGACCATTGTTAAATTCAATCAGATGATCAGTGAAGGGGTGACTCCTGATATCATTGTTTTCAGTTCACTAGTTTATGGATTGTGCACCGTTGATAAATGGGAGAAGGTTGAGGAATTATTTTCTGAAATGCTGAATCGAGGGATCCATTCCAATACCACGTTCTTCAGCACAATCATGTGTAACCTTTGCAATGAAGGATGGGTCATGGAAGCCCAAATTGTCATTGATTTGATGGTACGCCTGGGTGTGAAGCCTAATGTTATCTCGTATACTACATTAATAGATGGCCATTGCTTAGCTGGTAGGATGGAGGAAGCTATGAAGTTACTTGATGTTATGGCCTCAGTTGGTTTGAAACCTGATGATGTTGCCTATAATACTTTGATTCACGGCTACTGTAAAGCTGGCAGGATAGATGATGCATTTAGACTTTTCCAAGAAATGTTGAGCAATGCAGTAACGCCTGGAGTTGCCACTTACAACACGATACTGCATGGTTTATTTCAGTCTGGAAGATTTTTTGAAGCTAAGGAGCTCTATCTCAATGTGATCAAAAGTGGAATGCAGTTGGACATCTACACGTACAACATAATTATGAATGGGCTTTGCAAAAACAATTGTGTTGATGATGCATTTAAAATGTTTCAGAGTTTATGTTCTAAGGATTTTCAACTTAACACTATTACTTTCAACATTATTATTGATGCTTTGCTAAAAGTGGCAGAAAGGAAGATGCCATGGGTTCATTTGCCGCTATCTCTTCTCATGGTTTAGTTCTGAGTGTTGTGACCTATCGATTAATTATAAAATATCTCATAAAAGAAGGGTTGCTAGAAGAGTCTGACAATCTGTTTTTAGCAATGGAAAAGAGTGGATGCACTCCAAACTCGTCTATGCTAAATGCTCTAGTTAGGAGGTTGTTGCATAGAGGTGAGATAATGAGGGCTGGGGCTTACCTCTCCAAAATTGATGATAATAACTTCTTACTTGAGGCATCCACTACTTCCTTGCTATTATCAGTTTTCTCAAGGGAAGAATATCGGCACCATGCTAAGTCCCTGCCTGAAAAGTATCATTTTTTTGAGGAATTCAGCAGATGAGTATTATATCAAGGAGTTAATTTCTCAGCTGTGTAGCGGCATCTTTAATGTGGCATTTAAATTTGTTGGAGCGATTATACCTATCCCATGCTCTAATTTATTAGCCATGTCTGTGGTCTCCTTTGTTTGTTGAGATTCTTGAGATAAATGTTATCCTTTTTTAAGTATGAAATTCTGCACACAGTTAATGGACTTTCGGGGCTTCAAATCTTCTTCCTTTGATGTGGTTACGTCGTTAAATTATCACCTTTTATATTTGTTTATCAATTTCTCTGTTTCCAAAACTACAAGCATGCTGATTGGTGATTACACTGCAGCGCGTGTGGCAAATAGCTTTAGCTTGTTCCTTTGATTAGAAGAAAAGAGAGAGAGAGAGAGAGAGAGAGAGAGAGAGAGAGAGAGAGAGAGAACAGTAAAGATTATTGAATTGAAGTAGACGATTCTGATTGGCTGCTAACATGAATTTTCTAGCCTACACCTCTAGAATGTCCTGTCTGTTAGTTTTAGCCTAAGCTTCTGATTCATCCATGTTTTATCACCCTGAAATATGTTTACCTTGTTCCTCTTATTAGAAAAAATGGGTCCGATTGACTTCTAATCTGAAATTTTTAGAGTAAACTATTTTATATGTTAATTTCAGCCTAAGCTTGTAACTCATCGATGCCTGAACTTAAATTTATTTATTGATCTGTATCTCCATTGTAATATTTGTGGTTGTTTCTTGAAACTGGCTGTGGGACAGTAAAGAGAATAAGAGATGGTAAATGAAACCAAACAGAGGTCACCATTCATCTGATAAATTATACAAAGAGTGGAATGTGACTCTTCGCATGTTCCCATTCTTGAAACATCATGATGTTCAGTACATAGCCAGCTTGACTAAGGTAAAACACTTATCCTTTTAAATATGAGAGAGTTGTGAATAAGCGTTCCATCTTCAATGCTACACATCTACTGTTATAAGTAGTTGAGTTTGATGAAAATCTATTATATCTTTGTGATGAGATGTATACCTCAGTGCAGATATGTCATGCTCTTGCAGTATCCCAACTCATTTTATTTTGGGTTCTTTGTGTCTAATCTAAAGCAGGTGAAAACCAAGAGGTTAGCCTGGACAAGGTTTTGCACATGTCTGACAAAAGACTCACTATTCCTTCTCATGCGTTGATTTTATTTTTTGGCATTTAGAACTCTCTGCATGAAGTTGCGGTGATATGAATACAGATATGATGTTTGATGCAATCTTCTGATATCCACTTAACTGCTACACTATATAAAGAGATGGCGTTTGATGGTTTCTGAACAAATAGAAGTTTAACGACAGATCTATAAGTTTCTGAACAAGAGAAAATGGAGGTGGAAGGCTGACAGTAGGGGAAGATTCCTGGATGCTCAACAATGGCCAACTAAATCTTGGAGTAGTTTCACCATCTGCGAGAAGTTGAACGCAACAGCCAGCACGAGCAGCATGTGCTGCCGTCCTCTGATTGAGCGTGATGTTTTTGTATTATTGGTTGGGCTATTTTTATTTTTGAAAGATGATGGTTATAAGAAAATACTGGTGAATAAAACATTTTTGTAAGTACAGAACACAGATGATAAATGTAACGGTTGGTAAACAGGAGAAAGGACAAGGATAGGCAAGCTATTCGCACTCCAATAGCCGAGTCCAGGTATCGGCCGTGCAGAAGCCGATAAGCGCTTCAATTATCACATCCTGCTCAGACTTTGGATTTTGCAATTCATATATTTGAGCTACTATTTCTGCAAATTTCCAGTAAAACAGATAGAGTGTCAGCCTAGGCGATAAGCGGCCCACCACGCGCGCGGGAGCGTGGCCGCCGCCGTTCCCGCCTTGGGCGACATCCGAAGCCTCAAATCCCCATCCCGCCCTATCCAACGTCGCCTGAAGGCAGAGGCGGACCATTGGCCGCGGGACGGAACGGAGCTCGCACGGCGACCTCTGTCTGTGGAGCGATGGCAGTTCCGGCATCTGATTGTGGAGATTACACACCCGCTTGGCTTCCAACAGTCGCCGCCTTCCGCCGTGTGGCCGCGCCTGCAGATTTATGAACCTAGCTAGCTACCTGCAGATGGATGCAGAGGCCCTGTGAGGAAGAGGAACAATAATAATACAAGCCGAATCATTCACAATGGCGCTCCCCACCCCTCCTGCCGGCGCCGCCGCTCATTCCACCGTCGGCGAAGCCGAATTCTTTATGGTCTAAAATAATCATTCAGTGTAGAAACAAAGGGTGGTTGCAATATTTGGTTTTGTTCTGGTATCTGGTGAAGTATTGTTTCCCGTCATATGATTTCACTCCTAAGCCCTAGTAGGTTCTTAATTTGAGTAATCCTCTTATTTTAAAAAAACATCTCTATATATTACATTAATAAGTTTATCAATAATTTAAGATTATGAATTTAGAAATTAGCATCGTTATCTATCCACTAAATATATCTCTTTTCTAGATTTTTCTACTACATTGTAGGTTCTGGTGGTGTTGGCCCAACAATATTGGCGCCAAGTTTTTTTTGCTTCTTGGGGAGGATGCCATTGCATATAACAAGGGTAGTTCAGAAAGCTATCCAAGTACAGAGCAATAAAAATTGAGCAACCTCAATAAATTACCTAATCCAATATTTACAAAACACTGCAAAAATTATTTACAAAATAGAGTGGATTTTTCTGATCAGTCGGTTATGCAGCAACTGCATTTGTTTCAGCGACTCTTGAGGGCAACACACAGCCAGGCGTCTGGTTTCCGGAAGAGGTGAGGATATGCTTCTTTCAGGAGGAAAATTTGAAGAGTTAGCAAAATAATTCATTACCTGCCTGAACCTGTCAATTCCATTGCGGATGTAGCCAGAGGGAATAGCAACCAAAGCAACGAAGTTGCTTCTCGAGCGTGCAACTCAAGGAGCAACCAACTTTGTGGCGAACACATATGTTTTGTTGTTCCAACATGAAGAACCTAGGACAATAGTTCAACTAAATATGTCCTGTTTCTGAGCTAACATGTTTAGCCACTTGAATTGGCAGGACTTCGTGGATGGTGGAAACTGGTCATAATTGAAGTTCTCCGACGGATTTATGTGTGAGCATGTAATGTGGACTCAAATACATGTCTATTAACTTAATATGCAATTTCTGTTACAAGATGCTGGAGAAAGTTACAGTCGGCAAGAAATTGAACGCTGATAGCCAACAGAACTTTTGCACGGTTGAACATGACAAAATTTTAGCAGGGTAGCTCCAATTATCGAGGCCCAAACAGACTTAAGGTCAAAATGTTTTGGTTGTCCCGAACCACTGTACATCTATACAATGTTAGCATAATTTAGCTAATTTACTTCTTACATTTGGATCATGTTCAACAGACATCTATACAATGTTAGCATAATTTAGCTAATTTACTTCTTACATTTGGATCATGTTCAACAGACCATTGCCATGCGGTTCTTGTCCAACGAGGACTACATTACCATAGATGTTGCAGGAAACACCCTGTCCAGTAAGGTATAAACTCCTCCACCAAGAAGAAATGCGCCACTGCCAAGAAAATGTTAGTTCAGAACATTCTCAAGAAAAGACAAGAGAGTATTAGAAGAACGAATGATTGATAATAATCTTGACTTCATATAGCATATTTTTGGAAATAGGTGAGTTAAGTAGTTTAGTTTGCAGAGCCATTCACATGCGAGTGCGTATGCAATCTGAAAGCTAACAAAAGCTTGCCATATAAGGCTTCAGTTTCAGAATCATGACTAAAAATCACAAGACACAATGGATATTCAATCCAACATTTAACCAGATACTGAACATAAAACATTCAGATATCAGTTAGAAGTAGATACCTGATTGGGTTTATCCATGCTGAGTATCTTCTGAATGACAGCAAACTCTGCAGAAAGCAATTAACTTAATTGTGGAGGCACAAAATTAGTATAAACAAAGTTTGTTCTATTGGTGTGGTGCTATTAATTAAGTTATAAGAGAAATTTAAAATTCCTATCTTGTTGGGTTGTTTCCACCTGCGGTTCACACCCACCGCAAAGTCCTCAAGAAAAGATAACAAGATAATATCCTCACCTGCAATGCTCCAGCAAAGGAAGCTGCAATAAGAAGAGGTGCCACATACCCAGTCGTATATGTCAACAACAAGCTTCCTCCAACAATTGGATCCTGAAAGAAAAAAGTCTCAAACAATGATGTCAGGAGGCCGAATGTAAGTATCTACTGTTCTACTAATCAAAGTCTCCATGATAAAAATCTAATGAAGTACAGGGAAGCTCTAGCAGGTTTTATTACAAGCCTGGAGAAGGAGATACTGCAACCAACAAGGTTATCAAACTGAAAGAAGAAGAAAACAAGGCTCAGTCAGCTGACACATGGAGCAGCCACATCCAAGCCATGGAGAAGATCCTCACGCAGGAGATGGCAATGACACCAAGGCCTGAAGCAAATGAAGTGGTGCCTTTCTGGAAGAAGCTGAACAAGCTCATGACAGAGGATGCTGAAGCAGCTCTATATGTGTAATGTTGAAAGTCGGTGGGGTTCCTTTCCTCTGTGGCTGTGTCTGATGGTGTATGAATGTTGGTATTTGCTTAGAAGTTCAGGTGAGAGAGGTTTAGGAGGTGGTGTTTGACTAGTATGTTGGAGTCCCCAACAAGTACTGTAAACCGTTTTGTTTCTGTCTTAATATAAGACGGGGGCTATGCCCTATAACTCTAAAAAAAATCTAATGAAGTTTTCCGCTGTGTTGGACTTTAAACATCAGTAATTACTATTGACCACTGAGCAAATTATTCATCCAATTATACATACTCTTGAAGAGGCAACATATCCCAGAAGGGTAGCTAGAACAGGTGTGCTGCATGGTGATGCTGCCAATGCAAATGTAAGACCAGCAAGATAAGCTTGTACACCTGCAAAATATTTGAGAAGAAAAATATTATTTGCGACAAAAGCAAACCGTTATGATATCCATATTAGTTTTCTTAATAGGAAATAAACAACGGTGTCAGGAGGCATCACTTGAAGGGAGGTTGGCTGCAGCAGTTCGTGGGTCAAAATCGCTGAAAAATGAGGGAAGTTGCAACTCAACTACCTGTTAAATACAGAATAACCAGAAAATAAACAGTCAGGGCAACATTTACTAATATGTATTGCTACGAGAGTAAAGGTAGAGATATGATTCCATCAGAATAACTACCAGTACAATCAGTTTATACGAGTATTTATGATGAGAAATTGAGAAACACAGGCATTAAATTAGCTCATAACAATTTAGCTTAAGCAAACAGGGTACAAGAAAAGCCTTGTTTTTGACATGTTCCATTTTACGAATTTTTCACTTTCCCCCATGATTTACCTCCAGAAGATTCAATCCCATGACAATGGCCAACCCAGAAGCGGCCACTGGGAGTCCTTGTCCAACCTGACCATAAGCCTTTCCAGCAAAAGAGGCAGCAACACCAAGAATTGCTAAGGTTGTTGCCAGTCCTAATGAAAATGCTATTGAATTTCCAACAACCTAACAAATAGGAAAGTACATATCAGGAGTTACTCAAGGGAAGTATTCAGAAGGAGATATCCAGGATAAATGACAATTTCTTCCTGGTTTTTCGATGGCATACAAAACCACAATTACCTCAGCCTGGCCTTTCCCAGAACCGAATGCCCCTGAAAGTTTATGAAGAAAGAATTACATCAGATTCATCAATGACAACCAATTTTGGGGTAACCTATCAACTATTTAAAAGAAAAACACATGCTTACCTATATATCCTAGAGTCAATGGTAGAACACTGAGTGTACAAGGAGACAAACTAGTTACAAGTCCAGCGCCAAAAATAACTGCTAAGCTGGAGAACCAAACGTAAAGGTTAGACAGGAAGAGATATGGCAGTAGGTAGAAAAAAGGAAAAAAAAATGAGGAGGGATAAATGCCAACAAAAAGTTAACATAAGAGAAAGAAAAACAGACCTAGAGAAACTGAGAGCAGATAGCTGATCCTGAACAGCCTCATTAGCCAAGCAGTCCAGCTGAAAACAGCAAACCTCCAAACCAATCCCCAATGCCAAGGTCAGCCAAGAGGATTCCTGATGGTCCGTGCTGATGAGAAGCAAGTGGTTTGCAGTTTATTAAAGAAAAAAATAAACCATTGCAATGGAAGTCTAAGAAGACAGACACAACAGGAAAGATATAAGAAGCAGAAATTGACTGTATTAGAACTGCATCTGGTTGCTCTTTTGTATCACTTATACATGGTAGATGGTACAGACTATGCAATCAATAATGTTACAACTTTTTTTTGAGGAACCATTTACGACATATTCGCCATGCTGTAATCATAACTTGACACAAATTAATCAGGGATCAACAACTCCTGAATGAACATTAAGCAGTTAAAGTGGATCATATTTGAAGGACACGTGTGAGTCTCCTAACCAGAGGATCCAATAGCTCAGTAGCACTTGCAGCGCCAGCAGCAACCAGACTCCCCACTGCAACCAAGACATCGCCATATGTCAGTGCTGATGGGCTCAAAGCCATTTCATCAAACAGACTGCAATCGAAGTAAACTGCTAGGAAGTCAGGAACAGGGAAGCCGAAGCTACCTGCCACAGAAGTCAGTAACACGGGGCACGGACGAAGGAGCGAGCGTTTCTCGGCCGCTTCCGATGTGACTCCACGAACCGCTGAATGGGAAAACAAAAACACAAACAATTAGGATGAGGAGAGGATCAAATAATGACGCGAAAGCAAGCGGCGGCGCAGAAATACTAGGGGAGGAGGAGGAAGAAGTGCCGGAAGCAGCAGCAGCAGCCTGGACTGGGAGACGAGGGCGGCCTGAGCTGCTCGCCGCGGTCACGGTCACGGGGCGCGCGGCCATGGCGGAGAACATGGTGAGAGTGGGAGGAGTGGAGAAGCAACGGCGGCCAACGACAACGAGATGGGAATTGGAGTGGAGTCAGTGGACTAGGAAAGTCTAGGGCCTGAAGCACGCGTAGATATTCTTGGGCCCAATTTATAATGGGCCTGGGCCCAAAAAACTGCGCCGAATAAGGCCGAGGCAGCGGACGTTTCGCTTTCTCTCGGCTAATTCTTGCCTTCCTCTCTTCTTCGGTTCTTCATCGTGGACTCGCCGCGCAGCTCTCTGCTTGCCTTCCGCTCCCGGCCGTGTCGCTACCCCCGAGCAGCGAGCACGCACCGTCGCCTCAACAGGCGCCCCCAAATCTCGTGGCACGATTGGTTCGTAGCCGCTTCAGGAGCTAATTCTTGGGGTGATTCTGATTACTTGCCATTGGCCTCCCTTGGATTGGTGCCGCCGGGAGCTCCGGCGAACCCTTGAATTGGGGGCTGGGTGCTCCTCCTCCCGATGGGGGGTTGGAATCGGTCGCGGTATGTGAGGAGGCAGCCCGACCGCTCCCGCCGCCCGCCTGCTCCTCCTCCGCCTGATTACGGTACGGACGGACACCCCTCTTTCTTGACCCGATGTTTCGATTTGGTTGATATCGGCGGTCAATCACTTGGGTTAGGATTGGTTTTGATCCTGTTCACTCTTTTCGATTACTTTCTTTTGAACAGAGATTTGGATACCTGGACACTGATTCAAGCTTAAAAATTGTTGTTGCTGATGCAGACTGACCTCTTGATTTAGGCTTTTTCTCATGCGTCTAAACTGTTCTTGCCATTGCAGAATGTTACGAAGTAGTATCAGAAAAATGCTAGCTTTACCTGACAATCACACCTATTGGGATAGCCCAATTCCTATTTGTGGACATAGGAATTGGGAGGTTTCTGGCGTACTGCAATTGCAGCTGTGCCAATTTGTACATGTAGGCTTTATTTTCCGGCCACAGTCCAGTTGCGCAATGTATCGTCTGTCCAAATTGGTAATGACTTGTGAGGGAAAATTAACGCAAAATATTTTGAAGATGCATGAAAGTACACATCTACTATCAGGCAGTGTATTTTAAGATTTTAAATATTCCCCTTTCTAGTTGGCTACAATACAGCCGTACATTTTGCCCTTTACATACGGCTGGGATCTTTCGGATTTGATGACTTACTCCGCGCCTTGTGTGACATCTTTGACTACTTTGTAGTTTTCGCGCTTTGTCGGAGTGCCTAATCGCTAGTCCCTTTCTGATTAAGCAATATGACCATCTTTTTCTCGAGCAATATGACCTCGACGTTTTAGTCTGCTTGAAGACATATGTGCACTTTCTTCTTGGTTACTAATTATTACGATTAAATAAATGACATGTCAAATCCAACTGTATAGGAAACATAGACCTACCTGTATAAGGAATGGTGCCATTTAAGAATCAAATCCATTTGTCAGGAATTATGACTGATTCCTTTGTTTAGCACACTATGCATTATAACTAACTACTCAATGCTTCCCCCATACATTGATCATCATTCATATGAATGAAGAGGAAGTGGAAGGCCATCCATGCAATTAATGAATTTAATCCTAGCTTGAGTGGCTTGGCTTATGAAAGAAGCACCTTAGCGGCTCTGAAGCTAGTAATCCTAGAATGTTGGATTACATGGATAAGTTAAGTTTTAGCCTTTAGGGATATGATTTTGGTTTTAAAGTTAGGGTTTTCCTCACCATTATAAATACTGATCAAAATAGAAAAGTGAAAATTGATTTTAAAAATGACACGGGATACTTCATCACCAGTGGGAGTCAGGGATACTCAGTTTCTACCCATATCATTAATTTGAAATAAAAGTCTTTTGTCTTACGGGTTGCTGAACTTATTCTGAAATTTGTTTGTTATCTTCCAAATTTGCACGGCAAAGTACTGCTCAATCTAGCTATTTTTGTTTTCTTTTGCTGAATGCAGTAGGTTAGTAAATCCTGTACCATCCTGCATTACCATGACAATTCTGTAAAAATTCTAACATTTGTTTACATATACACAGGAAACGAGCACTGCTCAGTCCCCTTATGGGAAAGGGAATTCTGCAGTTATGTTGGCAACATTTCCTGGCAGCGGTTCTGCGAAAACAAGCAATATGTTTCAGTATACAATAACCTTGAGCAGTGGGATGATTCAGGAGCCTTTGAGAATTTTCAGAATGCAAAGGCAAGGTTCTGGTCTAATTATCATGGCCGACCTTCTGATATTCCTTTGCCAGGATCTGATATCTACATTGATAAGGTCGACCACCACTGCAAAGTTGACCCTGAGTTGGTAGCTGACCTGGACAAGGTACGGCTACCATTTGATTCAGATTATTCAGCCCCGGCCACTGGATCGGGCAATGCCGGGGCAGATAAGAAGTGTACCCAGAAGGGATCTGGGAACTGGGACATCTATATAGAAAAGCCATCTGAAGTGAATAAGTGGGACTGGGAGGCCAGTCTAGGATCCAAGGCGATTTGGGGAGGGAACAATGAATCTTCCTGGGGTAATAGCAGCAACTCCGGTTGGGGTGCTGCTCTGGAGAAGTCTAGTTTGCGCGGCTGGAGCAACAACCAGTATGCACCCAGCAACAGGAATAACAACATCCACGGTGGATCCAACAATAATAGATACTGGGAGGAGGATCCGAGTCAGACATATGGAAGGAAACGGAACCGCGGCGGGTACTTCCAGCAGAAGAACAATAAACAGAGGAACCAGGATGAGGGGTACAGAAGAAGCAGCTGGCAGGATCATAGAGGAAGGAATGATGAACGGCGTCCCTTGCACAACTAGGGCCTCTGCCCAAATGGTAAGGAAATAGGTGGTGGCTCGTGTTCCAGCGGCGAAATCGCCGTGTTTTGTTGAGAGATGAGTAGATTGTAGCTTTTGTTTTGAGCAGTCAGTGGGCTGCTGGTAAATTGGTAGATAGATGTTTGAGTTGTGCCGTTGCTCTCCAGGAGCTGTAGTCCTGGTTTTCTTTTGTTGTAATGGGAACATGCCGTTTTAGTGCAAAGGTAGTTCACCTGGCTATACTACAATACTTCTCCATTAGCTCTGTTCATCTTTTATGGAAGATTTTAAAGTAGGCTCGATGCTCTTTTTCCAAACAGCCCAAAAATTTGGCCGCCAAAGCTTACGCATTTGCTTACGTGGCCGTGCCCTGACGAGTGACGAACAACGCGCCGGCGTACGGCTGAGGTGTTCCGACGAAACCGTGCAGGCCACACACGTCGCGAAAAACTTTTCAACAAAATATCACATCAAACAAAAATTAAATGAATGGAGTATTAAATGTAAATGAAAATTTTAACTCATTACATGGATAGAATAGATTTCGTTAATCCTGGATTTGTGACAGTAATACTGCAGTAACCATCCACTAATTATTAACTAATTACCCTCTAATTATCGTAATTAGATTCGTCTCGTGCCAATTATTAACTAATTACTCTCTAATTATGGTCATTAGATTCGTCTCGTGATGAGCAGACTAAATCTGTAATTTATTTTATTAATAATCTATTTTTACTACTCTTGGATGATAAATTTTACTTGATGTGACTTTTTGAAAAAAAAAACTTTTTGCAAAAAAAAAACGTTCGCATGTAAATAAAGACATCTTTTCACATTTGAAGTATTAAACGCAGACTTAAAAAAACTAATTGCAGATTCGGTCCAGAATTCGCGAGATGAACCTAATTAATCCGTCATCAGCACATGTTTACTGTAGCATACTGTAGCAATTTAGTGTCTAATCACAATCTAAATTAGACTCATTAGATTCGTCTCGCGACTTCCGGACCATCTATATAATGTGATTTGTTTTTCAACTACATTTAATACGCCATTCATGTGTCCAAACATTCATTTTGGATTTCTAAACAAGGCGAAACACGCCAACATTCTGGCGTCTGCTCTGCTCATCTCCCTTCTCTGGCGGACACTTGACGACCTCTCTCCCCTCTGTTTCTGCTCTGCGCTCCCTGCGACTCTGCCCCGTCTCGCCGGACCGCCTCTAGGGTTTTGCCGCCGATCTCTCCCTCGCTTCCGGCTCCGCGAGACAGCCTGTCCGCTGGAAATGGTGGAGGTGGAGGAAGTCGGGAACAAGATGCAGACGCAGATGCGCCTCAATCCGGAGTCGGAGGGCGACGACGCCGATCTCCCGCTCCCCGCCCTCTTCGACCGGGCGTCGTGGCTCCATGGCCTCGCCTCCAGCTCCGCCCTCGGCCAGGTTTGCCCGGATCGCCTTGCCCTTCTCGTAATCTCACCAGCAAGAGATTGGGCTCTTGGGGCGACTGAGTGGTGCTTATTACGCGCTTGATTTTGTGCACGGCAGGAAGGGATCCGGAAGGGCGTCGAGCTGCTGCGGCACTGCGACGAGATGGTCAGCAAGCTCGGCCTCTTCTCCCCCAACGAGACCAAGGAAGACGTCTCCACCGCCAACCTCAAATACCTGCTGGTATGCCACCCCCCTCTGTGAATAAGTTCATGAAACAGGCCATAGATGACACTAGACGCCTTATGACTTGTCAAGTGCAGCTTAGATCACAATCAATGCTAGCCTACTTGAAACTATTTCAGCGTTTCAAAGTTCAATTGTTATATGGTTATTATACCTCTAATGATCTTTGTTGGTAATTTAGGTCCCATACTATCTCGGTGAAATGACTGAGAAGATTGCACAGGAGGACAGGATCCCAATTCTGAAGGCATTGTTGACACTTCTTAGCGCAACCACCAGAGATAGGGTGTTAGGCTATCTCTGATAACGGCGCCAGAAGTGCCTGAGGGTATTTCTTATGTCTATTAGATAATTCCGCAAGCGCACAGAATATACCGCTGTAGCACTTCACCCGGGAGTATTCCAAGGTATCGTTATTTATTTTTATCCCAAGGAAAAGCGGTTGCTAGGAATAATTAATAAAAAGAAAGAGAGATCCTTAAGTCTATACCAACTTAGTACCAGCTAGTGGTAGGGGGGTAAATCGATAGGTAGAGGAAAGAGTAATGACACCAACACACAACAAGTATTAAGATAGCTAAAAGATAACTAATAGAGTATAGCTAGGTGGGAGGACAACGAGTGAGTATAAGACTCCTATGACACTTACTTTACTCTTATGCCTTATCCTATTAAATAGATGACTTATACTAAGATAGTACCTTACTACCGGTGTGCAGGGGGTAGTGCGAGACAATAGAGGACAAAACCTCTACCCGAAGCGCCTACACTCTTATGAGAGCCTACCTTTTAAGAACTTGCCTAAAACACGTGGAGGGATACTAAGACTAGACAGGGCTGTCACCACCTGCTAGCACCCACAAACAATCCGTGCGACAAGCGGTAATCAAAGGCAAGATCTAGTCTAAGCACCACGCTTACACTAAGTCTCACTATTCTAGTTGCGTACCAACAACTAGAACACCCTATGACAGGCAATGAACTAACACACGTTGAGTTGGGACAAGATCACTATCAAGTATAAAACAACTATGAAATAAGACAAGACACAACAATACTATAAAGAATAGTAAAGACTAAGTAAGAACTTAGTGAAGTAAAGTAAAGATAATATATATTGATAAAGATAAAGTCTTACAGAAGGAAAGGTACAAGAGCTATACCAGACTCTCCAGTAGACGACTCCGGAGACTCCGAGCGCACCTCGACTCGACTCTAACTCTCACACTAGACTAATACTACTACTAAAGAGTAGAACTCTTGTAACTTGTGTTGTATGGTGTATGGTGTCTTCTTGAAAGGGAGTGGGCAGCCTCTATTTATAGTGGAGAGTGGAGGGATGCCACGTCAGCGATCCGTGTGCTCCTCAACTCTCCACCCTTGGATCCACCGCCTTGTAACCGCCTCAAGATGGACGGCTGTGGCAATTTGAGCACATGGGAAGCATATTTGGAGTCGGTGGAGGCCAACCGACCTGGCTGGGCACCAGGGGGGTTCGGCCGACCCCCCTATGACTGGTGGGCCCAGCCAGGAGCTTCTAGAAGGAGTCCCCACCAGTCAGTGGTGGTGTAGGTGGCCTGGGCCCACCACCGTGGTCTCCATCTGTCATAGACTCTCCCCATGTATTGGTTCTATCTTGATTGCTTCGTTTCATGCCTCAATCCGTATGCCTTTGATCTCCACTGTTAAATGAAAGCACAAGTTGATCCGATGGATGAATTGACTTGGTTGGAGTGTCACACGGATCCTGCCACATCACCAGAGCCAGGTGGGCCCCATGGACGGTTCGGCCGACCCATGTGTGGGCCCACCCTTGGCTCTCATCTCCTTCATTTGATGTTTTATGCAATGTGTTGAAAGGTGGTGGCCTGGGGCAACATATCATGGTTCGGTCGAACTATGTATTTAGCCCCTAGCTGCTCACTTTTGCACTGATTTGGTGTTCCTTGCAATCACAAGCTAAGAGTACATGTGGAACTAGTTATTGATAAAATATGCTCATGATATGTTTATCGTCCGTTGAATCCGAAGCCTGTTGACGGTGTTTGAATGTGGAATTTTAGGGTAATTCCACCGTCAACAGGCATCTCAGGATCATTTGAAGGTAAGCAATCTGCCCTGCCACATTGATTAATTTGTCAGCACATCACCCATTCCTCATGTACCAATCACTCCTTTTATGTTCCACAGGAGTTTGTTACTCTATGTGAAGTGCTAGAGCTTATTCCAGCGGATGAGCTTGAGTTATCTAGACAGAAGCAGCCTGATATTGTGGCAAACAAAAGAGCACAGAAGGTGATGCAAAATTTCTTTTTATTCGCTCTTAACATAGACAGTTTTCAGTCTACAATAGAAAGCTAGATAGACAATAAACATGTGACTTAATCCTTCCATTTAGCCTGCAAAAGCTGGGACACTGCCTGGCTTTTGATTTAGTTAACCTCCTTAATTAACTCTGCCTCTTGTTTCTAGAGCTTAGATTGCCCGGTTCAAACGTCAAAGAGCTACAGAAACGAAGCTCCAAGAGATTAAAGAGAGAAAAGAAAGGCGTGGGCGCTCATTGAGAGCAGCTGCTTTATCTGCTCCTGTTGAAGCTGGGAAGGAAGATGACTTGGATGATGGAGAGGAAGAAAGAGAGGTTAGCATCCCACACCTGGAAGGTGTTATGTGTTGAATCATATGTTTATGGAATGTGGTTTCTATGTTTCCGCATATTTCCAATCAAAATGAGCTGTGATATACTAGAAAGTATACCTTTGCTCCTCTTGACAGGAAGAATTTAATTTTGATATTTCTAATTAGCATGAGCTGTGATATATTGATATTCTAGAAGATGAAGTTTTGTTCCACTTGACATGAGAGATTTTCATTTAGTAAGTCTAATTCTTGGAGGGAGCTTACGAATTAGATGCTAGCTAGTTCTTAATTACCTGCTATAAACCAACCACACGCCCTGTGATGTAAGGTTGAAAGCGGTCGAAAACGATCGAAAAACCCCAATATTGTTTTCTACATTTACATTTGAATACGAATATGAATATGGAAAACCCCAAGATGAGTTTGGATGCGTTCTGAAACCAAGATGCAAGATAGTTGCACGGTTTGCTTTGAAACCTACCATAGGCATGAAAACTATTTCTTTGCACTTCATGAAACACATAGGTGTCATGGTAGAAGTGGAATCTCGTTTGGATGAATTTGGATGCATTGTGAAACCAAGATGCAAGATAGCAACACGGTTTGCTTTGAACCTACCATAGGCACGAAAACTATTTGCTTTGCACTCCATGAAACACATAAGTATCACGGGGGAAGTGGAACTTCGTTTGGATGAGTTTGGATGCATTGTGAAACAAAGATGCAAGATAGCAACATGTTTTGCTTTGAACCTACCATAGGCACGAAAACTATTTGCTTTGCACTCCATGAAACACATAGGTATCACGGGAGAAGTGGAACCTCGTTTGGATGAGTTTGGATGCGTTGTGAAACCAAGATGCAAGATAGGAGCACTGTTTGTTTTGAATCTACCATAGGCACGAAAACTATTTGCTTCGCACTCCACGAAACTCATAGGTGTCACGGGAGAAGTGGAACCTCGTTTGGATGAGTTTGGATGCGTTGTGAAACCAAGATACAAGATAAGAGCACGGTTTGCTTTGAATTTACCATAGACATGAAAACTATTACTTTGCACTCCATGAAACACATAGGTGTCATGAGAGAAGTGGCACCTCGTTTAGATGAGTTTGGATGCGCTGTGAAACCAAGATACAATATAAGAGCAGGTTTGCTTTGAACCTACCATAGGCATGAAAACTATTTGCTTTGCACTCCATGAAAGCATAGGTGTCATGAGAGAAGTGGAACCTCGTTTGGATGTGTTTGGATGCATTGTGAAACCAAGATGCAAGATAAGAGCACGGTTTGCTTTGAACCTACAACAGGCGCGAAAACTATTTGCTTTGCACTCCATGAGACACATATGTGTCATGGGAGAAAGGGAACCACGTTAGGATGAGTTTAGATGCGTTGTGAAACCAAGACGCAAGATAGGAGCATGGTTTGCTTTGAACCAACCATAGGCATGAAAACTATTTGCCTCGCACACCACGAAACTGATAGGTATCACGGGAGAAGTGGAACCTCGTTCGGATGAGTTTGGATGCATTGTGAAACCAAGATGCAAGATAAGAGCATGGTTTGCTTTGAACCCACAGTAGGCACAAAAACTATTTGCTTTGCATTCCATGAAACACATAGGTGTCATGGGAGAAGTGGAACCACGTTTGGATGAGTTTGGATGCGTTGTGAAACCAAGATGCAAGATAAGAGCATGGTTTGCTTTGAACCTACCATAGGCATGAAAACTATTTGCTTTGCACTCCATGAAACACATAGGTGTCATGGGAGAAGTGAAACCACGTTTGGATGAGTTTGGATGCGTTGTGAAACCAAGATGCAAGATAGCAGCACGGTTTGCTTTGAACCTACCATATGCACGAAAACTATTTGCTTTGCACTCCATGAAACACATAGGTTTCACGGGAGAAGTGGAACCGCGTTTGGATGCGTTGTGAAACCAATATGCAATATAAGAGCACAGTTTGCTTTGAACCTACCATAGGCATGAAAACTACATGCTTTGCATTCCATGAAACTCATAGGTGTCATGGGTGAAGTGGAACCTCATTTGGATGTGTTTGGATGTGTTGTGAACCCAAGATGCAAGATAGGAGCATGGTTTGCATCGAACCTACCATGGGCTTGAAAACAATTTGCTTTGCACTCCACGAAACACATAGGTGTCATTGGAGGAGTGGAACCTCATTTGAATGAGTTTGGATGTGTTGTGAGACCAAGATGCAAGATAGGACCACGGTTTTCTTTGAACCTACCATAGGCATGAAAACTATTTGCTTCGCACACCACGAAACTCATAGGTATCATGGGAGAAGTGGAACCTCGTTCGGATGAGTTTGGATGCATTGTGAAACTAAGATGCAAGATAAGAGCACGGTTTGCTTTGAACCTACAATAGGCACGAAAACTATTTGCTTTGCACTCCATGAAACACATAAGTGTCATGGGAGAAGGGGAACCATGTTAGGATGAGTTTAGATGCGTTGTGAAACCAAGATGCAAGATAGGAGCACGGTTTGCTTTGAACGTACCATAGGTACGAAAACTATTTGCTTTGCACTCCACGAAACTCAAAGGTGTCATGGGAGAAGTGGAACCACGTTCGGATGAGTTTGGATGCGTTGTGAAACCAAGATGCAAGAAAAGAGCACGGTTTGCGTTGAACCTACAATAGGCATGAAAACTATTTACTTTGCACTCCATGAAACACATAGGTGTCATGGGAGAAGTGGAACCACCTTTGGATGAGTTTGGATGCGTTGTGAAACCAAGATTCAAGATAGCAACAAGGTTTTCTTTGAACCTACCATATGCACGAAAACTATTTGCTTTGCATTCCATGAAACACATAGGTTTCACGGGAGAAGTGGAACCTCGGTTGGATACGTTGTGAAACCAATATGCAAGATAAGAATACGGTTTGCTTTGGCCCAACCATAGGCATGAAAACTATTTGCTTTGCACTCCATGAAACTCATAGGTGTCAAGGGTGAAGTGGAACCTCGTTTGGATGCGTTCGGATGTGTTATGAACCCAAGATGAAAGATAGGAGCACGGTTTGCATCGAACCTACCATAGGCATGAAAACAATTTGCTTTGCACTCCATGAAACACATAGGTGTCATTGGAGAAGTGGATCGTCGTTTGAATGAGTTTGGATGCGTTGGGAAACCAAGATGTAAGATAGTTGCACGGTTTGCTTTGAAACCTACCATAGGCATGAAAACTATTTGCTTTGCACTCCATGAAACACATTGGTGTCATGGTTGAAGTGGAACCACGTTTGGATGAGTTTGGATGCGTTGTGAAAATAAGATGCAATATTGCAACACGGTTGGATTTGAACCTACCATAGGCACGAAAACTATTTGCTTTGCACTCCATGAAACACATAAGTTTCACGGGAGAATTGGAACCTCGTTTGGATGAGTTTGGATGCGTTGTGAAACAAAGATGCAAGATAAGAGCACGGTTTGCTTTGAACCTACAATAGGCGTGGAAACTATTTGCTTTGCACTCCATGAGACACGTAGGTGTCATGGGAGAAGTGGAACCACGTTAGGATGAGTTTAGATGCAGTGTGAAACCAAGATGCAAGATAGGAGCACGGTTTGCTTTGAACCTACCATAGGCATGAAAACTATTTGCTTCGCACACCACGAAACTCATAGGTATCACGGGAGAAGTGGAACCTCGTTCGGATGAGTTTGGATGTATTGTGAAACTAAGATGCAAGATAAGAGCACGGTTTGCTTTGAACCTACAATAGGCACGAGAACTATTTGCTTTGCACTCCATGAAACACATAGGTGTCATGAGAGAAGTGGAACCACGTTTGAATGAGTTTGGATGCGTTGTGACACCAAGATGCAAGATAGCAACACGGTTTGCTTTGAACCTACCATATGCACGAAAACTATTTGTTTTGCCCTCCATGAAACACATAGGTTTCATAGGAGAAGTGGAACCTCGTTTGGATGCGTTGTGAAACCAATATGAAAGATAAGAGCACGGTTTGCTTTGAACCTACCATAGGCATGAAAACTATTTGCTTTGCACTCCATGAAACACATAGGTGTCATGGGAGAAGTGGAACCATGTTTGGATGAGTTTGGATGCGTTGTGAAACCAAGATGCAAGATAGCAACACGGTTTACTTTGAACCTACCATATGCACGAAAACTATTTGCTTTGCACTCCATGAAACACATAGGTTTCACGGGAGAAGTGGAACCTCGTTTGGATGCGTTGTGAAACCAATATGCAAGATAAGAGCACGGTTTACTTTGAACCTACCATAGGCATGAAAACTATTTGCTTTGCACTCCATGAAATCATAGGTGTCCTGGGTGAAGTGGAACCTCGTTTGGATGAGTTTAAATGCATTGTGAAACCAAGATACAAGATAGGAGCACGCTTTGCTTTGAACCTATCATAGGCACGGAAACTATTCACTTCGAACTCTAGGAAACTCATAGGTGTCATGGGAGAAATGGAACCACGTTTGGGTGGGTTAGGATGCGTTATGAAACCAAGATGCAAGATAGCAACACAGTTTGTTTTGAACCTACCATATGCACGAAAACTATTTGCTATGCACTCCATGAAACACATAGGTCTCACGGGAGAAGTGGAACCACGTTTGGATGAGTTTGGATGCGTTGTGAAACTAAGATGCAAGATAGCAACATGGTTTGCTTTGAACCTACCAAAGGCACAAAAACTATTTGCTTCGCACTCCACGACACTCATAATTGTCTCGGGAGAAGTGAAACCTCGTTTGGATGAGTTTGGATGCATTGCGAAAACAATATGCAAGAGAAGAGCACGGTTTGCTTTGAACCTATGATAGGCATGAAAACTATTTGCTTTGCACTCCATGAAACTCATAGGTCTCATGGGTGAAGTGGAACCTCGTTTGGATGCGTTTGGATGTGTTGTGAACCCAAGATGCAAGATAGGAGCACGGTTTGCACCGAACCTACCATAGGCACGAAAACAATCTGCTTTGCACTCCATGAAACACATAGGTGTCATTAGAGAAGTGGAAGCTCGTTTGAATGAGTTTGGATGCATTATGTAACCAAGATGCAAGATAATTGCACGGTTTGCTTTGAACCTCCAATAGGCACAAAAAGTATTTGCTTTGCACTCCACGAAACACATAGGTGTCACAGGAGACGTGGAACCTCATTTGGATGAGTTTGGATGCGTTGTGAAACCAAGATGCAAGATAAGTGCACGGATTGCTTTGAACCTAAATAGGCACGAAAACTATTTGCTTTTCACTTCATGAAACACATAGGTGTCATTTAAGAAGGGGAACCACGTTTGGATGAGTTTAAATGCGTTGTGAAACAAAGATGTAAGATAGGAGCATGGTTTCATTTTTGAACGTACCATAGGCACGAAAACTATTTGCTTCGCACTCCACGAAACTCATAGGTGTCACGGGAGAAGTGGAACCTCGTTTGGATGAGTTTGGATGCGTTGCGAAACCAAGATGGAAGATAAGAGCACGGTTTGCTTTGAACCTACCATAGGCATGAAAACTTTTTGCTTTGCACTCCATGAAACTCATAGGTGTCATCTGAGACGTGGAACCACGTTTGGATGAGTTTGGATGCGTTGTGAAACCAAGATGCAAGATAGCAACACAGTTTGCTTTGAACCTACCATATGCACGGAAACTATTTGCTATGCACTCCATAAAACACATAGGTCTCACGGGAGAAGTGGAACCACGTTTGTATGAGTTTGGATGTGTTGTGAAACCAAGATACAAGATAGCAACATGGTTTTCTTTGAACCTACCATAGGCATGAAAACTGTTTGCTTCGCACTCCACGAAACTCATAGGTGTCACGGGAGAAGTGGAACCTCGTTTGGATGAGTTTGGATGTGTTGTGAAACCAAGATGGAAGATAAGAGCACGGTTTGCTTTGAACCTACCATAGGCATGAAAACTTTTTGCTTTGCACTCCATGAAACTCATAGGTGTCATGGGAGACGTGGAACCACGTTTGGATGAGTTTGGATGCATTATGAAACCAAGATGCAGGATAGCAACACGGTTTGCTTTGAACCTACCATATGCATGAAAACTATTTGCTTTGCACTCCATGAAACACATAGGTTTCACGGGAGAAGTGGAACCTCGTTTGGATGCGTTGTGAAACCAATATGCAAGACAAGAGCACAGTTTGCTTTGAACATACCATAGGCATGAAACTATTTGCTTTGCACTCTATGAAACTCATAGGTGTCATGGGAGAAGTGGAACCTCGTTTGGATGCGTTTGGATGTGTTGTGAACCCAAGATGCAAGATGGGAGCACGGTTTGCATCGAACCTACCGTAGGCACGAAAACAATTTGCTTTGCACTTCATTAAACACATGGGTGTCATTGGAGAAGTGGAACCTCGTTTGAATGAGTTTGGATGCGTTCTGAAACCAAGATGCAAGATAGTCGCACGGTTTGCTTTGAAACCTACCATAGGCAGGAAAACTATTTGCTTTGCACTCCATGAAACACATAGATGTCATGGTAGAAGTGGAACCACGTTTGGATGTGTTTTGATGCGTTGTGAAACCAAGATGAAAGATAGCAACACGGCTTGCTTTGAACCTACCATAGGCATGGTAGAAGTGGAACCACGTTTGGATATGTTTTGATGCGTTGTGAAACCAAGATGCAAGATAGCAACACGGTTTGCTTTGAACATACTGTAGGCACGGAAACTATTTGCTTTGCACTCCATGAAACACGTAGGTGTCATGGGAGAAGTGGAACCTCGTTCGGATGAGTTTGGATGCGTTGTGAAACCAAGATGCAAGATAAGAGCACCGTTTGCTTTGAACCTTCAATAGGCACGAAAACTATTTGCTTTGCACTCCATGAAACACATAGGTGCCATGCAAGAAGGAGAACCACGTTTGGATGAGTTTAAATGCATTGTGAAACAAAGATGCAAGACAGGAGCACAGTTTGCTTTGAACCTACTATAGGCACGAAAACTATTTGCTTCGCACTCCACAAAACTCATAGGTGTCACGGGAGAAGTGGAACCTCGTTTGGATGAGTTTGGATCCGTTGTGAAACCAAGATGCAAGATAAGAGCACGGTTTGCTTTGAACCTACCATAGGCATGAAAACTATTTGCTTTGCACGCCTTGAAACTCATAGGTGTCATGAGAGAAGTGGAACCACGTTTGGATGAGTTTGGATGCGTTGTGAAACCAAGATGCAAGATAGCAACACGGTTTGATTTGAAACTACCATATGCACGAAAACTATTTGCTATGCACTCCATGAAACACATAGGACCCACGGGAGAAGTGGAACCACGTTTGGATGAGTTTGGATGCGTTGTGAAACCAAGATGCAAGATAGCAACATGGTTTGCTTTGAACCTACCATAGGCACGAGAACTATTTGCTTCGCACTCCATGAAACTCATAGGTGTCACGGGAGAAGTGGAACCTCCTTTGGATGAGTTTGGATGCGTTGTGAAACCAAGATGGAAGATAAGAGCATGGTTTACTTTGAACCTACCATAGGCATGAAAACTTTTTACTTTGCACTCCATGAAACTCATAGATGTCATGGGAGAAGTGGAACCACATTTGGATGAGTTTGGATGCGTTGTGAAACCAAGATGAAAGATAGAAACACGGTTTGCTTTGAACCTACCATATGCATGAAAACTATTTGCTTTGCACTCCATGAAACTCATAGGTCTCATGGGTGAAGTGGAACGTCGTTTGGATGCGTTTGGATGTGTTGTGAACCCAAGATGCAAGATAGGAGCACGGTTTGCATCGAAGCTACCATAGGCACGAAAACAATTTGCTTTGCACTCCATGAAACACATAGGTGTCATTGGAGAAGTGGAACTTCGTTTGAATGAGTTTGGATGCATTCTGAAACCAAGATGCAAGATAGTTGCATGGTTTGATTTGAACCTACCATAGGCATGAAAACTATTTGCTTTGCACTCCATGAAACTGTCACACCCAATTTTAAGGATAAAATTGAATGAACCAACTTATGTGCGCCCAGAGATCAATCACACACATAAGCGACAAATTACATAGTACCATCACAAGGTTTAATATATAACGAATAATATCACAGAGTCTTTACATAAATAACAGCAGAATAATATAGATAACTCTCTCGTAGAATCACCATTCCACAGGGAATAGTTGACTGGTGAACACAATCCTAATAATCCTCAGAAGAATCCTCATAGTCATCTGTTACCCATCCGGGATTTTTATCCAAATATGAAAAATAAAGCAAGCGTAAGTACATGTTGTACTCAACAAGAATAACATGGGTTTATGAGGCTCAAATATGGCAAGACACTGGTTGACAGCGGTTGCGTTTAATTGATCATATTTTAGCAATTTGAGTAGCAGCAATAGAATATACAAGGAACATGGTTCGCATGATCATATAAACATGATAATTAATATGGAATAAACATCAACAGAAACTTCAAATTAATAAATCAATATTCAATTATTATTATTCTGTAAGACGTCCAAGGCCGCTCGTGACCGTGAGCACGGCTGATATACCAGTTTTACACTCTGCAGAGGTTGCACACTTTCACCATGAGTCGTGATTTACCCTTTTTCTCGAGGTGATCAGCCTCTCGATCCACTACCAAGGTAGATCGGCGGGGTTCACTATGAAGTCTTTCAAAAGCCTCGCTAACATGTCACTAATTAATCCGGGCGCAATGGCAAGGGGCGGTAGAGCCCTCCTTCCAAGTGGCACACACACGCAGCAGTACACACAAGGACAGGAGCCGCAAAACAACCAGCTCGGCAAGGAACCTTTCAAGATTAATAGCATGGTAGAAAGTAACTCCATACTTGACTAAAGCCAGAGCCATATAGCCCCCATGGTTGCGCTGTAAGTCCCGGTGTCATACTTACAGTTAAGTCCTTAGTCCATGTTGCTAAAAAGCATCTTTTAATCTTTATTTCATAATCAATTATTCAAGTTCATAAGATCATGACCCATCAAAGCACTAGCATCACTACTCAAATGCAATTTCATAGGTAACAAGGATCAAGTTATCAAAAGCTAGGAATAAACACTATGGTTGCCAAGGTAGACACATGCATCATGAATTTAGTGATTAAGGTGAATAGGCAACAAGGATGGTCCATGCTATACTTGCCTTGATCAAAGTGCTCTGGAGAACTTGGATCCTCAGCGTACTCTTGATCACCAACGTATTGCTCACCGTCTGAACTCGATTATAAAATCACCACACAATCATCGAGGCAATCATACACGAAGCAAACAAGATCTATATTAGAAACAGTACACCAATAGTGGAAAAACAGATTGAAAAGTGTATAAAAATAATCTACGCGTCGCTACGATGCCAACGATATAAAGATCACGAAAATCAGAGTTCAAACGGGAAAGTTATGAAATAAACAAGTTTTACTTTAATAAAATAATAGATTAAATCTATTCTCAAATTTTAAAAGTTGAAAACATGTACAACAGTAGCATAATTAGATAGATTACGAAATTACGAATCTAACGAGACTTGAACGGATCAAATCGGAGCTAAAACGAATAAAATATGGCCGAAATAAACTGAGTGGCAAATCTGTAAATATTGAAAACGTATTTTTGAATCTAAACCAAGGAAAATACGTTTTCCGTAAACAAAAGCGTATTTGACCAAAGACGCCAAGGGACTGCAGGTTAGAACATTAAAAAGCTCAGGGGGTTTTCTGCAAAATTGCCGGCGAAGGGGTATCTCTCCCTGTGAGCCGTTGGATCGGCCGTGGACGGCGCAGGGTAGCTCGGGGGAAAGAGGGGCGGCCTTGGTCGCCGGAGTCGGGCGGCGCCCGGCCGATTCCTCGCCGGAAGATGGCCGGAGATGGCATTTTCGGGGCTAGGAAGCTCGGCACACCTCGGGATCTGGTCGGGAAGCAAGAGGAGCTCAAGCCAAACCTATCTATGGTTTCGGTTGCCACAGAGGTAGCTCGGAGAGGATGCGGCGAGCTAGGTGGCGGAACTATGGTGGCGGCGAAGCTCGGCATCATGGCTATAGTGCGCAAAATCGAGGGAGAAGGGGTCGGGAAGGTCCCTGACCTTGCTGCGAAGCTTGGAGAACAACCAATTTCGACGGAGAAGTCCTCCCGAGGAGAAATCGACGGTGGCGGCGGAGCTCGGGGCGGCGGCGGCTCTGCGGCTGCGGCTAGGGCAAGATTGGAGGGCGTAGCTTGCTCGGGAACTTGTGGGGAGGGACGGCAGGGCTCGGCCGACCTATATAGGGGCGCGAGGGAGGCGTAGGAGAGCTGGACTCGGTTGGGACTCGACCCGGAGGAGGGAGCGCTCGTGCCTCGCGCGGACTCCGACTGGAGGAAGGGGATGGCGCGGGGCAGCGGGCCCTACGCGTCAGCGGCAGAAGGAGGGGGACGAGGGTCGCGGCTTCCTTTTATGGGCCAATGGAGGCATGCACGGGATGGACTCGGCCACGCCAAGAGAGGAGGCCGGGGTGGTTACGGCGCGGCCGTGTCCGCTTCGAACACGAGCGGGAGGAGGAGGAAGATGACTCGTGGGCCCCGCGTGTCGGTCACAGAAGGGGAAGGGAGTGGGGCTCCAACCGCTGGACTCGGCCTGAAGTTGGGCCGCGCGGTGGGAATACGGAAGAGGGCAGCAAGCAGCTCGGGAAAAAGGAGAGCAGACCGGGGTCTTGGGCCAGGCATGAGAGGTGAGGCAGGTTATTCATTTTATTTTTCTAAATCACTTTTCAAATGAGTTTTCAGAATATATTTCCAAAATAAAATACATCAATACAAAATAAATAGAGGCAGCATGAATGCATCACAACATGTTTCTAAATTATGATTACTTTTAATTTCCGAGAAAAGGAAAAAAATATTATTCTCTAAATTAAATGCCAAGCAAATGCATAAATAAATAAAATTAAATTCCTATTTTCAAAAATTGAAAATTTCCGGGTGTTACAGAAACACATAGGTGTCATGGTAGTAGTGGAACCACGTTTGGATGTGTTTTGATGCGTTGTGAAACCAAGATGCAGGATAGCAACATGGTTTGCTTTGAACCTACCATAGGCACGAAAACTATTTGCTTTGCACTCCATGAAACACATAGGTGTCACTAGAGAAGTGGAACCTAATTTGGATGAGTTTGGATGCGTTTTGAAACCAAGATGCAAGATAAGAGCACGGTTTGCTTTGAACATAAATAGGCACGAAAACTATTTGCTTTGCACTCCATGAAACACATAGGTATCACGGGAGAAGTGGAACCTCGTTTGGATGAGTTTGGATGCGTTGTGAAACCAAGATGCAAGATAAGAGCATTGTTCGCTTTGAACCTACCATAGGCACGAAAACAATTTGCTTTGCACTCCATGAAACATATAGGTGTCATTGGAGAAGTGGAACCTCGTTTGAATGTCTTTGGATGCGTTCTGAAACCAAGATGCAAGATAGTTGCACGGTTTGCTTTGAAACCTACCATAGGCACAAAAACTATTTGCTTTGCACTCCATGAAACACATAGGTGTCATGGTAGAAGTGGAACCATGTTTGGATGTGTTTTGATGCGTTGTGAAACTAAGATGCAAGATAGCAACACGGTTTGCTTTGAGCCTACCATAGGCATGAAAACTATTTGCTTTGCACTCCATGAAACACATAGGTGTCACAGGAGAAGTGGAACCTCGTTTGGATGAGTTTGGATGCGTTGTGAAACCAAGATGCAAGATAAGAGCACGATTTGCATTGAACCTAAGTAGGCACGAAAACTATTTGCTTTGCACTCCATGAAACACATAGGTGTCATTTGAGAAGGGGAACCACGTTTGGATGAGTTTAAATGCGTTGTGAAACAAAGATGCAAGATAGGAGCATGGTTTCTTTGAACCTACCATAGGCACGAAAACTATTTGCTTCGCACTCCACGAAACTCATAGGTGTCACGGGAGAAGTGGAACCTCGTTTGGATGAGTTTGGATGCGTTGTGAAACCAAGATGGAAGATAAGAGCACGGTTTGCTTTGAACCTACCATATGCATGAAAACTATTTGTTTTGCACGCCTTGAAACTCATAGGTGTCATGGGAGAAGTGGAACCACGTTTGGATGAGTTTGGATGCGTTGTGAAACCAAGATGCAAGATAGCAACATGGTTTGCTTTAAACCTACCATAGGCACGAAAACTATTTGCTTCACACTCCACGAAACTCATAGGTGTCACGGGAGAAGTGAAACCTCGTTTGGATGAGTTTGGATGCACTGTGAAAACAATATGCAAGGTAAGAGCACGGTTTGCTTTGAACCTACCATAGGCATGAAAACTATTTGCTTTGCACTCCATGAAACTCATAGGTCTCATGGGTGAAGTGGAACCTCGTTTGGATGTGTTGTGAACCCAACATGCAAGATAAGAGCATGGTTTGCATGGAACCTACCATAAGCACGAAAACAATTTGCTTTGCACTCCATGAAATACATAGGTGTCATTGGAGAAGTGGAACCTTGTCTGAATGAGTTTGGATGCGTTTTGCATGGTGTTGACGGTGGATAGCGTCTACTTTTATTAGAACTTTAGACACCAAAAGATAGATGAATACACACTAGTCTAGGGTTTTAACTGACAGTTTCCACGAGTTTTGCATGTTCTGTATTTTGCAGGGGCTATTCCAGAAAAGCATAAAAGAAGGGTTAAAGAGCATGATTACCACGTAACTTAACCGCCAAGGAAACATCATCACGAGAACACTAGAAGCATCTGAAACACACCCGAGGCACCGGGACCCAAGACCCCCCAGGGTGGGGCCGGCCGACGCCCCCTGCTAGGGTTTCAGCCCACCTTCTAGAGTCTTCTTCTGCCACCTTTGTGGAGTCATCTCGGCACTTGTTTCAAGTCGGTTTGATCCTACGGCGCACGTGCATCCCACCGGGCTATAAATAAAGGGGCAGACCCCCTGGAAGCATCAACCCATCATTCATTCAAGGCATCAAGTCCTCAAGCCATCAAGAGCCTCCTAGTTCATCAAGAGCCTCCTAGTTCATAGTTCTAGCCTAGTTAGATTAGAGAGTAGAGGAGTTCCAGTTCTTCGGCGGATCTGGAGCCCCGACGTCTGTCTGGAGCATGGAGTTCGGTATAATTCTAGTTCTTTCTCTATTATTATATTCTTCATTATGATTAGGGAAACATTGTTCTTAATAGTTCATATGTTCTTGATTACAATAGTCTTTGTCTACTTTGATTATATGTCTAGTATAGTTGGTTTGATCTTATTGAATTCATGTAATTGCTCGTATAGCGTTTATTCATGCGTACGATGGATAGATGATGAACGATATGTAGACGTGGTGTCTAGGTATTTTGTTTATCTGCGAGTGCACCCTGATGTGCCGGGTCGTGTGGTAGATCACGAGGTGACAGCTGCATTGAGTCCTCTGTAGTCCACCCCCGTATGTAGGCCAGCAGGCACGGTCGCGAAGTTGGGTGATGACTCTGTTTCACACCTTTCCTAGATGATGCCCTTTGCATGTGATCATGATTTAGGATTGGTCTAACAATGATTGCTAGATGTAATTGCACTAATTAGAGTTATTCATTGATGTAGTTATAGAATTACCTTTGATATTAATTCCTTAGTTTATCCATTGGCTAGCTATTACTATGACTAGAGAGTGCTCTGATGATTATCTTTTATTTATGATGCTTGATCATACTTATCATCTTTATCTTTATTTACCTTGTGACCTCTACCTGTTATGAGTAGAGTAAATGACATCGGTAATGTTACTTATCCATTGTATACCATCACTATCAATATAATAGATTAAAGTTTATCCTAGTCCTTCCCAGTGGTATAAATATAAATCGACAACTTGGTAGAACTCCCTAGGTAAAATGCTACAATGGTATAATTAGTCTGCTTGCAGAACTGATCTTAGTTTATATTATTTATATTTCTGCCTAGTCACATAGATTAATATATAAAACCTTTATTTATTCTTAGCATTATTAATTAGGGATGACAACCTAGTTCTTGCATAAGAATGTTGGTAATAGAAAAGTGGCTAGTTGCTAATGACAAGTTAATTAATTAACATTCATCTTCTAATCTCGCCTCTCGCATTAAAAGTTATATAGTTATATTTGGCGATGTTAGTAGATATCAACAAGCATTTTTGGCGCCGTTGCCGGGGAAGGCACATTATACTTAGGAAATATTGATAGCATATGTATACATAATGGATAAGATTGTATTACCGATTGATCTCTAACTCAAACAGGCACACCCTTGTTTTTTTATCATTGGCTTATCTTATGCAGGGTGATGAATGAATGGTTTTTCTCTTCCAAATAATTTCACTGACGATCCAGAGAAACTCCTGAGAAGAAAGAAGTTTGTAGAAGCGAGGGACAATTTCAAGCTACCATCAAAAACACCCATTGCTGCTCAAGCTCGTTCATCAAAGGAGCCAGCTCCAATATTGGAAGAAGAACAGTTAGGAGAAGATTTATCTCCTGTGTTTGAAGACATGGCTGAGAAGACGCTGCGTGAGTTCTCTGCCCCAACAACAGAAAACATCCGGACTGGACCAGCAGTCAACATGGGGGAGAATGGATTCGAGCTCAAGCCTGCTCTTATCACCGTGGTTCAAGCCAGCCAATTTTGTGGAAAAGCTCATGAAGATGCAAGTGCACACTTACAACACTTTTTAGAGATTTGCAGCACCGTCACGATTAGAGGAGTACTAAGAGATGCTATTTTACTCCGCCTTTTCCCATTTTCACTTTTGGGGAAAGCCAAACAGTGGTTCTACGCCAACAAAGACAAGAACGCTACATGGGACCGATGCTCAACTGTTTTTCTAGCAAAGTTCTTTCCTATAGGTAAGACAAATGCTCTGCGTGGGAAAATCTCAAGTTTTCAACAGCAACATGACGAATCATTCACTGAAGCATGGGAGAGATTCCAAGATTACATTGAAGACTGTCCTCATCACGGGATAGAGCATTGGCTACTATTGCAGACCTTCTACCACGGGCTTATCTCAAGCACCCGTGAGTCCATAGATGCTGCAGCTGGAGGAGCTTTCCTGTCACTTAAGCTTCCAGAAGTTCAAGCACTTGTTGAGAAGATGGCCTCAAATTCAAGCTGTAATGAAGAACGTACTCAACCTCGCAAGAGAGGAGGAGACATCCATCATCTGAAGGAGACTGACATGGTCACTGCCAAGCTAGACCTCATCATGAAGAAGCTCGACATAGAGAAGAAGGAAGTCATGCATATTAATGATTCCCGCATGACCTGTGAAGAATGTGGAGATTACGTGCATTCAGCTGTCAACTGCCCTACATTGCAAGAGGATGTGAACTTCGTCAACAACAACACCTACTATCGTCCTCAGCAAAATCAAGGATGGAACCAGCCAAACCAAGGATGGAATCAGCAACCTCGACAAGGTAATTACCAAGTTAACAACCAAGGTAATAATTACAATCTTTCGCCTTTAAGAGATTTAGTTGCTGATCAATCTAAATTGTTAGATCAAATGTCTAGAAAGGTAGCCTCGAATGATAAAGCTTTAGAAAATATAAATACTAGAATGGATACCTTTGCTTCTGCTATAAAGAATCAGCACAGCTTTAATAAAATGTTAGAATCACAATTAGCTCAGATAGCTGCTGCTGTCCCTCCATTTGAAAAAGGTAAGATTCCGGGCCAGCCGGAGGATTTAGAAACTGCTAACCTTGTTGATATTCACAATGCAACACAATACCAAATTGAGCCTGCAGATATACAGTGGATAGATCACTCACTACCTAAGAAGATGGGAGACCCTGGAAGACCTGTGATTCCTATCTCTATAGGATGTCACAACTTTCCAGAGGCTATCTGCGATTTCGGCGCAAGTGTCAACATAATGCCCAAGGTAATCTATGAGAAAATTTTAGGTGATCCTTTGTTGTACACAGATATGCATTTGCAGCTTGCAGATCAATCCATTTGCTACCCCGAGGGAGTACTAGAAGAAGCTGTTATCAGAGTGGGGCAATCATATGTCCCAATTGACTTTGTGATCATGGATACTGAAGGAGATGAGAAGGCACCCATTATTTTGGGACGACCATTCTTATGCACAAGCAAAGCCATCATCTATGCGGAACATGCCAAGATTGTCCTCTCCATCAAAGACAAGAAGGAGAGATTTTCATTCAAGAACCGCATCCTCAAGAATCCAGCAGTCCGGAAGCAATTCCATCAACAAGAAGAGCAATAACAACAACCAGCACCCAAGAAGAAGAACAATAGAAGATGGAGGAAGAACAAGCCCCAGCATGTACCTAAAGGAACCGCTCAGCTAATCAATGCCATAAACACAGAAAATGATCATATGCTCCCGAAACCATTTCCAACAAAGAAAGGTGACCCAGGTGTACCAATCATTGAATGCACAATCAGAGACATCACTTTTCCCGACACCATTTGCGACACTGGATCAGGCGTCAACGTAATGTCCAAAAAGGTATATGATGAATTATTTGATGATTTACCATTATACCCAACATATATTCAGTTGCAGATGGCAGACCAATCACTAAGATTCCCTGAAGGCGATGTAATGGTAAGAATTCAAAATAAATATATACTCGCAGATTTTCTAGTTCTTGACATGCATGGAGACGATGAATCGCCTATTCTTTTGGGAAGACTGTTCCTCTACACCGCCAATGCTATCATCTACATCGGGTCTGGACAGATCCACTTCAACCTACCCACCGGAAAGGTACGCTGTCAATTTAAAACACATCTTAACCATGAGCAGATCAGGAAGCAACGCAATAGAAGGAAACGCCAAGCCCACTGTCAGGCTGCCCAGCCTCACTGTGGATGGGAGGAGTTCCCTGGTAAGATTGTGAAGTATGAAGACTGCTACAAGGAGCAAGAAGAAGCCGTACAAGCACCACGCTGGAGTGAGTGGGAAGAGGAAGCTGAGAGGATGGACCAGATTGCTAAGGCAGAGAAAGAAGAGATCCAGGCACAAGTGGAAGAATGGATAAAGAGAGACGAAGAATCAAGAAAAGCTTACAAGGAAGAGCTGGAGCTAGAAAAGAGAGAAGCAGAAGAGACAGAAAAGAGATGGAAGGAGAAAGAAGAAGCACGTGCTACATCACTGCAAAATGGGGAATTGACTGAGGTAACCTCAGACAATGAACCTACTGAGTAAGTACTCTCCTCTATCTAAGTCCTGTCGGTAGACTTTAAATTCCGTACCCTAGCCATAAGGTTAGAATGGTAGTTATCTAATTAATCTAGCATTCATTAGTAATTTTGCTTAGCACATTTATTAGTACAATCATTTTTTGCATATTAAAATAATAAAACCAACAAAAATATTTACTGCATCATAAATATTAAAGCCCTATGTGAATGAACCTATGGTAACCCTGTAGTCATATTTACTGTGGTGGCATAAAAATAAAAAAAATATAATGATCTATATTCACTTTGTTGCATTATAAAAATCCTAAGCCCCAGGGAAATAAATATTCCCTGTGGTGGCATAAAAATTAATATATAGCATGCATACATATTTGATTTCTACATAAGAAAATTAGAAAATCCTAAAAAGAGAATCTTGCTAAAATTAATTAAAATCAACTCAAAGAATAATCAAAGTGCTCATTGGTTGACCGCTAACCCCTTGATAATTCGAGCCTCGAGTTTTGGTTTTCTTGTTGGAATATAACTATGCAGGAATAATATTATGACTAAGGAGAGAGTTTATTAGTGGCATCCATTAGGACTGTTACTAACCAACTCGCTCTAAAGATCATTCAAACACCAAGTATTGTAGGCATCAAGCTTGGGGAAGAGCATCCCCTAATTATCAGGTAATTGTACCTATGCGATTATCGAGTCTATTTTATACAAGCACAAAATACCAAAAATATGTGGGCACATGAAGGTCCACACCTTCCAGAAAAATACAAAAAATATATGGGCACATGAAGGTCCACATTCTTAGAGAAGTTTCCTAATTGGGTAAAGAAGCTTAAACTTTAGCTAGAAATATAAAATCACTTACCATAGAGTGGTATTAAATCTAACCCCTCTCCATAAGATCTGGTATTTTTTATTGGCAATTGAGTTTCATAGGAAAATACAAGATCAAGGAGCTAGTCAACCCGACGCCCTTACACTGCCAATACATTGCTCAGAAGGATCACTCAATTTGCAACATCAAAGACCCTGTCAAACGTCAAGCTTGGGGGAAGGCACCCTCTAATTAAAATCCAGCTAAGTACAAGTTTCCTATCTTATTTATCATTATTACTATATCGTTTTTTTCGCGTGAGTTAGCTAGTAAGATAAAAATTTGAAAACCAAATAAATATCTATCTATATATTAGAGTTTATTTAGAGTCAGTCTAGGCTAGAACTAAATTAAGAATGATGAACATTGAAATTTTGTCTTGGAGATGATGAATAGTTGCTGTGTCACAATACTTTTCAATGCCTAGTTGTCAAACTTAAATTCTCCTGAGTTTTAGATATTGCTGTTTTAACTTAAGAATTTACTCTGAACCTAAAACTTTTGGAGGCATATGTTTGAGCTAAGTCTAGGTAATTGATTGAAATGATTCATGAAAGTTGAGCTGCTATTTATCTTATTCCTAGCATTACTAAGTTTTGGAGATTTATTTCGAAAACTTAAAATTTACACGATGAGCTCTTGTATGACAAAATGTTAATTCCTACCAAAGCCATATATATGATACATCTAGATAGGAAAACCTTTTGCACATTTATGCTGCTTGCTTTACATTGAGTTTAGTCAACCTTTGTTGAATATCATATGAGAGTCTTGTCATGCTTTTAAAACCAAGATCACGTACACACTTCAACACATATGCATTATTCCTACCTTGGGAGTAATCGCAACCATTTTCACTTTCATCAATGTTCATCATGAAAATGTTCTCTCCTGCGTTGGGAGTGAACACCAAAAATATATAAACCCCATAGGACAGCCCTGTTATAATTGCTCTAAGTTCTTATTATCTCTCTAGTTATTTATATTCAAAGGATACATGTGGCTATGCAAAAATATAAAGGGAGTAAAAGATGGACAAGTGTCCCAGCATTAAAACAATGGGTACTAGATGTCCGCCTCCCGAATGAAAAAAAGAGAAAAGAAGAGAGAGAAAGAAAGAATAAAGATAGCCCATGTGTTCCTCCAAGTTATAAAGGAGAGTGAATCATTTTCATAGAACAAAAGTAGAATTAGGAATAGCCACTAAATACCACATATACACCTATCCACCATATTCCATACACATGCACATCTTGGTTTGATTGTATGCCTCGATTCTTTGTGGATCCATTGTTTGACTTTACAACATATGAATTGCAAGTATGCGTAAACCTTGTTATTACCACTCCTATAAGCTCCACTATAAATCCTTAGTTATAGGAAGGCATAACATTAATGCGTTATGTGAGATACACAAATACCATATATACTGAGAGACTTGAGGGTGTCAAACAATTAAAGCTCTGAGTTTTATTTTGAAAACTTGCAAAACTTCGGAATATTGGTACTGTGAAGAATATGCTACATAGTGCAAGACTTGATTGTTCTTTCTTTTAATTACTCAAGACTGAGGCAAGAACTGTAAGCCCCATAGTTAAAGGTAAAATGGGTAAGTTTAAAAGTTAGAGCAGTTTTGTTTAATCCGGAGGAGAATCTATGTTTGCAGCATGTGTACTTGGGAAGTCTGAAAACATTGTAGCAACTCCTGATCCAATTACATTAGTAATTAGGCTTAGTTCGTTTGCCAAGGGACTGGCAAACAGGCAAGCTTGGGGGTGTTGTTGACGGTGGATAACGTCAACTTTTATTAGAACTTTAGACACCAAAGGATAAATGAATACACACTAGTCAAGGGTTTTAACTGACAGTTTCCTCAAGTTTTGCATGTTCTGTATTTTTCAGGGGCGATGCTATTCCAGAAAAGCATAAAAGAAGGGTTAAAGAGCATGATTACCACGTAACTTAACCGCCAAGGAAACATCATCACGAGAACACTAGAAGCATCTGGAACACACCCGAGGCACCGGGACCCGAGACCCCCCAGGGTGGGGCCGGCCGGCACCCTTTGCTAGGGTTTCGGCCCACCTTCTGGAGTCTTCTTCCGCCACCTTTGTGGAGTCATCTCGGCACTTGTTTCAAGTCGGTTTGATCCTACGGCGCACGTGCATCCCACTGGGCTATAAATAAAGGGGCAGACCCCCCTGGAAGCATCAACCCATCATTCATTCAAGGCATCAAGTCCTCAAGCCATCAAGAGCCTCCTAGTTCATCAAGAGCCTCCTAGTTCATAGTTCTAGCCTAGTTAGATTAGAGAGTAGAGGAGTTCGAGTTCTTCGGCGGATCTGGAGCCCCGGCGTCTGCCTGGAGCACGGAGTTCGGTATAATTCTAGTTCTTTCTTTATTATTGTATTCTTCATTATGATTAGGGAAACATTGTTCTTAATAGTTCATATGTTCTTGATTACAATAGTCTTTGTCTACTTTGATTATATGTCTAGTATAGTTGGTTTGATCTTATTGAATTCATGTAATTGCTCGTATAGCGTTTATTCATGCGTACGATGGATAGGCACGAAAACTATTTGCTTTTCACTCCATCAAAACATAGGTCTCACGGGAGAAGTGGAACCACGTTTGGATGAGTTTGGATGCGTTGTGAAACCAAGATGCAAGATAGCAATATGGTTTGCTTTGAACCTACCATAGGCATGAAAACTATTTGCTTTGCACTCCATGAAACACATAGGTATCACACGAGAAGTGGAACCTCGTTTGGATGAGTTTGGTTGCGTTGTGAAACCAAGATGCAAAATAAGAGCATGGTTTGCTTTGAACCTACCATAGGCATGAAAACTATTTGCTTTGCACTCCATGAAACACATAGGTGTCATGGGAGAAGTGGAACCACGTTTGGATGAGTTTGGATACGTTGTGAAACCAAGATGCAAGATAGCAACACGGTTTGCTTTGAACCTACCATATGCACGAAAACTATTTGCTTTGTACTCCATGAAACACATAGGTTTCACGGGAGAAGTGGAACCACGTTTGGATGCGTTGTGAAACCAATATGCAAGATAAGAGAACGGTTTGCTTTGAACCTACCATAGGCATGGAAACTAATTGCTTTGCACTCCATGAAACTCATAGGTGTCATGGGAGAGGTGGAACCACATTTGGATGAGTTTGGATGCGCTATGAAACCAAGATGCAAGATAGCAACACGGTTTGCCTTGAACCTACCATATGCACAAAAACTATTTGCTATGCACTCCATGAAACACATAGGTCTCATGGGAGAAGTAGAACCACGTTTCGATGAGTTTGGATGCATTGTAAAACCAAGATGCAAGATAGCAACATGGTATGCTTTGAACCTATCATAGGCACGAAAACTATTTACTTTGCACACCATGAAACACATAGGTATCACGGGAGAAGTGGAACCTTGTTTGGATGCGTTTGGATGTGTTGTGAACCCAAGATGCAGGATAGGAGCACGGTTTGCATTGAACCTACCATAGGCACAAAAACAGTTTGCTTTGCACTCCATGAAACACATAGGTGTCATTGGAGAAGTGGAACCTCGTTTGAATGTGTTTGGATGCGTTCTGAAACCAAGATGCATGATAGTTGCACGGTTTGCTTTGAAACCTACCATAGGCATGAAATCAATTTGCTGTCATGGTAGAAGTGGAACCACGTTTGGATGTGTTTTGATGCGTTGTGAAACCAAGATGCAAGATGGCGACACGGTTTGCTTTGAACCTACCATAGGCACGAAAACTATTTGCTTTGCACTCCATGAAACACATAGGAGTGACGGCAGAAGTGGAACCTCGTTTGGATGAGTTTGGATGCGTTCTGAAACCAAGATGCACGATAGTTGCACGGTTTGCTTTGAAACCTACCATAGGCTTGAAAACTATTTGCTTTGCACTCCGTGAAACACATAAGTGTCATGGTAGAAGTGGAACCATGTTTGGATGTGTTTTGATGCGTTGTGAAACCAAGATGCAAGATAGCAACACGGTTTGCTTTGAACCTACCATAGGCACGAAAACTATTTGCTTTGCACTCCATGAAACACATAGGTGTCACGGGAGAAGTGGAACCTCGTTTGGATGAGTTTGGATGCGTTGTGAAACCAAGATGCAAGCTAGCAATACGGTTTGCTTTGAACCTACCATATGCTTGAGAACTATTTGCTTTGCACTCCATAAAACACATAGGTTTCACGGGAGAAGTGGAATCTCGTTTGGATGCATTGTGAAACCAATATGCAAGATAAGAGCAGGGTTTGCTTTGAACCTACCGAAGGCATCAAAACTATTTGCTTTACACTCCATGAAACTCATAGGTCTCATGGGTGAAGTGGAACCTTATTTGGATGCGTTTGGATGTGTTGTGAACGCAAGATGCAAGATAGGAGCACGGTTTGCATCGAACCAACCATAGGCACGAAAACAATTTGCTTTGCACTCCATGAAACACAATGGTGTCATGGGAGAAGTGGAACCTCATTTAAATGAGTTTGGATGCATTCTGAAACCCAGATACAAGATAGTTGCATGGTTTTCTTTGAACCTACCCTAGGCATGAAAACTATTTGCTTTGCACTCCATGAAACACATAGGTGTCATTGGAGAAGTGGAACCTCATTTAAATGAGTTTCGATGCGTTCTGAAACCAAGATGCAAGATAGTTGCACGGTTTGCTTTGAAACCTACCATAGGCATGAAAACTATTTGCTTTGCACTCCATGAAACACATAGGTGTCATGGTTGTTGGTATAAATTAACTGTACTCTATTAAAGATTGTTATTATCAAGGTATCCGCAAGCGCACAGATAAAACAACCCGATGTAGCACTTCACCAGACAATCCCGGTTTTAATATCGAACCCAAAGGAACATTAGGTGATACTGACTAAGTCTACTGGCTCTTAACCGGATAATACAATCAATCCAGAGAATATCAAGAATGAGGAGATAACAAATGATTATCTAGATCCGACAACCGGTAAACTTTGAATAATATCGTTCTAATCGGGCAGTGACATGAATAAGAGGCGAAATCAGAGTTCCCTCCTACCAGACACTTATACACCTATCGATCCTATCAATGGGAAGTGGACTATAGAGGACTCAACGCAGCTGTCACCTACGCGATCTACCACTATCCGGCCAATCAGGGGACATTCATAAGTAATTATAGCCCGGACACCACGTCTACACTACAAACTACTACTTCAACCAAGGAGCTACCAAGATCAAAGCACTCAAATAGAGTTGTAAACTTAAGAACGAATAAGAACAAATGCTTACTTGAATCAGGATGTTGAATACAAAAGTACCTCAGAACGCAACTCCAAGCGAGGGAGATGAATCCAGACGAACACAGCTACGAAGAAGCTCCGACAGGCCGGGACTCCTCCGAATCTCTACTCATCTACTCTATCTCTCTAATCTCTCTCTTGATTGCTAGCCTAGATCTAGTGGGTATCTATCTAATGCTTCAGGGTCTTCATCTCTTGATCTGGCTCTCCTCCAGGGGGGTATGCCTCTATAATTATAGGCCGGTGGGATGCACGCATGCCGTAGGATCAAACCGACTTGAAACAAGGGCCCAGATGACTTCTAATAGGCGGTGGTAGAAGACTATAGAAGGCGGCGTGGGGGAAACCCTAGGGGGGCGCCGGCCGGCCCCACCCTATGTGGTTTCGGGCTCCGGTGCTTCGGGTGTGTTCCAGATGGTTCTATCGTTCTCGTGAAGATGTTTCCTTGGCGGTTAAGTTTCGTGGTAATTATGCTCTTTAATCCTTCTTTTAAGCTTTTCTAGAAAATCCCCTGGAAAATAGACAATTCACCAAAACTCGTGGAATCTGTCAGTAATAACCCTATTCTACTGGATATTCATGTTTAATGCAGGGATAATTGATAATAAAATTTGGATGATAACAGGTGTCAACAATTACCCCCACACTTAAGCTTTTGCTCGTCCCGAGAAAAAGGTTGGTTTTAAGATGTAAGATTCTTAGAGAGAATAGAGCATTTAAAACATAACTTGAGAGTACATTATATAAAACTAGTCTAGTCATGCATGTACTATGGAATTCAAAGTGTCTACCATGAATCTTTGAGTAGTTGAAGAACAGAATAGCTTGAAAACAGATCACTCTTTTCCTTTAGTTAAGTCAATTGGAGGGTATGTAATTTTGCAAATAAACTTAGCTTTACCTTATCCTTTTGTAGTACTCTCAAATCATTGATATATCTGGTATTTTTGTATCCTTACCAAGGCATTAATGAAATTGCCTTCTTTATCCTACTTCTAAAAAGCTTATGTGGATCTCAGGTAGGTAAAATGTGAAAACATACTTGCATTGTATTTGTTGTAAAGTCAGACAATGAATCCACAGAGAATTGAGGCATATAATCGAATCAAGCTTTATTTGGTGGAATATGGTGGAACCTAATTCTACCTTACTCCTTGAGAAAATGAGTCTCTCTTTTATACAATTGAGTTTATTCAGAGGGTATGAGCTATCTCTTTGTCTTTTCCCTTTTTTTTTCAAGGGAGGCGAGCATCTAAGTACTCATTGTTTTAATTTTTTTGGACACTTGTCCATTTTTTATACTCCCTTATTCTTTTGCATAGCTCATACCTCTTTTGAATTTAGTAGTTGAGAGACTTTAATAAAACATGGAGCAATTATTTGGTAACTATGCTATATAATTATTTTTGGTGTTTCCTCCCAGTGTAGGAGAGAAACATTTTTAATAGAATGACTCGCTATTACTCCAGATTAGAGTAATGCTTATGTGGAATTGGCACTTGATTCGAAAATATGACAAATTTCTTCAAAGGTTTACAAAGGTTGACCAAACTCAATACAAAGACAAGTATTATATGTAGCAGGCTTTTATCCTATATATGGCTCTGGTAGGACAATATTTTTTACCACAAAGGAGAGGTATAACTAATCATTTAAATTTTTGAAATAAAATCTCCAAAGACAAAACATCAGGGATTGAGTTCTCATTATTCAACTATATCATGTTTCACAACGACTTAAGCAATCATGGGGTCCCTATAAATAGTTTTCAATAGTAACATGATTCTTAGAAAAGTGTTATATAATTTATTCTTAAGCTATGAATTAAACAATCTTCTTTTCTCCTTTAAAAGTAACTGAGCATGTGAACTTTAATTCGGATTGAAAACAGAAATTAAAACATATGCAATTAAATTGTATGAGGATCAAACCTGACCATGACCGAGAAGGGGATGCAGAGGATGCAGAGGGGGCCGGCCGGCCCAGGTAGGGCACCGGGCGGCGCACCTCTATGGCCCCACGAGGTCCACTTCGGTGTGTGAGGTCCTGGTTTGATTATCTTCCGAATTACGTGATTTTCCCGAGCGAATTGATTTTCATAGTCGCGATGTGCCCCCCACACTTATTTTCCTGAATACTTTTCTGTGCAACATGTGGAGACAACATGCGTACCAAAGATATAGAGAGTAGAGTAAACTTAAACATTAATATTGATAAAAAGAATAAGGCACTTTATTCATTAATAATACTAGATAACTCTGATAGCTGATTGAGCTAACGACTGCCCTAGCTCCATGGGCTTACCTAATACACTTAATATTATAAATCAAACCTAGCACACTCGATAATATAATTAAACCTAACACACTTGTGCCTTATTACATAGATAACTAGGGCAACTTAAGGCTGCCCTTTCTTTGCGAACTTCCTAATTTCTTCCTTAAGATCACTAATCTCTTCTTTCAGCTGATCCTTTTCGCGCTTGACACTGCAAATTAACTTGACATTGACTTCTATCTGTTTAATCATGTCGCTCATAATCTTGCTCCTTAAGTCTTCATTCCTCTCTATACCCCTAACGGTGTTAGAGAGAGCTTCCATCTTCTCATTAAGGATGCGTAGAGAGAGCTGGGGCTGTCTAGAGACTTTCTCTAGTGCTGATGTAGATGTAGCCCGCTATCTTTTGGGCGGAGGTGGTATGAACTTGGTGTAGCGGACTTGGCCTGGACGTGCATGAACTCCTTGGATGGCAGGGCAAGCAGTGGTGTACTTCGCACATACCAGCGTTCCGTTCTTGTCGGTCTTGACCGACAGGAGTCGCTCATTATCTCTAGGTGGAAGAAGTGGAGTGCCTTGGGCAATAGCGATCTGCTTCCCCCTGGTACCATCTTCTAGTAGTAGTCTCTCAGGTGGCGATGGCAGAGAAGGCTGAGCATGCGTGTAGTAGACTTGCTCGAACTGCTGGGGCACCATAGCAAGATGCTTCGGTGGCATGATGGCGAGGTGCTTCGGGGGCACGATGGCAAGGGGCTTCGGCTGTCCGAGGACGATGGCCTTCGAGTCGTCGCCTTGGAGCTTGCCGGAGTCAGCGTCGACGGCCGCTTTGCTTGCCATTGCTACTAGATCTAAACTAGAGAGTTTCTTTGGAGGGGAAGAAGGCAATGATGATGGGATGGCATTCAAGGGTGGCATAGGTGCGTATTTATATGGTTTTCAGGAGACAGGATAAGATCAAATCTAGGTTCTATAGGATTCGTATGAAAGATTATCCATACGCATCGGGAATCTATGGGATTGTATTTAGAAAAGATAGAGAAAGAAAAGGAAACTTGAGCCGGGACGAGAGGGCACAGGGGGGTGCCGCCCGGCCCCACTAGGGCGTCGGCTGGCCCCACCAGGTGACTTCCCTAGTTGGCCGAGCTCGTGAAGCCTCTAGACTCTTCCTACTTTCTGTTAGTTGCGATGCGCGATAATTTTTCGTAACGGATAATGACGGGACTAAAAAGTGGGTAATTGGATAAAATCTTGCCCGTCAACAACTTCTAAATTAAATGGTTCTAAAAATAATTTAAGTCGGTGACCATTTACCTTGAATAACGTACCTTCGTGTGATTGTAGAGTTACCGCTCCATGTGGTGGTGCATTCATAACCGTAAATGGTCCTTCCCATTTGCTTCGTAGTTTTCCAAGCCCGAATAATTTGAACCTAGAATTAAAAAGTAATACCTTATCTCCTGGTGCAAACTTCTTCCTCTTGATCTTCTTGTCATGCCATCTTTTTGTTCTTTCTTTATAGATCTTTGAATTGTGATAAGCCTTTTCTCTCCATTCTTCTAATCCTGATAATTGCATTTTTCTCTTTTCTCCAGCGGCTTCAAAGTTCATATTCCATCTCTTAATAGCCCAGTGAGCTTTATGCTCTAATTCCACTGGTAAAAGACATGTCTTACCATATACTAGCTGGTAAGGTGACATACCCAAAGGTGTCTTGTATGCGGTCCGATATGCCCAAAGTGCTTCGGGTAATCGGTCCTTCCATGCAGTACCCATTTCATTTACTGTTTTCTGTAGAATATTCTTGATTTGTTTATTTGATGTTTCTGCCTGGCCACTTGTCTGAGGATGGTATGGAGTAGCTACATTGCGACGGATGCCATGAGCTTGCAAGTATCAGTGAAACTTTTTATCAGTGAAGTGTGTTCCTCCGTCACTAATGACCATCCTTGGTGTTCCAAACCTTGGAAATATAATCTCTTCGAACATTGTTGACACTTCTTAGCGCAACCACTAGAGACAGGGTGTTAGGCTATCTCTGATAACGGCGCCAGAAGTGCCCTGGGGTATTTCTTATGTCTATTGGATAATTCCACAAGCGCACAGAATATACCGCTGTAGCACTTCACCCGGGAGTATTCCAAGGTATCGTTATTTATTTTTATCCCAAGGGAAAGCGGTTGCTAGGAATAATTAATAAAAAGAGAGAGATCCTTAAGTCTATAGCAACTTAGTATCAACTAGTGATAGGGGGTAAATCGATATATAGAGGAAAGGATAATGACACCAAGACACGACAAGGTTTTGAGATAACTAAAGATATCTAGTAGAGTATAGCTAGGTGGGAGGACAACGAGTGAGTATAAGACTCCTATGACACTTACTTTACTCTTGTGAACTATCTTATCAAATAGATGAAGTATACCAAGACAGCTACCTTACTTCCGGTGTGTAGGGGATAGGCGAGACAGTAGGGGATATAACCTCTACCTGAAGCGGCTATTCTCTTATGCGAGCCTACCTTTTAAGAACTTGCCTAAAACACGTGGAGGGATACTAAGACTAGACAGGGCTGTCACCACCTGCTAGCACCCACAAACAATCCGTGCGACAAGCGGCATTCAAAGGCAAGATCTAGTCTAAGCACCACGCTTACACTAAGCCTTACTACTCTAGTTGCGTACCAACAACTAAAGCACCCTATGATAGGCGATGAACTACACACATGAGCTGGTTACAGGATCACTATCCAATATAACTCAACTATAAGTTAAGATAAAACACAACAATACTATAAAGAATAGTAATGCACTAAGTAGAGACTTAGTAAAGTAAAGTAAAGATAATATATTGATAAAGGTAAAGTCTTACAGAAGGAAAGGTACAAGAGCTATACCAGACTCTCTAGCAGATGACTCCGGAGACTCCGAGCGTAGCTCGACTCGACTGTAACTCCCACACTAGACTAATACTACTACTAAAGAGTAGAACTCTTGTGACTTGTGACTTGTCTTGTGTTGTGTAGTGTCCCTTGAAGAGGAGTGGGCAGCCTCTATTTATAGTGGAGAGTGGAGGGATGCCACATCAGTGATCCGTGTGCTCCTCAACTCTCCACCCTTGGATCCACCGCCTTGTAACCGCTTCAAAATGGACGGTCTTGGCAATTTGAGCACATGGGAAGCATGCTTGGAGTCGGTGGGGAACGTCGGTGGCTGGGGGCCACACCACATGGTTCGGCCGACCCCTATGATGGGTAGGGCCAGGCCAAATGTGGTCCCCACCAGTCATAGGGTCTCCCCTGGTACTTGTCCTGTCTTGATTGCTTCGTTTTATGCCTCAATCCATGTGCCTTTAATCTCCACTGTTGAATGAAAGCACAAGTTGATCTGATAGATGAAATGACTTGGTTGGAGTGTCACACGGATCCTGCCACGTCACCAGAGCCAGGTGGGCCCCATGGCCAGTTCGGCCGACCCATGGATGGGCCCACCCTTGGCTTGGATCTCTTCCATTTGATGTTGTATGCACCATGTTGAAAGGTGGTGGCCTGGGGCAACATGATATGGTTCGGCCGAACCATGTAGTTAGCCCCTAGCTGCTCACTTTTGCACTGTTTTGGTGTTCCCTGCAATCACAAGCTAAGAGTACAAGTGGAACTCGTTATTGATAAAATATGCTCATGTTGTATTTATTCTCCCTTGGATCCGAGGCCTGTTGATGGTGTTTGAATGTGGAATTTTAGGGTATATCCACCGTCAACAAGATCCCCCAAGCTTAACCTTTGCTCGTCCCGAGCAAATAATTAAACTTAGCCTCGGTGGATCAGGAGTTGCTACAATGTTCATGTTTCAATAATACCATGTGTACAACTATATACTTCTCTTTTGAATGAAAAAATTGGCTATAGAAATTCACCCATTTCACCTTAGTCCTTTATGGGGCTAACGACTTGTCCTTTGCCTTAGGAGGTTGAGAGACAGAACAGTTTAACTTGAGCACTACCTTTCTTATTCTTTGCAAGTTTCATACTGGAGGTTTTAGCAATGTTTTGCAAAAGACAACTTAATGTTCCTCATATGGTTCTCTCATGTCGTTCAAATGGTGTATGATTCCTTACCAAGGCATAAAGTAAATGTTGCCTTCTCTTTATCATCCTACTTCTAAAAATGGCTTATGTGGAGCTTAAGGTAGGAATGAAAGAATATGGCATACTTACTTTGCATATGTTGTAGAGTCAAAGCTTGGATCCAAAGAGAGAAGTGTCATGCTCTTAGATCAAGATGTGCAACTGTGTGGATGATGATGGAATATAATGCTCCTCTATTTGAATTGTATCTCTCTCTAATAAATTTTAGAGACATGGCTATCATTTTTCTCTTTTATTTATGAGCTTAGACTTGCTCAAATATTTTTATTTTCTTTTCTATGGACTCTCTTGTGTCCATCTTTCTTTCTTTTTATTTTCATTTTGCATAGCCTTTTGTCTCTACTACCATGATGACTAAGAGAGATTTTCTATGACTTTAACACATGGAGCATTTATTTGGTGGAAATGAAAGGCATGTGGTTGCGTACTTCCAGTGTAGAAGCAGCATGTATATATGTGGTGTGTACGTGATCTTGATCTTGGGAGCATGATAAGACTCTCAATAAGGGTCAACAAGACTTGACAACACTCAATACAAAGCAAATAGCTTAAGTGGAAGGTTTTAGACAAGTGTAACATATATGGCTGTGGTAAGAATTTATCACCATTGAGGAACAATAAGGTTTTGATTTATTTAGAAATAAATCTCCAGTAATCATGCATGCTTAGAACAATATTATAGTAGCTTTTGTTTCACTATATCATATCTCACAACAACTTAAACTTAGTTCTAGTGCTTAGCATCCATAAAGTTTTCAGATTCTTGATGATTTAAATGAGCCAAGTAATCCATACTCAAAGAAATACTAAGTTGTAAACTAGGCGTTAAAGAAACATTAACAGAGCAACTATTCATCATTTCCATGAGGAAGATAAATATTCATGAGACATATGAAAATAAGGGAAATATTTTTGGTATTTTTATCTCATGTATTTTTTTATATGCAATAAATTAAAATAATGTAAATAGATAGGATAAAATACTTACCTTGGTGGGGGAGAGGCTCTCCCCCAAGCTTGTCCTTTTGCTTATTGTGGTGGCGGGTAGTATTGGAACCATCTCGCCCAGTGTTGTGCTTCTTCGTCTTGGATAGCTTGCAATAGTTGAGCATTTTGTTGTGCCATATTCAGAGTTGCATCTTGCTCAACTTGCATAGCGCCCATGTCATTGATGAGTTGGTCCATTTCCGATCCTTGGCTTCGATGGCCCCTCGCCCGTGCGGACGGACGGAGAGTGCGCACTCTCGGAGTGTGCTGTTGAGGCCGTTCTGTGGACCTTGAAATGTCCATGGAACTTGCCTCATCGCCTTCTTCTTCATATCTCCGTGCAGCTCGTGATGTGCCGCCTTGCTCAAATTGGGCGGCTTGTGACATGCTCCTTGTCACCCTTCTCGATCCTACAATATTTTGGCTTCTTGCCTCTCGGTCCCAATTTATGGTCAGTTTGCGCAGCACATACAACCGACGCCTCTCACAAGGGAGGGAGATTTCGGCTGTATGGCCGGGATAAATCATTTTTATATCACCATTTTCATCTCTTTTTAGGACTTGAGTACTTATGAAGAAATCTTTGGTTACAACATCTCTAGGAGGAGCAATGTATTCAAAATAATGTTTTCCATCTAGCAAGTCCATTGTTTCAGCAATGCGCGTGATAAAAGAAGTGAAGAATATGGGCTCGCTTCTATGAAAAATAGCAAGCCAAAAGTGGACAAACATCTTAGCAGGTGAAACTTTTATTTTCTTTGTCATGGCATAGAGCATTCTTAATTCATCATTGTAAAGAACTTGCACATTAGAGCCAGGAAGAAAAGTTATAGCCATCAATAGCGGATCAAGCGCAAAGTAGGGTTATGGATTTCATCGGTTTTAGGGTCAGAGCAATCATTAGATCCTATTATAGCTTTCCGAAATTCAGATTTATCAAATCTTCTTGTTGCATTAACAAGGTCCAGATGACAGTCATTATCAAAGCCAAGTGCCATGCTAAAAACTTCCCATGTTAAATTATACTCTTAGTTGAACATGCGAAAGTAGACATTATTTTCAGTGGCTTGTAAAGAGCATAGAAATTCAATGGTGAGCTTTTCTATTTCAAGTTCTTGCACTTCCCAAAAACTTCCCCAACCGATTGTATTAAAAATAGTATTGAATTCCATGGTCATACCTGTGCTGTCCAAAAGAATAGGGTCGATGATGCCGGTATGTAACACCCAAAAAATTACATTCTTTTAAATAGTAGAAATTTATTTAATTGTGTAATTAATTGATCATTCCAATATAGGGAAATAATAATTTTTCTCAAATATAAAATCAAACCTAGGTCATACACATGTATGATGCATTCATGCTGGAGCATTTCTTCTTTGTACTGTTGTAGCTTATTTGAATTTATCAAATGTTTCAAAACCCAATTTGAAAATCCTTTTGGAAAATGGAAAAAGGAAATAGAGCAGAGCCCTTCCCCTCTCCTTTCTGGCCCGAGCAGCAGCTTGGCCTGTTTTCCACTCCCTGGCCCCACCAGGCCCAGGTCGGATGGCCCGAGGACAGCTCGGCCGACCTGCTCCCTCCCTTCCCCTTACCCCCTCTGACTGTCGAGCGGGACCCACGGGTCAGCCCTTCCTTCTCCACCTCCCTCGCTGCGCGAACCGAGACGCCGCTGCCGTGTTCATCCGCCGCGGCCGAGCACGCGCGTGCGAAGCGTCCCTCTGCCGTGACTGCCAGCCCGACCCCAGCGCTCGGTGCTACCGACCTGTGGACCCCCAGGACAGCCCCTCCCCTGTTTTCCCTCTGCTGCTCGCCGAGAGTCCGACGCGGGCAAGAAAGAAACGGCCGAAGCCGAGTTCGTCGCCGCGCCGAGAGTCCGAAGCAGAGAAAAAACGGCCGAAGCCGATTTCTCCGCTCGCCGAGTTTGTTTCAATCTCCGAGATTGACGCCACACTTCGGGAGTATTTAAGCAGCGCCACACCCCCCCGTAGCCGTCACCTAACCCTAGCCGCCTCTTCTCGCCGCCACTGCCGATCTTCCGCGAGAACCGAGCAGCCGCCGCCGCGAGCAATTAGCTCGATTCGCCACCAATTTCCTCTCGGTAAGCCTTTGAGGAGCTTCGCTGTGATCTTGTGAAGTTCCCAAGCACTTTCCCCTTCGATTTGGGCACTGACACGCCTCCGCCGCCGTTGCAGAGATCCACCGTTCGCCGGATCACGCCGCGAGCTATCTCCGAGTCGATTTCCGACCTTCCCATCACCCTAGGTGAGCTTGCGACGCTCTTCCCGATCTATGGGTACCCTTCCCGACCTATTTCATGCATCGAAGACCGAGTTCGCCTTCTCCGGCGGCCTTCCGGCCATGGCGCTGCACCCCTCCCCTCTTTTAATCTGATCCGCCGATTTTGAATCGGACGGCCGCAGAGCAGCCCATACCGATTCGGCCGGCGTTTTTGCGAATAACCCCTGCAGTTTTAAGGCTTAGCCGCAGCCCTCAGCATGTTCAGTAGATTACGTTTGAAGGTTTATTTATTTTCGGTATATATGAAAATGTGTTTTCAGATTTGAATTCAAAATTGTTTCATTTATAATTTCCACGTTTTAGCTCCGATTTGAACGATTCAAATTGCGTTAGATTCGTAATTTCATAATCTATCTGATGGTACCACTGTTTCATATATTTTCCACTCTTAAAATTCGAGATTATATTTAATCTATTATCATTCTATTATAAATCTTGTAAAATTCATATCTCCCTCGTTTTAAATCCGATTTTCGCAAACTTTATATCGATGTGATCGTAGCAATGCGTAGATTTGTTTTATAACCTTTTTAATTTATTTTTTCTCTATTGGTGTACTGTTCTAATGAAAACTCTTGTTTGAATGCATGATTGCCCCTGTATGCGTGTGTGTTGTTATGATGGATCGAGTATAGACGGTGAGCTTTACGTGGGTGATCAAGATCAGTACTGCGACAACCCGGATCACCAGGAGTTTGCTGATCAAGGCAAGTATTAGTATGGATCATCCTTGTTGTCCTATTCACCAAATAAATAATTGCATTTGCATGTGTCTCCCTTGTTAACCATAGTTATTTCCTAGCATTGTTACCCTGTTCCTTGCCACCTATGTGATTATGCATATGGTAAATGTTGCTAGTGCGTTTTTGGGAATCATGATCATGTAAACTTGATTAATTGATTATGCAATATGATTAAAAGATGCCTTTTAGCAATAGGGAACTAGGGGATTCGAGCATAGTTTTGTGATGCTCAAAATCCTTCACCTTTGATAATGATCTGTAAGTATGACACCGGGATGGACAGTGCAACTATGAGGGCTACATGGCTCTGGTTTTAGTCAAGTATGGGCACTTTTTCTAGCTTGTTAGAGGTTACCGGAAGGCGTGATGGGACCTGCCGACTCGGGTATAGTGCGGCTCCTGTCCGAGTGTGTATAATCTGCGTGACCTTGTGCCACGAAGAAGGGGGGCTCTACATCTGCTTGCCGGGTTCCTAGCGGCCCTAACTTGTTAGGCGAAGTTCTTTGAAAGACTTCATAGTGAGACCCTGCTCACTCACCTTGGTAGTGTTATGGGAGTAATTAACCCGAGCAAATGGGAATCACGGCTCATAGTGAAAGTGCACAACCTCTGCAGAGTGTAAAACTGGTATACTAGCCGAGCTTACGGTCAAGAGCGGCCTTGGACGTCTTACGGAGTAGTTATTCTTTTGGGGTGATGTTTACTTATTGGTAAATCTATTTATTGCTACTCATTAATTATGTTTACTATGATCATGAGAATGGGCTTATTCATTTGTTGCTATCCAACTGCATAAAAGGATGATTAATTAAAAGCAACCTGCTGTTAAAACCGTGTCAACCTTTTGAGCCTCATTAACCCATGCTAGTCTTGTTGAGTATGACATGTACTTACGCTTGTTTATTTTTCAATACTCGGTTAAAAATCCCGGATGGGTAACAGATGGTGATAGTGATGAGGACTACCCAGAGGACTACTAGACTTGTGCTTCACCAGTCGACGTCCCTGTGCTATGGAGCTACCGCGAGAGTTATCTTTATTTTCCGCTGTGTAATGACTTTGATATTATTCGCTATATATTAAACATTGGTTATGATACAATTTATGTAATTTGTTGGCTTATGTGTGTGACTGATCTCTGGGTGCACATAAGATTATGCATCCCATTTTATCCTTAAAATTGGGTGTGACACGGTATATTCATACCCTCGGTGTCGGATGGAGGTGTACCTTTGGTAGTCTTCTTGATTTAGCTTGAGGCCGCTCTCGGGGTCGAACGTCCTCTCGGAAGGCACTCCAATGCTTCTTCTTTGTGGAGCTACACTTCCTTCATCCTCATCATGGCGGGGTCGTCGGGAGAAACTCCCTACGACACTCTTGGCCTTCTTGAGTGCGGAGGAGAACTTCTTCATCCTGCAACAATGAGCTCACACAAGAACACACTACAACAATAAGGATTAGCGTTAGTGTTGGTGTTAGCTATCCCACTGTTAGTAGTCCTTGCGGGGTATGGTTACCTCCATAAACAAGAATTTGAGAGCAAAGATGAGAGTGAGACAAGCTCCTACTACTACAATATTTTTGGGTTTTTAGTTTGAGTGGCTAAACTTAAACTAAACTTGAGAAAGATCTTGCTCAAATGGAGAGAAGAGGGGAGATTGTGTGCTCGAGAAGATTCAGCTGGTTTGGGTATGGATTTGAGCACACAATGCAAGGGTATTTATAGGGGGAGAAGGGCTGGTGGCCAGGCCACTAGGCCCAGTTCGGCCGACCCCCCATGGCCAGATTTTTGTTGTTTTCTCCTTTGGACATGGAATCTAGGTGATCTCAAATTCAAATTTGCCGACAGGGCTTTATTGATGGGTCAGCCGAACCCACTTTGCCATGATCAGAATTGATTTTAGCTCTGGTCAGGGAATCTATTTGAATTCAAACACAACTCTGCAGACCGAGCTTTGATCATGGGTCAGCCGAACCACCCTTGGTCCACTTTTGAGCCTTAAACAATGTGTGCTGCTTTGTTCAGCAAAGCACAAACTAGTGGTGGACCAAAAGTTTGAAAAATTCAGAGATTCCTTTGTCTAGTGTTTTGTGAAAGTGAAAGCTGAATGACAAAAGTGGGGACATGTTTAAAGTGATTCCCATGGACCATGGGAGCACTTATGCATGCCAAAGTGTCCACTTTTCAAAATTTGGATGGATGTGGGTGTTTGGATTCTCCTTGAAGCATATGAGAGTGGTCATGACAAAAGAATGGTCGACCAAAATTCAAAAGGAGCTGGTGTTCAAATTTTAGGAGTATGATCAGTTAAACAGGACAACACCACCAGAGGTGGGTGGGCCCCATGGTGGGGTCGGCCGACCCCACCTAGGTGGTCCCACCACCTCAGGTGTGAGCAGAAATAATCTTTTTCAAGTTTTATTCATCTACTTATTTTATTTTGTCGAAATAAATTATTGCCAAAATTAAACATGAAATGCAATGGAGGAAATTCAAAAATTGAAATGCAAGAATTAAATATGGGGTAAATACTGATTTACCTTACCAGCAAGGGCTCCATGTTTTCGGTCCGTAGAGCGGGACTTCTCCGTTCGGGTTTATTCTTTGGGTGCTTCGATCGGTCCCGGAGATGGAGACCGTGATGATCGCACCTCTTTCTTCCGCCATTCCTTCTTGGTTGATGCTTGTGATTCAGCGGAGTTTGCCTTGTTTACCACCTCAGCCTTACTTACCAGTTCGGCCTTTTTGGACCTTGGCGGTTGATTCTTTCGGCGGGGTGCATATTGTGGCTTGTTTCTCCACAGATTCTTCCTTGCCTGTTGCATCGATTTATAACCATTGAAAGGACATTTGATTCTCTTACCTAGGAGTTGGAAGTGGATTTGGCCGGATCCCACGTAGATGATGGCATTCACAGTGTTGAGGAACGGCCTTCCCAGGATGACGGTGACTTCGTCATCGGCCCCCATGTCAAGAATGATGAAGTCGGCGGGGATGTATTCGTCTTGAACTTTGACAAGGATGTCCCTTATGTTGATACCAGAAGTGGCAAACGGATATACCGCAAGCGTACGGTAGTCAATGTAGCCTTCGCTGGGAGTATTCCAGGTATCGTATTTTCCACAGGGAACGTGAAGTGTTCTAACTAGGTTCAAGACCGTCCAGTGACGAGACAAATGAGCTATGATAACTAGGTAGAGAGGTTCTTATGTAGCAAAGATATCTGGTTTTGGCTTTCTAAGTATAAAGAGGTTTACCACCTCCCTTTACAAGAGGCGATTGGCGAAACAGGAGGAGATATAACTCCTCTCGAGGCGGCTATACTATTGTCTTTATGCCCTGCCGTTTTAATAACTTGACTTACACACGTGGTGGAATACGAAGACCAGACAAGGCTGTCACCACTTGCTGGCTACCACAAACAATCCGTGCGACAAGCGGCCCACACTGATAAGATATAGCCTAGACACCACGTCTACACTATACTTACTACTCTAACCTTCGCGAGAGACTAAGTAAAGCAATGTGCAAGTAAAGCAAGTATATACTTAAAATATCAGAACCAGAATAACAAATACTTAGAAGGACTCAGATGTAAAACTTACTTGAAGATTTGCATCCGTTGAGGTACACCTTGGAGAAGATTCCCGACAGGCTCGGGGCTTTCTCCTGAAGACTTCCCTCACTCTCTCCCAACTAGCATAGCACTATAGCAGAGCTAAGTTACTACATAGTGTTTTCTCCTTTGAATCATGCTCTTAAATGAAGGCCTATGGGGGTATTTATAGGGGGAAGTGGAGTAGAGGCTACTCCATCGCCACGTCAGCGGTCCGTGTGCCTTTCCACCTCCACCCTTGGATAAACCGACCTCCAAACCGCCTTTGGATGGATGCCTTAGATCAACCACCACGTGGGAAGCGTGCAGGGAGTCGGTGGAGTGCAAACCCACTCACCTTGGATGGACACCTTGAGGGGTTCGGTCGACCCTCCCACTGATTGTGGGCCCAGCCTAGTCTTCTAGAAGACATACCAAGTCGGTGGAGAGAAAGTGGGCCCGGGAGGCCACACTTAGTGGTTCGGGCGACCCCCCTTTGATAGGTGGGACCATCCCCCTTGCTTGTGGGCCCTCTCCTCCATCTCTAGTGTGGGTATGAAGTGGTGGGACCTCCTGATCACCTCGGATGATGGAAATGTGGGTCCATGGATCCATGTGACTTCATCTTTCACCGTTGAGAGGAAACACACTTGTGATCCGAGGGTGGTACTTGGCTTGGGAGTACTTCTCCTGGATCGTGCCATGTCACCAGAGTCCTGTGGGCCCCATGCATGGTTCGACCGAACCATGCATGTGCTCCATTTGCCCTGATCTTCCTTGTGTATGCTGATATGACTCATGTACTGGAATGTCATGGTCTGGTGCCACCATGAGTGGTTCGGCCAAACCACCTTTGGTGGAACCAAAGGTCCATCTTCTGTAGGTGGCTTCTTCATGCACTTCTAAGCATAATGGTGGTGCTAACTTGCCCATGGGTGGTTCAGCCAAACCACTCATTGTGCCCATCTTTTGCACATCGTCTCCAGAAGCTATGATATTAATAACTGTGAAGTTGGTTTGTCATTTGGCCATACTTGGTTGGTTGCCCAACCTTCATATAGAGCTTTCAGACACTGAAAAGTATCTGTTCTGAGTGCCTGCAACCAAATAATGACAAGTACATGTAGAACCAAGTTATTTGTACCTAAGTCACTATGTGTTTGGTGGTTTCCTTCCAGAAAGAATGTCTTGTCGACGGTTTTGATGGGGTAAAAATGTGGTATAACTACTGTCAACAAGATCCCCCACACTTAAGTCTTTGCTCGTCCTCGAGCAAAGGTTAGAGAGAGAGAATGATAAAATATGATTATTATATTTTTAAGGTATTAACAAACACAAAACTTTACTCAAGACATATCTCATACAAGTGGGTTATGTGGTTTTGTCTAGCATATATCCTTCAGATGTTGAAAAATGGAACAGTTCTCAAAGCAAAGTCATCTTCCCATTTTCATGTCTTTAGCACTTAGAGTTTTTGATAATGGTTTTAAGAAAACACATAGTTCCTTCTTACTCCTCAAATTGTACTCTCAAATCACTCATTAAGTATATGATTCCTCACCAAGGCATATCATAAGATTGCCTTCTTTTGTTTTATCCTACATCTATCAAGCTTATGTGGGGCTCAGGTAGGGATAAACAAGATAGCATACTTACATTGCATTTATTGTAAAGTCAAAACAAGGATCTAAAGAGAAGAATGTCATAATCCTAGATCAAGATGTGCAAGTGTGTGGAAGATGATGCAATATAGTGCTCCTTTATTTGATAAGATCTCTCTCTACTTTATTTTATTTGAAACATGGCTAGCATTTTTTTTCTCTTTTTTTATTTTCAAAATAATGGACCTTCATGTGTCCACTTTTGTTGAATAAGGTAATGGACCTTCATGTGTCCACTTTTTTTGATGTTTTTCACTTTGCATAGCCTTATGTCTCATCTACTAGATCAAACTTAGAGAGATCTTGCAACCTTAAAGCATGGAGCATTTATTTGATGAAAATGGATGGCATGTTTTTGCGTACTTCCAGTGTAGAAGTAGCATGTGTATATGTGGCGTATATGTGATCTTGATCTTGGGACTATGACATAATTCTCAACTAGGGTCAACAGGGTTTGACCGAACTCATCACAAGTACAAGTAGCATATATAGAAAGGGTTTTGAATCATGGTATGAACAGTTATGGCTTTGGTAGGAAATCCATCACTATTGAGGAGTGAGTGACACTATGGTTTTATGACATTTTTAGAAAATAAACCTCTAAGCACTTTGAATAGAAAAGGGATGAATCATGAGCTAAGAACTATATCACATTTGTCAACAACTAAGTCAATATGATATTCCTATCAAGATATGTGACCCACAAGTATAAGCATATGCAAGAATTAAACTTTGTGACGTTTTTACCCTTTAAATGTCATAAATCGTGTCATATTTTTTATTTTCAGATGCAAGTCTTCTTGTTTTTTATTTTTATTTTATTTCATCTAAGGAAAGTAAATAAAAAATAAAAATGAAAGAACAGAGGGTGGTAGGAGTGGCAAACCAGTCAGGAAGCAATTAGACGCTAGTGGGTGCTGACTGGTGGGTCCAGAGGTCCCAGGTGGGGTCGGCCGACCCCACCATGGAGCTTCTGGCCACTCCGGTGATCGCCATTTGAATCCTCACCTTTGAAGGTGCTCCAGCACTTGTGTTTTCCTATTTTGTGCACGTCGCCCGACCTGCCCTTATAGGCTTCTTGGGACAGGTTTTGTCGAGCAGACATGTCTTGTTGTGAATTTCATCGTGGTGCGTTCAGAATTGTTCCTGAGTGTGTTGGGGAGGTCACCAACCTCCCCCCACACTTGGCTTGCTGCATACTAGATCAGAGAGACAAAGAAAATGTCAAGTGCAGGGGCCCTGCTGGTGGCAACACACCAACAGAACCAAAATTTTATTAAACGTAGGCACAACTTACTAGGAGATAAGCCTAGCTAAGTGCCTATCTTATTTGTGAAGAGATTTTTTTTGTAAGATATCTATCGTGAAAAGTGGATGACCTCACGCCCCATGGCCTTAGAGATACACTTCATCTTCGCACTAGTGCTAATGCGAAAAGCGCAGAAGTTGTCTTCTAAATCCAGGTGAGCTATTTTCAACTTCGCTATTTGCTCCTCTAAGGCACTATTATCGTTCCTATATGTGGAAACCACGAAAGAACTTCTCCATGACACTCTTCTCGGTGTGGTCATCCTCAAAGTGACTTGATGGCCCATTGATCATGGAGGATTAACCTTCTGCCAGCTGGTCTTTAGAGAGCTAGTGGTGTTTCTCTACTCACGCAACTACTTCTTCTCCCCGTATGTGAGTTGGGGAACAACATCTTCCCTTGTCCCAGCCCATCGCCAATGACCATGTGGTTGTTCATGAAAGATGGGCGTCAAAGGCGTGTAGGGGCTGGTATACTCCGTAGGGCTCAACCTCAAGCACCTTAACCTCCATGATGACCTCTAGGGTCTTGAAAAATGATCTCTCGGACTGAAGGGACCCTTACCCAAGGGACAATGGAATTTTTACTAGTGGGGGCCATGGTGGAGTTTCTCTTAAGGATCAAGGTCGAAGGAAGGTGCTGTAATGGTGAAGGATGGAGGTGGAAGGAAGAAGAAGGAGAGAAAGGGGTTGAGAAGATGAGTGCCAACATTCTCCTTTTTGATATCGTGAGAAAACGTTGGGGGAACGTTGGCACAACATTCTGGAGCTGATGGGTGGCACTAGGTTGCCAACGGTGGTTCGGCCGACCCCAATAATGGGTCATATGGCCGTGGCCACTTTCTCACTCATTTGCCAAATGCTTCCCTAAACGTGACAAGTTTGGAGGATGAAAAGTATGGGTCGGCCGACCCATCTATTTGCCCCAAACTTTTGTCACGTGGCCTACAAGAGCTCCTGAATATTGTCCCATTTTCCAAAATTTCAAATTGTGCCAAGTGCGGGTCGTCCAACCTGGGTTTGAATGGCTCAGTGCGATCAGATTATGCATTTTTAAAAATTATATTGCTTGGCTTAATTTTGGTCCCAAGTGGTCATCGAATTTCGGCTGTCCACCTCTAATTGGGAGTTTTGGGGATCCAAGGTGAAGAAAGGATTTGCAGTTAACTGAGAACCTGTCTAATGATCAAGCTATACAAACAATTGAAAAAGAAAGTAAGACATGTAGATTTTAATTATTTCAATTCATTATCAGGGATGAATTCTAGCATGTCAACTTCTTTTTCAAAGGTTCATGTGAATGGGAAACTCTAAGGAGGTGGCCACTTACCTTAAAGATGATGAGTTATAGCAGTGGTCCTCCTCAGTTGCATTGAAGTTCTCCTTGCCCAAACAACTTGACTTTTGACCATGAGGATCTCAATCTATCTCCTTGAATGATCTTATGACTTACCCATAGAAATGTCGGGGTTCTTGCTACGGGGGTTAGTCCAAAAGTGCAACCAAGTTCCATGCAAGTATGTTTTGATTCAATAATAAAACTTAACGCCATGTCATGTTTGATTAAGGTGGTCTCTTTTAACCTAAGCACCATGCTTAATTTAAAAAGACTATGGAGGTATGATCTTTCGAACGATCAATGCATCCAAACCAAGGCATGCTAACATAGAAAAGGAGGCATGATAGGATAAATAAGATTCATTCTACTAGAGACAATAGAGTGAATGGTGAAGACAAGAAGCATTTTATTATTATTATTTTATTGTAGAGGGTTGAAGACAAACATAAGAGGAATGCACTAAACAAGAGAAAGGAAAAGTGACAAACCAGTCAAGAAGGATGGCTCAACGTAGTGGAGGTTGACTGGTGGGCTGGGGTGTCCATGGTGGGGTCGGCCGACCCCACCTTGGAGGTTCCAGCCACTTTGGTTCTTTCCTTGTGCATTCTTACCTCTAATGATGTGTTCATGCACTGATGCTTTTTGCTCGGGATGTCCATCAACGCCCAAATGTGTTTGAGGGGGTCAAATGACCCCCCCCCACACTTGGTGTAAGGTGTGTCCTGAGTCATGAAAAATAGAGAAAACATCAAGTGCAGGGGTTCTGTTGGTGGCAACACACCAATAGAACCAAAAGTCTTACTACCCTACTCAAGTTAGGCATACAAGTTCAATGATGTTAATTTGAAGCCAATTTGTGGGGACCTAACTGCAAGAATTCATACCACTACGAATTTTGAAGAACTTATGATAAACAAAAGCATCTACAACCTCTATTGCAAAAGTTTTGGACACAAGAAGAGTGAAGGGGTTGTAGATCTCTTGTTGTGTAGTGGTAGAAAGAAAGATTGAGTCAGGAGATTTCTCAAATGATCAAGGACTTGATGAGAGGATCGACGGATAACTTCCATGCCCTTTGATGAAATTCTCCGTCTCAAGTAGTGGGTGAGCGATTTTCTTCTCATGACATTCCAAATCCTCCTCAAGACTTGGATATGTCATGGTTGTTTGTGAAATCATGTTAAGCTCACCCCTTGGGTCATGAACAGATTTGGACTCTACCCCTATGTTGAGAGGCTGTGAAGACCAAACAGGTAGATACTTATCACCTATTCTATGACCAAGCTTTTTATTTCCAATGTCCTCTAAGATTCCCATAATTGGCCTTCCAATGAATGTGAGATGACAGGAAAGTCCAGGAAGGTCAAAGATGTGAAAATCTAGGGAGATCTTTAGATCATCAATCACTACAGGTACGCCTTGAAGGACTCCTAAACAATCAAGGACTTGACCATTTGGGAGACTAAGGTGTTTTTGGGACTGTAGCAAGTGATTATTTGATGAACTTTGAACATGAAAATGAGGAATGATGTTTATCCCAAGGCTTGGATCATAGCAAATTTCACTATAAATGCCCATGACTTGACAAGATATTCTCCTTACATGAGTAGGCATCTTAGTGATTTTAGGAGAATCTCTGGTCTCCTCTAACCATTCTTGATTTACAACAGTGGATGGATTCTCCAACTGTTGTTGTTTCTCTTATTGGTTAGATTTATGGGCCTGATGACTCTCATGCCTTGGGTGTCTTAATGAATCCCCAGAGTCAATGACCGGATCATCATAAGACGTTGGAGGAAGGGCACAATTGGAATCATTGGGATCAAGGATGAGTTTAGAGATGGGTTCAAAGGACGTGGTGGATGTGGGCATAGAAGGGGAGAGTATAGATTTTTCTTCTAAGCATTTTAGTTTTCCTTCTATGGTCATAGTTAGCATTCCTTTTGGAGGTTCATCCAAGATCCTAGATATTTTCCTATGTGCCATTTGGGAATTCGAGGCGTCAGATGATGCTAATTTGGGAGATTTTTGAAGAGATCCTTTCTTGAGAGGTTTTGAATGAAGTTCCTTAGAAGGTCTCTTTTGGATAGTATAATTGTAGGCATTCCTAAAACTAGCAAGGTCAGATAAGAGTTTAGCCTCGCAGTCGAAGGAGTGATTTGGAGGGTGGAATTCTTCCTCCTTCGATGTTTGTGGTATTTGAGGTTCAAGGTCGATGGCGGAATCTTTGGATAGCATTGTGTAACACTCCTGTGTTACGGAACGTTTAAAATTGAGCATGTCATCATGAGCATTGTATAATATGTATGAATTTTTATCAAACTTGACCTGCATCAACTGAGAATAAGTTTACTTTTCTCTTATGGCTTGTGCTTATTGCAATAGAGTGGCTTTTACTAGCAATTTAATTCTTAAAGCCCTAAATCGGACTAAATATCTAGTTTCAAAACTAAGTAGAATTGGACATTGGTCCCAAAAGCAAAGTTGTAGCTCTTTTTAAATAGAGCAACTTTGGTATTCAAAGTTTTTCAAGTTTCCATTGGGAAATTCAAATTAAACTCGAATTACTATATTCAAATTTGAATTCAAAACTTTAATTCAAAAATTATATGGAATATGAAGATGATCTTTAAACAAAAGTTGTAAAGCTCTCTGAGTTGAACAACTTTGATGTTCATAGATTTTGAACTTATTCAATAAAAATTTGAAATTTAAACTGAATTGAAAAAGGGCCATTTACCCCCTTTTCTATAGTTTCAAAAATATTTGAAATTTGAAAATACTTAAAATACGAAAGTTGTTCAGAATTTAATTTCCCACATATCTTATTTTGGGATATTTTCGGATTGTTATATAAAAACAAAAGTAATTTAGGGAATAGTCTTGGGAGGGGGTTAATTGCAAAATTGACATCAAGATTCGAACAGAGTGTTCGACTCGCTGCCACGCAGCTGCTTGCCGACGAGCCGCCGCCGCCCTCGGCGATGCAGCGTGCGTGGGCACGTCGCCCTGGGACGTGGCACGAGCGTGCGTCGTGGCAACGTCCTGAGCATCCTTATCGCTCTTAGAAGCCGAAGCCGAAGCCGAGCTCGCCGTTTTCCTTTTTCCCGTTTGTGTTCGCCGCCGTCGATGCTCGGTCGCCGGCCGAATTCGCGGTCATCAATCCCTCATCACTCTTTTCGTTTTGCCACCAGCTCCGTAGTGTTGTTGCGCACCTGTAGAGCCTTTACCCATGTTGTCTTCGTCGCCGGAGTCGTCGTGCCCGGCCATCTTCTCGGGGGCCGGCCGAAACGCCGTCGAGCTTAACCGCGATGAAGCTAGCTCTAACCGGTGATGTTCGCTCCTTCTTAACTTTAGTTTTATGTTCTTTGTGGTCCTGTGAAGCTCACGAGCTCGGTGGTTTCTTCCTTGGAGGATTGCAGTCGCCGGAACAGTGAGTTGCAACCGGAGCTCACCGCCGTGAACGCCATCGTCGTCGAGCTCGATTCTCCGGCCGTCTTTCAATCCAACCAAGGCGAGCAGCAAGGTTAGGTGAGCTTCTGGAAGCCATTAGGGTAGTTGGTTTGGTCGGGGAAGGTTCCGACTGGCCGGAACACGGCAAGCCGCCGTGACCGCCGCCGCCGAGCCGCCGTAGCCACCTGATGGCTCTTGTTGAGGCCCTGGAACCCGCTCTAGTCGGCTAGATAGGTGTGGGAGCTTGCGGGGGTTTCATGTTGGGCCTTGCCCTCGCCGGAGTTGCCGCCGCCGGCGAGCCCCGCGGCGGGCGGCCCCTCCCCGGCGCGCCTCTGCTCTGTTCGCCCTGCTTTGTTCGAGCAGAGGGAAGGAGAAGCCGAGTGGGCTCTGCTGGGCCTGGCTGGGCCGGCCCAGTACCCCCCTGTAAATGGTCTTTTCAATTTTAAAAAGAAATGAATAGTTACCAATTTTGCTAATTTTGAAGGAATTAATTAATAGCTCCAAAAATTCTGAAATAAATTGTGGAGGCTCTCTGGGATATGAAGAATTTATGAAAAATATGAAATTTGTATTTTGAGCACTTTCTGTAGACTGTAAAAATGCATATTTTAATTAATAAATAGCACTGTTATGATTTTTATAGCTCAAAATATAAATCCAAAAATTATGAAATTAATTGGGTAGCTATTTTGACCAGTGAGCTACCTCCACAAAAATCCGTGGCTCAGTTGGATAAAGTTTTATTATTTATAATTTATTCTTAATTAAGTAATTAAATTAAAATGATGATTAGTGTTAATCACTCTAGGGTTTTTGTGTTATTTTGGCATTGTGTGAAGACTTAGGATCAGAAACCCTAATTGATCCTAAGCACCTTTGTTAGTGTTGAAGGTCGTGTTAGTTGCGGCTTTCTTTGACTGTTAAAAATAATTTATGAATTAATTATGCAACAATAACACTGTAGTGAGATTTTGATTACAACTTTACCGTGAAGGAAAGTTGTACTCAAGGTTATTAATTTAATGCTTATTGTTAATCATGATATTTGCATTATCATTAAGCATGCATCATTATCACGTATAGTGACCGAAGGCGAGGAAGTGAAAGTCGAACAAGTCGCCGCTGACGAACCTTCCGGAGTTATCGGTGGTTTTGACATTTGCGGTTCTGATCCTGACCCGTCCCTCGCCGAACAACAAGGCAAGCCCCGGTGCATTAGCCCCTCCTTGTGTTTTATAAATCTTTATCACCTTGAGTTAAATTGCTGCATTAGGTTGATAGGAGTTGATTGTCACCTACTTGCTGCATTTACCTGCCTTGATATATTATCCGTGAAACCTGATTCAAAGGCAAATGTTTATAAAATGTTTAGCCATGCTTAATAGTTAAGCTTTTTATAAAAAGATATTTTGTATGCTTTGGGTATACTACTATGAACTATTATAATTGTTTGACAGGGCAGTAGACTTGCATTGAGAAAGGAGTCTCAATGTAGTGTCTCTGACTGTCTATTAAGAAAACGAAATGGAATCCATTAGGGACCATTCGTTGTCGGCCTGATGGATCGAGACTTTGCAACTAGCCACATACTACGGAAAGCCTCTGACTCCGGTCGCTCCTCTACTTGAACCGACAACCACGTACTGGGAGTGGAGAGATGGCGAGAGTAGCGTGTACCCTCGTGGCCGGCGTGCCTAGAGAGGAGAGGAGTACTGTACTCTCGGGTGGCGCAGGACCGGTTCAAGTTTTGGAAAAGCCGTGGTAGGCGGGGTTGGTATATGCAAGCTTAAGTGCTACATATGCAGTGTGGATAGGGATCCCCAGCTGGGTACTTAATCGATTCGAATCGTCGTTGCTCCTCGGTCAATGGAGACTTGATCCACTGACTTACAGCGAAGAGTGGTTCGGAACTAGGTAAATGTTGGAAAGGGAATTGATGACGAGATAACTGAATGAAACAATCTAGCTTAAGATTAAATGTTAAGCTGATTTAGAGAGCTTTTCTGCAAAACTCTTTGATTCTTGCTAAAGCCTCTCCTTGATTCCCCTTAGCCTGCATTCCTGAGTCTTCTCCCCAATTTTTAGTCGGGTAAGTCTTGCGGAGTACCCCTCGTACTCAGGGTTTGTTAACCCCATGTTGCAGGCAATCAGCAACCCAAGGTCTGCATTGGACGTTGCTGTATGACGGTGTTCGAGGAAGTGGTCCAGGAGGATAGCGATAATGAGTGAGTATTTGATCCTTGGGCAGGGATGTTATGTAATATAAGTGTTGTATAAGCTACTTACCTACTGCCACTACTCATATTTTGGTTTGTAATAATCGCACTTAATGTATAATTAAGAACACGGGTTTGTAATCCTATGTAATATTTTAAGTCTTCCGCTCTTGTACTCCGAGTTGTAAAATTTATAAGAAATGTTGTACTCTGCAATTTCTTCGCAGTTAAGATCCTGTTCGGGGAAATCGGGTTTATTCGTAAACCCGGCAGATCCTTTTAGGTTATACGGGACACCTGCATTTGGGACGACGACAGGTGCATGTGGGCCATATAGCTTAGGAGGTTCTGTCACACATTGTTGGTGATTCAGCTATCGAGATTTCTTTTTTGCTTGGGGGCTAATTCCTTTTCTTCCTTAGGAGGTTCATTATACCCTTGGGTATGGGGAGTGTTTTCAAGAATTTTAGCAAGAAGTTTCTTCCCTTCGCCAATGGTACAACGAAGGAATGCTCCTCCAGAAGATATGTCAAGGAATTGTGCGGAGTTTTGGCTAAGACCGAGGTAGAAGTGTTGTAAGAGTACTGGCTCGGTTATAGCTAAATCAGGGCCAGAAGATACTAAGTCTGTGACACGGGCCCATGCCGCACCTAGAGTCTCCCTTTCCTTTTGCTTGAAGGTTAGGACCTCTAGTCGAAGACGAGCAACACGAGAGACAGGGAAGAAGGCTAAGCAGAATTTGGATTGAAGGCTTTCCCACTCTCCATGTGCACTCTCTACGTGTTAAGCATACCAATGTTTAGCTACCCCCGTCAAAGAGAATGGCAATAACTTCCATTTCAAGGTTTTTCATGTCATGCCTTCAATTTGAAGACATAAACATAATTTCTCAAAATCACGTAAGTGATAGTAGGGGTTTTCATCTTCTTCCCCAGCAAAAGATTGTTCCTGAACCTTAGCTATGAAACTAGGGCAAAGCTCATAGCTAAGCGAAAGAATAGGTTGGAATGATGGAGGTGGCTTTAAACTAGCGCCCTTTGGAGCGGCGAGATGAGATATGGGTGTTTGGTTCATGGTGTGGAAAGGATAAAAAGAAAAGAAAGATAAAAGAAGGGTAACTCGAACGACTTGATTCTAGTTAAGACAGCTACCATTCTCCGGCAATGGCGCCAGAAAGCTTGTTGACACCAGAAGTGGCAAACGGATATACCACAAGCGTACGGTAGTCAATGTAGCCTTCACCGGGAGTATTCCAGGTATCGTATTTTCCACAGGGAACGTGAAGTGTTCTAACTAGGTTCAAGACCGTCCAGTGATGAGACAAAGGAGCTATGATAACTAGGTAGAGAGGTTCTTATATAGCAAAGATATCTGGTCTTGGCTTTCTAAGTATAAAGAGGTTTACCACCTCCTCGCTTTACAAGAGGCGATAGGCGAAACAGGAGGAGACATAACTCCTCCCGAGGCGGCTATACTATGGCCTTGATGCCCTGCCGTTTTAATAACTTGTCTTACACACGTGGTGGAATACGAAGACCACACAAGGCTATCACCACTTGCTAGCTACCACAAACAATCCGCGCGACAAGCGGCCCACATTGATAAGATATAGCCTAGACACCACGTCTACACTATACTTACTACTCTAACCTTCGCGAGAGACTAGAGCACTTCACTAAGTAAAGCAATGTGCAAGTAAAGCAAGTATATACTTAAAATACCAGAACCAGAATATCAAATACTTAGAAGGACTCGGATGTAAAACTTACTTGAAGATTCGCATCCGCTGAGGTACACCTTGGAGAAGATTCCCGACAGGCCCGGGGCTTTCTTCTGAAGACTTCCCTCACTCTCTCCCAACTAGCATAGCACTATAGCAGAGCTAAGCTACTACATAGTGTTTTCTCCTTTGAATCATGCTCTTAAATGAAGGCCTATGGGAGGTATTTATAGGGGGAAGTGGAGTAGGGGCTACTCCATCGCCACGTCAGCGATTCGTGTGCCTCTCCACCTCCACCCTTGGATAAACCGACCTCCAAACCGCCTTTGGATGGACGCCTTAGATCAACCACCACGTGGGAAGCGTGCAGGGAGTTGATGGAGTGCCAACCGCCTTGGATGGACACCTTGAGGGGTTCGGCCGACCCTCCCACTGACTTGTGGGCCCAGCCTGGTCTTCTAGAAGACATACCAAGTCGGTGGAGAGAAAGTGGGCCCGGGAGGCGACACTTAGTGGTTAGGGCGACCCCCCTTTGATAGGTGGGACCATCCCCCTTGCTTGTGGGCCCTCTCCTCCATCTCTAGTGTGGGTATGAAGTGGTGGGACCCCTGATCACCTCGGATGATGGAAATGTGGGTCCATGGATCCATGTGACTTCATCTTTCACCGTTGAGAGGAAACACACTTGTGATCCGAGGATGGAACTTGGCTTGGGAGTACTTCTCCTGGATCGTGCCATGTCACCAGAGTCCTGTGGGCCCCATGCATGGTTCGGCCGAACCATGCATGTGCTCTATTTGTGTAACACCCAAAAATTTGCATCAATTTAAAATAGGGGAAAACAATTTAATCGTGCTATTGTATAATCATTTAATTTAGGGAAATAATAATTTTTCTCAAATATAAAATCAAACCTAGGTCATCCACATGTATGATGCATTCATGCTGGAGCATTTCTTCTTTGTACTGTTTTAGCTTATTTGAATTTTTCAAATGTTCAAAACAATGATTCAAATTCTATTTGGAAAATGGGTTGGAAAATAGAAAAGGAAAATAGCAAACCCCTCCTCCCTTCCTTTTGGCCCGAGGGCCTAGTCCCCCTCTTTCCCCCGGCTTGCTCCCTCCCTCTTCTTTCTATTGGGCCGAAGCCAGTGCGCCGGCCCAGCTAGCAAGCTAGCCCAGCCAGCAGCAGCGCAGCATTCCCCCTCCCTTGCCTTCTCTGAGGCTGATGAGCCGGGCCAGCATGGCAGTCCCTTCCTTTTCCTTCTACTTCGCGGGCATCCAGAACAGAGCACCGCAGCCACGCCCTCCTTCGCCGCGCCCTTCCTCTCTCGCTGCGGCTGCCAGTGGACCCTAACCCCCCTGTGTCGCTGACCCGAGGGACCCGCAGGTCAGCGTCGTCCCTCCGCGCTTCCCCCTTGCTGACCGAGCGGGACATGGCGATGAAACGGACTCGACCGAGTTCGTCGGAGAGCCGGACTCCGATCCAATCCCCTATCTCCTCGCGCCTCGGGTGTATATAAGATCAGGCAAACCCCTGCTGCCACCACCATGCAACCCTAGTAGCTGCCGCCTCTCTGCCCACGCACGAACAGAGCCGCCGCTTGAAGCTTTCCGCCGCCGTGAGCAATTCAGGCCGATTCATCGTTGTATCGTCCCCGCAAGCACCTCTCGGAGGTTTGTATTGAATCTGCGAACACACCGAGCCATTTTCCTCCTTGATTCGTGCTCTAACACCGCCTCTCCGCCATCGCAGTGACTCGTCACCCACCGGACCTCGTCGACGACCACTCCCGAGCCGATTTCCGTCCGGGATTTTGCCCTAGGTGAGCTCGCGGATGCTCCCTCTCTCTCCCGATGCCTTTCCCTATCCGTTTCATGCACCGTAGACCGAATTCGCGTTCGCCGGCGAACTTCCGGCCATGGCACCGCCGTGCGCCCTCTGCTCCGGCCAGGAGCACCGCCGGCCGCCCACCCGATCTAATCTGGGCCGTCGATTTTAAATCGGACGGTCCACAGAGCACCGTACCCCTTCGGCTGGCAGTTTTATTAAAAACCCCCTGCAGTTTTTAATGTTAATCCCCGTGGTCCTATTACGTATTATTCAATTTACGCTTTCCGAATTAGAATACGCATTTGTCTCGGTTCAATTAAAAAGCTGTTTTCTGATTTTACAGAATTGCCACTGATTTTCATTTGATCATAAATATCACGTTTTAGATCCAGTTTGAACGATTCAAATTGCGTTAGTTTCATAATTTGTAATCTATCAGATAATACCACTGCTGCATATATTACTCACTAATAAATTTCGAGGTTATATTTAATCCATTATTTATCTATTGTAAATCTTGTTTAATTCATAACTCTCTCGTTTTAAGTCCGATTTGCGCGTGCTTTATATCGATGTGATCGTAGCGACGTGTAGATTAGTTTTATAAAATTTTTATTTTGTTTTATCTCTATTGGTGTACTGTTCTAATCAATAGCTTTGTTTGCTTTGCATGATTGCCCTGGATGTGTGTATGTTGATTTGGTGATCGAGTATAGACGGTAAGCTTTACGTGGGTGATCAAGATCAGTACTTCAACAACCCAGATCACCAGGAGTTTGCTGATCAAGGCAAGTATTAGTATGGATCATCCTTGTTGTCCTATTCACCAAATAAATAATTGCATTTGCATGTGTCTTCCTTGTTAACCATAGTTACTTCCTAGTTTTGTTATCCTGTTCCTTGCAACCTATGGGATTATGCATATGGTAATTGATGCTAGTGTGTTATTGATATCATGATCAGGTAAACTGATTAATTGAATATGCAATAAAGATTAAAAGATGCCTTTTTAGCAACATGGAACTAGGGGATTCGAGCATAGTTTTGTGATGCTCAAAATCCTTCACCTTTGGTAATGATCTGCAAGTATGACACCGGGATTGACAGTGCAACTATGAGGGCTACATGGCTCTGGTTTTAGTCAAGTATGGGCACTTTTTCTAGCTTGTCAGAGGTTATCGAAAGGTGTGATGGGACCTGCCGACTCGGGTATAGTGCGGCTCCTGTCCGAGTGTGTATAACCTGCGTGACCTTGTGCCACGAAGAAGGGGGGCTCTACATCTGCTTGCCGGGTTCCTAGTGGCCCTAACTTGTTAGACAGAGTACTTTGAAAGACTTCATAGTGAAACCCTGCTCACTCACCTTGGTAGTGTTATGGGAGTAATTAACCCGAGCAAATGGGAATCACAGCTCATAGTGAAAGTGCACAACCTCTGCAGAGTGTAAAACTGGTATACTAGCCGAGCTCACGATCAAGAGCGGCCTTGGACGTCTTATGGAGTAGTTATCTTTTGGGGTGATGCTTACTTGTTGCTAATCTATTTATTGCTACTCATTAATTATGTTTACTATGATCATGAGAATGGGCTTATTCACTTGTTGCTATTCAACTGCATAAAAGATGATTAATTAAAAGCAACCTGCTGTTAAACCCGTGTCAACCCTTTTTAGCCTCATGAACCCATGCTAGTTTTGTTGAGTACGACATGTACTTACGCTTGTCTATTTTTCATTACTTGGTTAAAAATCCCGGATGGGCAACAGATGGTGATAGTGATGAGAACTACCCAGAGGACTACTAGACTTGTGCTTCACCAGTCGACGTCCCTGTGCTATGGAGCTACCGCGAGAGTTATCTTTATTTTTCGCTGTGTAATGACTTTGATATTATTTGTTATGTAATAAACATTGGTTATGATACAATTTATGCAATTTGTTGGCTTATGTGTGTGACTGATCTCTGGGCGCACATAAGTTTATGCATCCCATTTTATCCTTAAAATTGGGTGTGACAATTTGCCCTGATCTTCCTTGTGTATGCCGATATGACTCATGTACTGGAATGTCATGGTCTGGTGCCAACACGAGTGGTTCGGCCGAACCACCTTTGGTGAAACCAAAGGTCCATCTTCTGTAGGTGGCTTCTTCATGCACTTCTAAGCACAATGGTGGTGCTAACTTGCCCATGGGTGGTTCGGCCGAACCACTCATTGTGCCCATTGTTGGCGGTCCTTAGCGAACTAAAATACAACATCATTTTAATACTAAAACAAATAGAAGGTAGGGCTTTTATCTAATCCTTCCACGAGTTTTGTCGTGTATAGAGCATGCAGGTTTGACACGTGGAAATGCATCAAATCCATAAGAAAGCACACTTTTAGGAAACATATTCAGAGAAGGCGCAAACCAAGAAAAGAAGAAAGCCCATCTCAAACAATGAACTAGATCCATCCGTAACCACAGGAGAGGCCCAGGCCCAGGGAGCAACCGACCACCCGAAGGCGGTGGCCAGCGGGCCCAGATACGGGACCGACTGCCCCCAGGTGCGGCCGTCCCCCTGGTGGGGCCTCCCGGGCCCAGTCTTCGGAGGCGGTGCTCAAGGCGGTTTCCCAAGGGCGGTTTCACCTCCTTCCAAACCTGGAGACGCCCAAACCACCCTACTCTAGCTATAAATAGATGGTGCTCCTTCATCATTCACACACACCAACATTTGGAGCACTACACCTTACATTTCATACTTGTTCTCTCTAGTTTAGTAGTAGTAGAGCAAGGCAAAGCTATCAAGGAGAGCTTGTCTCCTTGGAGGAATCAAGAACATCTTGGTATGAATATAATTCAGTTCTCCTCTATGAGCAAGTTCTCATCTTATATTTATAGCAATGCATCTGAATTAGAGTATAATCTTGTTCATATTATGATCATGGCATATGAACTAGTTCAAAGTCTATGTGTTATGTTCTTGATATGTTCATCAAAGTTCTTCATCGTTCATCAAATTAGTAGGAATAGCGGAAGAATTATGGATGGGATAATAGTTTGTTGTGCTGTCATGGTTGCTCCTAGCCAAGCCTGTCAATCCGAAGGGTTGGGGTCCTGGGAGGTTAGGAGTTGTTTCCAATTACGCGAGCATGGTGTTCGGGTATGCGGAGATCAGCGAATATGTCGGTACCTCACGGGCAGAGGGGTAGGTAGGCTGGTGGTGACAGCCCTGTCCATCCCTAGCACTCCCCCACGTTCGGGTATTGAGTAGGAGTTCGGAAAGTCTCTATCGGCTGGCAGACCAGCTGCGGGGATCTCCCTATCATCCCAGACTTAGTCCTGATTCTAGTCATGCTAGTTAGATGTAAATGCTATTCTTTGCATAGCTGTATATGACCAAAACCTACTCAGTTAGTTGTATTCTTTTATTCTTTATTTCCCCTTTTTATCCTTGAGGTTACTCCGATGTGTGTGTCCACTATCTTATAAACTTGATTTAACCCCTGCTTATGCTATGCCTACCTATGCGTCCAAATAAGTAATCATGTTTATACCAAAGCTAGATGAAATTTATCATGCCCTCCTACGGGAAATTATAAATACGACACCCTTGAATACTCACGGGTTGAAATGCTACAATGATAGTTCTGTGCGCTTGCAGAGTAATCTTATTTCTTACTGAGCTATCGATTGGCGTACCTAAGTACCATTACTTAAGGATTGTAATTCTTGTGCACCCCACGGCGCCGTGTCACAGTTTTGCATATCGTAAGTAATGACGGTTAGGAAGGCCAATCCGGCACTTCTAACTGCTATTACCAGATTGCATTACCTAGGCCGGCGCCTTTAAGGGCCAAGGGTTACCTTTCTAAAGAAATGGTGGTCGAGAATGTCAACTTTCGTTTCTAGTATTATTATTAAGGACAGACTTATAGTCTATTTTTAGTAGTGATGCTAAGAAACGCCAACAACCATTTCTGGCGCCGTTGCCGGGGGTGGACTTTTAGTCTATCTTTTGTAACGACGTTAAGAAATGCCAACAAGCATTTCTGGCGCCATTGCCGGAGAGGGCAAAAAGAAAATATAAACATCTAGCTTTGGCATAAACTTTGATAACAAAATAAGCATTGGAAGCCATAGCTTAAGCAGGCTAACTTTGTTGTTTTCTTCCTCTTTTTATTGAAATGAAAACAGGATAGTGTATGAGCGGTTTCAATCTACCGGAAAACTTCGTTAAAAATCCAGAGGCACTCCTAAGGAAGAGAAGGCCTCGTACCATCTCTTCTTCTGCTACTCAGCCGGCAAACGAACCGGTCACTTCCGCACCATTCGCTACTACCACCATGGCCAAGTCACTCCGCGAGTATTCCACCCCGCTGTTGCCAACGTGCCCGTTGGGCCCGCTGTCAATATCGGGAATGGAAACTTTGAGCTCCGCACTGGCCTACTCACGATGGTGCAGGCGAACCAGTTCTGTGGTTTGCCAAGTGAGGACGCAAACGCACACCTGCAAAATTTTCTTGTGCTGTGCGAGACCATCATCATTAAAGATGTCGCACAAGACAGCATCAGGCTCCGCTTGTTTCCCTTCTCCCTCTCGGGGAAGGCGAAGCAATGGTTCTACCAAGCCAAGGACGCAGTCAACATATGGGAAGATATCTAACTTCCAGCAAACATCACTCGAGTCCATTCCTGAGGCTTGGGAAAGGCTCCAGGAGTACTTCCGGGCCTGTCCCCACCATGGGATGGAAGAATGGCTCATGCTCCAGAATTTCTATGAAGGCCTCACGGCCATGTCTAAAGGGCACGTAGATGCCACTGTTGGAGGCGCGTTCCTTTCCCTCACCATCGAGAATGCCACGGCATTGATTGAGAAGATGGTGGCCAACCAAAGCTGGGGAGAAGGACGCAAAACACAAAAAGGCATGCACACCGTGAAGGAGACGGATCTGCTTGTCGCAAAAATAGAGTTACTAATAAAGAAACTTGAGGGACGTGCCACCGATCCTACCACCGGCACCGTCCAGGCCACGGACTCACACATGACGTGTGAAGTCTGTGGAGATGTTGGCCATTCGGGGGAACAACTGTCCCGAAACCCATGAAGAAGGTTCATACGTTAACAACGGGTTTCGCCAACATCAACAAACAGGTAACGGGTGGAATAACCAGAATCGCCCCCAAGGTAATTCTTTCAATTTTAATTCAAATTTCAATTCCTCCCAACCTTCATTAAAAGATCTTATTATAGGACAGGCTAAAATAAATGAAAACCTTACAACCAAGCTTTCTCTCAATGATAAAATGTTTGAAACCATAAATGCTAAGCTTGATAGCCTATCCTTATCTGTTAAAAACCAAGTAAATTTTAATAAAAAAGTAGAAACTCAGATCGCCCAGCTTGTCTTTGCTGCTAAATCTGCCATGCAACCTGCTAGTTCTATTGAGAATATAAACTCGGTGACCACGAGAGGGGGTAAGACCACTCGTGATCCACCACACCCTAACCATAAGACAGGTAAAATATCAAGGCAGCAAGAGGAGACATAGGTCGAGTCGGCACAACTACAGGAAGAATTAGCGGAAAATGAGCCGACACCGGAAAACTATGTGGACACCACGATGATAACTTCCCCACAAGGATAAGAAGGAAGAAGAAGGCCGAAGATGAGCAGTTCCTTCGATTCGTGGAAATGGTCGAGAAGACACACGTCAGCGTCCCGCTGATGGATGTCTTGCACATACCGTCCTACGCCAAATTCATCAAGGACATCATCAACAACAAGCGACCATTACCATCCACAGAAATTTTCAAGCTGACGGAAGAGTGTAGCGCAGCTATACTCAATCATCTACCCGAGAAGAAACAAGACCCTAGGTGCCCCACGATCACATGCTCCATTGGCACCCAGCAATTTAACCACGCCTTATGCGATCTTGGGGCAAGCGTAAGCGTCATGCCGAAATAAGTCTTTGATAGACTGAATTTCACCAACTTGGAGCCCATCAACATGACACTTCAGTTGGCTGACTCCTCCATTCGGTACCCAGCGGGGATAGCACAAGATATCCCTGTCAAAATCAGAGAGTATTATGTCCCAGTGGATTTTGTGGTGCTCAACATGGAGTTTACCAAAGAAACACCACTTATCCTTGGGAGACCATTCCTAAGCACGGCCGGAGCACAAATTGATGTTGGCGCTGGAGAAATCCGCTTCAATATCAATGGACAAGAGGAAAAGTTCGAATTCAGGCCTTGCCGTCAGGAAGAATGCAACGTGATACGTATCCGATATGGCCGAACCCCCAAGGCATTAAGGAGGTAGAGATTCAGCCTCAGCTCTTAAAAAATCTATCAAAAGAATTAAAGAAAAAGCCGGAGCCAAAAGAAAAGGCGGCTCCTAAAAGAAATATAAATAAGGAGCAGAAAAACAAAATGGCTCCCAAAAAGAGGAAAGAAATCCCCAAACCTTCACAAAAGAAGTCGGTGTGGAAACCCAAAACAAATGTCGAAAAAACTACAACAGTGCCCAAACCACTCAGAAGGTATGGAGGCCCAAGAATGTACAACCGTCTACTTCTCCCAAGACGGATGTACCATCATCAAGAAACCAATGAAGGGAGAAAAGTCCTGCTCAACGGACTTAAAAGGCTGAGCCCTTGCCGAAGGTAAATCGGTAAGTTATCTTTAATTTTTACTTTAAATAAAAATTTAATAAATCTTTCAATAAATACCTAAGTAATCTCTCTATTCTACAAATAATAATAATAATAATAAATAAATATTTATATATTTTAAACTTTTATAATGAACATATGCTTACATGGTGCTCTTGTTGCATTTATGAAATAAATAGAAAATCCCTATGATCCTCTTTTATGCATATAAATATTTTTATGATCATAGAAATACTTTCTCATAAATGCATGATAGTGTGATCTTGAGCATAATCTCATGAATATCAATCATTTCCCACATTCAATCACACACACTATCACTCAGATTTACTACGCATCAAACTTGATCCTAACCAAGATAGGGATCTATACAGTCAGCAAAGCATCAGGCCAAAAAGCAGAGGCCGGCTGGTGGACCAAGGGGACCGACTGCCCCCGAGACCGGCCGCCCCCTGGCTGGCCAATCTGTGCCAAAATTTTTCGTACCTCACTCTGATCCCTCCAGAATCGCGTTCATGGTTACGATCAAGTTGTTTCCTTACCAGAGACCACGGAAGCACCTATTTAAACCCTCATAGGCCTCTCTTTTCCTCACACCAACCTCTCTATTCTTCCTTTTGCAAAGCTTGCTAAACTCTTCCATCTCTAAGTGCCGACCATGTCTAGCTACGCCCTCTGACTGATCAACGCTCCGAAGGCCATAGCGAACCTAGACATAGCACCTTACCAAGAGAGTCCATTAGTTAGGGAAGAAGCTCATGTTGTGAAGGAGAAGCCTTTAGTGATCCTGCTAGCATACTCGCCTGCACCCGAAGGTGGTGAAACGACGTCGATTTCCACGAAGGGAAATCCACAGGCTCGAATTGTAATTCAACAGATTGCTTGGGACAATCCATGAAATTACCCATATCTCAGTTGACACCAGGATCCATACAATGGTAATTAAGTCTTGCATAAACATTTATTACATCACCACACTGGCGGAATCAACATTCAGAGAAGCTTTAGAAGATGCGGAAACGTTTCATCCTTCACGGCCAACTTCAGTATAGCACGTGACCCTATTCTTCGCCATCGTCTTCCTCGAAGTCGTACCCATTCTCGTCACCTGACAGCAAATTTATCAGTACGATTTGTACTGGCCACGGAGCCCACCTATGCAGCATTTGCTTTGTGGAAAGTGGATGCAAGGCTATACAAGCAGACCTATAGGCTGAGGTTTCCTATGCAGCTGTAATCAATGTTTAATTAGTCAAGTTTTATCTCCAGTTAACACCATCATCCCTTTTCCCATCACCACATCTCACTTACCCACACCTCGCTCTCATTCGACAGGCCCAACTCCCTCTCGGGCCTATCTCAGCGGCACACTACCACAACGGGTACACTGCCGGAAAATGTCATCCAGGGGGAGAAGAGAACACTCACTACACTAGTAGAAGCTTCACAGGAAAGGTCCATAGCCAACAGGTTGGCATATGTATCGATCGATCAACCGTACACTCTGCAGAGGTTTCACTACCCACAAGATTAGCCATCATAGGTGTTGCGCAAACACCTAGGCAGAATTCCGGGTGCTTGCTTGCCTAGGTCGATGCCACCCTACCACTCAGCCCTGGGATATTCCGGATCCTACACCGTTATGCTGAGACTGGGAGACACAGTACCGGGCCCATCCAGTGGTACTGTGCATCTAGAACGGAACGGGAACCCATCGACCGTCTCCGCCCACCCTTATCACCTCTCAACCTAGCAGTAGTGGCATCGTCCTACCAAGTAGTCCAGCCGTCTCCCGCCCATCAGAAGCGAGTGAGTAGAAAAGGATTCCCATGAACCTGAAACTAGTCCATCCTAGGTTTGACCAAGCAGGCATCTCCACTTAGGGGATACTCTCCCCGTGCCATCACAGCACCTCCGTCCACGGGCTTCAAACCACCAAGGCTATCCCACCCGGAACCTCCTCAACAACTTTACCCGCCACAGGTATCTCGCTTGGGGATGCCCAGGTTGCACCCCCGGCACGACTTGCCCCATGGGCTTGTCTCACATCCCACTTGGTCGACATCAACCCTTACCACGCACCCAAGACTCACGCAGCACTCTCTCCCAGTGGTTATAATCAGTTATACACCGTCCCAATTCCACCACATAGCATATAGCAAGTAGAAAGTAGTGGAAGAGTAACAGTAAATTAAGCAGCAGCTAACCTAGCAGCGGATAGCAGGGTAAAGTCTTATCAAGGCAGGGAATTCAAATATACTACCATGCAACCAATCCATACATAATCATAAAGCAATAGCAACAATGTCATTTGCAATGCGTAAATAGGATCTAAGGATTTGGTGGGACGTGGCACCTTCGTAGTCATCTCCTAGCTCCTGAAAGTACTCGTGGTCGTCCTCCTTAGTCAGATCCTCCTCCGGCTCTGAAATCGAACACGAAATAGTCGCGTCAGCGACTCCTATAGAGTATTTCAGAAAAATCCAATAAAATAAAGAGCCAAATGCACACAAACATAATCTTAGATTGTAGATCTCATTTTTCTGAGAATTTTGATATATGGTGCGCAATTTTTGGACATCGTATAAATAAGTTATGAATTTTCGAAGATTATCCTATTTTCTGAAAATGGTAAAATTGGTCGGTTAATCAGGGGCAGCTCGGGATTGGTCCACGTGGCGCGCGGGTCCAGTAGTGCGGCATGTGGCGCCTCATCAGAACACAAACCCGATGGTCGCCCACCAGATGTTCGATGCTGGTTCCCAGAGAGTCGCCGGCGTCGGCGTAGCTCGGCGGAGCTCAGCGGTGGTTCGGCGGTGGTCGGGGGTAGCTCGGCGGGGCTCGGCGTAGTTCGGTGGTGGTCGGGGGTAGCTCGGCGGAGCTCGGCATAGTTCGGCGGTGGTCGGGGGTAGCTTGGCGGAGCTCGGCGTAGCTCGGCGGTGGTCGGGGGTAGCTCGGCGGTGGTCGGGGGTAGCTCGGCGGAGCTCGGCGGTGGTCGGGGGTAGCTCGGCGGAGCTCGGCGGAGCTCGGCGTACCTCGGCGGGGCTCGGGCGAATCGGAATTTCGGGGCGCCGAGGGTGCCGCTCTCCCGAGCTCTCCCGGGGAGGCTCGGGCGAATCGGAGATTTGGTGCGCCGAGGGTGCCGCTCTCCCGAGGTCTACCGGGGAGGCTCGGGCGAATCGGACATTTGGGCGCCGAGGGTGCCGCTCTCCCGAGCTCTTCCGGGGAGGCTCGGGCGAATCGGAAATTTGGTGCTAGCAGGGTTCCAGGGCGTCTGTTCAAGGCGGCGGTGTCTCTCCGGTGCGGCGGACGATGACAGGGCGGCGATGACCATATTTCGGCAAGACAGGGCTCGGCTTTCCCCAATTGGCGTGCTCAGGCAGTCGTCCGACCAGATGGTGGCGGGTTAGAGTCGTGGTATGGCCTCCTTCTCTCCCTCGGCATACGGCGGTTCTCCGACGAGGTGGGGGCGCACGTAGCCAAGGTGACAGACATGATTCGGGGCTCGGCTATCTAGCGGCGGTGCCGAGGCAGACTTGGCGAACCTCGGCGGCCTTTCTCCGCAGCGCGAGGCGATCGGGGGTACTCGAAACGGATTTAAGCGAGGCGGAACGTGTCGGCGGCGATCACGTTTCCCCGAGAACGCACCTCTCGGTGTTCCGGGCTATGGAGGTTCGATCTCCCGCAACTAAGCTTGTCCGAGGTGGTCGGTGAGTTGGTGGTCACGCTAGTGGGTCGCGGTATTGAGATGCTCCAGTCATCGGCGGCGATGTCGCCGCGACTGGGAGGTTCCGGCGGGGCTAAGGAGGTCTTCTAGAAGATGTATACGCCTCCAGGGTCTATGGCGATGGCATACCAACTACCAATTTTTGCTATCGAGATTCCCAAGATGCTCGGTTGTGGCGGCGGCGTGTCGCCGACGACGGCGGAAGGCGACAACGCGGCTACGACCAAGTATTGGTTCAATCGAATGCGGTCTTGTCAAATTGGTGAGGCCAGAGAAGCATACAACACTCTGGTGGCGAACTTTAGCCATGGCATGACCTTCTTTTGGCGACGGCTCGCGGCGGCGCTCCGGTAAGGTCACGGCGCACGCGGCCAAGGCAATTCAGGCTTCCTCTAGCGCTTAGATCCGCGTAGCTAGCTCAAGGGGTCGTGGCGGTGCTCCACGACGCTCTAACCTATACGGGTGCTAGTCGGATTGCTCGGAACGGGTGATTCGGCGTCGGAACGCGTCGGTGGTGAGCGCGCTCCACCGAGAACGCGTCGTGCTGCGTTCTCGGTCTAGCAAGCTTGTAGTCCGGGGGTTTCGGCCGGTCGCATGAGTGCATGGTGCAGGTGATCTTCCTGAGCCGGTAAAGGCTCGTGCCTGCGCATCCCGTGGGCGGAACACCATGGCAAAAGCAGGGCGAGGTTCGGACATGGCGTGCGGTGGCTCACCGTGGTGTCGGTGAAGCTAGGATGGCGGTGCAGTGGCGAGTTGGAGCCGTGCAGAGCGATCGCAGTGCCGTGCCGAACCGCGACGGGGCTCCGGCTTCTCCTCCGTGTCCAGCTCGGCGTGCTCCGCGGCGGCGGCGCTCCGGCAGCTTCTCCTCCTCTGCTCCGCCCTTCTCCCTCTCTCTCGGCTATGCGGTGGGGTGCGGTGGCTTGTGGAGCCGCAGCGTGGTGGCTGCGAGTGGGAATGGGCTAGGGCTCCTCGGGTGCTCCAATTTATAGGCGAGCTTGGCAGGTTCCCATGGCGGACGGCCGCGATTGATCTCGGTAGATCAGAGGGCTACGGCCGCTCGATGTTAGGGCTTCAGGGTGCACGCGGGCTCGCTTGGCGGCCAAGAAAGGAGGGGACAGGAGGAGGACAGCTCTGCGGGGCGTGGTGCTGTCGGCCGTGGGTCCGGGGTCACGCCATTCGCGTGACACCCCCGGCAGGCGCGTCGCCTTCGTTAGGAAGAGAAACAGTGGAAGGGGAAGGCGGCTGACATGCGGGCCCGGATTGGCAGCGAGCGCGAGCGCGTGTGTGCCGGTCGCGCGCGCGCTGCCGAGCCGCAACGTGGGCCGCGCGCGGGTGAGGTGAGGAGAAGAAGGCCGGGCTGGCCGAATGGCTGGCCTAACTCTCTTTCTCCTTTTCTATTTTCATTTTAGTGTATATATACATATATTGCCCATTTTAAATATTGAGTAAATACAAACATAAATTGCAATAAATCCCAAATGTGATGCATAAGTTATTATTCTATGTGAATGGAATTAAAATGCAAACTACACTCCTTTATTTACCAAATTCATAATGAAACCTATATGCTTGCACAAGAAAAATGGGTTTTCAAAATAAATAAATGAAAATTTTTAATTGGTTGGGATTTTTAGGTTGTGTGGATTTTTAGGGTTGTTACAGTCCTCCCCCTCATTAGGATCTCGACCTCGAGATTCAGAGATAACATACCCATCGAAGAGGTAAGGAAACATAATCCGCAAGTCAGATTCTTTCTCCCACGTAGCTTCCCTTTCAGTGTGATTGCTCCACTGTACCTTGCACATCGGAATAGTCTTGTTCCGCGTCTCCTTGGTATCCCGTGCCAAGATCTTGATCGGATGTTCCTTGTATTCAAGTGTGTCTTGCAGGTCTAATGCATCCGTAGGAACTTGCTCCTCGGGAAGCTTCAAACACTTCCTTAATTGCGAGACATGGAACACGGGGTGTACTCCCGATAATTCCTCCGGTAGTTCTAGCTTGTAAGCAAGCTTTCCAACCCTTTTACAGATCTTGTATGGCCCAACATATCTTGATGCCAATTTCCCTTTCACGTGGAATCTGACAGTGCCACGAAGTGGAGATACTTTGAGGTAGACATAATGCCCAACCTTGAACTCAAGCTCTCTACGTCTTCTATCTGCATAGCTCTTTTGCCTACTCTGTGCAATTCTCAAATTTTCTCTGACCTGTGCTACGCCTTCCTCTGCTTCTACAATCTTAGCAGGACCGAAGAATGTCCTTTCACCTGGTTCTGACCACATTAGCGGGGTTCTGCACGGTCTTCCATACAACGCTTCAAATGGAGACATCTTAATGCTCGTCTGATAACTGTTATTGTATGAGAACTCGGCGTGGGGTAGACAGCTCTCCTATCCTTCCTTGTACCTCAATACGCAAGCACGTAACATGTCCTCGAGAATCTGGTTCACTCTTTCCGTTTGCCCATCTGTTTGCGGGTGGTATGCTGTGCTGTAGTCGAGCTTGGTCCCGATGGACTTGTGCAAGGATTTCCAGAACTGTGATACGAACTGTGAGCCTCGGTCAGATATAATACTCAGAGGCGCCCCATGTAACTTCAAAATGTTTGATACGTACAGATCTGCCAGCTTTTCAGCTCTATACTTCCTTTTGACCGGTATAAAATGTGCAACTTTGGTTAGACGGTCCACTATTACCCATATAGAATCATATCCATGCTCGGATCGGGGCAGTCCTATTATGAAGTCCATGGATATGCACTCCCACTTCCATTCTGGTATCTCAACTGGTTGTAGCAACCCTGCTGGTCTCTGATGCTCGGCCTTGATTCTATTGCATGTATCACATCGGGCCACATGCCCTGCAATGTCTGTCTTCATATTCTCCCACCAGAAGTGCTTCCTTAGATCATGGTACATCTTGGCTGACCCTGGGTGAATGCAATATTTGGAGTCATGCCCTTCCGACAGAATCTCTTCTCGTATCGCTGAATCCGTCGGTACACAGATTCTATCTTTGTACCATACAGTTCCCTGCTCATCTTCTCGGTATTCGGGGCTTCTTCCCAGCTTCATCAAACCACGGATATAGTCTATCTCAGGACAGTTCTTTTGCGCTTCACGGATCCGTGAGGTGAGATTGTATTCGACGCGAAGCTCATTTAGCATGCCATAGGAGACTACCTCGAGCTGGAATGCGTCGAACTCTCTCCTGAGCTCAGGCGGCATAGAGTTGGTGATGAGGGTATGGCAGTAGCTTTTGCGGCTAAGTGCATCAGCGACAACATTAGCCTTTCCTCGGTGATAATGGATCTCAAGATCATAGTCCTTGATGAGTTCTAGCCATCTGCGCTGCCTCATATTCAGATCTTCTTGTGTGAAGAAGTACTTCAGGCTCTTGTGGTCAGTGTAGATGTCACACTTGTTGCTTATTAGATAGTGTCTCCAAATCTTGAGTGCATGTACCACGGCTGCAAGTTCTAGGTCATGAGTCGGGTATCGCTGCTCATGTTCCTTCAACTGTCTTGAGGCATAAGCTATGACCCTTCCTTCTTGCATTAGTACACAGCCTAAACCTTGCCGAGAGGCGTCACAATATACAACAAAATCTTTGTGAATATCGGGCAGGGCTAGTACAGGTGTAGTAGTGAGCTTCTCCTTCAAGGTCTGAAAACTCTTCTCACATTCAGGAGTCCATATAAACTTGTTCTCTTTCTTCAGCAAGTTGGTCATGGGTCTTGCAATCTTGGAGAAATTCTCAATAAATCTGCGATAGTATCCTGCAAGTCCCAAAAAGCTTCTGATTTCTGACACATTACAGGGTTGTTCCCACTCTTTCACAGCTTCAGTCTTAGCTGGGTCTACTGCGACTCCTTCTCCTGACAGTACGTGACCAAGGAAAGCAACTTCCTCAAGCCAGAATTCGCACTTTTTGAATTTGGCGTATAGTTGGTTGCGAGACAACCTCTCCAATACGGTCCTCAGATGATGTTCATGTTCCTCTTTTGTGGCTGAGTAAACCAATATATCATCAATAAATATCACTACAAACTTGTCTAGCTCATTCATGAAGATCTTGTTCATCATGTTCATGAAGTATGCTGGAGCATTAGTGAGTCCAAATGAGACTACTATGCACTCATACTGTCCATATCTAGTGACAAATGCAGTCTTCGGGATATCCTCTTCCCTGATCTTCATCTGATGGTACCCTGATCGGAGATCGATCTTCGAGAAGTACTTGGCCTTACTCAGTTGATCTAGCAGATCATCGATGCGGGGCAATGGGTACTTATTCTTGACTCTAACCGCATTCAGATTCCGGTAGTCAATGCACATCCTCATCGTGCCATCCTTCTTCTTGACAAACAAAACGGGAGATCCCCAGGGCGAAGCACTAGGCCTAGTGAAGCCCTTCTCCAGTAATTCTCCCAGCTGATTCTTGAGTTCCTTCAACTCATCAGCCGACATTCTGTAGAGTCTTTTGGCAATCGGTGCAGTTCCTGGCATCAGCTCTATAACAAACTTCACATCTCTATCTGGTGGCATTCCTGGCAACTCCTCTGGAAATACGTCATTGAATTCACAGACTACTGGCACATCTCTGAATGTCAGCTCCATTTTATCTGCCTTAGTCTCCAGAGCACATATGAGGGCTTGGACTCTCCAGACGCGCGGAACGTCTCATCGACATCTGAATTTATTAGGTACGTGCTCAGTGCAGTAATAATCTTGTAGTGGTTTAAGTAAGAGTTAGATGTTTTCAACGATTTAAATGATTTAAAACATTTTTCATGCTATCCTACACTCAACCAAAGAAGCATAGAGAACCATAAGAAGCATAAGATCCAAATGTCACTCATCACATGGTTATTATTACATAAAGGATGTTCCTACCTGCTAAGGAGATCGTGCTATGCGCAGGTAGCCAATGACAGGACAACTCATGGTATCACTAGTCTAAGGGCCACGCAGGGTCCCATAAGCTACTGGTGCATAAGGTCGAGTACGGCGTCGGGTATGCGGCTGACGTCTGCCTCGACAAGCTTCCCTCGGCTGAAGTACTGGATCTGGTCAGACGGTGCTCCCAGCTCCTCCAGCACCTGGCGTAGTACCATGGCAAATCCGCCGTGGTTCCTTCCGTTGATCGGGATCTCAATAGTGCCATCATGCAATGGACGAAGTGGTGGTCCAAGGCTGGTCATCTACGAATTTTTCAAGAAACGGATTAGCAGGTCCTTGTATTAGATAAGCCATTGCATAAAAAGTGAATGCAAGGTCGGTAATATAACCGAAAGAGAGTCTGGCTTCCTATTCTATCGTCCATTTTCTATGGGTCTCGTCCTACAGTCAAGTATGGCTCTGATACCAACTGAAACGACCTCGATTTCCACGAAGGGAAATCCACAGGCTCGAATTGTAATTCAACAGATTGCTTGGGACAATCCATGAAATTACCCATATCTCAGTTGACACCAGGATCCATACAACGGTAATTAAGTCTTGCATAAACATTTATTACATCGCCACACTGGCGGAATCAACATTCAGAGAAGCTTTAGAAGATGCGGAAACGTTTCATCCTTCACGGCCAACTTGAGTATAGCACATGACCCTATTCTTCGCCATCGTCTTCCCTGAAGTCGTACCCATTCTCGTCACCTGACAGTAAATTTATCAGTACGATTTGTACTGGCCACGGAGCCCACCTATGCAGCATTTGCTTTGTGGAAAGTGGATGCAAGTTTATACAAGCAGACCTATAGGCTGAGGTTTCCTATGCAGCTGTAATCAATGTTTAATTAGTCAAGTTTTATCTCCAGTTAACACCATCATCCCTTTTCCCATCACCACATCTCACTTACCCACACCTCGCTCTCATTCGACAGGCCCAACTCCCTCTCGGGCCTATCTCAGTGGCACACTACCACAATGGGTACACTGCCGGAAAATGTCATCCAGGGGAAGAAGAGAACACTCACTACACTAGTAGAAGCTTCACAGGAAAGGTCCATAGCCAACAGGTTGGCATATGTATCGATCGATCAACCGTACACTCTGCAGAGGTTTCACTACCCACAAGATTAGCCATCATAGGTGTTGCGCAAACACCTAGGCAGAATTCCGGGTGCTTGCTTGCCTAGGTCGATGCCACCCTACCACTCAGTCCTGGGATATTCCGGATCCTACACCGTTATGCTGAGACTGGGAGACACAGTACCGGGCCCATCCAGTGGTACTGTGCATCTAGAACGGAACGGGAACCCATCGACCATCTCCGCCGACCCTTATCACCTCTCAACCTAGCAGTAGTGGCATCGTCCTACCAAGTAGTCCAGCCGTCTCCCGCCCATCAGAAGCGAGTGAGTAGAAAAGGATTCCCATGAACCTGAAACTAGTCCGTCCTAGGTTTGACCAAGCAGGCATCTCCACTTAGGGGATACTCTCCCCGTGCCATCACAGCACCTCCGTCCACGGGCTTCAAACCACCAAGGCTATCCCACCCGGAACCTCCTCAACAACTTTACCCGCCACAGGTATCTCGCTTGGGGATGCCCAGGTTGCACCCCCGGCACGACTTGCCCCATGGGCTTGTCTCACATCCCACTTGGTCGACATCAACCCTTACCACGCACCCAAGACGCACGCAGCACTCTCTCCCAGTGGTTATAATCAGTTATACACCGTCCCAATTCCACCACATAGCATATAGCAAGTAGAAAGTAGTGGAAGAGTAACAGTAAATTAAGCAGCAGCTAACCTAGCAGCGGATAGCAGGGTAAAGTCTTATCAAGGCAGGGAATTCAAATATACTACCATGCAACCAATCCATACATAATCATAAAGCAATAGCAACAATGTCATTTGCAATGCGTAAATAGGATCTAAGGATTTGGTGGGATGTGGCACCTTCGTAGTCGTCTCCTAGCTCCTGAAAGTACTCGTGGTCGTCCTCCTTAGTCAGATCCTCCTCCGGCTCTGAAATCGAACACGAAATAGTCGCGTCAGCGACTCCTATAGAGTATTTCAGAAAAATCCAATAAAATAAAGAGCCAAATGCACACAAACATAGTCTTAGATTGTAGATCTCATTTTTCTGAGAATTTTGATATATGGTGCGTAATTTTTGAACATCGTATAAATAAGTTATGAATTTCCGAAGATTATCCTATTTTCTGAAAATGGGAAAATTGATCGGTTAATCAGGGGCAGCTCGGGATTGGTCCACGTGGCGCGCGGGTCCAGTAGTGCGGCATGTGGCGCCTCATCAGAACACAAACCCGATGGTCACCCACCAGGTGTTCGATGCTGGTTCCCAGAGAGTCGCCGGCGTCGGCGTAGCTCGGCGGAGCTCGGCGGTGGTTCGGCGGTGGTCGGGGGTAGCTCGGCGGGGCTCGGCGTAGTTCGGCGGTGGTCGGGGGTAGCTCGGCGGAGCTCGGCATAGTTCGGTGGTGGTCGGGGGTAGCTTGGCGGAGCTCGACGTAGCTCGGCGGTGGTCGGGGGTAGCTCGGCGGTGGTCGGGGGTAGCTCGGCGGAGCTCGGCGGTGGTCGGGGGTAGCTCGGCGTAGCTCGGCGGAGCTCGGCGGAGCTCGGCGGAGCTCGGCGTACCTCGGCGGGGCTCGGGCGAATCGGAATTTCGGGGCGCTGAGGGTGCCGCTCTCCCGAGCTCTCCCGGGGAGGCTCGGGCGAATCGGAGATTTGGTGCGCCGAGGGTGCCGCTCTCCCGAGGTCTACCGGGGAGGCTCGGGCGAATCGGACATTTAGGCGCCGAGGGTGCCGCTCTCCCGAGCTCTTCCGGGGAGGCTCGGGCGAATCGGAAATTTGGTGCTAGCAGGGTTCCAGGGCGTCTGTTCAAGGCGGCGGTGTCTCTCCGGTGCGGCAGACGATGACAGGGCGGCGATGACCATATTTCGGCAAGACAGGGCTCGGCTTTCCCCAATTGGCGTGCTCAGGCAGTCGTCCGACCAGATGGTGGCGGGTTAGAGTCGTGGTATGGCCTCCTTCTCTCCCTCGGCATACGGCGGTTCTCCGACGAGGTGGGGGCGCACGTAGCCAAGGCGACAGACATGATTCGGGGCTCGGCTATCTAGCGGCGGTGCCGAGGCAGACTTGGCGATCCTCGGCGGCCTTTCTCCGCAGCGCGAGGTGATCGGGGGTACTCGAAACGGATTTAGGCGAGGCGGAACGTGTCGGCGGCGATCACGTTTCCCCGAGAACGCACCTCTCGGTGTTCCGGGCTATGGAGGTTCGATCTCCCGCAACTAAGCTTGTCCGAGGTGGTCGGTGAGTTGGTGGTCATGCTAGCGGGTCGCGGTATTGAGATGCTCCAGTCATCGGCGGCGATGTCGCCGCGACTGGGAGGTTCCGACGGGGCTAAGGAGGTCTTTTAGGAGATGTATACGCCTCCAGGGTCTATGGCGATGGCATACCAACTACCAATTTTTGCTACCGAGATTCCCAAGATGCTCGGTTGTGGCGGCGGCGTGTCGCCGACGACGGCGGAAGGCGACAACGCGGCTACGACCAAGTATTGGTTCAATCGAATGCGGTCTTGTCAAATTGGTGAGGCCAGAGAATCATACAACACTCTGGTGGCGAACTTTAGCCATGGCATGACCTTCTTTTGGCGACGGCTCGCGGCGGCGCTCCGGTAAGGTCGCGGCGCACGCGGCCAAGGCGATTCAGGCTTCCTCTAGCGCTTAGATCCGCGTAGCTAGCTCAAGGGGTCGTGGCGGTGCTCCATGACGCTCTAACCTATACGGGTGCTAGTCGGATTGCTCGGAACGGGTGATTCGGCATTGGAACGCGTCGGTGGTGAGCGCGCTCCGCCGAGAACGCGTCGTGCTGCGTTCTCGGTCTAGCAAGCTTGTAGTCCGGGGGTTTCGGCCGGTCGCAAGAGTGCATGGTGCAGGTGATCTTCCTGAGCCGGTAAAGGCTCGTACCTGCGCGTCCCGTGGGCGGAACACCATGGCAAAAGCAGGGCGAGGTTCAGACATCGCGTGCGGTGGCTCACCGTGGTGTCGGTGAAGCTAGGATGGCGGTGCAGTGGCGAGTTGGAGCCGTGCAGAGCGATCGCAGTGCCGTGCCGAACCGCGATGGGGCTCCGGCTTCTCCTCCGTGTCCGGCTCGGCGTGCTCCGCGGCGGCGGCGCTCCGGCAGCTTCTCCTCCTCTGCTCCGCCCTTCTCCCTCTCTCTCGGCTATGCGGTGGGGTGCGGTGGCTTGTGGAGCCGCAGCGTGGCGGCTGCGAGTGGGAATGGGCTAGGGCTCCTCGGGTGCTCCAATTTATAGGCGAGCTTGGCAGGTTCCCATGGCGGACGGCCGCGATTGATCTCGGTAGATCAGAGGGCTACGGCCGCTCGATGTTAGGGCTTCAGGGTGCACGCGGGCTCGCTTGGCGGCCAAGAAAGGAGGGGACAGGAGGGGGACAGCTCTGCGGGGCGTGGTGCTGTCGGCCGTGGGTCCGGGGTCACGCCATTCGCGTGACACCCCCGGCAGGCGCGTCGCCTTCGTGAGGAAGAGAAACAGTGGAAGGGGAAGGCGGCTGACATGCGGGCCCGGATTGGCAGCGAGCGCGAGCGCGTGTGTGCCGGTCGCGCGCGCGCTGCCGAGCCGCAACGTGGGCCGCGCGCGGGTGAGGTGAGGAGAAGAAGGCCGGGCTGGCCGAATGGCTGGCCTAACTCTCTTTCTCCTTTTCTATTTTCATTTTAGTGTATATATACATATATTGCCCATTTTAAATATTGAGTAAATACAAACATAAATTGCAATAAATCCCAAATGTGATGCATAAGTTATTATTCTATGTGAATGGAATTAAAATGCAAACTACACTCCTTTATTTACCAAATTCATAATGAAACCTATATGCTTGCACAAGAAAAATGGGTTTTCACAATAAATAAATGAAAAATTTTAATTGGTTGGGATTTTTAGGTTGTGTGGATTTTTAGGGTTATTACAGGTGGCGCCAAGAAGAAGACCGCTGCTACCCATCCTACCAGTTTTCTAGGCCTCAAGAGGAAGACCCCTAGCGGTATTGGGACTAGCATGTATTCTGGTGAAAAGTCGGCTAGCAAGGCTGCACTTTTTGCCAAAAAGGCAGCATCCGCTAGCACCTTTCCTAGAATTAGGAGATATTTACCACAGCCATCCATCAAGCGTCGTGTAGGACAGTACGAAAGCAGTGACGATGAAGACGACTCTAGTATCATCAATAACCTCATAGCTAAATATGCTAGCTTGCGTGCTTTCCTTAGGACTTTAGAAGACGACATAGAAAGAACACAGAGATTAGGAACCTTAGCGATGACATTAATAGTTTCCGCTTCAAGATCAATCTTAAGCTAAGGAAAGTCGCTAAAGCCCTAGGTGTTGATCATCATCTTGACTATCTTTAGAATGCTCCTGCTGCATGAATAATTAGGCACTTCTCTTTTTCACGATCATCAATGTGAATGTGCCTATTTGAGTTTATCAATTAAATAAAGTTTTTATGTTGAGCACTTGTTTTTGCCACATATATATTGTGACTAATCAAGACAGAAAAGAAAACAAGTGTGGGGGAGGACTCTCCAAGACAATTGCACAATAACAAAAATCAAAATTCGGTTTGTGCAACTTTTTCCCTCTCTCATTCTGAAAAGTTTTAAGATAAAATGATGTCCCCTTTATACTCCATCAAAACTTGTCTTCCTACATTCGAGATATTTGCATACTTTTTATTCCCTGCTAAAATTCCTACAGATTTATGAACACTGTTCAGGGACCCTGTTTCTATTTAAGTAATTTACGGATGAGATATAGTAGGATGACATGAAGCTTGCTCATTCTTGCAAAGTACTTGGGATTTATCTTACAAAAACAAAAACTCAATAGCATGCTCCTTGAATGATTGATAAATACCGACCAAGGCCATATATGATTCTATTTGATGAAACCTTCTACATATGCCACTTATTTTGTGTTGAGTTTGGTCAAATTTCTGACCGCTGTTGAGAGATGTTTCATACTCCCAAGATCAGAATTCACTTACACCCACCAAATAAAGCCAATTCTCACCCTGAGAGTTGCGCAAAACATGCACTTCATCCATCCACCAAATAAAAAAGGTGTCGGTTCTCATCCTAAGGACCGTCCATTCCTTCTACAAAATTTTACTCCATTCATCTACCATTATGATATCTTCTTATTTAAAAGTTTTTTTTTCATATGCCAATAAAAGATATGGGGCTATAATAAACGAAAAAAAAGAGATCATGCCAAGGGGCATAAGAAAATAACGGGAAAGAAAAAGTTTAAATACCCGTTCAAAAAAAAAAGATCTTAGAGCCCATATCTTCCTAAGTTTTATCCAAGGAGAATCATGATGCATGGAGTACTAAAAAGATTTAGAACTAGGTTTCCACCTTCATACTTTCCACACACATGCACATTCTGATCTAAGAGTATGGCACACTCCCTCCGGTATGGTCTGGGGTTTGACTTGACAACATATGCAGGGTAAGTGTGCCTCATCATTTCTCATTCCTACCTAAGACTCCAGATAAGCCTTATTAGAGGTAGGATGATCAAAGTGAAGGCATCACCTTTTCATGCCTTGGTGAGGGACCACTTACAAAATAAGTGACTTGAGAGAATCATTCAAGGAACACAAGCTATCTTTATGTTTTCAAAATCTTGCAAAACCCAAGTCTCTATGCAAGTACAAGAGTGAGAGGATTTGATTCCATGCTGTTCCATTTTTCAATTACTCAAGGTGATTCGGTAGACACTTTGAAGTTCATAAATCCAGGTAAAGCTTGGAATATTCTGTATGCAGACTCTTTTGACAAGGAAGACAAAGCCTTTTTTGTCCTTAGCACTTTACTCGAGGACGAGCAAAGGACCAAGTGTGGGGGAGTTGTTGGCGGTCCTTAGCAAACTAAAATACAATATCATTTTAATACTAAAACAAATAGAAGGTAGGGCTTTTATCTAATCCTTCCACGAGTTTTGTCGTGTATAAAGCATGCAGGTTTGACACGTGGAAATGCATCAAATCCACAAGAAAGCGCACTTCCAGGAAACATATTCAGAGAAGGCGCAAACCAAGAAAAGAAGAAAGCCCATCTCAAACAATGAACTAGATCCATCCGTAAGCACAGGAGAGGCCCAGGCCCAGGGAGCCACCGACCACCCGAAGGTGGTGGCCAGCGGGCCCAGACAGGGGACCGACCGCCCCCAGGTGCGGCCGTCCCCCTGGTGGGGCCTCCCGGGCCTAGTCTTCGGAGGCAGTGCTCAAGGCAGTTTCCCAAGGGCGGTTTCACCTCCTTCCAAACCTGGAGACGCCCAAACCGCCCTACTCTAGCTATAAATAAATGGTGCTCCTTCATCATTCACACACACCAACATTTGGAGCACTACACCTCACATTTCATACTTGTTCTCTCTAGTTTAGTAGTAGTAGAGCAAGGCAAAGCTATCAAGGAGAGCTTGTCTCCTTGGAGGAATCAAGAACATCTTGGTATGAATATAATTCAGTTCTCCTCTATGAGCAAGTTCTCATCTTATATTTATAGCAATGCATCTAAATTAGAGTATAATCTTGTTCATATTATGATCATGGCATATGAACTAGTTCATAGTCTATGTGTTATGTTCTTGATATGTTCATCAAAGTTCTTTATCATTCATCAAATTAGTAGGAATAGAGGAAGAACTATGGATGGGATAATAGTTCGTTGTGCTGTCATGGTTGCTCCTAGACGAGCCAGTCAATCCGAAGGGTTGGGGTCCGGGAGGTTAGGAGTTGTTTCTAATTACGCGAGCATGGTGTTCGGGTATGCGGAGATCAGCGAATATGTCGGTACCCCATGGGCAGAGGGGTAGGTGGGCAGGTGGTGACAGCCCTGTCCATCCCTAGCACTCCCCCACGTTCGGGTATTGAGTAGGAGTTCGGAAAGTCTCTATCGGCTGGTAGACCAGCTGCGGAGATCTCCCTATCATCCCAGACTTAGTCCTGATTCTAGTCATGCTAGTTAGATGTAAATGCTATTCTTTGCATAGCTGTATATGACCAAAGCCTGCTCAGTTAGTTATATTCTTTTATTCTTTATTTTCCCCTTTTTATCCTTGAGGTTGCTCCGATGCGTGTGTCCACTATCTTATAAACTTGATTTAACCCCTGCTTATGCTATGCCTACCTATGTGTCCAAATAAGTAATCATGTTTATACCAAAGCTAGATGAAATTCATCATGCCCTCCTATGGGAAATTATAAATATGACACCCTTGAATACTCACGGGTTGAAATGCTACAATGATAGTTCTGTGCGCTTGCAGAGTAATCTTATTTCTTACTGAGCTATCGATTGGTGTACCTAAGTACCATTACTTAAGGATTGTAATTCTTGTGCACCCACGACGCCGTGTCACAGTTTTGCATATCGTAAGTAATGACGGTTAGGAAGGCCAATCCGACACTTCTAACTGCTATTACCAGACTGCATTACCTAGGCCGACGCCTTTAAGGGCCAAGGGTTACCTTTCTGAAGAAATGGTGGTTGGGAATGTCAACTTCCATTTCTAGTATTATTATTAAGGACAGACTTATAGTCTATCTTTAGTAGTGATGCTAAGAAACGCCAACAAGCATTTCTGGCGCTGTTGCCGGGGATGGACTTTTAGTCTATCTTTTGTAACGATGTTAAGAAATGCCAACACCCATCTTTTGCACATCGTCTCCAGAAGCTATGATATTAATGACTGTGAAGTTGGTTTTTAATTTGGCCATACTTGGTTGGTTGCCCAACCTTCATATAGAGCTTCCGAACACTGAAAAGTATATGTTCTGAGTGCCTGCAACCAAATAATGACAAGTACATGTGGAACCAAGTTATTTGTACCTAAGTCACTATGTGTTTGGTGGTTTCCTTCCAGAAAGAATGTCTTGTTGACGGTTTTCATGGGGTAAAAACATGGTATAACTACCATCAACACCTTGCCAATCCCTCGGAACCGGATTGATTGGTCGGCCATCTGCAATTTGACAAAAGTGGGGTACAAAGGTCCCCCTAGCAAATTCTCATACATTACCTTGGACATGATGTTCACTCCAGATCCAAGGTCACAGAAGGCGTTGTTGAAGGTGTGCGGCCCGATTTCGCAGGTGATGGTAGGATGACCGGGGTCGCTCTTTTTGGCCATGAATGGCGGATCAAGAAGACAACCCGGGTTTTGGCTAACCGGAGGCTTACCAAACCTCGTGAAAATTAACTTAACACCCTCATTTGGTTCCTCAGGTTTCCCTAGGATCTTACCTTGTTCGAATGATGGGACAGCTGCTGCTATTTGAGCTAATTGGGTTTCTAACATTTTATTAAAGCTCAATTGATTTTTCGTGGCAGTGTTAAAGCTATCCATTTTCTCACTAAGATTTTCAAGAATCTTATCATTAGCCATTATTTTCTTATTTATGCTATCATTAATTTTAGATTGACCTAAGACAAGATCTTTAAGAGAAGGTTGGTTACCATAAGAATTATTGAAATTATTGTTGTAACCATTACCTTGATTTCCTTGGTAGTAGGGGCGTGAGTTCCATCCTCCTTGTTGCTGCGGTCGATGCCCGTTGTTGTTGTTATTGATGAAGCTCACTTCCTCCTTCGTCTCAGGACAGTTGTTGCCCGAGTGATCTTCTCCACCACATACCTCGCACCATGGATCAGCTTCGATTGCTCGTGCGGTGGCAGTGGATCGAATGGCCTCTTGTTCCTTCTTGGAACCTTCCTCAATCTTTTTCATCAAGAGGTCTATTTTTGCTGAGAGCATGCCCACCTCATGAATGGTGTGCATACCCATTTTCTTGGGCTGGAGACACTCCTCATTCCATCCTAGGTTGATAACCATCTTTCCAATGAGGTCTTTGGCATCTTTGACATTGTGTTGCAAGAATGCTCCTCTAGCGGCAGCATCAAGGTGACTACGGGCTAATCTAGTCAGCCCATGGTAGAAACCTTGGATTAGGAGCCATTCTTCAATCCCACGATGAGGACAGGCACGAATGTACTCCTGGAGACGTTCCCATGCTTCGGGAATCGTCTCGTCCGCTTGTAGTTGGAAGCTTGAAATTTTGCCACGGAGAACGCTTGTTTTGCCCATTGGGAAGAACTTCTTGAGAAAAGCGTTGGCACATTTCTCCCAGGTGGTGACTTCACTCTTGTTGGCAGAGAACCATTGCTTTGCCTTCCCAAGCAGTGAGAATGGGAACAGGCGAAGACGGATGGCGTCAGCCGAGACCTTTTTGATAGTGAAGGTACCACACACCTCCAGGAAGTGCTGGAGATGGGCATTGGCGTCTTCATGCGGCTTCCCACAGAATGGATTGGCTTGCACCATGTTGATGAGTGCAAGCTTGAGCTCAAAGGTAGCATCTCCAAAGTTGAGCTGCGGTCCGGTGGCAATGTTGTCAGCGAACGGCGCAGAGAACTCAGAGATGGTATTTTGGGCCAAAGCTTCCTTGATTGATAATGCGGAGCCTCTTTCCTCGAACGGATTCAGGTTTGAGATGAACTTTTGAGGTGGAACTTGACGGCGTCTAGTTCTTCTCAACAATTGCTCGGGATCTTCAATATAATTCGACGGCAATTGGAAACCGTTCATGCACTGTCTAGCTTCACGATAACGAGAAACACAGACAGGGGTAAGCCCCTAACACTACTCGATAACTAAATTGATAGTAGACTCCGGATTCAATTTTTTTATTAATATTCCTAGACTGATGCTTTCCCCGGCAACGGTGCCAGAAATGCTTGTTGACACTTCTTAGTGCAACCACCAGAGATAGGGTGTTAGGCTATCTCTGATAACGGCGCCAGAAGTGCCCTGGGGTATTTCTTATGTCTATTGGATAATTCCGCAAGCGCACAGAATATACCGCTGTAGCACTTCACCCGGGAGTATTTCAAGGTATCGTTATTTATTTTTATCCCAAGGGAAAGCGGTTGCTAGGAATAATTAATAAAAAGAGAGAGATCCTTGAGTCTATAGCAACTTAGTATCAACTAGTGATAGGGGGGTAAATCGATATATAGAGGAAAGGGTAATGACACCAAGACACGACAAGGTTTTGAGATAACTAAAGATAACTAGTAGAGTATAACTAGGTGGAAGGACAACGAGTGAGTATAAAACACCTATGACACTTACTTTACGCTTGTGAACTATCTTATCAAATAGATGAAGTATACCAAGACAGCTACCTTACTTTCGGTGTGTAGGGGATAGGCGAGACAGTAGGAGATATAACCTCTACCCGAAGCGGCTATTCTCTTATGGGAGCCTACTTTTTAAGAACTTGCCTAAAATACGTGGAGGGATACTAAGACTAGACAGGGCTGTCACCACCTGCTAGCACCTACAAACAATCCATGCGACAAGCGGCATTCAAAGGCAAGATCTAGTCTAAGCGCCACGCTTACACTAAGCCTTACTACTCTAGTTGTGTACCAACAACTAAAGCACCCTATGACAGGCGATGAACTACACACGTGAGCTGGTTACAGGATCACTATCCAATATAACTCAACTATAAGTTAAGATAAAACACAACAATACTATAAAGAATAGTAATAAACTAAGTAGAGACTTAGTAAAGTAAAGTAAAGATAATATACTGATAAAGGTAAGGTCTTACAGAAGGAAAGGTACAAGAGCTATACCAGACTCTCCAGCAGACGACTCCGGAGACTCCGAGCGTAGCTCGACTCGACTCTAACTCCCACACTAGACTAATACTACTACTAAAGAGTAGAACTCTTGTGACTTGTGACTTGTCTTGTGTTGTGTAGTGTCCCTTGAAGAGGAGTGGGCAGCCTCTATTTATAGTGGAGAGTGGAGGGATGCCACGTCAGTGATCTGTGTGCTCCTCAACTCTCCACCCTTGGATCCACTGCCTTGTAACCGCCTCAAAATGGACGGTCTTGGCAATTTGAGCACATGGGAAGCATGCTTGGAGTCGGTGGGGAACGTCGGTGTCTGGGGGCCACACCACATGGTTCGGCCGACCCCTATGATGGGTGGGGCCAGGCCAGGTGTGGTCCCTACCAGTCATAGGGTCTCCCCTGGTACTTGTCCTGTCTTGATTGCTTCATTTCATGCCTCAATCCATGTGCCTTTGATCTCCACCGTTGAATGAAAGCACAAGTTGATCCGATGGATGAAACGACTTGGTTAGAGTGTCACACAGATCCTGCCACGTCACCAGAGCCAAGTGGGCCCCATGAAGAAAGCCCATGTTTGGTTTTGGGTAATTTATGAAACCTAGTTTGCTAACGATTGCTCTAAGTGTTTCATGAGAATTGATTAGCAAATGGCAAGATGGAGCAAAGGACCGGGTCGGTGGAGGCCACAAGTGAAGGGCGATGACGGCGTCCATGAAAATGGTGTAAGCCCATCAATAAAGGAGAAAGCCTTATTGACGGCATCCATGCAAATGGTATAAGTCCATCATCAAAAGGAGTCCACAAGCTTCATCAAGAGATGGTGAAAAAGCTAGGAGCTCAAAGCAAGGGTATAATCCATAGGAGCTCTTTTGCTTTTGGTGATCAAGACTCCATAGAGGGAGTGATCACATTTAGGATAGATAGCCGTACTACCAAGAGGGGCGAAATCGTTGATGAAATACGGTTATCAAGTGCCACTAGGTGTTCATAATCATTGCATTGCATATAGATGCTAGTGACACTAACAAACCCTTGGAAAACTCTTTTGAAAAGGCTAACACACGTGCACAAGGTGTAGAACACTTGGTGTTAGCACATGGGAACAAAGGGTGAAAGGTTTGAGTGAAAATCCTAAGAAAATAGAGCGTCGAACCGTAGAGTCATAGAGCGTCGGACCATTAGCCTCGGTCCGGTGGCTAACCCTGCGGAGGAGCGTCGGACGCTCAGTTTCGGAGCGTCGGATTTTTTGCCCGAGCGTCCGACGGTGCAGATCGTGCGAGAGCTGACACGTGGCGAGCTCTGAGAGCGTCGGACTCTCGGCGTTAGTCCGACGGTGAGCGTTGGACCAACGTCCGATGGTTTTCAAGGCTCGGGGAGCTCTCTGGAAACGTCGGACCGTGGTTTTGTTTGGTCCGACGCACCGTGTATTTTCAGTCCGACGGTGCAATAGCAGTGGGCGTCGGACCGCGGGTGTTGGTCCGACGTTCGTCCGTCCGACGGTTCGTTTAGCACGGGAAGTTAGCCGTTGTGATCCAACGTTCGACTTTAAACGGCTAGTGACACGTGGCGTTCATCCGGGGCGTCGGACCGTGCGGTATAGTCCGACGGTGTGGACGTCGGACAGTCCGACGGTACGCAGTGAAATCTAAAACGGCTAGTTCTTTATGTATGGCTTATAAATAGTCACTTGGCTGGTTTAGAGAGGATCTCTTGGCACTCCTGAACATCATAGCATACTTGTGAGCCTTCCGACTCCACTCTCACTCATCCTACTTGATTGTGATCATCATTTGGTGAGTTTGGAGAGCATCAAGTGCATTGCATTGATAGAGATCATCTAGGGGCACTTGGTAGCGGTGATTCGCAGCGGTTTCTCTCATTACTCTTGGAGTTTGCCGACTCCTAGACGGCTTGGAGCTGCGAGGATCGTTGAGGGGAGTTGGTGATTGTCTCCGCCTCTGATCAAGGTATTGTGAGGGTTCTTGAGCCTATCCCCGCGGGAGATCGCAAAAGGCATCTTTAGTGGATTGCTCGTAGCTTGGTGGATCCCCGTCTTGTGTTGGTTGTGCGGCACCCTTGAGAAGGGTTTGGCGTGTGATGCCAATTAGCGCGTGAACCTTCAAGTGGGTGTATCGCTACAACGAGGACTAGCTTGCTGGCAAGCAAGTGAACCTCGGTAAAAATCTTGTGTCATCTGTCTACCGAGGATTTCTCTTGTATTTGATTGATTGGTTATATTGGACTTCATCTCTTCTCTACACCGGGGGTATTGAAATCACCTTTACTCTTTACATTTGTGTACTTACTCTGTTGTGTAGTTTGTTAGTTAGTTGCGCACTTAGGAGTAGTGTATAGTAGTGACATAGCCTTTGAGTGTGAACTAGTGATCATAGTGTAGTATTCTTGTCTAGGTGGCTTGCATAGTGTAGGTTAGAGCTAGTGCTTTGCAAAGCTTGCTATTGTTACTAATCGGCTTGTTAAGTGTTGTTTGTAGATTTTTATAGGCTATTCACCCCCTCTCTAGCCATTTAGGACCTTTCAAGTGGTATCAGAGGCGAGGCACCGTTGATTTGAGGCTTAACAACCTACGGTGTAAAAATGGCTCAACTCAACATTCACATCAACAACACCAAGAAGCCACCACAATTTGATGGCACAAATTATGCATATTAGAAGAGCAAGATGACCTCACACATCAAGTCAATCAACAGAGAGGTTTGGAAGGTTGTGGAGACCAAGATTGAGATTGCCAATGCGGCTAACCCCACAACCGCCGAAGAAAGATTGCTTCAACTCAATGACATTGCGGTTTGTGCTATCCATGAGGCTCTAGATGAGAAGGTGTTTGAGCAAGTCAAGAACATTGAGAATGCTCATGAAGCTTGGAAGAAGCTTGAGGAATCATATGAGGGCACCAAAGGTGTAAAGACCGCAAGAGCATACATTCTCAAGGACAAGTTTGCTAGCTTCAAGATGAAGGATGATGAAACCGTGCCGGAGATGTTCCATAGATTGCAAGTCATTGTGAATAATCTCAAGGCCGTTGATGAGGAAGTGAAAGATAGTGACTTCTCCACGAAGTTCTTGAAGAGCTTGCCCAAACGGTTTGCCACATTGATCACAGTCTTGGTGAAGACAACATTGAGTGAATTGACTCCAAATCAAGTGATAGCGGAGGTGATGACCGATGATGCTTATAGAGATGATGATGACAAGGAGGAGTTGATCAATAAGAAGAAGAAAGAAAAAGATGAAGACTCCAAAGATGAGAAGAAGAAGAGTGTGGCATTCAAAGCCACATCATCATCAAAGGATAAGGGCAAAGCAAAAGTTGAATCAAGTGAAGATCCATCAAGCACAAGTGAGAGTGATGAGGAGATGGCCCTTCTAGTGAGAAGATTTGGCAAGTTTATGAAGAAGAAGGGCTACTGGGCAAGAAGGAAGAAGAATGCAAAAAAGTTTGATGGGCCAAGAAGATGCTTCAATTGTGGAAGCAAAGATCACTTGGTAGCCGATTGCCCACACTCAAGTGAAGATGATCACAAGGGCAAAAAGAAGAACAAGCATGAGAAGAAGGAGAAGAAAGAGAAGAAGGAATCCTCATACAAGAAGAAGAAGAACTATTCTCATGTGGTGACATGGGATAGTGATGCCTCTTCAAGTGATGAAGAGAGTGATGATGACAAAAAGAGCAAGAGGAAGGCACATGCAAGCATTGCCATTCATGACAAGCCTTCCATCTTCAACACTCCTTCTTGCTTCATGGCCAAGGGCTCTAAGGTATCATCCGACACCGAATCTAGTGATGATGATAGTGATGATGACCTAACAAAAGAAGAATTAATTGAAATGCTTGATGATGCACGTATTCATTTTGATAAATTTAGAAAGGAATGTAAGGGCTTGCGCAAGGATAAACAATCCATTGAGCAAGAACTTGAGGAGCTTAGAGCATCTTATGAGAGTCTAAAGGAAGACCATAAGAAGCTCCAAAAGGTTCACACTAAGCTTGATGAAGCTCATTCCTCTCTAGTTGAGCAAAATGAAGACTTGCAACAACAAGTGCAAAAGAAAGAAACTAAAAACATAGGTGTAACATGTGATATATCTTGTGAACCTATTATTGTTGCTACTACTAACCTTTCTTGTAGCACCCCCACTACTACCTCATCCACTAGTGACCCTTAACTAGTAGTTGAGAACAAGAACCTAAAGGAGGAGGTTAAAAAGCTCAATCACTCCTTAGCTAAGGCTTATGGTGGTGAGGACCGCTTGCTTATGTGCCTAGGTAGCCAAAGGGCATCTCTCCATAAAGAGGGATTGGGCTATACCCCCAAGAAAGGCAAAACCGCCTTTGCTCCTCACAAGACTTGTTTTGTGAAGAGAAATGGCCGGTATTGCACAAAATGCAAGCAAGTTGGTCACTTAGAGCAAGATTGCAAAAGCAAGAAATCCAATGCTTATGTATCCTCAATTAAGTTTGATTCTTGCTACATTCTCAGAAAGGGCTCAAATGGTGTGAAGGCTAAGTTTGTTGGTACATCTATGTTGGGTCCAAAGAAGAAGACCATTTGGGTACCAAAGAGCTTAGTCACTAACCTTCAAGGACCCAAGTAAGTTTGGGTACCTAAAAGGAATTGATCTCTTTTTGTAGGTCAATTATAAAGCCGGAGGGAGGCATTGGGTGCTTGATGGTGGATGCACTCAACATATGACGGATGATTCTAGTATGTTTGGCTCTCTCAACACAAGTGCAAATAGTGGCTATGATGCAATCACATTTGGTGACAACAAGAAAGGGAAAGTGAGAGGACTTGGTAAAATTGCTATCTCCAATGATATGTCCATCTCAAATGTGTTGCTAGTTGAAAGCTTGAACTTCAATTTGCTCTCGGTTGCACAACTTTGTGATCTCGGTTTCAAGTGCATATTTGGGGTTGATGATGTTGAAATTGTTAGTGTTGATGAGTCAAGATTTTGCAAGTTGAGAAATGAGCTAAACATACTAGACTACTCTAACATGAAGTGAAAAGCATTCCACATTATATGACATGCCTCTTCTTCGATTAAAGCAAGGTAAAATTGGTTGACATGGCATTCATACTTTGATAAGGATTTGTCTAGTTCATGTAGACATGAAATGCATCTTATAGGCACATTCATGAAAAATCAAATGCTTTCATGTATATATGATACCACTTTTTTTCTTTATGCTTGTATGATCAAGTAGTAGCATATGACATATTGATGGGCTTGCAAACCTAGTGTTGAATCTAGAACATGAGCTCATGATGTGTAACTTAACATGGTCAAGATAACCCTACTAGTGAGGTGTGAAGAAGTTTGTCCTTGGCTCAAACTTAGTTACATATTCTAGGCAAGTGATCTAAATTGAACCATTGTGAACATGAACTTAACCCCATTTATTGATTTGATACTTCCATAATTTGCACCATTTTTGGTGATTGTTGACAAAGGGAGAGAAGAAAGTCACAAAGATAAGAAAGGAAAGGGGTCAATTAAAAATTTGAAAGCACACAAGTAGGAGGAGCAAGCTCATGAATAAGTTATTGCATTTGTGTATGCATTAACATATGAATTGTTGCATTGTCAAAACTTCAATTCCTATACTTGTCTGAATTGGTGAAATGCTTAGAAATAGGATTTGAATGGTGATTTGACAAACTAACATGCATAGGAATTATATGTCATACAAAGTACCTCTTTTACTTAAATGTTGATCTCACGAGGTATTTTGAGTTTGTGATGCATGACTAGTAAACAATGGTGCTAAGGATGGTATATTTCCGCAACTCCGATGGTATCATGCTTCAAAGGTCCATTCTATATACCTTAGCATCATTTGATAGTAGTAGCTCACCCACACCTTCAAATTCATGCATATGTGAAAAATTGAACCAAACATAAGGAATCACATATGTAGGGGGAGCTAATACTACCAAAGTGCAAATTTGGTTTTCATTTCATATCTTTGTGAAGGTTGTCATCAATTACCAAAAAGGGGGAGATTGAAAGCCCATGTTTGGTTTTGGGTAATTGATGAAACCTAGTTTGCTAACGATTGCTCTAAGTGTTTCATAAGAATTGATTAGCAAATGGCAAGATGGAGCAAAGGACCAGGTCGGTGGAGGCCACAAGTGAAGGGCGATGACGGCGTCCATGAAAATGGTGTAAGCCCATCAATAAAGGAGAAAGCCTTATTGACGGCATCCATGCAAATGGTATAAGTCCATCATCAAAAGGAGTCCACAAGCTTCATCAAGAGATGGTGAAAAAGCTAGGAGCTCAAAGCAAAGGTATAATCCATAGGAGCTCTTTTGCTTTTGGTGATCAAGACTCCATAGAGGGAGTGATCACATTTAGGATAGATAGCCGTACTATCAAGAGGGGCGAAATCGTTGATGAAATATGGTTATCAAGTGCCACTAGGTGTTCATGATCATTGCATTGCATATAGATGCTAGTGACACTAACAAACCCTTGGAAAACTCTTTTGAAAAGGCTAACACACGTGCACAAGGTGTAGAACACTTGGTGTTAGCACATGGGAACAAAGGGTGAAAGGTTTGAGTGAAAATCCTAAGAAAATAGAGCATCGAACCGTAGAGTCACAGAGCGTCGGACCATTAGCCTCAGTCCGACGGCTAACCCTGCGGAGGAGCGTCGGACGCTCAGTTTCGGAGCGTCGGATTTTTTGCCCGAGCGTTTGACGGTGCAGATCGTGCGAGAGCTGACACGTGGCGAGCTCTGAGAGCATCGGACTCTCGGCGTTAGTCCGACGGTGAGCGTTGGACCAACGTCCGACGGTTTTCAAGGCTCGGGGAGCTCTCTGGAAACGTCGGACTGTGGTTTCGTTTGGTCCGACGCGCCGTGTATTTTCAGTCCGACGGTGTAATAGCAGTGGGCGTCGGACCACGGGTGTTGGTCCGACGTTCGTCCGTCCGACGGTTCGTTTAGCACGGGAAGTTAGCCGTTGTGATCCAACGTTCGACTTCAAACGGCTAGTGACACGTGGCGTTCATCCGGGGCGTCGGACCGTGCGGTATAGTCCGACGGTGTGGACGTCGGACAGTCCAACGGTACGCAGTGAAATCTAAAACGGCTAGTTCTTTGTGTATGGCTTATAAATAGTCACTTGGCTGGTTTAGGGAGGATCTCTTGGCACTCCTGAACATCATAGCATACTTGTGAGCCTTCCGACTCCACTCTCACTCATCCTACTTGATTGTGATCATCATTTGGTGAGTTTGGAGAGCATCAAGTGCATTGCATTGATAGAGATCATCTAGAGGCACTTGGTAGCGGTGATTCACAGTGGTTTCTCTCATTACTCTTGGAGTTTGCTGACTCCTAGATGGCTTGGAGCTGTGAGGATCGTTGAGGGGAGTTGGTGATTGTCTCCGCCTCCGATCAAGGTATTGTGAGGGGTTCTTGAGCCTATCCCCGTGGGAGATCGCGAAAGGCATCTTTAGTGGATTGCTCGTAGCATGGTGGATCCCCGTCTTGTGTTGGTTGTGCGGCACCCTTGAGAAGGGTTTGGCGTGTGATGCCAATTAGCGCGTGAACCTTCAAGTGGGTGTATCGCTACAACGAGGACTAGCTTGCCGGCAAGCAAGTGAACCTCGGTAAAAATCTTGTGTCATCTCTCTACCGATGATTTCTCTTGTATTTGATTGATTGGTTATATTGGAATTCATCTCTTCTCGGTATTGAAATCACCTTTACTCTTTACATTTGTGTACTTACTCTCTTGTGTAGTTTGTTAGTTAGTTGCTCACTTAGGAGTAGTGTATAGTAATGACATAGCCTTTGAGTGTGAACTAGTGATCATAGTGTATTATTCTTGTCTAGGTGGCTTGCATAGTGTAGGTTAGAGCTAGTGCTTTGCAAAGCTTGCTATTGTTACTAATCGGCTTGTTAAGTGTTGTTTGTAGATTTTTATAGGCTATTCACCCCCCTCTAGCCATTTAGGACCTTTCACATGGCCAGTTCGGCCGACCCATGGGTGGGCCCACCCTTGGCTTGGATCTCTTCCATTTGATGTTGTATGCACCATGTTGAAAGGTGGTGGCCTGGGGCAACATGACATGGTTCGGCCGAACCATGTAGTTAGCCCCTAGCTGCTCACTTTTGCACTGTTTTGGTGTTCCCTGCAATCACAAGCTAAGAGTACAAGTGGAACTCGTTATTGATAAAATATGCTCATGTTGTATTTATTTCCCTTGGATTCGAGGCCTGTTGACGGCGTTTGAATGTGGAATTTTAGGGTATATCCACCGTCAACAAACATCTTCTTTGAATGTTTGGAATCAGCATTCATGCATGGCATAGCTTCTTCCCACTTGGATACATAGTCAACTGCCACCAGAATGTATTCACAATTTCTTGATTTCACAAATGGTCTCATGTAATCAATTCCCCATACATCAAAGAGCTCAATCTGGAGATTGTTGGTGAGTGGCAAAGTATCTCTTGCATTGATATTTCCATGCCTCTGACATGATCCACATCTCCGGACAAAATCTTTGGTTTCTTCATACATAGTTGGCCAAAAGAACCCACTCTGCCAGATTTTAGCATGAGTACGGAATGCTCCATAATGACCTCCATATGGTGATGCATGGCATTTCTGAATGATCTACATGCCCTCTTCTACTGGTACACATCTTCTAAGTAATCCATCTGAACAAATTCTGAAGAGGTATGGCGGATCCCATATGTGGAGACGACTTTCATAAATAAGCTTCTTTTTTATTTTCCCCTGGTGGTACATAACCTGCAACCATAAAGTTGACAATATTCGCGTACCAAGGGTCTGACTTGGTCACTTTAAACAACATGTCATCTCTTAATGAGTCATTAATAGGCAATTCCTGAGGTTTCTCAAAGTGTATTCTAGACAAGTGATCAGTAACTGGATTTTCTATTCCTCTTCTATCTTTAATTTCTAAGTTAAATTCTTGGAGTAACAAAATCCATCTTATCAAATGAGGTTTAGCATCTTTCTTAGTGAACAAATATTTTAATGCAGCATGATCAAAATAAACAATTACTTTTGCTCCTACTAAGTAACATCTAAATTTATCAATAGTAAAAACAACAGCCAGGAGTTCTTTTTCAGTTGTTGCATAATTTAATTGTGCTCCTGTCATAGTTTTACTAGCATAAGCAATTGCATGATGCTTCTTATCTTTTGTTTGTCCTAATACTGTCCCTACAGCATAATCACTAGCATCACACATAATTTTGAAAAGGTAAAGACCAATCAGGAGGTTGAATGATTGGTACTGATGTAAGTGCTTCTTTAAGAATATTAAAAGATTATAAACATGTATCATCAAATTCAAACGGAACATCCTTAGCTAGAAAGTTAGTCAGTGGTCTAGCAATATGTGAAAAATCTTTGATAAATCTGCGATAAAAACCATAATGACCAAGAAAACTTCTGATTCCTTTTATATTAACAGGTGGAGGTAGTTGTTCAATTACTTCAATATTTGCCTTATCTACCTCTATACCTCTTTCAGACACTAAATGTCCTAGCACTATTCCTTCGCTAACCATAAAATGATATTTTTTCCCAATTAAGGACTAAGTGCTTTTCTTCACATCTTTGCAAAACCTTATCTAGATTTTCTAGACAATCATCAAAAGTTTTTCCATAAACTGAAAAATCATCCATAAAAACTTCCATAATTTCTTCTATCATTTCAGAAAATATAGACATCATACATCTTTGAAAAGAAGCAGGCGCATTACATAATCCAAAAGACATTCTACGATAAGCATAAGTTCCATAAGGACATGTAAAAGTGGTTTTGCTTTGATCATCAGGGTGGATAGGAATTTGGTGATATCCAGAATAACCATCAAGGAAACAAAAGAAAGCATTATTTGCCAAACGCTCTAACATCTCATCAATAAAGGGCAGCGGAAAATGATCTTTCTTGGTTGCTTTATTAAGTTTTCTATAATCTATGCACATTCGCCATCCTGTAACAGTTCTCTGAGGTATCAATTCATTTTTATCATTTTTAACTACAGTCATACCACCCTTTTTAGGTACAACTTGAACAGGGCTTACCCACTCACTATGTGGAACAGGATAAATAATTCCAGCATGCAAAAGTTTCAAGACGTTTTTCTTAACAACCTCCCTCATCGCATTTTGAAGCCTACGTTGGGGCTCTCTAGAAGGTGTAATCTCTGGGTTGGTTGGAATACGATGGGTGCATAAAACAGGACTAATCCCCTTAAGGTCTTGGAGTGAATAACCAAAAGCAGCACGATATTTTTGTTTGACAGTTATTAATCTAAAAGACTCTTTATCAGAAAGTTTATCACTAATAATCACGGGAGAATTTTGATCATTATTCAGAAAAACATACTTAAGACCAGAAGGTAGTTGCTTAAGCTCAATAGAAGGTTTAGGTGGCTCTAGTAATTCATCCAGAGGTTCAGGATCAATTGGATCCTCTTCGTCTTCATTAATGAAGAACTGAGTATCATCCTCTAAATTAGGTTCAATAAATTCCTCAAATGACACAGCCTTAATTTCTTCTATCGGATCTAACTCAGGAGGTGGCTCTGCCTTAGCTTTTAATGCATGAGTTATAGGCACTGAGTGTCACACCTGGATTTCCCAAGAAAACCAAGTACTCATATATGTGTGCCCAGGATGTCCAAAACACACATATAATACCAAATTGCATAATATCAAAGTAAAGTACTTTATTACATCGAATAATTCATTACATTATTGTCACATAGTCTTTGCTCAAAGGCAAATTATTACATAGCGAAAACTAGCCCGTGCTGCCACAGGGACTCTGACTGGTGAACATCATCTAGAAGTCTTGAGCGTTCTCGGAGAACTCCTCATATCCATCATCTGTTACCCATCCGGGATTTTCATTGAATTTACAATAAGTGTAAGCGCACCATGCTTAGCAAGTATAACAAAGGGTTCATGGGGCTCAAAAGGCTTGTCACGGTTGATTGCGGTTAGCAATTTTAAGTTGATCATATTTTGTTTATCTTAATTCTAATTATAGTGAGTAAACCCATCCCAGTTGAATAATTATAATTGAATCACCATTTTATCACAACCAATCTTCAAGGTAACCTAGAAACATTAATCATGAAGGATCCAGGCCGTTCGTGTCCATGAGCATGGCTGATATATCAGATGAGAGAATTTTGCAGAATTTGTACAACTTTACCCGCCGAGTCGTGGTTCCCATATGCCAGGGGTCGCGAACCCCAATAAACCTCCTCTCTGGAAGAATGGCAGGGTTTCACTATGAAATCTTTCACTAGGCACCCTAACAAGTCAGTGGCCGTGAGGTTTCAAGGGCAAGTGTGCACAGACGTATCCTCCTCAAAAACCAAAACATGTGTAAAGTGGTCGCAGCACAATACACAAGGCAGGAACATCCATGACCCCACGAGGCACCCCCCTCTTGCGCCTTTCGGTAACCACTAACAAGCTAGAGACGCACTAGTTATATGATTAACACCAGAGCCATTTAGTCCTCGGGGTTGTACGAAACCTTCTGGGTGGCCGCTTCAGGATTAAGCCCCTAATATCTTGTTGCTAAAATGCATCATTTTATCATATTACATAAGTCATTAGTCAAGTTAAATAATTAACTTTTGTTTTGCGCGGCAGCAACTATCCAACATGCATACCAACCCATAGGTAACAAGGATATGTGGTACAAGAATAAACTAGGTAAGTTCCTAGGGTTCATCAAATTAACACATGCATATATGAATGATTAATAATTGTTAATAGGTATAAGGAGCCTTTGTAACACTTGCCTTCCACAAAGTTATTGTCCTGATACTGCTGGTCAAACCTTGACCCTCAACAAACTCAACTTGATCACCTTCTAAACGAATAGAAATTCACCATGCAATCATCTAAACCAAGCCATACATGCAAACAAACGAACTTCTATCAGAACAGTACACCAACAATATAAATAGAAAATAAAATATTTATAAATCTATTCTACGCACCGCTACGAACACGTGAGCGCAAAAAGCAACTAAAACGGATCTACGGTTAAAAAGTTATGGGCTTTTGAAATTTCAGGGGCTTTGTTTTTGTTTAAATATAAATGACATGTTTGTATTTTTTTCCCAAAACCAAGGACTGAAAATTAAATTATTTGGACAAAAATATAGTTACCAAAATGTCTACGGACTGTTCTTTTGTAAATTTCCATTTTCTACAATTATTTTAGTACATAAAAATCATATTTATGATGTCATAACCAAAGGTTATGACATGAACAAATGGAAATAAATTAAATTTATAAAATAAAACTCGGCTGAGGATTTGGATAGGATTAGACATAGATTATAAGATACAGATCACGAGATGTACAAGAATCATGAAACAATAGATTCAATCAAGAAAATAGCAGGGTTTAGTGCGAAAATGAATGAGGCTGTACGGTGGACTGTGTCCATGGTCCATGGGCCAGGGAGGGTTTGTGAGAGCAGTCCATCATGAACCATGTGCATGCTGGAGATGTATTTAGAGTGTATTTCGGGATTTATTTTCTAAAAAGGAAAACGGCCACAAAATACGGATGATGTTGGTGTGACATCATCGTGACATCAGCAAGCTAGTTAACCATGGAAACCACAGAGCACGGACGATTTGTAGCTGCATGCGATCGTCAGTCATGGCGCTGTGCAATGCATATGCGATGGCCGATAGGAGAAGCTTAGGGGTGGCGCGGCTACTCTGTTTGGCTAGCCGTGCCTGGCATCAGAGGGGTCACGGTACAGGATCGCAGGGAACAGGGTGTTCCCATGGCTGGCGACGGTCCGAGCTCGCCGGCGATGAGCAAATCGGCGCTCCGGTCCACTACTCGCGAAACAAACTACATCATAGTGATGCGTGTGATCTCGCGAACTCAAATAGGCTATCGGTTGGGACGGGGAGCACGTCGACACGATGGCCCCGCGACGGCGCCATTGATGCCGATGGTCAGAGCTCGCGGCTACAGCGATTCAGTACACGGGAAAGAAAACTGATGACACAGGGAGGGAGAGGATTATACCGCGAGTCCAACGGTGGAGTTCGCGGAGACCGAAAATGCTCAGAGGTGGCCGGCGGCGAGCAGCGGATTCTGGAGAGAGAAAAATGGCCGGTGAGCTCGAATTCAAGGCGAGGCATGAGCGAAACGAGAAATTGAAGGGTCATTCGGTCGAGTTAGTCCCTGGAGAAGCTCTGCAGCACAAAATCGACGACGATTGAAGCTCTAACTTGAGGAATTGGAGGTGGCAGTGTGTGTGCGCGACTGAGGGCGAAAGGGAGAGAGTGGGAGCTCGACTGTGTTATGATTAGGACGAGTAAACGATGAAGAACAGAAGATCAAACCATAGGGAGACACAAGATTTAACGTGAAAAAATCCCTCCAATGCGAAGGAAAAAAACCACGGGCGCCAGCCAGTAAACACTCCTCACTATGATCAAGAGTCTGGGTTACAACGCCGTAGCGGCGGCTTACAGGAGAATAATCTCAATGAAATCCTAACAAGGGTATATGTTACAAGGACCTCTTTAACTTGCACACAAATTTCTCCTTGCTCCGGCCGAAGCCTTCGGCGATGGGCCTCCGCTTCGCTCCGTCAGAAGTCGGCCTTTATCTTGGGGAATGAATTTGGAACATATTCAACAAACTCCACCATGAGACAAATTCATCTTGTAGCATGAATCAACACCTGCATCCTCAACATAGCAACAGGACAAATACCACTGGCACCAAATAGTCTCTTGGACTATTCTACTAAACCAACTAAGCTTGAGCACAGCTCAAACTTAGCAAACAGGAACAGGCTTAGTTATCATATCAGCAGGATTATCATGAGTACTGATCTTGCATACGTTTAGCTTACCATCTTTGATCACATCACGAACAAAATGATACTTGATGTCAATATGTTTAGTTCTCTTATGAAACATCTGATCTTTACTAAGATAAATAGCACTTTAACTGTCACAAAATAAATTAATGCAAGAATCATCTCCACACAGCTCAGCGTACAAACCTTTCAGCCAGATTAATTCCTTGGACGCTTCACAAACAGCTATGTATTCTGCTTCAGTAGTAGACAATGTAACAACAGACTGCAAAGTAGCCCTCCAACTCACAGCACAACTGCTAATAGTGAACACATAACCTGTGAGAGACCTTCGCCTGTCCAGATCAGCAGCATAATCTGAATCCACATAACCAATAAGTCCCTTATCAATTCTGCCAAACTTCAAACAAGAATCCGCTGTGCCTCTGAGATACCTGAGAATCCATTGAACTGCCCCCAATGTTCTTTACCAGGATTGGACATATACCTGCTAACCAAACTCATAGCATATGATAAATCTGGACGAGAGCAAACCATGGCATACATCAAAGACCCAACAACAGTAGAATAAGGAACTCTTGACATGTATTCAATCTCTTGATCTGTACTAGGACACTGATCAGCTGACAGTTTAAAATGAGGTGCAATAGGAGTACTAACAGCCTTAGCATGATGCATGTTGAAACGCTGAAGAACTTTTTTAATGTAATTTTGCTGACTAAGAAATAACAAACCAGATTCTCTGTCTCTAGTAATTTCCATAACGAGTATCTTCTTAGCAGCACCAAGATCTTTCATGTCAAACTCACTACTCAACAATTTCTTTAATTTAGTGATTTCAACAGTACTCTTAGCAGCAATCAACATATCATCAACATATAACAGCAGATATATAGGTGATCCATTAACATGCTTAATGTAAACACAACTATCAAATTTTGACCTATTAAAACCATGCAACAGCATAAATGAATCAAACCTTTTATTCCACTGATGAGGGGACTGCTTCAAACTATACAAGGACCTCTTCAACTTGCACACAAATTTCTCCTTGCTCCGGCCCAAGCCTCCGGCGACGGGCCTCCGCTTCGCTCTGTCAGAAGTCGGCCTTTATCTTGGGGAATGAATTTGGATCATATTCAACAGACTGTGGGTTTTATAGGTGAACAGGGGCGGTTAGAGCAGGGCGGTTATGCTTGGCTTTCACTGCAGTCCTTGAATACGGGCTTTGATGGCCGGCTTTGAAGAGCTTTCATGCACGGTCATCAATCGTGGAGTGAAGAACGACGATGAATGCCTGCTCGTTTCCTGGCTTGAGGAAGGAGAAGCTTGGGGTGCCACCGACGTGCGGGCCTGAAGTGGCAGAGAGATGAGAGGGAGGCAGTGCTTTGCCCACTTGTGCTGGCCGGATTGCAGCCTAGCTGGGCTGGCTGTGCGAGCCAAGGGGAAGGGAAGAGGAGAGGGTCAGCTTGGGCTGGATCGGCCCAAGGCCAAGGGGTGTGCAGGAAATGAATAAGAGAGAGAGGGAGAGAAGTAAATAAAATAGCTTTTCATTTCCATATTTTACAAAACAAATCAAAATCAAAAGAAATTTGAAAATAACTCCACCAAACTGTACTTACACACAACCAAAAATTTATATGCTCCAGTATGAGTGCAACAAACATGTTCCTAAACCTTATATTTAATTTTATTTATTCAAAAAAAATATTATTTGGCCTAGGTTTAAATGCAAAGAAAAATAAAATAAATACCCAATTTAATTCCTAAATTGAAAATAAATTTTTAGGGTGTTACACTGAGAGATTAAATCCCTTCCCAAGTTTAATTTCTAAATTGCTCGTACAACCTTCTCGCAAAAGTTTTCCTATTGGTAACCCAATCATTACATCAAAATCCCAAACATCAAAGATATAGAAATTCAGCAAAATTAGGAATTCGTTAATCACAATAGGAAGAGAACATAAAACACCTGAACTAGGAATAATATGTCCTGAACGATTTTTCAATAATTTATTTGTAGGAATTAATGGCATATCTTTCAAGAATTTTTCAGCAAATGTAAGAGACATAATATTGACACCTACTATTGGATTATAAAAGGCATCAAAAGGATATGCATCAATTTGATATTCAATAGTAATGGCAGGAGAATTTAAACAAATTATATCATTTGAAAGCTCAGATTCTATCAACCACTCATTACTCATAACAAAAATCAATTCTCTAGTTATCTCTCTAAGGAATTTTAAATCAGCAGGATACGAAACATTAAAACTTTTAAAATTCATAGACTCTTGTGGTTTTATAATTTTATGATAGCGTGAGGTGTTTCCATAATCATCAAAAAGTTCATCTTCAAATTCAAGCATAAAATCAGAAATAGGAATTATCTCCTTCTCATTAGATAGTTCAGGTAAAGGTTGAGATGAATCAGACAAAAGTTTAGAATCAAACGACAAAAATTCATCTTCTAACAATTTTTCTTTTTCTTCAGGAAGATAAATCAAGATATTAGTAAGAATAGTTTTAGCATGTGAAGCAGTAATATGCATAAATGCTCCTCCTGCGGCCAAATTAAGGTATTCATTATTTTTATCATCAAGGCCTAAAAAGAAATGTTGCAAAAGCATTGGTTCTGGCAAAGTAAGATTAGGTCCAGAATTTATAAATCCATCAAAGCGTTCCCAAGCATTGCCTAATGATTCGTTATCTAATTGTTTAAATCCAATAATTTCAAAACGAAGTTTAGCGACCTTTTCGATAGGGAAAAATTTAAGACAAAAATTAGCACGCAATACTTCCCAATCTCATTGGCTACTCCCAACATGGCGATTATACCATTTCTTTGCTTTTCCCGTTAATGAAAACGGAAAGAGTTTCCATCTTAAAGTTTCATCTGCCATGCCCTTAATGTGCAAACATGAACATGTCTGCTCAAAATCAGCTAAATGGGAATACGGGTTTTCGCTAGAACTACCAGAAAACATGTGATCCTGAACTAACTTAATTAATCCCGGGCGTAACTCATAGCCAGATGATGTGATAGGTAAAGATGATTCTTTTGGCTGGAGATACGATCCCGATGGTGCTCCATATTAATATAAAAGTTGGGACGTGGGTTCCATACTTTAAAAAGGTAAAAGATAAAAGATAAAAGTATAATATAAGATTAAGATGGACTAAGCCAAAATCAGCAAACCGTTCCCCGGCAATGGCGCCAGAAATGCTTGTTGGTATAAATTAACTACACTCTATTAAAGATTATTATTATCAAGGTATCCGCAAGCGCACAGATAAAACAACCGATGTAGCACTTCATCAGACAATCCCGGTTTTAATATTGAACCCAAAGGAACAGTAGGTGATACTGACTAAGTCTATTGGCTCTTAACCCGATAATACAATCAATCCAGAGAATATCAAGAATGAGGAGATAACAAATGATTATCTAGATCCGACAACCGGTAAACTTTGAATAATATCGTTCTAATGGGGCAGTGACATGAATAAGAGGTGAAATCAGAGTTCCCTCCTACCAGACACTTATACACCTATCGATCCTATCAACGGGAAGTGGACTACATAGGACTCAACGCAGCTATCACCTACGCGATCTACCACTATCCGGCCAATCAGGGGACATTCACAAGTAATTATAGCCCAGACACTACGTCTATACTACAAACTACTACTTCAACCAAGGAGCTACCAAGATCAAAGCACTCAAATAGAGTTATAAACTTAAGAACGAATAAGAACAAATGCTTACTTGAATCAGGATGTTGAATACAAAAGTACCTCAGAACTTAACTCCGGGCGAGGGAGCTGAATCCAGAGAACACAGCTACGAAGATGCTCCGACAGGCCGGGACTCCTCTGAATCTCTACTCATCTACTCTATCTCTCTAATCTCTCTCTTTATTGCTAGCCTAGATCTAGTGGATATCTATCTAATGCTTCAAGGTCTTCATCTCTTGATCTGGCTCTCCTCCAGGGGGGTATGCATCTCTATTTATAGCCGGGTAGGATGCACGTATGCCGTAGGATCAAACCGACTTGAAACAAGGGCCCAGATGACTTCTAATAGGCGGTGGTAGAAGACTCTAGAAGGCGGCGTGGGGGAAACCCTAGGGGGCGCCGACCGGCCCCACCCTGTGGGGTTTCGGGCTCCGGTGCTTCGGGTGTGTTCCAGATGCTTCTAGTGTTCTCGTGATGATGTTTCCTTGGTGGTTAAGTTTCGTGGTAATTATGCCCTTTAATCCTTCTTTCAGGCTTTTCTGGAAAATCCGCTGGGAAATAGAAAATTCACCAAAACTCGTGGAATCTGTCAGTAATAACCCTATTCTACTGGATATTCATGTTTAATGCAGGGATAATTGATAATAAAATTTGGATGATAACAGGTGCCAACAGAACCACGTTTGGATGTGTTTTGATGCGTTGTGAAACCAAGATGCAAGATAGCAACACGGTTTGCTTTGAACCTACCATAGGCACAAAAACTATTTGCTTTGCACTCCATGAAACACATAGGTGTCACAGGAGAAGTGGAACCTCGTTTGAATGAGTTTGGATGCGTTGTGAAACCAAGATGGAAGATAAGAGCACGGTTTGCTTTGAACCTACAATAGGCACGAAAACTATTTGCTTTGCACGCCATGAAATACATAGATGTCATGCGAGAAGGGGAACCATGTTTGGATGAGTTTAAATGCGTTGTGAAACAAAGATGCAAGATAGGAGCACGGTTTGCTTTGAAACTACCATAGGCACGAAAACTATTTGCTTCGCACTCCACGAAACTCATAGGTGTCACGGGAGAAGTGGAACCTCGTTTGGATGAGTTGAGAAACCAAGATGCAAGATAAGAGCACGGTATGCTTTGAACCTACCATAGGCATGAAAACTATTTGCTTTGCACTCCATGAAATTCATAGGAGTCATGGGAGAAGTGGAACCACGTTTGGATGAGTTTGGATGCATTGTGAGACCAAGGTGCAAGAGAGCAACACGGTTTGCTCTAAACCTACCATATGCACGAAAACTATTTGCTATGCACTCCATGAAACACATAGGTCTCCTGGGAGTAGTGGAACCACGTTTGGATGAGTTTGGATGCGTTGTGAAACCAAGATGTAAGATAGCAACATGGTTTGCATTGAACCAATCATAGACACGAAAACTATTTGCTTCGCACTCCACAAAACTCATACGTGTCACAGGAGAAGTGGAACCTCGTTTGGATGAGTTTGGGTGCGTTGTGAGACCATGATGCAAGATAAGAGCACGATTTGCTTTGAACCCACAATAGGCAAGAAAACTATTTGCTTTGCACTCCATGAAACACATAGATGTCATGCGAGAAGGGAACCACGTTTGGATGAGTTTAAATGCATTGTGAAACAAAGATGCAAGATAGGAGAACGGTTTGCTTTGAACCTACCATAGGCACGAAAACTATTTGCTTCGCACTCCACAAATCTCATAGGTGTCACAGGAGAAGTAGAACCTCGTTTGGATAAGTTTGGATGCGTTGTGAAACCAAGATGCAAGATAAGAGCACGGTTTGCTTTGAACCTACCATATGCATGAAAACTATTTGCTTTGCACTCCAAGAAACTCATAGGTATCATGGAAGAACTGGAGCCACGTTTGGGTGAGTTTGGTTGCGTTGTGAAACAAAGATGCAAGATGGCAACATGGTTTGCTTTGAACCTACCATATGCACGAAAACCATTTGCTATGCACTCCATGAAACACATAGATCTCACGGGAGAAGTGGAACCACATTTGGATGTGTTTGGATGCGTTGTGAAACCAAAATGCAAGATAGCAACATGGTTTGCTTTGAACCTACCATAGGCACGAAAACAATTTGCTTTGGACTCCATGAAACACATAAGTATCACGGGAGAAGTGGAACCTCGTTTGGATGAGTTTGGATGCACTGTGAAACCAAGATGCAAGATAAGAGCATGGTTTGCTTTGAACCTACCATAGGCACGAAAACTATTTGCTTTGCACTCCATGAAACACATAGTTATCATGGGAGAAGTGGAACCACATTTGGATGAGTTTAGATGCGTTGTGAAACCAAGATGCAAGATAGCAACACGGTTTGCTTTGAACCTACCATATGCACGAAAACTATTTGCTTTGCACTCCATGAAACACATAGGATTCACGGGAGAAGTGGAACCTCGTTTGGATGCGTTATAAAACCAATATGCAAGATAGGAGCACGGTTTGCTTTGAACCAACCATAAGCATGAAGACTATTTGCTTTGCACTCCATGAAACTCATAGGTGTCATGGGTGAAGTGGAACCTCGTTTGGATGCGTTTGGATGTGTTGTGAACCCAAGATGCATGATAGGAGCTCGATTTGCATCGAACCTACCATAGGCACGAAAACTATCTGCTTCGCACTACATGAAACTCATAGGTGTCACGGGACAAGAGGAACCTCGTTTAACTGAGTTTGGATGCGTTCTGAAACCAAGATGCCAGATAGTTGCACGGTTTGATTTGAAACCTACCATAGGCATAAAAACTATTTGCTTTGCATTCCATGAAACACATAGGTGTCATGGTAGAAGTGGAACCACGTTTGGATGAGTTTGGATGAGTTGTGAAACCAAGATGCAAGATAGCAACATGGTTTGCTTTGAACCTACAATATGCACGAAAACTATTTACTTTGCACTTCATTAAACACATGGGTTTCACGGGAGAAGTGGAACCTCATTTGGATCCATTGTGAAACCAATATGCAAGATAAGAGAATGGTTTGCTTTGAACCTACCATAGACATGAAAATTATTTGCTTTGCACTCCATGAAACTCATAGGTGTCATGGGTGAAGTGGAACCTCGTTCGGATGTGTTGTGAACCCAAGATGCAAGATATGAGCACGGTGTGCATCGAACCTACCATAGGCACGAAAACAACTTGCTTTGCACTCCATGAAACACATAGGGGTCATTGGAGAAGTTGAACCTCGTTTGAATGAGTTGGGATGCGTTCTAAAACCAGGATGCAAGATAGTTGCACGGTTTGCTTTGAAACCTACCATAGGCATGAAAACTATTTGCTTTGCACTCCATGAAACACATAGGTGTCATGGTAGAAGTGGAACCACGTTTGGATGTGTTTTGATGCGTTGTGAAACCAAGATGCAAGATAGCAACATGGTTTGCTTCGAACCTAGCATAGGCACGAAAACTATTTGATTTGCACTCCATGAAACTCATACGTGTCACGGGAGAGGTGGAACCTCGTTTGGATGAGTATGGACGCGTTGAGAAACAAAGATGCAAGATAAGAGCACAGTTTGCTTTGAACCTATAATCGGCACAAAAACTATTTGTTTTGCACTACATGAAACGCATAGGTGTTATGGGAGAAGGGGAACCACGTTTGAATGAGTTTAAATGCATTGTGAAACCAAGATACAAAATAGGACCACGGTTTGCTTTGAACCTACCATAGGCACAAAAACTATTTGCTTCGCACATCACGAAACTCATGGGTGTCATGGGAGAAGTGGAAACTCGTTTGGATGAGTTTGGATGCGTTGTGAAACCAAGATGCAAGATAAGAGCACGGTTTGCTTTGAACCTACAATATGCACGAAAACTATTTGCTTTGCACTCCTTGAAACACATAGGTGTCATGCGAGAAGGGGAACCACGTTTGGATGAGTTTAAATGCGTTGTGAATCCAAGATGCAAGATAGGAGCACGGTTTGCATCGAACCTACCATAGGGACGAAAACTATTTGCTTCGCACTCCACGAAACTCATAGGTGTCACGGGAGAAGTGGAACCTCATTTGGATGCGTTGTGAAACCAATATGCAAGATAAGTGCATGGTTTGCTTTGAACCAACCATAGGCATGAAAACTATTTGCTTTGCACTCCATGAAACTCATAGGAGTCATGGGCGAAGTAGAGCCTCGTTTGGATGTGTTTGGATGTGTTGTGAACCCAAGATGCAAGATAGGAGCACGGTTTGCATCGAACCTACCATAGGCACGAAAACTATTTGCTTCGCACTCCACGAAACTCATAGGTGTCTCGGGAGAAGTGGAACCTCGTTTGGATGAGTTTGGATGCGTTGTGAAACCAAGATGCAAGATGACAGCACGGTTTGCTTTGAACCTACCGTAGGCATGAAAACTATTTGCTTTGTACTCCATGAAACTCATAGGTGTCATGGGAGAATTGGAACCACGTTTGGATGAGTTTGTATGCGTTGTGAAACCAAGATGCAAGATAGCAACACGGTTGGCTCTGAACCTACCATATGCACGAAAACTATTTGCTATGCACTCCATGAAACACATAGGTCTCACGGGAGAAGTGGAACGACGTTTGGATGAGTTTGGATGCGTTGTGAAACAAAGATGCATGATAGAAACATGGTTTTCTTTGAACCTACCATAGGCACGAAAACTATTTGCTTTGCACTCCATGAAACACATAGGTGTCATGCAAGAAGGGGAACCACGTTTGAACGAGTTTAAATGCGTTGTGAACCCAAGATGCAAGATAGGAGCACGCTTTGCATCGAGCCTACCATAGGCACGAAAACTATTTGCTTCGCACTCCACGAAACTCATAGGTGTCACGGGAGAAGTGGAACCTCGTTTGGATGAGTTTGAATGCGTTGTGAAACCGAGATGCAAGATGATAGCTTGGTTTGCTTTGAACCTACCATAGGCATGAAAACTATTTGCTTTGCACTCCATGAAACTCATAGGTGTCATGGGAGAAGTGGAACCATGTTTGGATGAGTTTGGATGCGTTGTGAAACCAAGATGCAAGATAACAGCATGGTTTGCTTTGAGCCTACCATAGGCATGAAAACTATTTGCTTTACACTCCATGAAACACATAGGTGTCATGGGAGAAGTGAAACCACGTTTGGATGAGCTTGGATGTGTTGTGAAACCAAGATGCAAGATAGCAACACGTTTACTTTGAACCTACCATATGCACGAAAACTATTTACTTTGCACTTCATGAAACACATAGGTTTCACGGGAGAAGTGGAACCTTATTTGGATGCGTTGTGAAACCAATATGCAAGATAAGAGCACGGTTTGCTTTAAACCTACCATAGGCAAGAAAACAATTTGCTATGCACTCCATGAAACTCATAGTGTCATGGGTGAAGTGGAACCTCGTTTGGATGCGTTTGGATGTGTTGTGAACCCAAGCTGCAAGATAGGAGCACGGTTTGCATCGAACCTACCATAGGCACGAAAACAATTTACTTTGCACTCCATGAAACACATGGGTGTCATTGGAGAAGTGGAACCTCATTTGAATGAGTTTGGATGCGTTCTGAAACCAAGATGCAAGATAGTTGCACGGTTTGCTTTGAAACCTACCATAGGCATGAGAACTATTTGCTTTGCACTCCATGAAACACATAGGTGTCATGGTAGAAGTGCAATCACCGTTGGATGTGTTTTGATGCGTTGTGAAACCAAGATGCAAGAGAGCGACATGGTTTATTTTGAACCTACCGTAGGCATGAAAACTATTTGATTCGCACTCCATGAAACACATAGGTGTCACGGGAGAAGTGCAACCTCGTTTGGATGAGTTTGGATGCGTTGTGAAACCAAGATGCAAGATAAGAGCATGGTTTGCTTTGAAACTACAATAGGCACGAAAACTATTTGATTTGCACTCCATGAAACACATAGGTGTCATGGGAGAAGAGGAACCACATTTGGATGAATTTAAATGCGTTGTGAAACCAAGATGCAAGATAGGAGCACAGTTTGCTTTGAACGTACCATAGACACGAAAATTATTTGCTTCGCACTCCACGAAACTCATAAGTGTCACGGGAGATGTGGAACCTCGTTTGGATGAGTTTGGATGCGTTGTGAAACCAAGATGCAAGATAAGAGAATGTTTTGCTTTGAACCTACAATAGGCACGGAAACTATTTGCTTTGCACTCCATGAAACACATTGGTGTCATGCGAGAAGGGGAACCAAGTTTGGATGAGTTTAAATGTGTTGTGAAACCAAGATGCAAGATAGTAGCACGGTTTGCTCTGAACCTACCATATGCACGAAAACTATTTGCTATGCACTCCATGAAACACATAGGTCTCACGGGAGAAGTGGAGCCACGTTTGGATTAGTTTGGATGCGTTGTGAAACCAAGATGCAAGATAGCAACATGGTTTGCTCTAAACCTACCATAGGCATGAAAACTGTTTGCTTTGCACTCCATGAAACACATAGGTATCACGGGAGAAGTGGAACCTCGTTTGGATGAATTTGGATATGTTGTGAAACCAAGATGCAAGATAAGAGCACGGTTTGCTTTGAAGCAACCATAGGCATGAAAACTGTTTGCTTTGCACTCCATGAAACACATAGGTATCACGGGAGAAGTGGAACCTCGTTTGGATGAGTTTGGATGCGCTGTGAAACCAAGATGCAAGATAACATCATGGTTTGCTTTGAACTTACCATAGGCATGAAAACTGTTTGCTTTGCAGGCCATGAACCACATAGGTGTCATGGGAGAAGTGGAACCACATTTGAAAGAGTTTGGATGCATTGTGAAACAAAGATGCAAGATAGCAACACGGTTTGCTTTGAACCTACCGTATGCCTGAAAACTATTTGCTTTGCACTCCATGAAATACATAGGTTTCACGAGAGAAGTGGAACCTCGTTTGGATGCGTTGTGAAACCAATATGCAAGATAAGAGCACGGTTTACTTTGAACCTACCATAGGTATGAAAACTATTTGCTTTGCACTCCATGAAACTCATAGGTGTCATGGGTGAAGTGGAACCTCGTTTGGATGTGTTGTGAACCCAAGATGCAAGATAGGAGCACGGTTTGCATCAAACCTACCTAAGGCACGAAAACAATTTACTTCGCACTCCATGAAACACATAGGTGTCATTGGGGAAGTGGGACATCGTTTGAATGAGTTTGGATGCGTTCTAAAACCAAGATGCAAGATAGTTGCACGGTTTGCTTTGAAACCTACCATAGGCATGAAAATTATTTGCTTTGCACTCCATGAAACACATAGGTGTCATGGTAGAAGTGGAACCATGTTTGCATGTGTTTTGATGCGTTGTGAAACCAAGATGCAAGATAGCAACATGGTTTGCTTTGAATCTACCATAGCCACGAAAACTCTTTGCTTTGCACTCCATGAAACACATAGTGTCACAGGAGAAGTGGAACCTTGTTTGGATGAGTTTGGATGCGTTGTGAAACCAAGATGCAAGATAAGAGCACGGTTTGCTTTGAACCTACAATAGGCACGAAAACTATTTGCTTTGCACTCCATGAAACACATAGGTGTCATGGGAAAAGGGGAACCACGTTTGGATGAGTTTAAATGCGTTGTGAAAGCAAGATGCAAGATAGGAGTACGGTTTGCTTTGAACCTACCATAGGCACGAAAACTATTTGCTTCGCACTCCACGATACTCATAGTTGTCATGGGAGATGTGGAACCTCGTTTGGATGAGTTTGGATGCATTGCGAAACCAAGATGCGAGATAAGAGCACGGTTTGCTTTGAACCTACAATAGGCACGACAACTATTTGCTTTGCACTCCATGAAACACATAGGTGTCATTCGAGAAGGGGAACCACGCTTGGATGAGTTTAAATGCGTTGTGAACCCAAGATGCAAGATAGGAGCACAGTTTGCATCGAACCTACCATAGGCACGAAAACTATTTGCTTTGCACTCCACGGAACTCAGAGATGTCATGGGAGAAGTGGAACCTCGTTTGGAGGAATTTGGATGGGTTGTGAAACCAAGATGCAAGATAAGAGCACGGTTTGCTTTGAACCTAGCATTGGCATGAAAACTATTTGCTTTGCACGCCATGAAACTCATTGGTGTCATGGGAGAAGTGGGACAACTTTTGAATGAGTTTGGATGTGTTGAGAAATCGATATGCAAGATAGCAACATGGTTTGCTCTGAACCTACCATATGCACGAAAACTATTTGCTATGCACTCCATGAAACACATAGGTGTCACGGGAGAAGTGGAACCTCGTTTGGATGAGTTTGGATGCACTGTGAAACCAAGATGCAAGATAAGAGCATGGTTTGCTTTGTACCTACCATAGGCATGAAAATTATTTACTTTGCACTCCATGAAACACATAGGTCTCATAGGTGAAGTGGAACCACGTTTGGATGAGTTTGGATGCGTTTGGATGCACTGTGAAACCAAGATACAAGATAAGAGCACGGTTTGCTTTGAACCTACCATAGGCACGAAAACTATTTGCTTTGCACTCCATGAAACACTTAGGTATCACGGGAGAAGTGGAACCTCGTTTGGATGAGTTTGGATGCGCTGTGAAACCAAGATGCAAGATAAGAGCACAGTTTGCTTTGAACCTACAATAGGCACGAAAACTATTTGCTTTGCACTCCATGAAACACATAGGTGTCACGGGAGAAGTGAAACCTCGTTTGGATGAGTTTGGATGCATTGTGAAAACAATATGCAAGATAAGAGCACGGTTTGCTTTGAACCTAGCATAGGCATGAAAACTATTTGCTTTGCACTCCATGAAACGCTTAGGTATCACGGGAGAAGTGGAACCTCGTTTGGATGAGTTTGGATGCGCTGTGAAACCAAAATGCAAGATAAGAGCATGGTTTGCATTTAACCTACCATAGCCATGAAAACTATTTGCTTTGCACTCCATGAAACACATAGGTGCCATGGGAGAAGTGGAACCACGTTTGGATGAGTTTGGATGCGTTGTGAAACCAAGATGCAAGATAGCAACACGGTTTGTTTTGAACCTACCATATACACGAAAACTATTTGCTTTGCACACCATGAAACACATAGGTTTCACGGGAGAAGTGGAACCTCGTTTGGATGCGTTGTGAAACCAATATGCAAGATAAGAGCACAGTTTGCTTTGAACCTACCATATGCATGAAAACTATTTGCTTTGGACTCCATGAAACTCATAGGTGTCATGGGTGAAGTGGAATCTCGTTTGGATGCGTTTGGATGCGTTGGGAACCTAAGATGCAAGATAGGAGCACGGTTTGCAACGATCCCACCATAGGCACGAAAACTATTTGCTTTCCACTCCATGAAACACATATGTGTCGTGGAAGAAGGGAACCACGTTTGGATGAGTTTAGATGCGTTATGAAACCAAGATGGAAGATAGGAGCACGGTTTGCTTTGAACCGACCATAGGCACGAAAACTATTTAGTTCGGACTTCGCAAAACTTACAGGTGTCATGGGAAAAGTGTAACATCGTTTGGATGCGTTTGAATGCATTGTGAAACCAAATGCAAGATGGAAGCACGGTTTACTTCGAACCTACCATAGGCACAAATACTATTTGCTTTGTACTCTATGAAACTCATAGGTGTCTTGTTGGAACCTCATTTGGATGCGTTTCAATGTGTTGTGAACCAAGATGCATGATTGGAGCACAGTTTGCATTGAACCTACCATAGGCAAGAAAACAACTTGCTTTGGACTCCATCAAACACATAGGTGTCATTGGAGAAGTGGAACCTCATTTGAATGAGTTTGGATGCGTTGTGAAACCAAGATGCAAGATAGGAGCACGGTTTGCTGTGAACATACCATAGGCATGAAAACTATTTGCTTTGCACTCCATGAAACACATAGGTGTCATGGGAGAGGGGGAACACGTTGCGTTGTGAAACCAAGATGCAAGATAGGAGCACGGTTTGCTTTGAACCTACCATAGGCACGTAAACTATTTGCTTCGCACTCCACAAAACTCATAGGTGTCATGGGAAAAGTGGAACATCATTTGGATGCGTTTGACTACATTGTGAAACCAAATGCAAGATGGGAGCATGGTTTGATCCGAACCTACCATAGGCACGAATACTATTTGTTTTGCACTCCATGAAACTCATAGGTGTCATGGGAGAAGTGGAACCTCGTTTTAATGCGTTTGGATGTGTTGTGAACCTAGATGCAAGATAGGAGCACAATTTGCATTGAACCTACCATAGGCACGAAAACAACTTGCTTTGCACTCCATCAAACACATAGGTGTCGTTGGAGAAGTGGAACCTCGTTTGAGTGAGTTTGGATGCGTTGTGAAACCAAGATGCAATATAGGAGCATGGTTTGCTTTGAATTTACTATAGGCACGAAAACTATTTGCTTCACACTCCATGATACTCATAGGTGTCATGGGAGAAGTGGAACGTCGTTTCGATGCGTTTGGATTTAGATGCGTTGTGAAACTAGGATGCAAGATAGGAGCACGGTTTGCTTCGAACCTACCATAGGCACGAAAACTATTTGCTTCGCACTCCATGAAACACATCGGTGTCATTGGAGAAGTGGAACCTCGTTTGAATGAGTTTGGATGTGTTCTGAAACCAAGATGCAAGATAGTTGCACGGTTTGCTTTGATACCTACCATAGGCATGAAAACTATTTGCTTTGCACTCCATAAGACCCATAGGTGTCATGGTAGAAGTTTAACCACGGTTGGATGTGTTTTGATGCATTGTGAACTGTTGGTGGTCCTTATGGATATATTTTATACCACCAACTTAGACTAAAAAGAGGATTAACAATCATATTCTAGCACATATGCCTTTACTACTAACAAGTTCCACTTGTACCCCTAGCATTCATGGTTTACAGGTTTTATGGCATAACAAGTGGAAATACGCATCAACATGAAGAAAGCGCAAAATCAAAAGACGAATCCAACAAATGCACAACCAAAGAATACTAAAGAAGCCCACCTTCAAAGCGTAACTAGATCCATCCGCAACCAAGGGAGAGGCCCAGGCCCAGGGAGCAACCGACCACCCGAAGGCGGTGGCCAGTTGCCGCCTCCTGGGGATCGACCACCCCCGGGGGCGGCCGCCCCCCAGATGGCACTTCCCGGGCCCATCTTCAGCCACAGTATTCAAGGCGGTTTGATGATGGCGGTTTCACCTACTTCCATGTTTAGAACGCCCAAACCGTCATAGTTTCAATATAAATAGAGGGTGCTCCATCCCCTTCAACACACACATCATTTTGGAGTCATCTACCTCACACCTCTCACTTGTATCTTTAGAGTAGTATTAGTAGTTTGTGAGCAAGGCAAGAGCTATCAAGGAGAGCTTGTCTCCTTGGAAGAAAAGGATCATCTTGGTATGAATACAATTAGGTCTTCTTCCATGAGATCATACTTATATGATTATGCATATGAACTAGAGTCTAGTTATGATCTTGTTATGAGCATAGTATATGAGCTAGAACATAGTTTATGTATCATGTTCTTGACTTGTTCATCATCGTTCTTCATTGTTCATCAAATTAGTATGAATAGAGGAAGAACTAGGAATGAGGTGATGGTTCGTCATGCTGTCATGGTAGCTCTTAACCTAGCCTGTCAATCCGTAGGGTTGGGTTCCGCGGGGGTTAGGGGTTGTTTCCAAGTACGTGAGCACGGTGCTTAGGTATGCGGAGATCGGCGGATATGTCGGTATCCCATGGGCAGAGGGGTAGGTGGACAGGTGGTGACAGCCCTGTCCATCCCTAGCATTCCCCCACGTTCGGATATTGAGTAGGAGTTCGTAAAGTCTCTATCGGCTGGCAGACCAGCTGCGGGGATCTCCCTATCACCCCAGACTTAGTTCTGATACTAGAACTACTAATTAGATGATTTGCTAACAGTTTTTTGCATAATTATATATGACCAATACCTGCTCAGTTAGATATATTCTTTTATTCTTTATTTTCCTTTTATTCCTTGAGGTTGATCCATATGTGTGTCCACTATCTTGAAATCATGTTTTATTCCTATTTACTCTATGCCTACCATTGCACTCAATAAGTGATCATGTTTACACCACGCTTGATGCATATTGCCCTCCTACGGGAAATTATAAATACGACACCCTACTCACGGGTTGAAATGCTACAATGATAGTTCTGTGTACTTGCAGAGTAATCTTATTCCTTACTGAGCTATCGATTGGCGTACCTAAGTACGTTACTTAAGGATTGTAATTCTTGTTGGACCCCACGGCGCCGTGCCACAGTTTTACATATCATAAGTAATGACGGTTAGGAAGGCCAATCCGGCACTTCTAACTACTATTACCAGACTGCATTACCTAGGTCGACGCCACTAAGGGCCAAGGATTACCTTTCTGAAGTAATGATGGTTGGGAATGGCAACTTATGTTTCTAAGTATTATTATTAAGAACGGACCTTTAGCCTATCTTTAGTAGTAATGCTAAGAAACGCCGACAAGCATTTCTAGCGCCGTTGCCGGGGATGGACTATTAGTCTATCTTTTGTAACGACGTTAAGAAATGCCAACATGAACCCAAGATGCAAGATAGCAACATGGTTTGCTTTGAACCTACCATAGGCACGAAAACTATTTGCGTTGCACTCCATGAAACACATAGGTCTCACGGGAGAAGTGAAACCTTGTTTGGATGAGTTTGATGCGTTGTGAAACCAAGATGCAAGATAAGAGCACGTTTTGCTTTGAACCTACAATAGGCACGAAAACTATTTGTTTTGCACACCATGAAACACATAGGTGTCATGCGAGAAGGGGAACCACGTTTGGATGAGTTTAAATGTGTTGTGAAACCAAGATGCATGATAGCAACACGGTTTCCTCTGATCCTACCATATCCACGAAAACTATTTGCTATGCACTCCATGAAACACATAGGTCTCACGGGAGAAGTGGAAGCACGTTTGGATGAGTTTGGATGTGTTGTAAAACCAAGATGCAAGATAGCAACATGGTTTGCTCTGAACCTACCTTAGGCATGAAAACTATTTGCTTTGCACTCCATGAAACACATAGGTATCACGGGAGAAGTGAAAGCTCGTTTGGATGAGTTTGGATGCCCTGTGAAACCAAGATGCAAGATAAGAGCATGGTTTGCTTTGTACCTACCATAGGCATGAAAACTATTTGTTTTGCACTCCATGAAACACATAGGTCTCACAGGAGAAGTGGAACCACGTTTGGATGAGTTTGGATGCGTTGTGAAACCAACATACAAGATAAGAGCACGGTTTGCTTTGAACCTACCATAGGCACGAAAACTATTTGCTTTGCACTCCATGAAACACTTAGGCATCACGGGAGAAGTGCAACCTCGTTTAGATGAGTTTGGATGCGCAGTGAAACCAAGATGCAAGATAAGAGCATGGTTTGCTTTGAACCTACCATAGGCATGAAAACTATTTTCTTTGCACTCCATGAAACACATAGGTGCCAAGGGAGAAGTGGAACCACGTTTGGATGAATTTGGATGCGTTGTGAAACCAAGATGCAAGATAGCAACACGGTTTGCTTTGAACCTACCATATGCACGAAAACTATTTGCTTTGCACTCCATGAAACACATAGGTTTCACGGGAGAAGTGGAACCTCGTTTGGATGTGTTGTGAAACCAATATGCAAGATAAGAGCACGGTTTGCTTTGAACCTACCATATGGATGAAAACTATTTGCTTTGCACTCCATAAAACTCATAGGTGTCATGGGTGAAGTGGAACCTCGTTTGGATGCATTTGGATGCATTGTGATCCCAAGATGCAAGATAGGAGCAGGGTTTGCAACGAACCCACCATAAGCCCAAAAACTATTTGCTTTGCACTCCATGAAACACATACGTGTCATGGGAAAAGGGGAACCACGTTTGGATGAGTTTAGATGCGTTATGAAACCAAGATGCAAGATAGGAGCACGGTTTGCTTTGAACCTACCATAGGCACGAAAACTGTTTGCTTGGCACTTCGCAAAACTCATAGGTGTCATGGGAAAGTGGAACATCGTTTGGATGCGTTTGAATACACTGTGAAACCAAATGCAAGATGGGAGCACGGTTTACTTCGAGCTTACCATAGGCACGAATACTATTTGCTTTTCACTCCATGAAACTCATAGGTGTCATGAGAGAAGTGGAACCTCGTTTGGATGCGTTTGAATGTGTTGTGAACCAAGATGCAAGATTGGAGCACAGTTTAAATTGAACCTACCATTGGCACGAAAACAACTTGCTTTGCACTCCATCAAACACATAGGTGTCATTGGAGAAGTGGAACCTCGTTTGAATGAGTTTGAATGCGTTTTGAAACCAAGATGCAAGATAGGAGCACGGTTTGCTTTGAACATACCATAGGCATGAAAACTATTTGCTTTGCACTCCATGAAACACATAGGTGTCATGGGAGAGTGGGAACCACGTTGCGTTGTCAAACCAAGATGTAAGATAGGAGCACGGTTTGCTTTGAACCTACCATAGGCACGAAAACTATTTGCTTCGCACTACACAAAACTCATAGGTGTCATGGGAAAGTGGAACATCGTTTGGATGCGTTTGACTACATTGTGAAACCAAATGCAAGATGGGAGCACGGTTTGATTCGAACCAACCATTGGCATGAATACTATTTGCTTTGCACTCCATGTAACTCATAGGTGTCATGGGAGAAGTGGAATCTCGTTTGAATGCGTTTGGATGTGTTGTGAACCAAGATGCAAGATAGGAGCACAATTTGCATTGAACCTACCATAGGCACGAAAATAACTTGCTTTGCGCTCCATCAAACACATAGGTGTCATTGGAGAAGTGGAACCTCGTTTGAATGAGTTTGGATGCGTTCTGAAACCAAGATGCAAGATAGTTGCACGGTTTGCTTTGAGACCTACCATAGGAATGAAAACTATTTGCTTTGCACTCCATGAGACAAATAGGTGTCATGGTAGAAGTGGAACGACGTTTGGATGTTTTTGATGCGTTGTGAACCCAAGATGCAAGATAGCAGCATGGTTTGCTTTGAAGCTACCATAGGCACGAAAACTATTTGCGTTGCACTCCATAAAACACATAGGTGTCAAGGGAGAAGTGAATCCTCGTTTGGATGAGTTTGGATGCGTTGTGGAACCAAGATGCAAGATAAGAGCACGTTTTGCTTTGAACCTACAATAGGCACGAAAACTATTTGCTTTGCACTCCATGAAACACATAGGTGTCATGCGAGAAGGGGAACCACGTTTGGATGAGTTTGGATGCGTTGTGAAACCAAGATGCAAGATAGCAATACGGTTTGCTCTGAACCTACCATATGCACGAAAACTATTTGCTATGCACTCTATGAAACACATAGGTTTCACGGGAGAAGTGGAAGCAAGTTTGGATGCGTTGTGAAACCAATATGTAAGATAAGAGCACGGTTTACTTTGAACCTACCATAGGCATGAAAACTATTTGCTTTGCACTCCATGAAACTCATAGGTGTCATGGGTGAAGTGGAACCTCGTTTGGATGTCTTGTGAACCCAAGATGCAAGATAGGAGCACAGTTTGCATTGAACCCACCATAGGCATGAAAACAATTTGCGTTGCACTCCATGAAACACATAGGTGTCATTGGGGAAGAGGAACATCGTTTGAATAAGTTTGGATGCATTCTGAAACCAAGATGCAAGATAGTTGCACGGTTTGCTTTGAAACCTACCAAAGGCATGAAAACTATTTGCTTTGCACTCCATGAGACACATAGGTGTCAGGGTTGAAGTGGAACCATGTTTGGATGTGCTTTGATGCGTTGTGAACCCAAGATGCAAGATAGCAACATGGTTTGCTTTGAACCTACCATAGGCACGAAAACTATTTGCTTTGCACTTCATGAAACAGATAGGTGTCATGGGAGAAGTGGAACCTCGTTTGGATGAGTTTGGATGCGTTGTGAAACCAAGATGCAAGATAAGAGCACGGTTTGCTTTGAACCTACAATAGGAATGAAAACTATTTGCTTTGCATTCCCTGAAACACATATGTGTCATGCGAGAAGGGGAACCACATTTGGATGAGTTTAAATGCGTTGTGAACCCAAGATGCAAGATAGGAGCATGGTTTGCATAAACTACCATAGGCACAAAAACTATTTGCTTCGCACTCCACGAAACTCATAGTTGTCACGGGAGAAGTGGAACCTCGTTTGGATGAGTTTGGATGCGTTGTGAAACCAAGATGCAAGATAAGAGCATGGTTTGCTTTGAACCTACCATAGGCATGAAAACTATTTGCTTTGTACTCCATGAAACTCATAGGTGTCATGGGAGAAGTGGAACCATGTTTGTATGAGTTTGGATGCGTTGTGAAACCAAGATGCAAGATAACAACACAGTTTGCTCTGAACCTACCATATGCACGAAAACTATTTGCTATGCACTCCACGAAACACATAGGTCTCACGGGAGAAGTGGAACCACGTTTGGATGAGTTTGGATGCGTTGTGAAACCAAGATGCAAGATAACAACATGGTTTGCTTTGAATCTACCATAGACACAAAAACTATTTGCTTCGCACTCCACAAAACTCATAGGTGTCACGGGAGATTTGGAACCTCGTTTGGACGAGTTTGGATGCATTGTGAAACCAAGATGCAAGATAAAAGCACGGTTTGCTTTGAACCTACAATAGGCACGAAAACTATTTGCTTTGCACTGCATGAAACACATAGATGTCATGCGAGAAGGGGAACCACGTTTGGATGAGTTTAAATGCGTTGTGAAACAATGATGCAAGATAGTGGCATGGTTTGCTTTGAACCAACCATAGCCATCAAAATTATTTGCTTCGTACTCCACGAAACGCGTAGGAGTCACGGGAGAAGTGGCACCTCGTTTGGATGAGTTAGGATGCGTTGTGAAACCAAGATGCAAGATAAGAGCACGGTTTGCTTTGAACCTACCATAGGCATGAAAACTATTTGCTTCGCACTCCATGAAACTCATAGGTTTCAAGGGAGAACTAGAACCATGTTTGGATGAGTTTGGATGCGTTGTGAATCAAAGATGCAAGATGGCAACATGGTTTGCTTTGAACCGACCATATGCATGAAAACGATTTGCTGTGCACTCCATGAAACACATAGGTCTCACAGGAGAAGTGGAACCACGTTTGGATGAGTTTGGATGCGCTATGAAACCAAGATGCAAGATAGTTGCACAGTTTGCTTTGAAACCTACCATAGGCATGAAAACTATTTGCTTTGCACTCCATGAAACACATAGGTGTCATGGTAGAAGTAGAACCACGTTTGGATGTGTTTTGATGCGTTGTGAAACCAAGATGCAAGATAGCAACATGGTTTGCTTTGAACCTACCGTAGGCACGAAAACTATTTGCTTTGCACTCCATGAAACACAGAGGTGTCACGGGAGAAGTGGAACCTCTTTTGGATGAGTTTGGATGCATTGTGAAACCAAGATGGAAGATAAGAGCATGGTTTGCTTTGAACCTACTATAGGCACGAAAACTATTTGCTTTGCACTCCATGAAACACATAGGTGTCATGCGAGAAGGGGAACCACGTTTTGATGAGTTTAAATGCGTTGTGAACCCAAGATGCAAGATAGGGGCACGGTTTGCATCGAACCTACCATAGGCACGAAAACTATTTGCTTCGTACTCCATGAAACTCATAGATGTCATGGGAGAACTGGAACCTCGTTTGGATGAGTTTGGATGCGTTGTGAAACCAAGATGCAAGATAAGAGCACGGTTTGCTTTGAACCTACCATAGGCATGAAAACTATTTGCTTTGCACTCCATGAAACTCATAGGTGTCATGGAAGAAGTAGAACCACGTTTGGATGAGTTTGGATGTGTGTTGAGACTTCTTAGAGCAACCACCAGAGACAGGGTGTTAGGCTATCTCTAATAACGGCGCCAGAAGTGCCTGAGGGTATTTCTTATGTCTATTGGATAATTCCGCAAGCGCACAGAATATACCGCTATAGCACTTCACCCGGGAGTATTCCAAGGTATCGTTATTTATTTTTATCCCAAGGGAAAGCGGTTGCTAGGAATAATTAATAAAAAGAAAGAGAGATCCTTAAGTCTATACCAACTTAGTACCAGCTAGTGGTAGGGGGTAAATTGATAGGTAGAGGAAAAGGTAATGACACCAACACACAACAAGTATTAAGATAACTAAAAGATAACTAGTAGAGTATAGTTAGGTGGGAGGACAACGAGTGAGTATAAGACTCCTATGACACTTACTTTACTCTTGTGACTTACCCTATCAAATAGATGACTTATACTAAGATAGTTACCTTACTACCGGTGTGCAGGGGGTAGTGCGAGACAATAGAGGACAAAACCTCTACCCGAAGCGCCTACACTCTTATGGGAGCCTACCTTTTAAGAACTTGCCTAAAACACGTGGAGGGATACTAAGACTAGAAAGGGCTGTCACCACCTACTAGCACCCATAAACAATCCGTGCGACAAGCGGTAATCAAAGGCAAGATCTAGTCTAAGCACCACGCTTACACTAAGTCTCACTATTCTGGCTGCGTACCAACAACTAGAACACCCTATGACAGGCGATGAACTAACACACGTTGGGTTGGGACAAGATCACTATCAAGTATAAAACAACTTTAGAAGAAGACAAGACACAACAATACTATAAAGAATAGTAAAGACTAAGTAAGAACTTAGTGAAGTAAAGTAAAGATAATATATATTGATAAAGATAAAGTCTTACAGAAGGAAAGGTACAAGAGCTATACCAGACTCTCCAGTAGACGTCTCCGGAGAATCCGAGCATAGCTCGACTCGACTCTAACTCCCACACTAGACTAATACTACTACTAAAGAGTAGAACTTCACTCTAGCTTGCTTCTTGTGTTGTATGGTGTGTCTTGAAGAGGAGTGGGCAGCCTCTATTTATAGGGGAGAGCAAGGGGGTGCACGTCAGCGATCCGCGTGCTCCTTGCCTCTCCACCCTTGGATGAACCGACCTCATTACCGCCATAAGATGGACGGTTCTGGGCAATTCATCACGTGGACAGCATGCAGGAAGGTAGTGGAGGCCTGTTGGCGGTCCTTAACAACCAAAATATAACATCATTCTAATGCTAAAATAAATAGAAGGTAGGGCTTTTTATCTAACCTTTCCACGAGTTTTGTTGCACATATGACTTGCAGGTCGAACACGTGGAAATGCATAAAAATCACCGGAAAGCGCACTTCCAGAAAACATATTCAGAAAAGACGCAAATCAAGAATAAAAGAGAAAAGCCCATCAAACCATCAAACGGGATCCATCCGTAACCACGGGGGAGGCCCAGGCCCAGGGAGCAACCAACCACCCGAAGGCGGTGGCCAGTTGCCGTCTCCCAGGGACCGACCGCCCTCGGGTGCGGCCGCCCCCCAGTTAACGCTTCCCGGGCCCAGTTTTTAGTGACAGTGCTCATGGTGGTTCCCTGAAGGCGGTTTCACCTCCTTCCATACTTAGCTACGCCGAAACCGTCCTATGGAGCTATAAAATGAGGCCCTCACCCCCTCCATCAAAAAACAACTTGATACAAGAGAGAAGAAGAAGGGACTACCACTATTTTTCCATTAGTTTAGCTTCTAGCTAAGCTAGTATAGGGTTAGAGAGAGAGATAGAAGCTTGAGAAGTGAGAGCGGGGTCAAAGCAGTTCTACTCTCGGGTGGATGAAGTGCCGGACTTGTCGGCTCTCGCATCCAACTTGTACCTCTGCAACCATCTTGCTACTTGAAGTAAGAGGTTTGTGATACATTCTAAGTTTCGATTCATTAAGTAAGTAATTTTCATAAAACTACTTGTTTGTGGGATCGTCGCTCGTCCATTGGACAGGTGCTCTAGTTAGAGGACTCCTGATAAAGACGGAAGTTCCTGGCCATCGCTAGAGTAGTAGTCGCCGTCGTAGACGTGGTGTCTAAGTCGGGGTCTCCCTTCGTATGTTGCGCGTGCCCACGGGCAGAGGGGTAGGTGGCAGGTGGTGACAGCCCTGTCCACTCGTATCTAAATTCCCCCACGTTCGGCCGCGGAGTAGCGCTGATACTGGTATCGGCTGGCAGACCAGCTGCGTCAGTGGGCCTGAAGGAGACAAGTAGTGGGGAAGTTATCTTCACTTAATGTTTCCAGCCTTAGTGTATCCTCTCTACCCAAGTTATCCCCTCTACCTTTTTCTAGGGTAAATTAGCTAAGAGCCTATAAACTTAAGCCATTCCTTTGGGAAATTATAAATACGATACCCTGAATACTTCCGGGTGAAGTGCTACAACGGTACTTCCGTGCGCTTGCGGACTTTTCTGCTGATGCTAAGAAGCGCCAACAAGGCCAACCGACCTGGCTGGGCACCAGGGAGGGTTCGGCCGACCCCCCTATGACTGGTGGGCCCAGCCTGGGTCTTTTAGAAGGAGTCCCCACTTGTCACTGAGTGTGTAGGTGGCTTGGTACCACTTTTGGCAGTTCGGCCGACCCACCCCTGGTGGGTGGGGCCCACCACCGTGGTCCCCATCTATCATAGACTCTTCCTATGTGTTGGTTCTGTCTTGATTGCTTCGTTTCTTGCCTCAATCCGTGTGCCTTTGATCTCCACCGTTGAATGGAAGCATGTAACACCCCTGGTGTTACATTAATTGAAACATGCCATGTCATCATGATTGCATGCAAAAGATCCCGCATTTAACCTCGTTAATGTGCATCAACTAAAATAAATTTTATTCTTGCATATGATTGTGCATAGGTACCTTAGAGTGATCTTGTTATGATAATGCTTGTGTGGGTATTGGATTGAAATAAATTATAGAAATTCAAAGGAAAATATTTATAAACCCTAAAACGGATTCAAAACCCTAATTCAAAAACCAACAGGAATTAGGTATTGGGCCTTGAATGAAAGTTGTACATCTTGAAAAGTTGAGAAACTTTCTATTTTGGACAAATTTGAAATTTACTAAAAGTAATTTCAAATAAAACCCTAATCTATGCTTTAACGTTTAAATTAAAATACAAATTCAAAAACTATATGGAATCTGAGGAAAATGTCTTAATAGAAGTTGTAGATATTTTAAAATAGAATAACTTTCATTTTTGGAGATTTTGAAGTTATAGAGTGGAAATCCAAATTAAAATTAAAACAGTGATTTCAAATTTGAATTTGAAATGTTACTTTAAAAATTGTCAAGAATCTGACTAAACCACTTTAATGAAAGTTAAAAATATTTTCAAATGGAACAACTTTTGTATTTGGGGATTTTCATGTTATTGGATAAAATTTCAAATAAAACTCAAATTGGTTTTTATGAATTCAAATTTGAAATGGCCTTTCAAAAATTATTTAGAATCTGACAAAACTCCCTTAATAAAGGTTGTAGGGTTTGCCAAGTAGAACAACTTTTATTTTTGTATATTTTCAACTTATAGAGAAGAATCTTGAGAAATTGAATGAATTAGAATTAAATTTTGAAACCCACATTCACCCTCTTTTGAATCATTCAAAATCCACTCAAAAGTTGAATATGGTTCCAAAACTAAAGTTGTTCAGCACAAGGTTTTACACAACTCGTATGTGGGAAAATTTTCAGGTTCTTACACAAAACAAAACGTAATTTTGCAAAAACCAAAAGGGAAGGCTTATGCTGCTACAGTGTTCAGCGGGGGGGGGGGGGGGGGGGGGGGGGGGCGGCTCTGCCCCTGCTCGGGTGCAGGCCGCGTGCGCGCACCGTCTGCCGGCGATGCCCGGGGCCGGCTGGCCGCGTGTCACCGGCGGGCCCAGGTCCGTGGGGGTCCTCTACGCGTCCCGAGCCTGCCGAGAACCTCTCCTCTGCCCTATATAACCCGCAGCCGACCGCCGTCTTGTCCATTGCCGTCTTCGTGAACCCCACGGTCGCCGACGAGATTCGCCGCCGCTGCTCCACCATCACCCGCTCCATCTAGTTTCCAGCTACACCACATGCTTGCGGATCGATTGAGCTGCTTGAGACGCCTTATTGCTAGCTGAAGCCTCGGTACCATACTTTTCCTTCTCCGTGGCCGGCAGAACGCCGCCGTAAGCCACCTCGCCGTTGCCGGCCATTCCAGTAAGGCTTGTTCCTTGTTTTCTTTTGTTTTGAGTTCGCCTTGGTCCCTTATTGCTCATTGACAGGCCTATTTCTTCTTGGGGGTACCACATTCACCAGAACGGAATCAGAGTCACCGGAGCTCGCCGCCAGGGCCGCGGTCCATGACAACAAGGCACCTCCGGTCATTTCCACCCCATCTAGTGTGCGCAAAAGACACTGGTGAGCCTCCTGAAGCTTCTAGGCTAGTTGGTTAGGCCTCGAGGGATCTGTCGTGGCCGGAACATCTCGTGCCGGCGAGTTGCTCGCTGACCGAGCTGCTATGGTCGAGGCTGGGTTTGCTCTGGTCCTCAAATCGTTAGCTAAGCCCGATTGATAGGTTCATCGTGCTACGAGGGGCGTAGTTGAGTCCTTGGCCTCGCCGGGTGGCTGCCGCCGGCAGCCGCCGCCACTGAGCCGCCGTGCCCCACGCGTTGTACACGACTGGGCGGGAGGTAGGAGAAGAGCCCTGGCTGGGCCTGCTGGGCCGGCCCAGTTGCGCACCTGCGCGGGTTGGTCGCTCGAGAGAGGGAGGAAGGAGGCGGAGGCAGGGTGGGCCGTCCTGTTTGCTGGGCTGGGTCGGTCCAGTGGAGGAGAGAAGTTGGGAAATAGGGGAGCGAGTGGGCCGGCCTGCAAAGATGGGCCGGTTCGGGCCAAAATGGCGTTTTCCATTTTCCTAGGAATTAAAATGTTTTTCCTGATTTTCTGCTAGCATGACTAGTGAGGCAAATTGTTATTTTTGTGGATCAATAATTAGGGCTCCTAAAATTATATAGATTTTTGTGCAACTTCCCTGTATGATGAAGTTAATATTAAAAATATCGATTATGTATTTTGAATGTTTTCTGTTGGTAATTAAAATATGTCTTTTAACTAATAAATGTGATTCCTAGGGTTTTTGTAGACCAAAATAATTATCCAAAAATCATGAAATTTAAACAGGGACTATTTTAGGTCAAAACCTATCTGTAGAAAAGTTTGAGCCCAATTAGAAATAGTTTGTTTGTTTGCAATTTAATTCGCTATTAATCGTTTGATAAATAAATAGAAACCCTAGCCGTTTTAAGCTTCCTTTGACTTTGTATTGAGTAAGGTTGCTGGGTCATTATCTGGAGATGGTCCTGGACACCTTAGGTAGTAATTGGGTTCGTACTTAAATTGTTAATTAGAAACACTGAAAATTTATGTTATTCACATATGATAATAGGGTTTAATATTTTGTTAAAGCAAAGGTCAATAAACTAACTTAGTTAATACCCAATCGTAATTGGTTTTATTGACTTGCAACGTTATCGTGAAGGAAAAGTTGTACTCAACTTTCGAATTAAGTTACTTTCTATTGATCAGTGATTTTGTGCATTTCCTGCATCATGGCATGCATATCATCATGTTAAGTGTTGCATTACTACTTCGTGTAGTGACCGCACGGCGATTATTATCTGAAGCGTGTCCCGAGTAAAGGTCTTCGTTCGGTGGATGGGGATCTTTCTCAGGGTTTGACTCCAGGGTTCTGTCTACTTCAAGCAACAGGCAAACCCCGGTGCATTTGCCCCTCCTTGTTATTTAAAAATATTTATCACTTGAGTTAATCTACTGCATTAGGTTAATAGGAGTTGAGTGATAACCCATTGATGCATTACCTTTCCTTGACCACATATTATACCTGAGACCCTGATTTATTTAAAGTATTGAAAAATGCTTAGTCATGCTTAATGATAGAGTTGCAAAAATGCTATTTTGAAAACTGTGATGATATGAAACAAATGAATCATTTCATGGGATTGGTATTGTCCTCGTTTGGTGATAGTGTACTTGGCTAGTCCATTATCATCAACGTGGATGGGTTTTCCGTTTGGTTGACCATCTGTTTGGGTTAGAGTCCCAACGATCCTCCCCATCGGAAAAGGGATGCGAAAACCGGGTGGTCTCCAGTGTACTTGGGTTAGAGTCCCAATGCATGGTGTCCAACGAAAAAATATTTAGGGACCATTCATTGTCGGCCTGCTATGATCATGACTTTGCAACTAGCCACATACTACGGAAAGCCTCCGACTCCGGTGGCTCTGCTGCTGGAACCGACAACCACGCACTAGGAGTGGAGAAATGGCGAGAGTAGCGTGTACCCTCGTGGCCGTCATGCCTGGAGACGAGAGGAGTACTGTGCTCTCGGGTGGCGCAGGACTGGTTTCGGGGTATGAAAAGCCGTGGTAGGCGGGGTTGGCATATGCAAGCTTAAGTGCTACATATGCAGTGTGGATAGGGATCCCCAGCTGGGTACTTCTGGATTCGAATCGACGTTGCTCCTCGGTTAATGGAGACATGATCCTCACCCTTACAACGAAGAGTGGTTCGGAACTAGGTGTTTTTGAGAATGAATATGAATTTAAAAGTACATGATATATGAGAATTGATATTGGAATTATGTATACGAATAAAATAATATTGAGATCAAATAATGAAATAGGATAGAAATGCTTTTCTGCAAAATACCTTGACTCTTGCTCGAGCCTTACCTTGACTCCCCCTCAACCTGCATTCCTGAGTCTAATCTTTCACTTTAGTCAGGTAAGTCTTGCAGGGTACCCCATGTACTCAGGGTTTGTTAACCCCTGTTGCAGGTGACTTAGGTGTACAGTTCTGCGTGGGACCGTGCCGGTCAACAGATCATGCATGCATGAAGGTGTGTACATGATTTAACCCTTGGGCAGGGTGTATAGTTGTATACTGCTACTCCACTACGAAACTCGGGATTAGAATAATGTAATTTATATTTGTAACTCTAAGTTTATGTAACTCTTCCACACTCTTTACTCTGATTCATGTTATTTGTGTAAACTGTTGTAATACTGTAAGGCTTACAATGAGATCCTCGGGGAAATCTGGGTTTCCTAGGAGACCCGACAGACCATCTAGGTCAAAAGGGAACTCGTGCAGACTAGTCAGAGGCCCTTAGGGATGATGACGGTGCACGTGGGCCCTATGATTAAGGCGATTCTGTCGCAAGTGGTATCAGAGCATTTCATTGTAAGTACTTGCAGTATTACTTTACAAAAACTTCAAAATGATTTCGAATGAATAAAATAGATGGGGCAGTTTGGTCCAAGTTGTTTCCGAACTTTCCTCATTCATTCTATAGCATCTTTCCTCGATTACTTCTATAGATCTATAGTTAGGTTTTGAGCTTAGTAGTGGATTAGCCCCTTATGTATGCCCTATGTTTAAAAACGTTAAGTGCATGTCACTCTAATAATTAATTTAATTAGTATATTACGTATATGTCAGGGTATCCTGGCTTGCGTTGGGACGCTCATGCATCATGACATTACAACTACTAATAATACCCCCGATATGAAGTATATCTCTACTTTCTAAAATAAAACCTATTTCTAAATATATTTCTTTTAAAATAAATTCTTATCCTTCTTCTCAATAGATGGATCCACAAGACCCTGCCACTGGGATCGACGAATGCCTGGCTATGTTCGGAACCCTTACAGTGTTGTGGCAGTTACTACAAGAAATAGGCTACTCAGAACCACCCAAGTATCGTTGGTCCTGTACTGTTGTCCTTGGTCGGCCGTGGTACGAAGTGTCTCTCAAGATCTCAGCTTCTACCACTACTCCATTTTGGCCAGCTTGGGAAGCACAGGCTGAAGGTATGAGTCCCTGGGAAGGAGCTCAGGCTACAGCATTGGAAGTCCTCAGAAAGATCTGCTTTAGGTGTCGAAAAGAGGTCAGAGTCTCTACTCTGAGAATGTTTCCGTCTGAGGTACTAGGAAACTGGGACAGTCTTCAATGACAAGCCAAGCAACTGGAAGAAAATTCTGATCAACAAGATCCCATACTGGTAGCCACTACTCGCGCTATGCTAGCCGTCCTTAACCTACATCTGACCCGTGAGCGAGGACGCGAGGAGTGGCAGGAACTTTACTCTGAGTGTTATGAAGCACTCAAGAGTACAGAACTCAAGAAGAAGAAGGCCAATAAGAAAGCCTTAAAGTGGCAAGAGGCTACTCAGATCAGTGATGTGGAAAGGATCGGTCTGGACGTCCAGGTAGAGTGCCATGCTAAAAACTCCCCATGTTAAATTGTAGCCTTGGTTAAACTTGCGGAAGTAGACATTATTTTCAGTGGCTTGTAAAGAGCATAGAAATTCAATGGTGAGCTTTTCTATTCCAAGCTCTTGCACTTCCCAAAAACTTCCCCAACCGATTGTATTGAAAATAGTATTGAATTCCGCGGTCATACCTGTGCTGTCCAAAAGGATAGTGTCGATGATGCCGGTATGTTCATGCCCTCGGTGTCGGATGCAAGTGTACCTTTGGTACTCTTCTTGATTTAGCATGAGGCCGCTATCGGGATCGAACGTACTTTCGGAAGGCACTCCAAAGCTTCTTCTTGGTGGGGCTTCTCTTCGTTCATCTTCATCATGGCGGGGTCGTCGGGAGGAACTCCCTATGACACTCTTGGCCTTCTTGAGTGTGGAGGAGAACTTCTTCATCCTGCAACAATGAGCTAACATAAGAACACACTACAACAACAGGGATTAGCGTTGACGTTAGCGTTATCAATTCCACTGTTAGTAGTCCTTGCGGGGTATGGCTACCTCCACAAACAAGAGTTTGAGAGCAAAGATGAGAGTGAGACAAGTTTCTACTACTACAATATTTTTGGGTTTTTGGTTTGAGTAGCTAAACTTAATCTAAACTTGAGAAAGATCTTGCTCAAATAGAGAGAAAAAGGGAGATTGTGTGCTCGAGAGGATTCAGCTGGATTGGGTGTGGAAATGAGCACACATTGGAAGGGTATTTATAGGGGGAGAAGGGCTGGTGGCCAGGCCACTAGGCCCAGTTCGGCCGACCCCCCCTTGGTCTGGTTTTTGTTGTTTTCAACTTTGGACAGGGAATCTATTTGAATTCAAACTTGACCTTCCTGACAACTCTCCATTTATGGGTCGGCCGAACCCATCATGACAAGATCAGAGTTGCTTTTGCCTTTGGACAGGGAATCCATTTGAATTCAAATGCAACTCTACAGAGAGGAGCCAAATAATGGGTCGGCCGAACCAAAAATTACAGGTCAGTGTTGCTTTTACCTTTTCACAGGGAATCTATTTAAATTCAAATACCACTTTTTTGGGAGGAGCCAAAACATGGTTCGGCCGAACCAGGGTTTGTCCCCTTTCAGCTTTAAACAGTGTGTCCAGGAAAGTGGAGACTAGTGGTGGACCAAAAGTTTTGAAATTTTCAGAGATTCCCTTGTCTAGTGTTTTGTGAAGGTAAAAGGTGTATGATAAAAGTGGTGACATGTTTAAAGTGATTCCCATGGACCATGGGAGCACTCATGCATGCCAAAATGTCCACTTTTCAAAATTTGGATGGATGTGGGTGTTGGATTCCCCTTGAAGCATATGAGAGTGGTCATGATAAAAGAATGGTGTAACACCCGAAAAATTGCATTCTTTTAAATAGTAGAAATTTATTTAATTGTGCAATTAATTGATCATTCCAATATAGGGAAATAATAATTATTCTCAAATATAAAATCAAATCTAGGTCATACACATGTATGATGCATTCATGCTGGAGCATTTCTTCTTTGTACTGTTGTAGCTTATTTGAATTTCTCAAATATTTCAAAACCCAATTTGAAAATCCTTTTGGAAAATGGAAAAAAAAGGAATTAGAACAGAGCCCTTCTCCTCTCCTTTCTGGCCCGAGCAGCAGCTTGGTCTGTTTTCCACTCCCTGGCCCCACCAGGCCCAAGTCGGATGGCCCGAGGACAGCTCGGCCGACCTGCTCCCTCCCTTCCCCTTACCCCATCTGACTTACGAGTGGGACCCATGGGTCAGCCCTTCCTTCTACACCTCCCTCGCCGCGCGAACAGAGACGCCGCTGCCGTGTTCATCCGCCATGGCCGAGCACGCGCGCGCGAAGCGTCCCTCTGCCGTGACTGCCAGCCCGACCCCAGCGCTCGGTGCTACCGACCTGTGGACCCACAGGACAGCCCCTTCCCTGTTTCCCTCTGCTGCTCGCCGAGAGTCCGACGCGGGCAAGAAAGAAACGGCCGAAGCCGAGTTCGTCGCCGCGCCGAGAGTCCGAAGCAGAGAAGAAACGGCCGAAGCCGATTTCTCCGCTCGCCGAGTTTGTTTCAATATCCGAGATTGACGCCACAACTCGGGAGTATTTAAGCAGCGCCACACCCCCCCGTAGCCGTCACCTAACCCTAGCCGCCTCTTCTCGCCGCCATTGCCGAGCTCCCGCGAGAACCGAGCAGCCGCCGCCGCGAGCAATTAGCTCGATTTGCCACCAATTTCCTCCCGGTAAGCCTTTGAGGAGCTTCGCTGTGATCTTGTGAAGTTCCCGAGCACTTTCCCCCTTCGATTTGTGCACTGACACGCCTCCGCCGCCGTTGCAGAGATCCACCGTCCGCCGGATCACGCTGCGAGCTATCACCGAGTCGATTTCCGACCTTCCCATTACCCTAGGTGAGCTTGCGACGCTCTTCCCGATCTATGGGTACCCTTCCTGACCTATTTCATGCACCGAAGGCTGAGTTCACCTTCTCCGGCGGCCCTCCGGCCATGGCGCCGCCGTCGGCCTCTGTTTTCCGGCCGAGAGCACCGCCACCCCTCCTCTCTTTTAATCTGATCCGCCGATTTTGAATCGGACGGCCGAAGAGCAGCCTATACCGATTCGGCCAGCGTATAACCCTCTGCAGTTTTTAATGCTAAACCCGCGATCCCTTAGCATATTCTGTGATTTGCGCTTTTCAATTTAGAAAACGTATTTTCTCCCGGTATTTAGAAAATGTGTTTTCTATTATTTATAGATTTGCCACTAAACTTCATTTGATCATAATTTACTTGTTTTAGATCCGATTTGAACGATTCAAATTGCGCTAGATTCGTAATTTCATAATCTATTTGATGGTACCACTGTTTCATATATTTTCAACTTTGAAAATTCGAGATTATATTTAATCTATTATTATTCTATTATAAACCTTGTAAAATTCATATCTTCCTCGTTTTAAATCCGATTTGCGCAAACTTTATGTCAATGTGATCGTAGCAACGTGTAGATTTGTTTTATAACCTTTTTAATTTATTTTCTCTCTATTGGTGTACTGTTCTAATGAAAACTCTTGTTTGTATGCATGATTGCCCCTGTATGCGTGTGTGTTGTTACGATGGATCGAGTATAGACGGTGAGCTTTACGTGGGTGATCATGATCAATACTGCGACAACCCGGATCACCAGGAGTTTGCTGATCAAGGCAAGTATTAGTATGGATCATCCTTGTTGTCCTATTCACCAAATAAATAATTGCATTTGCATGTGTCTTCCTTGTTAACCATAGTTATTTCCTAGCATTGTTATCTGTTCCTTGCCACCTATGGGATTATGCATATGGTAAATGTTGCTAGTGTGCTTTTGGGAATCATGATCATGTAAACTTGATTAATTGATTAAGCAATATGATTAAAAGATGCCTTTTTAGCAACAGGGAACTAGGGGATTCGAGCATAGTTTTGTGATGCTCAAAATCCTTCACCTTTGATAATGATCTGTAAGTATGACACCGGGATTGACAGTGCAACTATGAGGGCTACATGGCTCTGGTTTTAGTCAAGTATGGGCACTTTTCTAGCTTGTTAGAGGTTACCGAAAGGCGTGATGGGACCTGCTGACTCGGGTATAGTGCGGCTCCTGTCCGAGTGTGTATAATCTACGTGACCTTGTGCCATGAAGAAGGGGGGCTCTACATCTGCTTGCCGGGTTCCTAGCGGCCCTAACTTGTTAGGCGAAGTTCTTTGAAATACTTCATAGTGAAACCCTGCTCACTCACCTTGGTAGTGTTATGGGAGTAATTAACCCGAGCAAATGGGAATCACGGCTCATAGTGAAAGTGCACAACCTCTGCAGAGTGTAAAACTGGTATACTAGCCGAGCTCACGGTCAAGAGCAGCCTTGGACGTCTTACGGAGTAGTTATTCTTTTGGGGTGATGCTTACTTATTGCTAAATCTATTTATTGCTACTCATTAATTATGTTTACTATGATCATGAGAATGGGCTTATTCATTTGTTGCTATCCAACTGCCTAAAAGGATGATTAATTAAAAGCAACCTGCTGTTAAAACCGTGTCAACCTTTTGAGCCTCATTAACCCATGCTAGTCTTGTTGAGTACGACATGTACTTACGCTTGTTTATTTTTCAATACTCGGTTAAAAATCCCGGATGGGTAACAGATGGTGATAGTGATGAGGACTACCCAGAGGACTACTAGACTTGTGCTTCACCAGTCGACGTCCCTGTGCTATGGAGCTACCGCGAGAGTTATCTTTATTTTCCGCTGTGTAATGACTTTGATATTATTCGCTATGTATTAAACATTGGTTATGATACAATTTATGTAATTTGTTGGCTTATGTGTGTGACTGATCTCTGGGCGCACATAAGATTATGCATCCCATTTTATCCTTAAAATTGGGTGTGACAAATTGGTATCGGAGCCGTGTTGACTGTAGGACGCAAGCCTAGTTAGCACTGGATAGCCCTTAGCTTTATTATCTCTTTTTACTTGTTATATTAATTTGCTTACAAGTTTTTGCTGATATCCTACCCTTGTCCATTGCAAAATTTTGACTTAATCTTAACTCTTGTAGATGGCCAACCTTAAGCGCACTGCTCGCAAGCGTGTCATGCCACCTAAGAGGTACCTGCAGCGCTTCATCTCTGGCGGACGTGTTTCCCGACCAGAGGTACCCGTGGAAGACGTACCAGTGGAGGAGCCCCAGCAGGAGGTGCCCGCAGAGGAGCCCAGTGAAGAGCCCTTGGAAGACAGCTCTGAAGACGTACCTATGAAGGACCCTCAGAAAGATGAACCCGAGAAGGTGGAGCCGCAGGGTGACCAAGATTGTGCTGGCGACCCTGATGACAAAGATGATGGAGGCGACTCGGATGACTCCGACGACCCCGATGACGATGGCGACGATGATGGAGACCAAGGTGGAAAACCCTGGGTGGGAATGATTCACTATGATCATCATGGTGATGACTACTACCACCCGCTGCTTCTCGACTTGGTGCGCCGCTTCTACCCCAACGCCTCGGTGCTGTACAAGACGGAGCACTGGAAGCACCCTGACTACGCCAACTACTATGAGACGAGGGTGTACATCAAGGAGGGAAGCCAGGTGAAGAATATCCACTATGCTGTCTCCATTCGACTCTCCAAAGCTGCCGCCATCAAGGATGCCGCACGACAAGCTCTTATGGTGCACCGCCACGAGAATTGGGACATCATCAAGTGGGAGATGCACCGCTACCTTCCCCGCCGTCAGAGTGGCCAAACTAACTGCAGCATCGCCGGTCCACTTGGAGAAGTGAACGCCCGACTCCACGCTGCCTTGGAATGTTTGGCCCAGACCAACACCTTTCTGGACCAGACACTGGATGAGCTGAACACCAGGACTGAAGCTAACTACAAGCTCAGCCGGGCGGTGGATGAGTTAAACAGGCAACTCGGTGTTGGACCCCCTTCGCCATCACCAAGGTGCCCCACTGAATCGCCGCCAAGGAACCGAGGAGACCATGGAGATGCTCACACCCGCACCGACATCGACCCCTAGAGGAGTTACCCCCAGTTATTAGCAAAAGACGCTAGAAGCGCAAGTTGAGTCAAGTCGAGTCTAGTTCGTGTCTTGTGAACTTTTGTGCTAGATTGCTTTTCCTTATGAATAATGCTTGATTTAGAGTTTGTAATGAGTGCTGAGATTGTGAGCATGTCTGCAAATCTCTTTATATAGGTTTGAATTAATGCATAATAGTTTTGGGTTGATTATCTCAGTTTCCAGCAGTGCTGTTTTTCCGACCTCTCTACCTTAGTTATTTTTTTTCTTCATATTTAATTATACACGACCAAAAATCATGAGAAATTTTTGTGAAAAACTAGACTTTTGTAGTTTTCTTTGGCCGCAAGAATCATCTCAATATCAGTTACGGTCTGGGAGAAACAAATGTCACAAGTTGAAGTTTCTGCGCTGTCTGTTACCCTGAAGCGGTTTCGAATAAAATCTGTTTTTGATAAACTTAGTGACAGAATCTGGAGAGATGGTCTGAATAAAAGTTGTAGAGATTTTCCCGTGCTTTCCAACCATGTATAGCATGTCTTTGTTCGACTTCGGAAACTCCAGATATGACTGTTTTTTTCTACTCTGCCGTTGTTGGATTGCGTCCGAAATTTCCTGTTCTAGTCTTCTAAGTGTTATTATAACGGAAAAGAATTCTAAACCTCACTTCAATGATTTGAACAGCAGATGGCCCACACCAGGAGGAACCCAAGGGGTGATGGTACCTCTGAAGAAAATGCTAATCCACCACCACCTCCGCCACAGCCTAATATGGAGCAGCTGATGATGATGCAAACACAGCTGATGCAGCAGATGGCCCAGAACATTCAACTGCTGCAGCGAAACAATGGCAATGGGAACCCACCTCCACCACCCCGTGACAAGAGAAGCGAATTCTTGAAGGGACGCCCGCCCACCTTCGATCATTCCAGTGATCCTCTCCAAGCTGATGATTGGCTGCGTGCAATAGAAAGGCAGCTGGAGATCGCCCAATGCAACGACGTCGAGAAAGTTCTCTATGCATCCGGGCAGTTGCAGGGAGCTGCTCTGGATTGGTGGGAGTCTTTCCGTTTTGGACGTGCCGACCCCATCTCTTGGCGGCAATTCCGTGAGGGATTCCGCAATCATCATGTGCTTGCAGGGTTGATGAAGTTGAAGAAGAAGGAGTTTCTTTCTCTGAAGCAGGGAGGTATGCTAGTTGCCGAGTACCGTGATAAGTTCATCCAATTGTCGCGGTATGCTCCAAAAGAGGTCGAAGATGATGCCAAGAAGCAAGAGCTCTTCTTGGAAGGATTGAATGATCATCTCCAGTACCAGTTGCTCTCCCACACTTTCGCCAACTTCCAACAGTTGGTAGACAAAGCTTTGATCATCGAGAGCAAGCGCCGTGAGATAGATGAGAAGAAGAAGAAGAGGAAGTTTCAAGGGCAGTCGTCTAGAAGCAACAGCCGCTTCTGTAACAACCAGCAGCAGCCTCAGCAGCAACAACGTTTCCAGGGACAGTCTGGATTCAAGAACAATTTCCAGAATCAACAACGTTCCCAGAACCAGCAGCGTTCCCAGTACCAGCAACAAGGTGGCAACCAGGCGCCACAACTGACTGCTCCCAACAACATCCCTGTGAAGAATGGTGCCCCCAACAAGTGTTTCCGCTGTGGCAAGGAAGGACACTTGTCCTACAATTGTCCTGAGAAGCAGAATCCCCAAGCCTCCCAGAAGCAGAACAACCAGCAGAGAGTGCCACCTCGCACCGGGAAGGTGAACCATGTGTCGGTTGATACGGCACAGGAGACTCCAGAGGTCATGATGGGTACGTTCAATATCGACTCCATCCCCGCTACAGTTCTTTTTGACTCTGGTGCTTCGCATACTTTCATTTCGCACACATTTGTTAGAAAGCATGGTATTCCCCTTAGTGTCATGAAACATCCTATTATGGTTTCTTCTCCAGGGTGGTGTTATGCAAGCTACTCTTCAGTGTCTCCCGATTACTGTCTCATTAAGGGAGGTAGAATTCGAGATAACCCCTACTGTGCTAAATACTGCCGGAATTGATCTTATCCTGGGTATGGATTGGATGAAGAAATACAACACGAACATAGGGTGTAAGGAGAAGGTTGTAACTGTCACTACACCAAAGGGAGATGAGGTCCGAGTTGAGGTTGCTCTGCAAGTGCAACAACAAGCCACAGTACATCAGCTCAGAGAAGAAGTGCAGCCGGATAACTCAGTGGTGGATGAGTTTGAAGATGTGTTTCCAGATGAGTTGCCAGGTATGCCACCTGACCGTGACATTGAATTTATCATTGAGTTGTTACCTGGTACTGCACCTATAGCTAAACGTCCATAGAATGGGAGTTAAAGAATTAGAAGAACTTAAGAAACAAATCAAAGAACTGTCAGAAAAAGGTTTCATTCGTCCTAGTTCTTCACCTTGGGGAGCCCCGGTTATTTTTGTTGATAAGAAAGATGGTAGTCAAAGGATGTGTGTTGATTATCGGTCACTGAATGAGGTCACCATTAAGAACAAGTATCCGTTGCCTAGAATTGATGACTTATTTGATCAGTTGAGAGGTGCTTGTGTGTTTTCCAAGATTGATCTCCGTTCAGGTTATCATCAGTTGAAGATTCGTGACTCTGACATACCTAAGACTGCATTCACTACTCGGTATGGATTGTATGAGTATACGGTAATGTCTTTTGGTTTGACTAATGCACCTGCCTACTTCATGTATCTGATGAACAAGGTATTCATGGAATTCTTGGATAAGTTTGTTGTGGTGTTCATTGATGATATCTTGATCTACTCCAAGAATGAAGAAGAGCATGCCGAGCATCTGAGATTGGTTTTGCAGAAACTCAGAGAACATAAGCTGTATGCCAAGCGAAGCAAGTGCGAGTTCGGGTTTAGAGAAGTTGCTTTTCTAGGACATATTGTGTCCAATGGTGGAATTTCTGTAGACCCAAGCAAGGTGGCAGACGTGTTGAATTGGAAGCCGCCAACTGATGTGACTGGCATTCGTAGTTTTCTTGGTTTAGCTGGTTACTACCGAAGGTTCATTGAAGGATTCTCCAAGCTTGCGAAGCCAATGACTTCCTTGCTAGAGAAGAATGCCAAGTTTGTGTGGTCTGAGAAGTGCCAAGCTAGTTTTGAAGAATTGAAAGAAGAGATTGACAACAGCCCCAGTGTTGGTTTTGCCGGATCTGAGTAAGAAGTTCTCTATCTATTGTGATGCTTCCCGCCTAGGTCTTGGTTGTGTTCTCATGCAAGAAGGAAGAGTCGTAGCATATGCATCGAGACAGTTGAGGAAGCATGAGTTGAATTATCCTACTCATGATTTGGAGCTAGCAGCTGTGGTTCACGCTCTGAAGTTATGGAGGCATTATCTGATTGGTCATAAGTGTGACATCTATACAGATCATAAGAGCTTGAAGTATATCTTCACCCAGTCAGAGTTGAATTTGAGGCAACGTCGTTGGCTGGAATTGATAAAGGATTATGACCTGGAATTGCATTATCATCCAGGCAAAGCAAATGTTGTGGCCGATGCTCTTAGTAGAAAAAGTTATGCTAATGAGATTCGAACAACCACTATTCCAGCAGAGTTGTGTGCAGAGATGGAGCGTCTCAACTTGGGAATTGTGATCAATGTTGTTGAGATGGAGGTTGAACCCACACTAGAACAAGAGATACGAAAGGCTCAGTTGGAAGATGAGAAGCTCAAAGAAATAGCAGAGAACATTGTGGTTGGAAAATCACCCGGATTCAGGCTAGATGAGAATGGAACCTTATGGTTTGGGAAGAGACTCTGTGTACCTGAAGTGAAATTCATCCGAGACGCTATACTGCGTGAAGCTCATGAGTCAGCATATTCTATACACCCAGGAAGTACCAAGATGTATTTGGATCTGAAGGAAAAATATTGGTGGGTTGGACTGAAGCGTGATGTAGCAGAATATGTGGCTATATGTGATACCTGTCAGAGAGTTAAAGCTGAACACCAGAGACCTGTAGGATTGCTACAACCACTAAAGATACCTGAGTGGAAGTGGGAAGAAGTCGGTATGGACTTCATAGTTGGATTGCCACGTACTCAGAGAGGTTATGATTCAATCTGGGTAATTGTGGATCGACTGACTAAAGTAGCTCATTTCCTTCCAGTCAAGACCACTTATGGAGGTCCTAAACTAGCAGAGTTGTATATGGAGAGAATAGTGTGTCTGCATGGAGTTCCAAAGAAAATTGTGTCTGATAGGGGCACTCAATTCACCTCACATTTCTGGCAAAAGATACATGAGTCTCTAGGTACTAAGCTGAATTTCAGTTCTGCATATCATCCTCAGACTGACGGTCAAACTGAACGGATTAATCAGATTTTGGAAGATATGTTGAGAGCTTGTGCTTTACAGTATGGAACGAGTTGGGATAAGAGTCTGCCGTATGCGGAGTTCGCTTATAATAATAGTTACCAGAAAAGTCTCAAGATGGCACCCTTCGAAGCATTGTATGGACGCAAGTGCAGGACACCCTTGTTTTGGAATCAAACTGGAGAAAGTCAAGTGTTTGGACCGGATGTGTTGAGAGACGCAGAGGAGCAAGTCCAGACAATAAGAGAGAACTTGAGAATAGCACAATCTAGACAGAAGAGCTATGCGGATACACGGAGAAGAGAACTAGCTTTTAATGTAGGAGACTATGTATATCTTAAAGTGTCCCCGATGAGAAGTGTGAAAAGGTTCAACAGCAAAGGAAAATTGGCACCAAGGTATATTGGTCCTTTTAAGATCCTAGAGAGACGTGAAGAAGTGGCATATCAGCTAGAACTTCCGGAAAGTTTGTCCGGTGTGCAAGATGTGTTCCACATATCTCAGTTGAGAAAATGTTTGAGAGTACCGGAAGAGCAGGTTCCTGTCGAGGGAATAGTTTTCAAGAAGGGTCTCACTTATGAGGAACATCCAGTGAAAATTTTGGAAACCGCAGAAAGAGTTACAAGAAGTCGAGTTATAAAGATGTGCAAGGTGCAGTGGCATCGGTACTCTGAGGAAGAAGCTACTTGGGAAAGAGAGGAAGATCTCAGAGAAAAGTACCCGGAGTTGTTTGAGTAAGCACCAACTGAATCTCGAGGACGAGATTATTTTTAAGGGGGGGTAGAATTGTAACACCCGAAAAATTGCATTCTTTTAAATAGTAGAAATTTATTTAATTGTGCAATTAATTGATCATTCCAATATAGGGAAATAATAATTATTCGCAAATATAAAATCAAATCTAGGTCATACACATGTATGATGCATTCATGCTGGAGCATTTCTTCTTTGTAGTGTTGTAGCTTATTTGAATTTCTCAAATATTTCAAAACCCAATTTGAAAATCCTTTTGAAAAATAGAAAAAAAAAGGAATTAGAACAGAGCCCTTCTCCTCTCCTTTTTGGCCCGAGCAGCAGCTTGGCCTGTTTTCCACTCCCTGGCCCCACCAGGCCCAGGTCGGATGGCCCGAGGACAGCTCGGCCGACCTGCTCCCTCCCTTCCCCTTACCCCATCTGACTGACGAGTGGGACCCACGGGTCAGCCCTTCGTTCTACACCTCCCTCGCCGCGCGAACAGAGACGCCGCTACCGTGTTCATCCGCCGTGGCCGAGCACGCGCGCGCGAAGCGTCCCTCTGCCGTGACTGCCAGCCCGACCCCAGCGCTCGGTGCTACCGACCTGTGGACCCACAGGACAGCCCCTTCCCTGTTTCCCTCTGCTGCTCGCCGAGAGTCCGACGCGGGCAAGAAAGAAACGGCCGAAGCCGAGTTCGTCGCCGCGCCGAGAGTCCGAAGCAGAGAAAAAACGGCCGAAGCCGATTTCTCCGCTCGCCGAGTTTGTTTCAATCTCCGAGATTGACGCCACACCTCGGGAGTATTTAAGCAGCGCCACACCCCCCCATAGCCGTCACCTAACCCTAGCCGCCTCTTCTCGCCGCCATTGCCGAGCTCCCGCGAGAACCGAGCAGCCGCCGCCGCGAGCAATTAGCTCGATTCGCCACCAATTTCCTCCCGGTAAGCCTTTGAGGAGCTTCGCTGTGATCTTGTGAAGTTCCCGAGCACTTTCCCCCTTTGATTTGTGCACTGACACGCCTCCGCCGCCGTTGCAGAGATCCACCGTCCGCCGGATCACGCCGCGAGCTATCACCGAGTCGATTTCCGACCTTCCCATTACCCTAGGTGAGCTTGCGACGCTCTTCCCGATCTATGGGTGCCCTTCCCGACCTATTTCATGCACCGAAGGCCGAGTTCACCTTCTCCGGCGGCCCTCCGGCCATGGCACCGCCGTCGGCCTCTGTTTTCCGGCCGAGAGCACCGCCACCCCTCCTCTCTTTTAATCTAATCCGCCGATTTTGAATCGGACGGCCGAAGAGCAGCCCATACCGATTCGGCCAGCGTATAACCCTCTGCAGTTTTTAATGCTAAACCCGTGATCCCTTAGCGTATTCTGTGATTTGCGCTTTTCAATTTAGAAAACGTATTTTCTCCCGGTATTTAGAAAATGTGTTTTCTATTATTTATAGATTTGCCACTAAACTTCATTTGATCATAATTTACTTGTTTTAGATCCGATTTGAACGATTCAAATTGCGCTAGATTCGTAATTTCATAATCTATCTGATGGTACCACTGTTTCATATATTTTCAACTTTGAAAATTCGAGATTATATTTAATCTATTATTATTCTATTATAAACCTTGTAAAATTCATATCTTCCTCGTTTTAAATCCGATTTGCGCAAACTTTATGTCAATGTGATCGTAGCAACGTGTAGATTTGTTTTATAACCTTTTTAATTTATTTTCTCTCTGTTAGTGTACTGTTCTAATGAAAATTCTTGTTTGTATGCATGATTGCCCCTGTATGCGTGTGTGTTGTTATGATGGATCGAGTATAGACGGTGAGCTTTACGTGGGTGATCAAGATCAATACTGCGACAACCCGGATCACCAGGAGTTTGCTGATCAAGGCAAGTATTAGTATGGATCATCCTTGTTGTCCTATTCACCAAATAAATAATTGCATTTGCATGTGTCTTCCTTGTTAACCATAGTTATTTCCTAGCATTGTTACCCTGTTCCTTGCCACCTATGGGATTATGCATATGGTAAATGTTGCTAGTGCGCTTTTGGGAATCATGATCATGTAAACTTGATTAATTGATTATGCCATATGATTAAAAGATGCCTTTTTAGCAACAGGGAACTAGGGGATTCGAGCATAGTTTTGTGATGCTCAAAATCCTTCACCTTTGATAATGATCTGTAAGTATGACACCGGGATTGACAGTGCAACTATGAGGGCTACATGGCTCTGGTTTTAGTCAAGTATGGGCACTTTTCTAGCTTGTTAGAGGTTACCGAAAGGCGTGATGGGACCTGCCGACTCAGGTATAGTGCGGCTCCTGTCCGAGTGTGTATAATCTGCGTGACCTTGTGCCACGAAGAAGGGGGGCTCTACATCTGCTTGCCGGGTTCCTAGCGGCCCTAACTTGTTAGGCGAAGTTCTTTGAAAGACTTCATAGTGAAACCCTGCTCACTCACCTTGGTAGTGTTATGGGAGTAATTAACCCGAGCAAATGGGAATCACGGCTCATAGTGAAAGTGCACAACCTCTGCAGAGTGTAAAACTGGTATACTAGCCGAGCTCACGGTCAAGAGCGGCCTTGAACGTCTTACGGAGTAGTTATTCTTTTGGGGTGATGCTTACTTATTTCTAAATCTATTTATTGCTACTCATTAATTATGTTTACTATGATCATGAAAATGGGCTTATTCATTTGTTGCTATCCAACTGCCTAAAAGGACGATTAATTAAAAGCAACCTGTTGTTAAAACCATGTCAACCTTTTGAGCCTCATTAACCCATGCTAGTCTTGTTGAGTACGACATGTACTTACGCTTGTTTATTTTTCAATACTCGGTTAAAAATCCCGGATGGGTAACAGATGGTGATAGTGATGAGGACTACCCAGAGGACTACTAGACTTGTGCTTCACCAGTCGACGTCCCTGTGCTATGGAGCTACCGCGAGAGTTATCTTTATTTTCCGCTGTGTAATGACTTTGATATTATTCGCTATGTATTAAACATTGGTTATGATACAATTTATGTAATTTGTTGGCTTATGTGTGTGACTGATCTCTGGGCGCACATAAGATTATGCATCCCATTTTATCCTTAAAATTGGGTGTGACAAATGGTCGACCAAAATTCAAAAGGAGTTGGTGTTCAAATTTTAGGAGCATGATCAGGACACCAGGCCAACACCACCAGAGGTGGGTGGGCCCCATGGTGGGGGTCGGCTGACCCCACCTAGGTGGTCCCACCACCTCAGGTGTGAGCAGAAATGATGTTTATCAAGTTTTATTCATCTACTTATTTTATTTTGTCAAAATAAAATATTGCCAAAATTAAACATGAAATGCAATGAAGAAAATTCAAAATTGAAATGCAAGAATTAAATATGGGATAAATACTGATTTACCTTACTGTTGGCGGTCCTTAAAGCCTATTTCTTACCGCCAATATGTTACTAAAATAAATAGTAGGTAGGGCTTTAAACTAACATTTCCACAAGTTTTGGTGTGTACTTGACTTACAGGTGTGACATGTGGAAATGCACAAAAACCATAAAGAAAGCGCACATCCAGGAAACGTATTCAGAGAAGGCGCTATCCAAGAAAATAAGAAAGCCTACCTCAAACGCTAAACTGGATCCATCCGTAACCGCGGGGGAGGCCCAGGCCCAGGGAGCAACTGACCACCCGAAGGCGGTGGCCAGATGGCGCTCCCCAGGGACCGACCACCCCCTGGTGGGGCCTCCCGGCCCATCCTTCTCAGGCGGTGCGTAGGTCGGTTCCCTCAAGGCGGTTCCACCTGCTTCCATATTTGTTGGCGCCCGAACCATCCTTGTTAGACTATAAAAGAGAGGGAGAGCTCCCCTCCAACAGACACCATCATTTGGAGCCATTTACCTCACCTCTCACTTGTATTCTTTAGATTAGTTTTAGTATTAGAGCAAGGCAAGAGCTATCAAGGAGAGCTTGTCTCCTTGGAAGAAAAGGATCATCTTGGTATGAATACAACTCTGTCTTCTTCCATGACCAAGTTCTTATCTTATTTATATGCTCATACATATGAACTAGAGTGTAGTTATAATCTTGTTATGAGCATAGTATATGAGCTAGAACATAGTTTATGTATCATGTTCTTGACTTGTTCATCGTTGTTCTTCATCGTTCTTCGACTTAGTATGAATAGAGGAAGAACTAGGGATGAGGTGACGGTTCATCGTGCTGTCATGGTTGCTCTTAACCTAGCCTGTCACTCTGAAGGGGTGGGGTCCTAGGGGGTTAGGAGTTGTTTCCAATTACATGGGCGTGGTGCCCGGGTATGCGGAGATCGGCAGATATGTGGGTACCCCACGGGCAGAGGGGTAGGTGGGCAGGTGGTGACAGCCCTGTCCATCCCTAGCATTCCCCCACGTTCAGGTATTCAGTAGGAGTTCGTAAAGTCTCTATCGGCTGGCAGACCAGCTGCGGGGATCTCCCTGTCATCCCAGACCTAGTCCTGATACTAGACATGCTAGTTAGATGTTTACTAACAGTTCTTTGCATAATTATATATGACCAATGCCTGCTCAATTAGATATATTCTTTTATTCTTTATTTCTCTTTTATCCTTGAGGTCGGCTCAGATGTGTGTCCACTATCTTTGAACTATGATTTACCCCTGCCTATGCTGTGTCTTCCTATGCATTCAATAAGTGATCATGTTTATGCCAAAGCTAGATGCATTCGTCCTGCCCTCCTATGGGAAATTATACGACACCCCACGGGTTGAAATGCTACAATGATAGTTCCGTGCGCTTGCGGATTTATCTATACTGAGCTATCATGATTGGCATACCTAAGTACCATTACCTAAGGATTGTAATTCTTGTTGCACCCCAAGGCACCGTGCCACAGTTTTGCATATCGTAAGTAATGACGGTTAGGAAGGCCAATCTGGCACTTCTAACTGCTATTACCAGACTGCTTTACCTAGGTCAGTGCCATTAAGGGCCAAGGGTTACCTTTCTGAGGTAATGGTGGTTGGGAATGCCAACGAGCATTTCTGGCGCCGTTGCGGGAGATGGACTTTTAGTCTATCTTTTGTAACGACATTAAGAAATACCAACAAGCATTTCTGGCGTCGTTGCCGGGGATGGACTTTTAGTCTATCTTTTGTAACGACGTTAAGAAATGCCAACACTTACCAGCAAGGGCTCCATGTTTTAGGTCCGTAGAGCAGGACCTCTCCAGTTCAGATTCATTCTTCGGATGCTTCGATCGGTCCCGGAGATGGAGACCGTGATGATCTCACCTCTTTCTTCCACCATTCCTTCTTGGTTGATGCTTGTGATTCGGCGGAGTCAGCCTTGTTTATCACCTCAGCCTTACTTACCAGTTCGGCCTTTTTGGACCTTGGCGGTTGGTTCTTTCGGCGGGGTGCATATTGTGGCTTGTTTCTCCACAGATTCTTCCTTGCCTGTTGCATCGATTTATAACCATTGAAAGGACATTTAATTCTTTTACATGGGAGTTGGAAGTGGACTTGGCCGGATCCCACGTAGATGATGGCATTCACGGTGTTGAGGAACGGCCTTCTCAGGATGACGGGGACTTCGTCATCGGCCCCCATGTCAAGAATGATGAAGTCGGTGGGAATGTATTCATCTTGAACTTTGACAAGGATGTCCCTTGCCAATCCCTCGGGGAATCGGATTAATTGATCGGCCATCTGCAATTTGACAAAAGTGGGGTACAAAGGTCCCCCTAGCAAGTTTTTGTACATTAACTTGGACATGATGTTCACTCCAGATCCAAGGTCGTAGAAGGCGTTGTCGAAGGTGTGTGGCCCGATTTCACAGGTGATGGTAGGATGGCCGGGGTCACTCTTCTTGGCCATGAATGGCGGATCAAGAAGACAACCCGGGTTTTGCCTAACCGAAGGCTTACCAAACCTCGTGGAAGTTAACTTAACACCCTCAATTGGTTCCTCAGGTTTCCATGGGATCTTACCTTGTTCGAATGATGGGACAGCTGCTGCTATTTGAGCTAATTGGGTTTCTAACATTTTATTAAAGCTCAATTGGTTTTTCATAGTGTTGGTGGTCCTTGTGGATAAATTTTATACCACCAACTTAGACTAAAAAGAGGATTAACAATCATATTCTAGCACATATGCCTTTACTACTAACAAGTTCCACTTGTACCCCTAGCATTCATGTTTTACAGGTTTTATGGCATAACAAGTGGAAATACGAATCAACATGAAGAAAGCGCAAAATCAAAAGACGAATCCAACAAATGCGCAACCAAAGAATACCAAAGAAGCCCACCTCCAAAGCGTAACTGGATCCATCCGCAACCAAGGGAGAGGCCCAGGCCCAGGGAGCAATCGACCACCCGAAGGCGGTGGCCAGATGGTGCTCCCCAGGGACCGACCGCCCCTGGGGGCGGCCGCTCCTCAGGTGGAGCCTCCCGGGCCTAGCTTCAGAGGTGGTACTGATGGCGGTTTGGCCATGGCGGTTTCACCTCCTTCCAGGTTTAGATGCACCAAACCGTCATAGTTTCACTATAAATAGATGGTGCTCCATCCCCTTCAACACACACATCATTTGGAGTCATCTACCTCACACCTCTCACTTGTATCGTTAGAGTAGTTGTAGTAGTTTGAGCAAGGCAAGAGCTATCAAGGAGAGCTTGTCTCCTTGGGAGAAAAGGATCATCTTGGTATGAATACAATTCGGTCTTCTTCCATGAGCAAGTTCTTATCATACTTAAATGATTATGCATATGAACTAGAGTCGAGTTATGATCTTGTTATGAGCATAGTATATGAGCTAGAATATAGTTTATATATTATGTTCTTGACTTGTTCATCATCGTTCTTTATTGTTCATCAAATTAGCATGAATAGAGGAAGAACTAGGAATGAGGTGATGGTTCGTCGTGCTGTCATGGCTTCTCTTAACCTAGCCTGTCAATCCGAAGGGTTGGGGTCCGCGGGGGTTAGGAGTTGTTTCCAAGTATGCAAGCATGGAGCTTGGGTATGCGAAGATCGGTAAATATGTCGGTATCCCACGGGCAGAGGGGTAGGTGGACAGGTGGTGACAGCCATGTCCATCCCTAGCATTCCCCCATGTTCGGATATTGAGTAGGAGTTCATAAAGTCTCTATCGGCTGGCAGACCAGCTGCGGGGATCTCCCTATCACCCCAGACTTAGTCCTGATACTAGAATTACTAATTAGATGATCTGCTAACAGTTCTTTGCATAATTGTATATGACCAATGCCTGCTCAGTTAGATATATTCTTTTATTCTTTATTTTCCTTTTATCCTTGAGGTTGATCCATATGTGTGTCCACTATCTTGAAATCATGTCTTATTCCTGTTTACTCTATGCCTACCATTGCACTCAATAAGTGATCATGTTTACACCACGCTTGATGCTTATTGCCCTCCTACGGGAAATTATAAATACGACACCCTACTCACGGGTTGAAATGCTACAATGATAATTCTGTGCGCTTGTAGAGTTATCTTATTTCTTACTGAGCTATCGATTGGCGTACCTAAGTACCATTACTTAAGAATTGTAATTCTTGTGCACCCCACGGTGCCGTGTCACAGTTTTGCATATCGTAAGTAATGACGGTTAGGAAGGCCAGTCCGGCACTTCTAACTGCTATTACCAGACTGTACTACCTAGGCCGGCGCCTTTAAGGGGCAAGGGTTACCTTTCTAAATTAATGGTGGTTGGGGATGCCAACAAGCATTTCTAGCGCCGTTGCCTGGGATTGACTTTTAGTCTATCCTTTGTGATGATGTTAAGAAATACCAACAAGCATTTCTGGCGCCGTTGCCGGGGAGGATAAAAACACCTAAGCTGGCATAAACATTGATTATAAAATAAGCATTGGTAGCCATAGTTTAAGCAGGTTAACTTTGCTGTTTTCTTCCTCTTTTTGTGGATTGAAAACAGGATAGTGTATGAGCGGTTTTGCTCTGCCGAACAATTTCATCAGCAATCCGGAAGCACTCCTCAGGAAGAAAAGGTTTCATACCGTTTCTTCTTCTACTACTCCGTCGGCAGACGAATCGTTCATTCCCGCACGATCCGCTACTACCGTCATGGCCAAGACACTCCATGACTACTCCATCCCCGCTGTTGCGAACGTACCCATTGGGCCCGCTGCCAACATCGGAAATGGAAATTTCGAGATCCGTACAGGCCTTATCTCGATGGTGCAGGCAAGCCAGTTCTGTGGCTTGCCAAGCGAGGATGCAAACGCTCATTTGCAACACTTCCTTGAGTTGTGCGACACCATTGTCATCAAAGACGTCACACAAGACAGTATCAGGCTCCGCTTGTTTCCTTTCTCCCTCACGGGGAAAGCGAAACAATGGTTCTATCAAAATAAGGAAGCCGTCAACACGTGGGACAAGTGTTCCGCAGCATTCCTCGCCAAGTTCTTTCCCATGAGCAAGACCAGCGCTCTGAGGGGGAAGATCTCAAACTTTTAGCAATCTTCCCTTGAATCTATCCCCAAAGCATGGGAAAGGCTTCAAGAGTACATCTGAGCCTGCCCTCACCATGGAATGGAAGATTGGCTCGTGCTCCAAAACTTTTATGAAGGCCTCACAGCCATGTCAAAGGGGCACGTAGATGCCGCAGCTGGAGGTGCATTCCTCTCCCTCACCATCGTGGATGCAACTGCACTTATTGAGAAGATGGTGGCCAATCAGAGTTGGGGAGAAGGAAGAAAAACACAAAAAGGCTCGCATACCATGAAGGAGACGGACTTGCTTGCTGCAAAATTAGACTTGCTGATACAAAAGCTGGACGATCGTGCTACCAACCCTTCCATGAGTACCGTCCAAGCCATGGATTCACACATGACGTGTGAAGTCTGTAGGAACGTTGGCCACTCGGGGAACAACTGCCCCGAAACCCAAGAAGAAGCTTCATATGTCAACAACGGGTTTCGCCAACCACAGCAAGGTAATAACGGGTGGAAAAACCAACACCGCCCGCAAGGTAATAATTTCAATTCAAATTACAATTCAAACCAACCTTCCTTAAAAGATCTCATTCTAGGACAAGCTAAAATCAATGAAAATTTGACTAAAAAGCTATCCTTCAACGATAAAATGTTTGAAAACATAAATGCCAAGCTTGAAACTTTGTCTTCTTCTATTCAAAATCAAGCAAGTTTTAATAAAATGATAGAAACACAAATGGCACAAATAGCTGCTTCTATTCCTGTCAACAACACGGGAAAAATCCCGGGGCAACCCGAGACTTCTCCCAAGTTTTCTCATGCAGCTACAGATCAATAAAGGAAGAAGAGTCTCGCCAACAGACTATAAAAGTTGAGCCCTGGCCGAAGGACATCGGTAGTTATCTAAAAAAATAAAAAATAATATAAATATATATATCTACATTCATATATATATGCATAATAATTATCTGAAGGGGCCCACACCATTATTCAAACTTGGGGGAGGTGTCCCCACTCAGGTATTGTATCTTATCCTTTTGAAAAAATATATATTTAAATAATAAAATTATTTTCTTGCATCAAAAGAAATTATTCCCTCTTCCTAGATTTATAAAAATAATTTTCAGAAAGAATAACTTTTGTTAAGTTTAAATATTATTTTTATATAATTTCTGAAAATCAAAAAGTTTCAAATAAAACTTGTGGAAAATCAAAAACTGGAGTAAAATTTCAAATGGGAGTCATTCGTAACCGGCTACACATTAGAAATAGCCGTTAGAGGGGGCTGAAAAAAATTGGACCAAGCCGGCCCAGTCAAGGGACTGGCCGGTCCCAGGGGTGACCGCTCCCTCGCCAACGGCTCTGCGGCACAGCCTTTTGCCAACGGTCACTAGCCGTTGCAAGGAGCACTCTCCCGCCTGCGATCAGCTCTATAAATACCAGAGCATTCGGGTGGAGCTCCTCACCCCTCTCATCCTCACATTTTTCACTCCCTTCATCACTCTCTTGCTCCACCATTCTCCCAGCAATTCTCCACATAGTTCAAGTGCAAGGAAATCCTGCACAAACCTCTTCCACTCCCATCACAAGTCAAGTTCTTGTGCCAAGCTCACCATGAGTGGGATTGGAGGTCGGATTTCCAACATGTTCCGGAAGGGCCATCGCTCTCGTGGGGAGTCTAGTCAAAGTACCCCACACGTGAGGAGAGCCCGCTGCATGAAGAAGAGGAGGCGCCAAGAGGCCACGCCATCGACGAGGCCGACGCTCCATTCATCGACTTGGAAAGCGAGCGGGAAATGCAAGCATACAACCTCCTCAAGGGACGCGAATTCCTGCATACACCGGGTTTTGACCCACACTTCCTACAGCAGACAGGTATGAATAACGAATTTAATACCATTTTTGAAAACACTGGATGGAGCCAAGTTGCCCCCGTGCACGTACTTGGATCTCGTTTCTTGACCATCCAAATCTTGGGCACTTTACAAATTGTCAATTATGGTATTACTTTTCGTTGCTTTGGAAAAGAACATAGCCTTTACTGGAAAGATTTTGCTACACACTTGGGTTTTCATGAGCGATGCTCTGTCGATTTGGGTTTCACTCATTCGGGTTATCAACGTCATGCTTTTTGGCACTTGATAAACGGACAAAATGTGACTGGAAAATTCCAACCCAACATCAACACCATCCACCATCCTTCTCTAAGGCTTATGTATAAATGGATTGCAAATTCTTTCTTTCCTAGAGAGGACACTCATCATGCTTATGACATTGAGTTGAAGATGCTTTATGCCGTGCTTAAAAGATTAAAGTTGCTCCTGTCTATGACATTGTTAAACACTGGTTAAACTCTTTTAAAACTTCCACACCAATTATGTGCACTTCACTCATCACACGTCTTGCTGCTAGTGTTAATCCTCATGGTGCTAACACTATTGTTTATCTCTCCATTCCGCGCATTATGATCAATGAGTATTATTTTACTCAAGCGCATACTATAAAACGTGATGACTCGGGAACAAACCTGGTATTTTATTATCCGGGATATATAAACGAGATTCCGTTACTTAACCTGGATCTCGCTTTATATAAATCCCCATCTCTCACCTTCGACCTTGTCGAAAAGGAAGAAGCACGCAGGAGTTCTGTTTCTCGTAGGAGATCACGGAGGAGAGAAGTACAGGAGGAAGAGCCTGCGCAGCCTGTGCAGCCTACACCACACCCGGCCATGCCTACTATGATACCAACGATGGAATGGTCCCCGGTCATATCTACACCTGGGTTCACCCCTGGGTATGGATATGGTATGGGACATGTTCCTCATCCTTATGAGGCTGGAGGGTCAGGGTGGAAACACTCGCAGGAGGCAGGGGGATGAAGGCAGCCCGAGCACGACCATTCTCTAGATTTTGAAGGCATGCCACCTCCGATAAACCCACAGCCGGTCACACTAGAGATGCTCAACACACGCATGGGAGGACTAGAATTGCAAAACAGACAAATCCAAGGTACGCTCAATGCTCACATCCAGACTTCTACCCAATGGCATGAGCAGTACCAGCAGCAGTTCATGGACCTCGAAGATGCAAACCGTCGGCGGCATGAGGCACAGATGGCCTACCTTCGGTCCATGGGACAATTCTTGAGACCTAGGCCTTGAACTAGCTTGGGGGAGGAGACCCCACAAGAGGTAACATGTATCTTTCAATTTCTTGCACTTATTTCTCGCACTTTTAAATTCTGCAATTTTATTTCCTTGTTAAAAATAATAAATAAAATATTCCACTCCCATATGTGCTAACATATGTTAGTTTCTCTTCTGTTGAAATGATGAATAGTTGCTCTGTTTATAATTTGTTTGTGTCTAAGTTATAACTTAGTATTCCTCAAGATTTAAGTTTGTTGGCTAAAAATATCTCATTCTGAGAACTTGAAATCTTGTGGGTTGCAATTGCATGATCCTTTTCTAAGTTGTTGCAAGATATGAGATGGTAGAAATAGACTTTGCTATGACTTTGTTCTAAGAGAAACTTGACATCCAGAGATTTCTTTTCAAAAATTCAAAAAATCAAAAGTTCCCCAATGATTATGAAATACCTACCAAGGCCATATGACATGCTCTACTTTTACAAACACTTAGTCATATGCTACTTACGGAACTTTGAGTTGAGTCAAAATGCTGAGACTTAGTGAGATTATGGTCATACACCCATGATTGAGATTCACGTACACCCACTAAATAAAGCCGACTCTCATCCTGAGAGTTGCGCACAACATGCACCTTTTCATCCACCAAATACAAATGCCGACCCTCACTTTGAGAGCCGTGCATACAAAAAGTTTTCACTCCTTGTTCGCCATCATGACGTCTCTCCATCAAAAAGTTTTCATATGTCAAATCAAACTATGGGCTATGCTAAAAAAAAGAGAGCCAAAGGGCACGAGAAAACAAACGGGAAAGAAAATACAAATACCCGTTAAAAAAAATATGATGATATTTCTATGGCCCATATTCCTCCAAAAAGTTTTATTCCATCCAATAAGAGAGAGTCATGATGCATGGAGTGCCAAAAAGTTTAGAGATAGGTTTTTACCATACTCATATTCCACACACTTGCACATCTCAATCAAGGTATATGACTTGTATCTCCTTATGGTCCAGTCTTTGACTCAGCAATATAAGTAATGTAAGTATGCCCACCTTCATACCTACCCAAAACTCCACTCTCAGCCTTAGTAGTAGGATGAAAAGGCAACACTACAATGCCTTTGGTAAGGTAAACCATACACATTGAGCGATTGGGAGAATCATTTGAGGAACTTGGTTTATTTTGCAAAAATTTATAAAACCTCTGGATCAAAGGTCTATCAAAGAATGAATGACTGGTGAGTCTATTATAATCATTCTATCTTGCAACCATCCAAGAAATTGGAGAAACTACAAGCCCCATAAGAAATCAAGGTAAAGAATGGATAGAATGCCAACTTATTTAAATTACGAATGAATGCTATGTTATAGGCACGACACTTATGAATTATATCGGCATTGTAGCAACTCCTGATCAACAACCATACTTAGCTATTTGCTCGGGACGAGCAAAGGTTAAGCTTGGGGGTCTTGTTGGTGGTCATTATGGATAAATTTTATACCACCAACTTAGACTAAAAAGAGGATTAACAATCATATTCTAGCACATATGGCTTTACTACAAACACGTCCCATTTGTACCCCTAGCATTCATGTTTTACAGGTTTTATGGCATAACAAGTGGAAATACGCATCAACATGAAGAAAGCGCAAAATCAAAAGACGAATCCAACAAATGCGCAACCAAAGAATACCAAAGAAGCCCACCTCCAAAGCGTAACTGGATCCATCCGCAACCAAGGGAGAGGCCTAGGCCCAGGGAGCAACCGACCACCCGAAGGCGGTGGCCAGATGGTGCTCCCCAGGGACCGACCGCCCCCGGGGGCGGCCGCCCCCCAGGTGGAGCCTCCCGGGCCCAGCTTTAGAGGTGGTACTGAGGGCGGTTTGGCCATGGCGGTTTCACCTCCTTCCAAGTTTAGATGCACCAAACCGTCATAGTTTCACTATAAATAGATGGTGCTCCATCCCCTTCAACACACACATCATTTGGAGTCATCTACCTCACACCTCTCACTTGTATCCTTAGAGTAGTTGTAGTAGTTTGAGCAAGGCAAGAGCTATCAAGGAGAGCTTGTCTCCTTGGGAGAAAAGGATCATCTTGGTATGAATACAATTCGGTCTTCTTCCATGAGCAAGTTCTTATCATACTTAAATGATTATGCATATGAACTAGAGTCTAGTTATGATCTTGTTATGAGCATAGTATATGAGCTAGAATATAGTTTATATATTATGTTCTTGACTTGTTCATCATCGTTCTTCATTGTTCATCAAATTAGCATGAATAGAGGAAGAACTAGGAATGAGGTGATGGTTCGTCGTGCTGTCATGGCTGCTCTTAACCTAGCCTGTCAATCCGAAGGGTTGGGGTCCGCGGGGGTTAGGAGTTGTTTCCAAGTATGCAAGCATGGAGCTTGGGTATGCGGAGATCGGCGAATATGTCGGTATCCCACGGGCAGAGGGGTAGGTGGACAGGTGGTGACAGCCCTGTCCATCCCTAGCATTCCCCCACGTTCGGATATTGAGTAGGAGTTCGTAAAGTCTCTATCGGCTGGCAGACCAGCTGCGGGGATCTCCCTATCACCCCAGACTTAGTCCTGATACTAGAATTACTAATTAGATGATCTGCTAACAGTTCTTTGCATAATTGTATATGACCAATGCCTGCTCAGTTAGATATATTCTTTTATTCTTTATTTTCCTTTTATCCTTGAGGTTGATCCATATGTGTGTCCACTATCTTGAAATCATGTCTTATTCCTGTTTACTCTATGTCGACCATTGCACTCAATAAGTGATCATGTTTACACCACGCTTGATGCATATTGCCCTCCTACGGGAAATTATAAATACGACACCCTACTCACGGGTTGAAATGCTACAATGATAGTTCTGTGTGCTTGCAGAGTTATCTTATTTCTTACTGAGCTATCGATTGGCGTACCTAAGTACCATTACTTAAGAATTGTAATTCTTGTGCACCCCACGGCGCCGTGTCACAGTTTTGCATATCGTAAGTAATGACGGATAGAAAGGCCAATCCGGCACTTCTAACTGCTATTACCAGACTGCACTACCTAGGCCAGCGCCTTTAAGGGCCAAGAGTTACCTTTCTAAATTAATGGTGGTTGGGGATGCCAACTAGCATTTCTAGCGCCGTTGCCTGGGATTGACTTTTAGTCTATCCTTTGTGACTATGTTAAGAAATGCCAACACATAGCAGTGTTAAAGCTATCCATTTTTTCAATAAGATTTTCAAGAATCTTTTCATTAGCCATGATTTTCTTGTTTATGCTGTCATTGATTTTAGATTGGCCTAAGACAAGATCTTTAAGAGAAGGTTGGTTACCATAAGAATTATTGAAATTTTTGCTGTAACCATTACCTTGATTTCCTTGGTAGAAGGGGTGTGAGTTCCATCCTCCGTGTTGCTGGGGTCGATACCCATTGTTGTTGCTGTTGTTGATGAAGCTCACTTCCTCCTTCATCTCGGGACAGTTGTTGCCCGAATGATCTTCTCCACCACATACCTCACACCATATATCAGCTTCAATTGCTTGTGCGGTGGCAGTGGGTCTAATGGCCTCTTGTTCCTTCTTGGAACTTTCCTCGATCTTTTTCATCAAGAGGTCCATTTTTGCTGAGAGCATGTCTACCTCATGAACGGTGTGCATACCCCTTTGCTTGGGTTGGAGGCGTTCCTCATTCCATCCATGGTTGATAACCATTTTCTCAATGAGGTCCTTAGCATCCTTGACATTGTATTGCAGGAATGCTCCTCCAACGGCAGCATCAAGGTGACTACGGGCTAATCCAGTCAGCCCATGGTAGAAACCTTGGATTAGGAGCCATTCTTCAATCCCATGATGAGGACAGGCACGAATGTACTCCTGGAGATGTTCCCATGCTTCGGGAATCGTCTCGTTCGCTTGTTGTTGGAAGCTTGAAATTTTGCCACGGAGAGCGCTTGTTTTGCCCATTGGGAAGAACTTCTTGAGAAAAGCGTTGGCACATTTCTCCCAGGTGGTGACTTCACTCTTGTTGGCATAGAACCAGTGCTTCGCCTTCCCAAGCAGTGAGAATGGGAACAGGCAAAGACGGATGGCGTCAGCCGAGACATTCTTAATGGTGAAAGTCCCACACACCTCCAGAAAGTGCTGGAGATGGGCATTGGCGTCTTCGTGTGGCTTTCCACAGAATGGATTAGCTTGCACCATGTTGATAAGTGCAGGCTTGAGCTCAAAAGTAGCACCTCAAAATTGAGCTGTGGTCCGGTGGCAATGTTGTCAGCGGACGGCGCAGAGAACTCAGAGATGGTCTTTTGGGCCATAGCTTCCTTGATTGATAATGCGGAGCCTCTTTCCTCGAACGAATTCAGGTTTGAGATGAACCTTTGAGGTGGAACTTGACGGCGTCTAGTTCTTCTCAACAATTGCTCGGGATCTTCAATGTAATTTGACAGCAATTGCAAACCGCTCATACACAGTCTAGCTTTACGATAATGAGAAACACAAACAGGGGTAAACCCCTAACACTAATCGATAACTAAATTGATAATAGACTCCGGATTCATTTTTTTATTAATATTCCTAGACTGATGCTTTCTCCGGCAACGGTGCCAGAAATGCTTGTTGACACTTCTTAGTGCAACCACCAGAGACAGGGTGTTAGGCTATCTCTGATAACGGCACCAGAAGTGCCTGAGGGTATTTCTTATGTCTATTGGATAATTCCACAAGCACACAGAATATACCGCTGTAGCACTTCACCCGGGAGTATTACAAGGTATCATTATTTATTTTTATCCCAAGGGAAAGCGGTTGCTAGGAATAATTAATAAAAAGAAAGAGAGATCTTTAAGTCTATACCAACTTAGTACCAGCTAGTGGTAGGGGGTAAATCGATAGGTAGAGGAAAAGGTAATGACACCAACATACAACAAGTATTAAGATAACTAAAAGATAACTAGTAGAGTATAGCTAGGTGGGAGGACAACGAGTGAGTATAAGACTCCTATGACACTTACTTTACTCTTGTGACTTACCCTATCAAATATATGACTTATACTAAGATAGTTACCTTACTACCGGTGTGCAGGGGGTAGTGCGAGACAATAGAGGACAAAACCTCTACCCGAAGTGCCTACACTCTTATGGGAGCCTACCTTTTAAGAACTTGCCTAAAACACGTGGAGGGATACTAAGACTAGACAGGGCTGTCACCACCTACTAGCACCCACAAACAATCAGTGCGACAAGCGGTAATCAAAGGCAAGATCTAGTCTAAGCACCACGCTTACACTAAGTCTCACTATTCTAGCTACGTACCAACAACTAGAACACCCTATGACAGGCGATGAACTAACACACATTGAGTTGGGACAAGATCACTATCAAGTATAAAACAACTTTAGAAGAAGACAAGACACAACAATACTATAAAGAATAGTAAAGACTAAGTAAGAACTTAGTGAAGTAAAGTAAAGATAATATATATTGATAAAGATAAAGTCTTACAGAAGGAAAGGTACAAGAGCTATACCAGACTCTCCCGTAGACGTCTCCGGAGAATCCGAGCATAGCTCGACTCGACTCTAACTCCCACACTAGACTAATACTACTACTAAAGAGTAGAACTTCACTCTAGCTTGCTTCTTGTGTTGTATGGTGTGTCTTGAAGAGGAGTGGGCAGCCTCTATTTATAGGGGAGAGCAAGGGGGTGCCACGTCAGCGATCCGCGTGCTCCTTGCCCCTCCACCCTTGGATGAACCGACCTCATTACCGCCATAAGATGGATGGTTCTAGGCAATTCATCATGTGGACAGCATGCAGGAAGGCGGTGGAGGCCAACTGACCTGGCTGGGCACCAGGGGGGTTCGGCCGACCCCCCTATGACTGGTGGGCCCAGCCAGGGTCTTCTAGAAGGAGTCCCCACATGTCATTGAGTGTGTAGGTGGCTTGGTTCCACTTTTGGCAGTTCGGCCGACCCACCCCTAGTGGGTGGGGCCCACCACCGTGGTCCCCATCTGTCATATACTCTTCCTATGTGTTGGTTCTGTCTTGATTGCTTCGTTTCATGCCTCAATCCGTGTCCCTTTGATCTTCACCGTTGAATGGAAGCACAAGTTGATCCGATGGATGAAATGACTTGGTTGGAGTGTCACACAGATCCTGCCACATCACCAGAGCCAGGTGGGCCCCATGGGCAGTTCGGCCGACCCATGGGTGGGCCCACCCTTGGCTCTGATCTCTTCCATTTGATGTTGTATGCACTGTGTTTAAAGGTGGTGGCCTGGGGCAACATGTCATCGGTCGAACCATGTAGTTAGCCCCTAGCTGCTCACTTTTGCACTGTTTTGATGTTCCCTGCAATCACAAGCTTAAAAGTACATGTGAAACTAGTTATTGATAAAATATGCTCATGATATGTTTATCTTCCCTTGAATCCGAGGCCTGTTGACGGTGTTTGAATGTGGAATTTTAGGGTATATCCACCATCAACAATGCATTGTGCAACCAGGATGCAAGATAGCAACACGGTTTGCTCTGAACCAACCATATGCACGAAAACTATTTGCTATGCACTCCATGAAACACATAGGTCTCACGGGACAAGTGGAACCATGTTTGGAAGAGTTTGGATGCGCTATGAAACCAAGATGCAAGATAGTTGCACAGTTTGCTTTGAAACCTACCATAGGCATGAAAACTATTTGCTTTGCACTCCATGAAACACATAGGTGTCATGGTAGAAGTGGAACCACGTTTGGATGTGTTTTGATGTGTTGTGAAACCAAGATGCAAGATAGCAACATGGTTTGCTTTGAACCTACCGTAGGCATGAAAACTATTTGCTTTGCACTCCATGAAACACAGAGGTGTCACGGGAGAAGTGGAACCTCGTTTGGATAAGTTTGGATGCGTTGTGAAACCAAGATGCAAGATAAGAGCATGGTTTCCTTTGAAACTAGAATAGGCACGAAAACTATTTGCTTTGCACTCCATGAAACACATAGGTGTCATGGGAGAATGGGAACCACGTTTGGATGAGTTTAAATATGTTGTGAAACCAAGATGCAAGATAGGAGCACGGTTTGCTTTGAACCTACCATAGGCATAAAAACTATTTGCTTTGCACTCCACGAAACTCATAAGTGTCATAGGAGAAGTGGAACCTCGTTTGGATGAGTTTGGATACGTTGTGAAACCAAGATGCAAGATAAGAGAACGGTTTGCTTTGAACCTACAATAGGCATGAAAACTATTTGCTTTGCACTCCATGAAACACATAGGTGTCTTGCGAGAAGGGGAACCACGTTTGGATGAGTTTAAATGCCTTGTGATCCCAATATGCAAGATAGGAGCACGGTTTGCATCGAACCTACAATTGGCATGAAAACTATTTGCTTCGCACTCCACAAAACTCATAGGTGTCACGGGAGAAGTGGAACCTCGTTTGGATCAGTTTGGATGCGTTGTGAAACCAAGATGCAGGATAAGAGCACGGTTTGTTTTAAGCCTACCATAGGCATGAAAACTATTTGCTTTGCACTCCATGAAACTCATAGGTGTCATGGGAGAAGTGGAACCACGTTTAGATGAGTTTGGATGTGTTGTGAAACCAAGATGCAAGATAGCAACACGGTTTGCTCTGAACCTATCATATGCACGAAAACTATTTGCTATGGACTTCATGAAAAACGTAGGTCTCACGGGAGAAGTGGAACCACGTTTGGATGAGTTTGGATGCGTTGTGAAACCAAGATGCAAGATAGCAACATGGTTTGCTTTGAACCTACCATAGGAACGAAAACTTTTTGCTTTGCACTCCATGAAACACATAGGTATCACCGGAGAAGTGGAACCTCGTTTGGATGAGTTTGGATGTGCTGTGAAACCATGATGCTAGAGAAGAGTATGTTTGCTTTGAACCTACCATAGGCATGAAAACTATTTGCTTTGCACTCCATGAAACACATAGGTATCACTGGAGTAGTGGAACCTCGTTTGGATGAGTTTGGATGCGCTATGAAACCAAGATGCAAGATAAGAGAATGGTTTGCTTTGAACCTACCATAGGCATGAAAACTATTTTATTTGCACTCCATGAAACACGTAGGTGTCATGGGAGAAGTGGAACCACGTTTGGATGAGTTTGGATGCGTTGTGAAACCAAGATGCAAGATAGCAACACGGTTTGCTTTGAACCTACCATATGCACGAAAACTATTTGCTTTGCACTCCATGAATCACATAGGTTTCACGGGAGAAGTGTGTTGGCGCTTCTTAGCGTCAGCAGAAAAGTCCGCAAGCGCACAGAAGTACCATTGTAGCCTTCACCCAGAAGTATTCTGGGTGTCATAATTTCCTAGATGAATGGTCTTTGTTCTTAGTTTCTTAAACTAGTTTACTTAGAAGAGACGGAAGGGATAGCTTGGGTAGAGATTTTCTTCTAAGGTCAAACGCATATAAGCGATGGTAACTTTTCCACTACTTGCTTGCTTCAGGCCCACTAACGCACCTGGTCTACCAAGCGATACCAGTATCAGCGCTATTCTGCGGCCGAACGTGGGGGATGCTGGTATGAGTGGACAGGGCTGTCACCACCTGCCACCTACCCCTCTGCCCGTGGGCGCGCGCAACATACGAAGGTAAACTCCGACCTAGACACCACGTCTACGAAGGTGACTACTACTCTAGTGGTGTGTAACACCCTAGTGTTAGTTACTATTTTTCACACTTGCATTTGCACGTCATCAAGCACCTATCTTGTCATTTCATGCATCATCAATATTCAAGTCAATTGCATTTCTTATATACTATATGTTTCCTTTATGCTTATGTGTGGTAGATATGTTAGCATGCAAATGTGATGTTTGTTTACTGTTCTAAATGCTTTAGACATGTTTGGGATAACATTTGGAACAATGTTCATGATGGTGAAATCCCCAAAATAACCCTCTAGCTCATAGTTGACTAGAGAGCCCTCTAAAAGCTATTCTGTTTGACCAAACAAGAAGGGCATTTTAGAGATTTTGCATGTCAGTACACCCTTAATCAAAGTTGTGTAGAAATTTATAAGCAACAAACTTTATTTTTGGGTCAACTCATGAAAATGGGTGGAAGGTGGTCAAAAAGTTGAATTAGTGCAGATTTGCAGTTGTTTTGAAGTTTCAAAAATTTGCTAAGTCTAAAACTGGTTTTCAGTTTCGGTGTACCCATGTTCATCGACCTGTATCTCTCAATCTAGGCCGATCTAGAGTAAAGTGTCTTAATACCAAATGATCTACTCATGTAGCTCTTCAATCCATATTAGTGAAGTTTTCGCAGAAACGCCCTGGATCACGAGCTAGAGATAGATCAAAAGTCGAGTTTCAGTCGGTTTTCAGAACTGAATCAAAACCGATTCAAACTGAATCAGGCAGGGGCCGACGCGGCTCGCCGTCAAGCATCGGCCGCCAGGTGGCGCTGTACGCATTCATCTTGTTTAGGGAAGTAGAATCTATGAAAAATATGTTTGCTGGTGTTTCACTGTTATTTATATGATGTCTAGTATAATGTGCCTTTTATGCTTTAATCTTGCAAAAATCACCATGCTTAATGTGTTAAGGTTATGGTCATGAATATTTTTCCTGGACTATGTTATGTTGGAAAGAAGCTAAGAAAATTTGGAAATCTGTTGTTTGATACTTTTCACTGTGTTAAGTATTTTCCATTGTTTAAAAGGCTGGTTGCTTGTTATTTTTGTGTAGACTGTTATACTTGTCCAAATGACTTGAAATTTTGTCAGTAGGCTAGTCTGGTTGTGTAATAGCTACTGTAATTTTTATGGATTTTTCTGGTCAGAGTAAACAGTAGGTCCAGTTATAGGCTAGGGCTTATTTAATTGTTTTTAAGCAAATATCTTTTGGGTGGGGAATGTTTTTATGCATTTCTGTGATGCTCAGCATTACCACCTGTGTTAAACAGTAGAGCTAATCCTACTTTGAGCTTAGGGCAGCAAGGTTAATATTTTGTTTATATGATGTTGCTCGCGCTTGTTAATTATAAGTTGGTTGTGGTAGGTTAGTTGATGCATGTTAATTATTAAGTGCAGGTTGTAGACCCCTCACCCGGGACGAGAAATTGTTCTATGCCTTGCTTAAGAAGGGTGAGTATGAGTTGGTTGTCTAGGGAAGAAATATGCACGTACTCAGTAAATGAGTGTGGATTGTTAAACTGATTGCATATCATGGGTTAATTCGTGCATCTCTATCTTGCATTTCATGTGCATTCTCAGTTCTCATATATGCATATCATGCATACAGGATCGCTGGGAGGCGTGACGCTGTTGCAGTTCGATCCATCGGAGGAGGGAGTTCCGCCGGAGATTGAAGTGCCAGAGGTTCCCGAAGGTCAGGAAGAAGAAGCTGAACTTCCAGAGTGCCCTGATCACCAACCTACTAACTTTGTGAAAGGCAAGCCCCGGAGCATCCCTAAGTCTCCACCTACTCTTTTTACAAATGCACTGGTCTTTATTAAATCGTATGATTGTGCACTTAAGTATAGGAGTTGATATGATACCGTTGCTGCATTTATACCTTGTCCACTTATACTTGATCCTGAAGTATTACTAGATAAGGGATGGGTTCGATCTTATGCTTAGCCATGCTTAGACCGGTAGAAGTCGAGGGATTTCCTGTCCTTCGCGAGCATAGGTGGTTACTAATGATGATGGGGTTGGATTCCACATGATGGACTATATGTGCCACCATGCCACAGTGTCTAATGAGAGAATCAAGGCTAAGTAGCGGGGAGCCGCATGACATGGTTGAGGTCATGCCGTCTTCGGTGCTGCTTGCGGCCGACTAGGACTGAGGCCACCAGACATCAGTTGAGATTGAAAGACGTCGTCACATAGCAGGCCAGATAAGTCGTTCTGACCGCGAAGCTGAGTATTTCTTTCTGAGCCGGGAATTGGTGCGACTAGGCAGACATATTCTGGAGGTAGGAAGTATGTGCGGAGACACCATCTTACCAAGGGCAGGTCAGGGACCTGATGCATCCTGGAAGTGGGTTGGTCTCTGAGAATATGGTCCCCGCCAAACTCGCGACATATTGTGTCTCAGAAGGATTTAACGGTGGCCTAAGAAGCCAGTGGCTCGGCTGACAGGGTTTGTGACTGGCATATTTGCCAGCTGGTACAATCGATTCGAATCGCCATCTCTCCTGGTTAGTGAGAAACTGAACTGAACTTCTGGTGAGGTAGAGGCTAATAACTTGAACATAATGATTATGGTGAGATGAGGTTGATATCTGTGGATATCGGAAATCATATGGTTTTATTGATTGCTACAATATTCAGTGAATGCTTAGTATAGTGGCTAATCTTAGTAAATAGCTTAACTAAAATCGAAGCTTATCACAATTAAAATGAATAAGTTGAGATTCCACTGTAGTAATGCTTTTGATGCAAAAATGATGCTACCCTCTGAGCTCCACCAAATAAGCCTTGCATATCCTTGAGAGTCTTTTTATTTACTCCCTGTCGGGTAAGTCTAGCTGAGTACAATTGAGTACTTAGGGTTTTATTCCCATTGTTGCAGATGGTGTAGTCTACTACGCGTATTGCAGGAATTGCTTCACCCCTGCGGGCGAAGAAGACTAGACCCGAGGGCAGGGTCATTATCTATCCTTAGATGTTGTAAGAATGCTGTGACAGGGTCATTTGATGGTACTCGTATTTGAATTCTGTGGTGTAAAACTATGTTGACTTCCGCTACTACTATATTTGTGTAAAAGACTATGTTGTACTCTGATGTTTAAATTCGGTTGCGAACTTATGTGTCATGTGATCGAGTATTGCTGAATGAATGATCCTTGGGGTATGAAATGTTTGAAATCCTTCGAGATTTCCGGACTACCAGGTTTATATTGGCTCAAGTGCGACTGGATTGTGATTAAAATGCGATCGTTGTACTTGTGCTCGTATAAATTGGTCGGTTCTATGACAGCTGGTACCAGAGCATAATTCAGCATATACCGTCACTTGACTATTTAAAAATTAAAAGAGTTTTGAGTTTTACAAACTAATTGCCAACTGGTAGTGTGTGTAGGTGATTTAAATCAAGTGTTTGCAAAACTTATGAGTACCAATGACCAAGTCCTATAGCCCTATATATATGTGGTAATTAGGTGGCTTATGTAAGTACTGACTTGGGGGAAATTGCATCATGTTTCTATTTGTGGTTCATTTGGTTTTATCGTGCGGATAATTATGAACTGTCGGTTTCTTATTGCTTCCTATGGGTCAATGTACCACGTCGCCTAAGGTAAGGTGAGATGTGAGTGTAAGATCGAACAACCATCGATCGATGGTGAGTGTATGGTTACTGAAGTGAGTACATGTTATCCATATGTGTACTTATGGAAGTAAGGTGGAGTAATTACTTTTGGGGTCGCAAATGTTCATGGGAACATTTCCGGCAAAAAGTGCTTCTTGTTGCCCTGTATACATTGGGATTTGGGCTGAAATGAATCTTCTGCAGGTACACTAACCACGCAAAATGTATAGCACGGTTAGTTACGTATATGAGAGCACGTGGTATGCCACCGACTATAACGTTAGTTAAAATATATTATGTGTGAGGTCGTTGGCACGTGCATGCATCATGATCATGAAATTAATTCAAGCTATTGTACTATTTCCTTCCCTATGGTAAAATTTGTGCTGCCCTATCTTATTCTAAATGCTAAAAGATGTTGTAATGTACCGGATGGCAGCTGAAGGTGAGCCGCAGAGTGGTCAGTTTCTGGAGCAGTTTGGCACACCCACTGTGCTATGGAGGTTGTTGAAGTCTGTGGGATATGCAGAGCCACCACTGTATTTCTGGAAGCCAGCGGAAACCAAGGTGCAGCCTTGGTTTGATGTTTGGGTGACTATCCCTGTGCTTGAAAGGGGTTGGTCGTTTCCAGGAATAAAGGTGGAAGTTGACATCAGGACGCCATGGGATGGTGCGCAGCTTGCAGCTTTCGAGGTGTTGACGGATATGTGCAGCCGGTTCAACAAGAGAGCTGATTTGGGGCCAGCAAATGTTTTTCCCAGGGTGGATGCTTCTCAGGGTGAGTGGGCTCAGTCTAGCCAAGCTTCTTTGGAGCGAGGCAGGGACGAGCGTGCTCGTAGCACGGGTGCTTCTATGAGTGCTATGTTTGCTGTCCTGAGGATGCATTATTCCACTAGGGATGGTTGGATGAAGTGCGTTGAAGCCCTGCATGATGCTGTGGAGAAGAAGTTAGAAGCTGAAGAGTGGGCACGTATGGCTCGTCGTAGCTCAGATGACTTGGTGGTAGCTCTCACTGCCTGTCGCAATGAGTTGTTACGATGCACTGGCGCCTTGTTGGCAGCTGATCGCCGTGTCGAGGTGCTTGAGAGGGAGAATGCAGATCTTCGCCGCCAGCTTGACAATCGCAATATGAGCTTGACACGTCAGCGCGGTGAGTTTCTGCAGGAGTTGCGTGCTAGTCAGCAGCAGGTTTGGGAGTTGCAGCAGGATGTTCATCGTCTGAACAACCATGCTGATCCGTTTCATCCTCCGGGTGCAGCGGAGTTTGCTCCTAGATCTTCATTGCAGCTGATGATGGTGAAGCAAGTGAGGAAGAAGAGGAAGAAGACCCCGAGGAGATCGTGCCTATTGACGAGAGTGATGACCATGGTGGGAACGTGTCCGGCATGGACAATGACCACGATGACTAGGCTTTTTCTAGTGATCTTGCCATGATCAGCACCCTTTTGTATTGGGAAAACCTTTAATGTCATGTAATGAGAGAACCCTGTGTGTTCAGGGTTGGAACCATCAAACTTTTAATTAAGTAATGGTAACTTATGTAGTTTGAAAAACCCTTTTTGGTTGCGCCTTGTTATTGTGCGGTTGTGTGATGATTATTGAATTATTGTGCCGTTTGTTGGTTATCAAAAATGATCATTGATATCTTTTGGGCATAATCTTTCGGTTATCTTTGGCATAACTGACACTTAACAATGGTTGTTGTGTGTTGCTATAGATGGCACCTCATACCCATCGTCATGGGTCAACCAGTGGTGGTGGGAACGAACATGAAGATGAGGAGTTGCCGCCTCCTCCACCGCGTACCCAGGAACAGATGTTTGCTCAGTTCTTGCACACTCAGCAAGCGATTCTGCAGCAGATGGTTGCTAGTAACAACCACAACCGCAATCGAGATGGACGCCGCGGAAACGATGAGGACCAGTACAGTAACTATAAGGACTTTATGGACACTAAGCCTCCGGTATTCAAGCAGGCCGTTGAACTGCTGGAAGCTGATGAGTGGTTAAACACTATTGAGCAGTCATTCTCTGTGCTGCGATTGACTAAAACCATGAAGGCTAGTTTTGCTGCTATGTTGCTGCAAGGCCAAGCTGGAATATGGTGGGCCAATCGCAAGACCGCCTACCCTGTAGTCGCTGATATCACCTGGGAGCAGTTCACCAGGGATTTCAGGGGGCATTTCATTCTAGCAGGCTTGATCAAGATGAAGGTCAATGAATTCATGCAGCTTACTCAGGGTACCAAGACCCTTACTCAGTATCATCATGCCTTTAACAATCTGTCAAGGTATGCCCCGTGGATGGTGGATACAGATGAAAAGAAGATCGAAACTTTCAAGAGAGGTCTTAGTATCAAGCTTATGAAGACTCTGGCGAACAACGCTCGTACAACTTTTAACGAGTTCATCAGTGAAGCTTACATCCAAGAGAAACAGAATAACTTGCACACTGCTTCCAAGGGAGGCAAGAGGCCATTCGAAGGAAGCTCTTCTCAGTCAAGGACTCCAGCAGCTAGTCGTGCGGTGGCAAATCGCCCTGCTTACCGTCCGGCTGTTCCTGGAGCAAAATTCAGACCCCCTCCAAAGAAGCAGCCAGCGCCACAACGCTACAAGAAAGGCTTCACAGTGCCTTTGAACAAGAACAATGCTCCTCCAAGCAACGCCGTTCAAGTGAGGACCAACCAAGGTCTGGGGCCATGCTTTAACTGCGGTCAACAGGGGCATCTTGCTTGTTATTGTCCTCATCCCAGGCAGGGTCGTGTGCATCACACTACTGCGGAAGAACTTTCGGAAGGTGAACCAGTCACTGCGGGTATGTTTTCTGTGAATCAGCATCCTGCTATTGTTTTGTTCGACTCAGGATCGTCGCATTCTTTCGTGAGTCAAGCATTTGCACAAAAGCATGCATTACCAATTGTTGAGTTGAGCCATAGTTTCCGGATAACTTTAGCTGGGGCTGAAATTTGTACGCGTCATGGTGTCGGGGATGTGACCGTTGAGATTGGTAATCGGGTTTTCATCAGTAGTCTTATTGTGCTACCAGGGTTGGGTCTGGATGTTATTTTGGGAGTTAGTTGGATGGACAAGCGGGGTGCGGTGTTGGACGTCCCTAACCGGATGTTAACACTGAAGGAACCCCAAGGTGAAGGCACTTTTCAGGTTCATCTGCCCCATAGGGGAGATCTTTTTAGTCTCTCTTTCTCAGTTGAGGCCGTGACACTTCAGAGCATCCCTGTAGTGTGTGAGTTCCCTGATGTCTTTCCTAATGATCTACCTGGACTTCCTCCTGATCGAGATGTGGAGTTTGCAATAGAACTTATTCCCGGTACGGCACCTATTTCTCGAATGCCATATAGAATGCCTCCTCATGAATTAGCTGAACTCAAGAAACAACTCCAGGAGTTATTGGACAAAGGGTTTATTCGTCCTAGTTCTTCTCCGTGGGGCTGTCCTGCAATCTTTGTTAAGAAGAAGGATGAAACTTTGCGTATGTGTGTGGACTATAGGCCACTAAATGCTGTGACAATTAAGAACAAGTATCCTCTACCTCGTATTGATATCTTGTTTGATCAATTGTCCAAGGCCAAGGTTTTCTCCAAAATTGATCTGAGATCTGGGTATCATCAAATTAAGATCAGACCACAAGATATTCCCAAGACGGCTTTCTCCACTTGGTATGGATTGTATGAGTATTTGGTTATGTCTTTTGGATTAACCAATGCTCCTGCACATTTCATGTATCTAATGAATTCGGTATTCATGCCTGAGTTGGATAAGTTCGTGGTAGTCTTTATTGACGATATTATGGTGTACTCTGAAAACATGGAGGATCATGCTGAACACTTGAGAATAGTCTTGGCTAGACTCAGGGAGCATAAGTTGTATGCTAAGTTCAGCAAGTGTGAGTTTTGGTTGACTAAGGTACCTTTTCTGGGACATATCTTATCTGCTGAAGGTATTTCTGTAGATCCGTCAAAAGTTCAGCAGGTGTTGGATTGGGAGTCACCAACAAATGTGTCTGAGGTTCGTAGCTTTCTGGGATTAGCTGGGTATTATCGCCGCTTTATCCAAGATTTCTCTAAGATAGCTAAACCTATGACCAAGTTATTGCACAAGGATACCAAGTTTGTGTGGAGTGAGGAGTGTGAAACAGCTTTTCGCACCTTGCGAACGTTGTTGACCACTGCTCCAGTTCTCGCTCAACCTGATATTGAAAAGCCTTTTGATGTGTACTGCGATGCTTGTGGCACTGGGTTAGGATGTGTTCTCATGCAAGAAGGCCGAGTCATTGCTTATGCCTCGCGTCAACTGAGAAAACATGAGCAAAACTATCCTACTCATGATTTGGAGTTTGCCACTGTAGTTCATGCATTGAAGATTTGGCGCCACTATTTGATGGGTCACAAATGTCATATCTATTCCGATCACAAGAGTCTCAAGTACATTTTCACTCAGCCTGAGTTGAACATGAGGCAAAGAAGGTGGTTGGAGTTGATCAAAGACTATGATCTAGAAGTACACTATCATCCGGGCAAGGCCAATGTCGTAGCCGATGCTTTGAGCCGAAAGTCAGCCTTTGCTAGCAGACAGATTCAATCTTATGCATCCAGTGGTGTTGAATAATATTACTCTCAGTTGTACTTTGGAAAGCAAGATTATTGAAGGTCAGAAAACAGATCCCGACATATATCATATCAAAAGGAAGATGAAAGAACAAGAAATGCTTCATTTCCGAGTAGATGAAAAAGGTATATTGTGGTTCAAGGATCGATTGGTAGTACCGAAAGACCGTGAGTTGAGGAATCAGATTATGGACGAGGCTCATTTGTCCAAGTTATCTATCCATCCCGGTAGTAGTAAGATGTATCAAGACTTGAAACCTAGGTTCTGGTGGACCAAAATGAAGAAAGAAATTGCGGCTTATGTGGCCAGGTGTGATACCTGTTGTCGCGTGAAAGCTATTCATCTTAAGCCAGCAGGTCTATTGCAACCTTTACCAGTTCCAGGTTGGAAATGGGATGAGATAACCATGGATTTCATATCTGGGTTACCTCTAACGCAAAAAGGCCATGATTCTATTTGGGTGATTGTAGATCGATTGACTAAGATTGCACATTTCTTACCAGTTCGAACTACAGATCGTCCTCATCAGTTGGCACAGCTCTACTTTGCTCAGATACTTCGGTTACATGGTGTGCCGAGGACGATAGTTTCCAACAGAGGCCCGCAATTTGTTGCACGCTTTTTCTGGGAGCATCTACACAAGTGTTTGGGAACCAATTTGGTTCGCAGCTCAGCTTATCATCCTCAAACTTCTGGTCAGACTGAAAGGGTAAATCAAATCCTCGAAGACATGTTGAGAGCTTGTGTTCTATCGTCTAAAGGTTCGTGGGAAGAATGGTTACCTTTGGCCGAGTTCTCATACAACAATAGCTATCAAGAGAGTATTCAAATGGCTCCTTTTGAAGCTTTGTATGGGCGCAAATGTAGAACTCCTCTCAATTGGGTTGAATCAGGCGAAAGGAGATATTACGGGATTGACTTTGTGAAAGAGGCCGAAGAGAGAGTGCATACCATTCAAACATATCTCAAAGCCGCTCAGACTCGTCAAAAAAGTTATGCGGACAAGCGAAGAAGGCCATTGGAATTTGAAGTCGGTGACTACGTATACTTGAAGGTGTCACCTATGAAAGGCGTACAACATTTCAGAGTGAAATGAAAGTTAGCTCCAAGGTTTGTAGGTCCTTTTCAAATTCTGGAAAGAAGTGGGAAAGTAGCATACAAGTTACGGTTGCCACCACACATGTCCACTATCTTCAATGTGTTTTATGTATCCCAACTCAAGAAATGTTTACGAGTACCGGAAGAACAAGTGGATTTTGGTGATATCAAGTTGAAATCAGATTTGACCTATGAAGAAAAGCCTATTGAAGTAATAGATTACAAAGAGAGAATCACCCGTAGCCGAGTGATCAAGTTCTATAAGGTGGTATGGAACAACCAAAGTTATTGGGATGCGACTTGGGAGCGAGAAGACTATCTCAAGGAAGTCTATCCTTCTTTCTATAAACAATGGTAATTAACTCTAATCTCGGGGACGAGATTCTTTTAAGGGGAAAGGGCTGTAACATCCTAGTGTTAGTTACTATTTTTCACACTTGCATTTGCACGTCATCAAGCACCTATCATGTCATTTCATGCATCATCAATATTCAAGTCAATTGCATTTCTTATATACTATATGTTTCCTTTATGCTTATGTGTGGTAGATATGTTAGCATGCAAATGTGATGTTTGTTTACTGTTCTAAATACTTTAGACATGTTTGGGATAACATTTGGAACAATGTTCATGATGGTGAAATCCCCAAAATAACCCTCTAGCTCATAGTTGACTAGAGAGCCCTCTAAAAGCTATTCTGTTTGACCAAACAAGAAGGGCATTTTAGAGATTTTGCATGTCAGTGCACCCTTAATCAAAGTTGTGTAGAAATTTATAAGCAACAACTTTATTTTTGGGTCAACTCATGAAAATGGGTGGAAGGTGGTCAAAAAGTTGAATTAGTGCATATTTGGAGTTGTTTTGAAGTTTCAAAAATTTGCTAAGTCTAAAACTGGTTTTCAGTTTCGGTGTACCCATGTTCATCGACCTGTATCTCTCAATCCAGACCGATCTAGAGTAAAGTGTCTTAATACCAAATGATCTACTCATGTAGCTCTTCAATCCATATTAGTGAAGTTTTCGCAGAAACGCCCTGGATCATGAGCTAGAGATCGATCAAAAGTCGAGTTTCAGTCGGTTTTCAGAACTGAATCAAAACCGATTCAAACTGAATCGGGCAGGGGCCGACGCGGCTCGCCTTCAGGCATCGGCCGCCAGGTGGCGCCGTACGCCGTCGTTGCCCTGCCGCGCCGGTCGGCTTTACAAAGGCGACACTCCATCCTGTCCCCCGCACGCTCCTTCACTCTCACTCGCTCGCTCTCGCCTCTCTGCTCTCCTCTTTCCCCTCCGCCGTCGCCATTTCCACCGCGCCGTCGCCGCGGTGAAATCCGCCGCCACCGAGCCGTCTCCGACCGCTCCATCTTTGCCGTAGCTTCGCCTTGCTCTGCTCTTCATCCTCGACCCGTTGCCGACCTCAGCCGACCTAAGGTATAGCTCCAGCGAGCTTCTCGCCGCCGCGCCATTGCCGGAGCACCGCCGAGCTCTCGGGTCGCCGCGACGAGGGCGATGCCGGGGTCGGCTTCTCTCTCCATTACTCGTCTAGGAGTCTCCGTTAGCCGTAGATCCATTCTAGGCCGTCGCATAGGTCGATCTCGCCGTAGGTTCGCCGGAACCCGAGCTCGCCGTGAACCCGCTTGCCGCCGTGCCGCCATGCGAGCACGGTCAGTGAGCTCTCGTGCACAATAGTTCGATTCGTCGCACGCATAGGTCCGCTAGGGTTCCAGGGACACGGAACGAAACTTAGCCGCGCGAGTAACGGCCGGAATCGGCCGGCGCAAGCTCGCCGGACCACCGCCGTCCGCCATTGCCGCCGTCGAGCTCGCTGCGGTGGGGTACGACCCTCGGCAGTTGGTCCATTGGGTTCGTCTCGTTGCGACGAGTCGGTAGGTAGCCTCGGCGTCGCCGGAGACCTCGCCGTTGGTGAGCTCTCGCCGGTCAGCGCCGGCGGCTCTGCTCCTCTCTCTGACGCGTGGGGTCGGGTTGACCCCGGGGCCCGCGAGTCAGCCGTTCGGGTGCGCCTCTGGTTCACTGAGCCGGGTGCACGTAGCAGTTTCTATCGGGTTTGGGTTTTATGATTTATAAAATGAATTTCCAGAAAATGTGTAAAATCTTCCAAAATTCATATCTGGAGTTAGGAGTGTCCATTTGGGGTGAACCAAATTTTTTTTTATGTTTGTATTTCTGAGCTCTATCAGGAGAAAATATAAAATGTACTTTTGGAATACTTTTTCTGTGCAGTTATAATTAAATTGTTAATTGCTTGCAAACTTGATAAATGCATAAGTAATTGCAGGAATGTGCTAAAAATGTGATTCCACTTGCATTCATCTTGTTTAGGGAAGTAGAATCTATGAAAAATATGTTTGCTGGTGTTTCACTGTTATTTATATGATGTCTAGTATAATGTGCCTTTTATGCTTTAATCTTGCAAAAATCACCATGCTTAATGTGTTAAGGTTATGGTCATGAATATTTTTCCTGGACTATTTTATGTTGGAAAGAAGCTAAGAAAATTTGGAAATCTGTTGTTTGATACTTTTCACTGTGTTAAGTATTTTCCATTGTTTAAAAGGCTGGTTGCTTGTTATTTTTGTGTAGACTGTTATACTTGTCCAAATGACTTGAAATTTTGTCAGTAGGCTAGTCTGGTTGTGTAATAGCTACTGTAATTTTTATGGATTTTTCTGGTCAGAGTAAACAGTAGGTCCAGTTATAGGCTAGGGCTTATTTAATTGTTTTTAAGCAAATATCTTTTGGGTGGGGAATGTTTTTATGCATTTCTGTGATGCTCAGCATTACCACCTGTGTTAAACAGTAGAGCTAATCCTACTTTGAGCTTAGGGCAGCAAGGTTAATATTTTGTTTATATGATGTTGCTCGCGCTTGTTAATTATAAGTTGGTTGTGGTAGGTTAGTTGATGCATGTTAATTATTAAGTGCAGGTTGTAGACCCCTCACCCGGGACGAGAAATTGTTCTATGCCTTGCTTAAGAAGGGTGAGTATGAGTTGGTTGTCTAGGGAAGAAATATGCACGTACTCAGTAAATGAGTGTGGATTGTTAAACTGATTGCATATCATGGGTTAATTCGTGCATCTCTATCTTGCATTTCATGTGCATTCTCAGTTCTCATATATGCATATCATGCATACAGGATCACCGGGAGGCGTGACGCTGTTGCAGTTCGATCCATCGGAGGAGGGAGTTTCGCCGGAGATTGAAGTGCCAGAGGTTCCCGAAGGTCAGGAAGAAGAAGCTGAACTTCCAGAGTGCCTTGATCACCAACCTACTAACTTTGTGAAAGGCAAGCCCCGGAGCATCCCTAAGTCTCCACCTACTCTTTTTACAAATGCACTGGTCTTTATTAAATCGTATGATTGTGCACTTAAGTATAGGAGTTGATATGATACCGTTGCTGCATTTATACCTTGTCCACTTATACTTGATCCTGAAGTATTACTAGATAAGGGATGGGTTCGATCTTATGCTTAGCCATGCTTAGACCGGTAGAAGTCGAGGGATTTCCTGTCCTTCGCGAGCATAGGTGGTTACTAATGATGATGGGGTTGGATTCCACATGATGGACTATATGTGCCACCATGCCACAGTGTCTAATGAGAGAATCAAGGCTAGGTAGCGGGGAGCCGCATGACATGGTTGAGATCATGCCGTCTTCGGTGCTGCTTGCGGCCGACTAGGACTGAGGCCACCAGACATCAGTTGAGATTGAAAGACGTCGTCACATAGCAGGCCAGATAAGTCGTTCTGACCGCGAAGCTGAGTATTTCTTTCTGAGCCGGGAATTGGTGCGACTAGGCAGACATATTCTGGAGGTAGGAAGTATGTGCGGAGACACCATCTTACCAAGGGCAGGTCAGGGACCTGATGCATCCTGGAAGTGGGTTGGTCTCTGAGAATATGGTCCCCGCCAAACTCGCGACATATTGTGTCTCAGAAGGATTTAACGGTGGCCCAAGAAGCCAGTGGCTCGGCTGACAGGGTTTGTGACTCGCATATTTGCCAGCTGGTACAATCGATTCGAATCGCCATCTCTCCTGGTTAGTGAGAAACTGAACTGAACTTCTGGTGAGGTAGAGGCTAATAACTTGAACATAATGATTATGGTGAGATGAGGTTGATATCTGTGGATATCAGAAATCATATGGTTTTATTGATTGCTACAATATTCAGTGAATGCTTAGTATAGTGGCTAATCTTAGTAAATAGCTTAACTGAAATCGAAGCTTATCACAATTAAAATGAATAAGTTGAGATTCCACTGTAGTAATGCTTTTGATGCAAAAATGATGCTACCCTCTGAGCTCCACCAAATAAGCCTTGCATATCCTTGAGAGTCTTTTTATTTACTCCCTGTCGGGTAAGTCTAGCTGAGTACAATTGAGTACTCAGGGTTTTATTCCCATTGTTGCAGATGGTGTAGTCTACTACGCGTATTGCAGGAATTGCTTCACCCCTGCGGGCGAAGAAGACTAGACCCGAGGGCAGGGTCATTATCTATGCTTAGATGTTGTAAGAATGCTGTGATAGGGTCATTTGATAGTACTCGTATTTGAACTCTGTGGTGTAAAACTATGTTGACTTCCGCTACTACTATATTTGTGTAAAAGACTATGTTGTACTCTGATGTTTAAATTCGGTTGCGAACTTATGTGTCATGTGATCGAGTATTGCTGAATGAATGATCCTTGGGGTATGAAATGTTTGAAATCCTTCGAGATTTCCGGACTACCGGGTTTATATTGGCTCAAGTGCGACTGGATTGCGATTAAAATGCGATCGTTGTACTTGTGCTCGTATAAATTGGTCGGTTCTGTGACATGGTGTACATGAACATCCGTCTCTATCAGGAGTCCTCTTACTAAAGCATCCGTCCAAAGGACGAATGATGATCCCACAAACAAGAAGTTTTATGAAAGTAACATGCTTAATGAATCAAACCAAAGTTGAACACGAACTTCTTACTTCAAGTAGTAAGACGATCGTAGAGGTACAAGTTAGATCAAGAGCAGATAAGCCCGGCACTTCGTCCACCCAGAGGCAGAACTGCTTCGACTCCGCTCTTTCTCCAGCTCTTGTCCCTCTCTCACTCCCTATCCTAAATTAGCTAGAAGCTAATGGAATGGAGCTTGCTCTTTCTCTCTATATTTTGACCACTTGTGTTGGTGAATGAATTCATGAGTAGGTGTAGAGAGGAGGCCTCCTTTTATAGCTTGAGAGGAGGGGGTTCTATGCAAAAGGATCATCCCCACATGGAAGAACCAAAACCGACCTCCAACGGGCGGTTTCCACTTTTCATTTGTGTTGATCGTAGGTGGGACCGTCCTTGGGGAACCGTCCTACAACCGCCAGAAGAAAATTGGGCCCGAGAGGCCCCACCAGGGGGGCGGCCGCCCCCGGGACCGGTCGGTCCACTGGTGGGCCCGTTTGGCCACCGCCTTCGCGTGGTTGGTTCTCCTCTGAGCCTAGACCTCTCCTATGGTTATGAATGGGCCCAGATTTGTAATAAAGGTGGGCCTCTTTGTTATTCTTGGTTGCGCATTCTCTGAATTCACATTTCTCCTTTACGCTTTCCAATTGGTGTTGTGCACTTCCACTTGTTTCACCATAAATCGTGCAAAAAACATAAAAGCTAGGGGTACAAGTGAAACTCTGTCAATAGCATATGTCTATATGTTAAAGTATGATAGTTTCTCCCTCTTTAGGCATAAGTTGGCGGTTAAAAATGATCTATAAGGACCACCAACAAAGTGGAACCTCGTTTGGATGCGTTGTGAAACCAATATGCAAGATAAGAGCACGGTTTGCTTTGAACCTACCATAGGCATGAAAACTAATTGCTTTGCACTCCATGAAACACATAGGTGTCATGGAAGAAGGGGAACCACGTTTGGATGAGTTTAAATATGTTGTGAGACCAAGATGCAAGATAGGAGCACGGTTTGCTTTGAACCTACCATAGGCAGGAAAACTATTTGCTTCGCACTCCACAAAACCCATAGGTGTCACGGGAGAAGTGGAACCTTGATTGGATGACTTTGTATGTGTTATGAAACCAAGATGCAAGATAAGAGCACGGTTTGCTTTGAACCTATAATAGGCACGAAAACTATTTGCTTTGCACTCCATGAAACACATAGGTGTCATGCGAGAAGGGGAACCACGATTGGATGAATTTAAATGCGTTGTGAACGCAAGATGCAAGATAGGAGCACGATTTGCATCGAACCTACCATAGGCACAAAAACTATTTGCTTCCCACTCCATGAAACTCATAGGTGTCACGGGAGAAGTGGAACCTCGTTTGGATGAGTTTGAATGTGTTGTGAAACCAAGATGCAAGATAAGAGCACAGTTTGCTTTGAACCTACAATAGGAACGAAAACTATTTGCTTTGCACTCCATGAAACTCATAGGTGTCATGGGAGAAGTGGAACCACGTTTGGATGAGTTTGGATGCGTTCTGAAACCAAGATGCAAGATAGCAACATGGTTTGCTTTGAACCTACGATAGGAATGAAAACTTTTTGCTTTGCACTCCATGAAACACATAGGTATCACCGGAGAAGTGGAACCTCGTTTGGATGAGTTTGGATGCGCTGTGAAACCAAGATGCAAGATAAGAGCATGGTTTGCTTTGAACCTACAATAGGCATGAAAACTATTTGCTTTTCACTCCATGAAACTCATAGGTGTCATGGGAGAAGTGGAACCACATTTGGATGAGTTTGGATGCGTTGTGAAACCATGATGAAAGATAGCAACACAGTTTGCTTTGAACCTACCATATGCATGAAAACTATTTGCTATGCACTCCATGAAACACATAGGTCCGACGGGAGAAGTGGAACCACGTTGGGATGAGTTTGGATGCGTTGTGAAACCAAGATGCAAGATAGCAACATGGTTTGCTCTGAACCTACGATAGGAACGAAAACTTTTTGCTTTGCACTCCATGAAACACATAGGTATCACTGGAGAAGTGGAACCTCGTTTGGATGAGTTTGGATGTGTTGTGAAACCAAGATGCAAGATAAGAGCATGGCTTGCTTTGAACCTACCATATGCACAAAAACTATTTGCTATGCACTCCATAAAACACATAGGTCTCATGGGAGAAGTGGAACCACGTTTGGATGAGTTTGGTTGCGTTGTGAAATCAAGATGCAAGATAGGAGCACGGTTTGCTTTGAACTTACCATAGGCATGAAAACTATTTGCTTTGCACTCCATGAAACTCATAGGTGTCATGGGAGAAGTGGAACCACATTTGGATGAATTTGGATGCGTTGTGAAACCATGATGCAAGATAGCAACACAGTTTGCTTTGAACCTACCATATGCATGAAAACTATTTGCTATGCACTCCATGAAACACATAGGTCTCACGGGAGAAGTAGAACCACGTTTGGATGAGTTTGGATGCGTTGTGAAACCAAGATGCAAGATAGCAACATGGTTTGCTTTGAACCAACGATAGGAACGAAAACTTTTTGCTTTGCACTCCATGAAACACATAGGTATCACCGGAGAAGTGGAACCTCGTTTGGATGAGTTTGGATGCGCTGTGAAACCAAGATGCAAGATAAGAGCATGGTCTGCTTTGAACCTACCATAGGCATGAAAACTATTTGCTTTGCACTCCATGAAACACATAGGTATCACGGGAGAAGTGGAACCTCGTTTGGATGAGTTTGGATGCGCTGTGAAACCAAGATGCAAGATAAGAGTATGGTTTGCTTTGAACCTACCATAGGCATGAAAAATATTTGCTTTGCACTCCATTAAACACATAGGTCTCACGGGAGAAGTGGAACCACTTTTGGATGAGTTTGGATGCGTCGTGAAACCAAGATGCAAGATAGCAACACGGTTTGCTTTGAACCTACCATATGCACGAAAACTATTTGCTTTGCACTCCATGAAACACATAGGTTTCACGGGAGAAGTGGAACCTCGTTTGGATGCATTGTGAAACCAATATGCAAGATAAGAGCACGGTTTGCTTTGAACCTACCATAGGCATGAAAACTATTTGCTTTGCACTCCATGAAACTCGTAGGTGTCATGGGTGAAGTGGAACCTCATTTGGATGCGTTTGGATGTGTTGTGAACCTGAGATGCAAGATAGGAGTACAGTTTGCATCGAACCGACCATAGGCACAAAAACAATTTGCTTTGCACTCCATGAAACACATAGGTGTCATTGGAGAAGTGGAACCTCGTTTGAATGAGTTTGGATGCGTTCTGAATCCAAGATGCAAGATAGTTGCACGGTTTTCTTTGAAACCTACCATCGGCATGAAAACTATTTGCTTTGCACTCCATGAAACACATAGGTGTCATGGTAGAAGTGGAACCACGTTTGGATGTGTTTTGCTGCGTTGTGAAACCAAGATGCAAGACAGCAACACGGTTTGCTTTGAACCTACCATAGCCACGAAAACTATTTGCTTTGCACCTCATGAAACACTTAGGTGTCACGGAGAAGTGGAACCTCGTTTCGATGAGTTTGGATGCGTTGTTAAACCAAGATGCAAGATAAGAGCACAGTTTGCTTTGAACCTACAATAGGCATGAAAACTATTTGCTTTGCATTCCATGAAACACATAGGTGTCATGTGAGAAGGGGAACCACGTTTGGATGAGTTCAAATGCGTTGTGAAATAAAGATGCAAGATAGGAGCACGGTTTGCTTTGAATCTACCATTGGCCTAAAAACTATTTGCTTCGCACTCCACGAAACTCATAAGTGTCACGGGAGAAGTGGAACCTCATTTGGATGAGTTTGGATGCATTGTGAAATCAAGATGCAAGATAAGAGCACGGTTTTCTTTGAACTTACCAAAGGCATGAAAAATATTTGCTTTGCACTCCATGAAACTCATAGGTGTCATGGGAGAAGTGGAACCACGTTTGGATGAGTTTGGATGCGTTGTGAAACCATGATGCAAGATAGCAACACAGTTTGCTTTGAACCTACCATATGCATGAAAACTATTTGCTATGCACTCCATGAAACACATAGGTCTCACGGGAGAAGTAGAACCACGTTTCGATGAGTTTAGATGCGTTGTGAAACCAAGATGCAAGATAGCAACATGGTTTGCTTTGAACCAACGATAGGAACGAAAACTTTTTGCTTTGCACTCCATGAAACACATAGGTATCACCGGAGAAGTGGAACCTCGTTTGGATGAGGTTGGATGCGCTGTGAAACCAAGATGCAAGATAAGAGCATGGTCTACTTTGAACCTACCATAGGCATGAAAACTATTTGCTTTGCACTCCATGAAACACATAGGTATCACGGGAGAAGTGGAACCTCGTTTGGATGAGTTTGAATGCGCTGTGAAACCAAGATGCAAGATAAGAGCATGGTTTGCTTTGAACCTATCATAGGCATGAAAACTATTTGCTTTGCACTCCATTAAACACATAGGTGTCATGGGAGAAGTGGAACCACATTTGGATGAGTTTGGATGCATTGTGAAACCAAGATGCAAGATAGCAACACAGTTTGCTTTGAACCTACCATATGCATGAAAACTATTTGCATTGCACTCCATGACATACATAGGTTTCACGGGAAAAGTGGAACCTCGTTTGGAGGTGTTGTGAAACCAATATGCAAGATAAGAGCACGGTTTGTTTTTAATCTACCATAGGCATGAAAACTATTTGCTTTGCACTCCATGAAACACATAGGTGTCATGGTAGAAGTAGAACCACGTTTGGATGTGTTTTGATGCGTTGTGAAACCAAGATGCAAGATAGCAACACGGTTTGCTTTGAACCCACCATATGCACAAAAACTATTTGCTTTGCACTCCGTGAAACACATAGGTTTCACGGGAGAAGTGGAACCTCGTTTGGATGCGTTGTGAAAAAAATATGCAAGACAAGAGCACGGTTTGCTTTGAACCCATCAGTCATGAAAACTATTTGCTTTGCACTCCATGAAACTCATAGGTGTCATGGGTGAAGTGGAACCTCGTTTGGATGAATTTGGATGTGTTGTGAACCCAAGATGCAAGATAGGAGCACGGTTTGCATCGAACCTACCATAGGCACGAAAACAATTTGCTTTGCACTCCATGAAACACATAGGTGTCATTAGAGAAGTGGAACCTCGTTTGAATGAGTTTGGATGCGTTCTGAAATCAAGATGCAAGATAGTTGCACGGTTTGCTTTGAAACCTACCATAGGCATGAAAACTATTTGCTTTTCACTCCATGAAACACATAGGTGTCATGGTAGAAGTGGAACCACGTTTGGATGTGTTTTGATGCGTTGTGAAACCAAGATGCAAGATAGCAACAAGGTTTTGCTTTGAACCTACCATAGGCACGAAAACTATTTGCTTTGCACTCCATGAAACACATAGGTGTCACGGGAGAAGTGGAACCTCGTTTGGATGAGTTTGGATGCGTTGTGAAACCATGATGGAAGATAAGAGCACGGTTTCCTTTGAACCTACAATTGGCACGAAAACTATTTGCTTTGCACTCCATGAAACACATAGGTGTCATGGGAGAAGGGGAACCACGTTTGAATGAGTTTAAATGCATTGTGAAACCAAGATGCAAGATAGGAGCACGGTTTGCTTCGAACCTACCATAGGCACAAAAACTATTTGCTTCGCACTCCACGAAACTCATTGGTGTCACGGGAGAAGTGGAGCCTCGTTTGGATGAGTTTGGATGCATTGTGAAACCAAGATGCAAGATAAGAGTACGGTTTGCTTTGAACCTACAATAGGCACGAAAACTATTTGCTTTGCACTCCATGAAACACATAGGTGTCATGCGAGAAGGAGAACCACGTTTGGATGAGTTTAAATGCGTTGTGAAACAAAGATGCAAGATAGGAGCACGGTTTGCTTTGAACCTACCATAGGCACGAAAACTATTTGCTTCGGACTCCATGTTGGCGGTCCATATAGATCATTTTTAGCCGCCAACTTATGCCTAAAGGGAGAGAAACTATCATACTTTAACACATAGACATATGCTATTAACAGAGTTCCACTTGTACCCCTAGTGTTTATGTTTTTTGCAGGATTTATGGTGAAACAAGTGGAAGTGCACAACACCAATTGGAAAGCGTAAAGGAGAAGTGTGAATTCAGAGAATGCGCAACCAAGAATAATAAAGAAGCCCACCTTTATTACAAATCTGGGCCCATTCATAACCATAGGAGAGGTCTAGGCCCGAAGGAGAACCAACCACGTGAAGGTGGTGGCCAAACGGGCCCACCAGGGGACCGACCGGTCCTGGGGGCAGCCGCCCTTTGGTGGGGCCTCTCGGGCCCAGTTTTCTTCTGCCGGTTGTAGGACGGTTCCCCAAGGATGTCCCACCTATGATCAACACAGATAGAAAGTGGAAACCGCCCTTTGGAGGTCGGTTTGGGTCCTTCCATGTGGGGATGATCCTTTTGCATAGAACCCCCTCCTCTCAAGCTATAAAAGGAGGCCTCCTCTCTACACCTATTCATGAATTGATTCACCAATACAAGAGGTCACAATGTAGAGAGGAAGAGCAAGCTCCATTCCATTAGCTTCTAGCTAATTTAGTATAGGGAGTGAGAGAGGGACAAGAGCTGGAGAAAGAGCAGAGTCGAAGCAGTTCTGCCTTCGGGTGGACGAAGTGCCGGGCTTATCGGCTCTCGATCCAACTTGTACCTCTACGATCGTCTTGCTACTTGAAGTAAGAAGTTCGTGTTCAACTTTGGTTTGATTCATTAAGCATGTTACTTTCATAAAGCTACTTGTTTGTGGGATCGTCGTTCGTCCTTTGGACGGATGCTCTAGTAAGAGGACTCCTGATAGAGACGGATGCTCCTGTACGCCGCTAGAGTAGTAGTCGCCTTCGTAGACGTGGTGTCTAGGTCGGAGTCTACCTTCATATGTTGCGCGCGCCTACGGGCAGAGGGGTAGGTGGCAGGTGGTGACAGCCCTGTCCACTCGTACCAGCATCCCCCCACGTTTGGCCGTGGAATAGCGCTGATACTGGTATCGCTTGGCAGACTAGGTGCGTCAGTGGGCCTGAAGCAAGCAAGTAGTGGGAAAGTTACCATCGCTTATATGCGTTTGACCTTAGAAGAACCTCTCTACCCAAGCTATCCCTTCCGTCTCTTCTATGTAAACTAGTTTAAGAGACTAAGTATAAAGACCGTTCCTCTGGGAAATTACGATACCCTGAATACTTCTGGGTGAAGGCTACAACGGTACTTCCGTGCGCTTGCGGACTTTTCTACTGACGCTAAGAAGCGCCAACAAGCTTTCTGGCGCCATTGCCGGGGAACGGTTATCGTATTTATCTCCGAACCTAGTTCACCCGTGTATCCTTGTGTTTTATCAAAAAAAATCTTTTATCTTTTCTTTATAAAAACAAAATATTCCTTTTTATCCGATCCTTTCACCATGAAGCCATCTCCAAATTCAAAATCCTTCTGCTTCAAAGGGGGAGTTCTTTGAACCACATTCTTTTTCAAAACCAAAATTTCCATCCAGTTATGAACTCCACCCAAGATTCAAAGCTATGATTCGGACAAAACCCTTCTTTGGTCACGACAATGAAAATTCTTTTGACCATTTGGAAAAATTCGAGGAATTGTGTTCATGCCTAAGCATTCCTGACATGACATAAGAAATTCTTAAGTGGAAGTTGTTTCTGTTCTCCCTCAACGGGAGGCAAAACAATGGTACACTGAAACCGTAGAAAGTACGAATGGAGAATGGGATGAACTTAAGATCAAGTTTTATCTTGCATTCTTACCCATGTCTCGTATCGCCTCTCTACCAAGGGCAAACCTCGATTTTGAGCAAAAAGAGAAGAAGTCCATAGGTGCAGCCTAGGCCAGGTTTACAATGTTTATACATACTGACCTAGACTTGTCTTTATCCGATAATGTGCTTTTGCATATCCTTTGTTCGGATCTAGACATAGATGCTGCCCTATGCTTTGACATAACCGTTGGAGGGAAGTTTTCATAAAAACCATGACAGAATAGAGGAAAATCTTTATTTGCATCCTAGAGAAGCACGCTTCTCCCGTCATCATACCCAAACCCCTCCATACAAGGGCATGTCAAGTTCTGAAGAGCCCTCAGCAGCTGAATCCTTTCCCTTGCCACCCTTCGATTCGTCTGTTGAGCCCTCACCCGAACCATGAACACCGAAGGAAGGAATGTTTTATCCTTCGGAGTTCGGTATCAAAATTCGAGGATTATGGCAAAACTTCGAAACATTTCTTGGCACAAAATTCTGACATTTCTTAGGAAGTCTCCCCTAATGCTGAGTCATTGAAAGTACGGTTGTTGCTTGTTGGAAGTGAAACGTTCTTCTGAAGAAATTCATATTCTTTCACCTCCCACAACCATGTCTTGCTTATTATGGGGGACTTCTGTGAAAGCCCTACACAACCTCATAGTTGGGACTACTTTCATTCGAGCAGAAACCCTTCTAGGGTGATATGCCGCTAGTCCCAACCGACAAACTTTTCAGAAGTCCATCCGGACTCATCTTTGAGTTTTGTGGGATTGTTAGGGTAGTGCCATTGGAAATTAACGGAACCGAAGTTTCTTATACTTCCTCATCTATGCCATCCTCGATTTTGATCTTCTCATAGGGCACCCTCTTGAAAATCTCATTTATATATATAAAAAAAAGAAGGGAGCCCCGATGAGAAGTTTGAAAGTTTTGCTTCTGCCAGCCATAGCACTTGCTCGAAAACCTATAGGCGATGCAAAGCTACTTGTTCGAGAATGCGAATCCTTCTCCGGCGCCCATGCTCGAACAAGATGCATGTCCCTCTGGCCATCAAGAACATTGTTCTCGATAATGGTCAAGGTTAAGTGATCATCCTCTATGATATATCTTTTGAGAATGAAAATTTCCGTGCCACGGACATGCCCGAAGCAACAACTTTGGAGCCAAGAAGGGGCCCGCTAACAAGCATGGCTTTGAGGTCCCTCACGTTTCATGGTCAAGGTCTCCAGAGTTTGTTTCGCTTCGGACCACCTGCTTCTACGAGGATCTCGCAACCATCTCTTGATTCTAGTTGTTCAACTTTTTGAGAGAATGGTTGTGAATGCTTATGTTTATCATGAACATTGCAAATCCCGTAGTAGTACGATGGTGTGTACCATACAGCTTGAATATTAATTCCTATGATTGGTGGTAAAGCTGGGAACTTCACCACCAATGATTGCTGCAAGAAGAAGTTCCCACGGTCAAGCTTAAGACCATAACTTAAGCACTACCGGGAGATACCCCGGATTATCCTTACAAAAAAATATATATATTATTATTATTATTACTACTATTGTTATTTTCAAAAAAAATATATATATTCTTTAAATGGTGAGGGCATGTTGTCAAGTTAGTATGCACCTTCGATTATGTCGCTAACCATTTCAGGAAAGATTAAGAAGAACTCGGGTCATATGATGCTTGACGACATGGAACGACATCAACTACAAAAGCTTGATGCACTCCTGGGTAATGGAACACACTCGTAAGAAGGCCCTAACTCTGCACTTGACTTTTATGCAAAAGTCCAAGTGTGGGGAGGACGGTGAGAAACCCGAGTTCCATGCACACCAAAGGGTCATTCAAAAAAATGATGATGAAGATGTCAGCCTCGCCTTGCAAAAAAAGAGAGTTAAAATATATATATATTGAAAAAAGAGAGAGAGAGATGATAAAAAAAAGAGAAGAAAAAATGAATGAAAGAAAAAAAAGAGAGATGAGGTAGACTAAAAAAGAAGAAGAAAGAGAACTACGAAAAAAAAGAAAAAAAAGATTGGGAGTCTCCCTCTTCTGAACCTTTGCTAGTATCATCAAGGCCCATGGCCCATGCACATTGATGTGTGTGTGGCCTGGCTTCGGAGATCACCTGAGCAGAACCATCATGCTACCGCAACAACAACTTCAATGCCTCATACATATATGTTACCGGTATATATACTCAGGTACAAGAATTAGTGTGGGGAGATCTCTCAAGCATACCTAACACACCTTCAAGATGTCCCCTGCACGTTGCACAACACCGAGTGACTCATCACGCAACAAGGCTAGGACACATGACATCCATAAACCTCCTTCATCTTCAACAGTGGTTTGTGCAACACCTCTCTCACTCCTTTGACCAACCATGACTCCATGCATATCTTGGATCACACTTCGTTTAAAGATTCTAAAAAAAATAGTTTGCTATGCACTCCATGAAACACATAGGTCTCACGGGAGAAGTGTTGGCGCTTCTTAGCGTCAGCAGAAAAGTCCACAAGCGCACGGAAGTACCGTTGTAGCCTTCACCCGGAAGTCTTCAGGGTATCGTAATTTCCCAGAGGAACAGTCTTTGCACTTAGTCTCTTAAACTAGTTTACTTAGAAGAGATGGAAGGGATAGCTTGGGTAGAGAGGTTCTTCTAAGGTCAAACGCATATAAGCGATGGTAACTTTCCCACTACTTGCTTGCTTCAGGCCCACTAACGCACCTGGTCTGCCAAGCGATACCAGTATCGACACTATTCCGCGGTTGAACGTGGGGGATGCTGGTACGAGTGGACAGGGCTGTCACCACCTGCCACCTACCCCTCTGCCTGTGGGCGCGCACAACATACGAAGGTAGACTCTGACTTAGACACCACTGTTGGCATTTCTTAACGTCGTTACAAAGATAGAGTAAAAGTCCATCCCCGGCAACGGCGCCAGAAATGCTTGTTGGCGTTTCTTAGCATCACTACTAAAGATAGACTATAAGTCTGTCCTTAATAATAATACTAGAAACGAAAGTTGACATTCCCAACCACCATTTCTTCAGAAAGGTAACCCTTGGCCCTTAAAGGCGTCGGCCTAAGTAATGCATTCTGGTAATAGCAGTTAGAAGTGCCGGATTGGCCTTCCTAACCGTCATTACTTACGATATGCAAAACTGTGACACGGCGCCGTGGGGTGCATAAGAATTACAATACTTAAGTAATGGTACTTAGGTACGCCAATCGATAACTCAGTAAGAAATAAGATTACTCTGCAAGCGCACAGAACTTTCATTGTAGCATTTCAACCCGTGAGTATTCAAGGGTGTCGTATTTATAATTTCCCGTAGGAGGGCATGATGAATTTCATCTAGCTTTGGTATAAACATGATTACTTATTTGGATGCATAGGTAGGCATAGCATAAGCAGGGGTTAAATCAAGTTTATAAGATAGTGGACACACGCAACGAAGCAAGCTCAAGGATAAAAAAGGAATAAAGAATAAAAGAATACAACTAACTGAGCAGGCTTTAGTCGTATACAGCTATGCAAAGAATAGCATTTACATCTAACTAGCAAGACTAGAATTAGGACTATGTCTGGGATGATAGGGAGATCCCCGCAGCTGGTCTGCCAGCCGATAGAGGCTTTCCGAACTCCTACTCAATACCCGAATGTGGGGGAGTGCTAGGGATGGACAAGGCTGTCACCACCTGCCCACCTACCCCTCTACCCATGGGGTACTGACATATTCGCTGATCTCCGCATACCCGAACTCCATGCTCGCGTAATTGGAAACAACTCCTAACCTCCCGGGACCCCAACCCTTCGGATTTATAGGCTCGGCTAGGAGCAACCATGACAGCACAACGAACTATTATCCCATCCATAGTTCTTCCTCTATTCCTACTAATTTGATGAACGCTAAAGAACTTTGATGAACACATCAAGAACATAACAAATAGACTATGAACCGGTTCATATGTTATGATCATAATATGAACAAGATTATACTCTAATTCAGATGCATTGCTATAAACATAAGATGAGAACTTGCTCATAGAGGAGAACTGAATTATATTCATACCAAGATGTTCTTGATTCCTCCAAGGAGACAAGCTCTCCTTGATAGCTTTGCCTTGCTCTACTACTACTAAACTAGAGAGAACAAGTATGAAATGTGAGGTGTAGTGTGTTGGCGTTTCTTAGCGTCATTACTAAAGATAGACTAAAAGCCCATCCCTAGCAACGATACTAGAAACGTGCGTTGACATCCCTAACCACCATTACTTCAGAAAGGTAACTCTCGGACCTTAACGGCGCCGGCCAAGATAATGCAGTCTGGTAATAACAGTTAGAAGTGCCTGATTGGCCTTCGCAACCATCATTACTTACGATATGCAAAACTGAAGCACGACGCCTTGGGGTGCAACAAGAATTACAGTCCTTAGGTAATGGTACTTAGGTACGCCAATCATGATAGCTCAGTATAGATAAATCCACAAGCGCATGGAACTATTATAATAGCATTTCAACCCGTGAGTATTCAGGGGTGTCGTATTTATAATTTCCCGTAGGAAGGCAGGACAAATGCATCCAGCTTTGGCATAAACATGATCACTTATTGAATGCATAGGTAGACATAGCATAGGCAGGGGTAAATCATAGTTCAAAGATAGTGGACACACATCTGAGCCGACCTCAAGGATAAAAGAGAAATAAATAATAAAAGAATATATCTAATTTAGCAGGCATTGGTCATATATAGCTATGCAAAGAACTGTTAGTAAACATCTAACTAGCATGTCTAGTATCAGGACTAGGTCTGGGATGACAGGGAGATCCCCGCAGCTGGTCTGCCAGCCGATAGAGACTTTATGAACTCCTACCCAATATCCGAACGTGGGGGAGTTCTAGGGATGGACAGGGCTGTCACCACCTGCCCACCTACCCCTCTGCCCATGGGATACCGACATATTCGCCGATCTCCGCATACCCGAGCACCATGCTCGCGTACTTGGAAACAACTCCTAACCCCCTAGGACCCCACCCCTTCGGAGTGATAGGCTAGGCTAAGAGCAACCGAGAAGGCACGACGAACCGTCACCTCATCCCTAGTTCTTCCTCTATTCATACTACGTCGATGAACGATGAAGAACAACGATGAACATATCAAGAACATAACACATAAACTATATGCTAGTTCATATATCATGATCATAACATGACCAAGACTATACTCTAGTTCATATGCATTGCTATATAAATAAGATAAGAACTTGAACTTGGAAGAGAACTGCATTGTATTCATACCGAGGTGTTCCTTCTTCTCCCAAGGATACAAACTCTTCTTGCTAGCTCTTGCCTTGCTCTAATACTAAAACTAATCTAAAGAATACAAGTGAGAGGTGAGGTAAATGGCTCCAAATGATGGTTTGTGTTGAATGATGAAGGAGCACCATCTATTTATAGCTAGAGCAGGGCGGTTTGGCGTCTCTAAGTTTGGAAGGAGGTGAAACCGCCCTTGGGAAACCGGCTTGAGCACCGCCTCCGAAGACTGGGCCCGGGAGGCCCCACCAGGGGGGCGGCCGGTCCTGGGGCGGCCGGTCCCCTGGCTGGGCCAGCTAGCCACCGCCTTCGGGTGGTCAGTTGCTCCCTAGGCCTAGGCCTCTCCTGTGGTTACGGATGGATCTAGTTTAGTGTTTGAGGTAGGCTTTCTTATTTTCTTGGATTGCGCCTTCTTTGAATACGTTTCCTGGATGTGCGCTTTCTTTATGGTTTTTGTGCATTTCCACATGTCACACCTGCAAGTCAAGTACACACCAAAACTTGTGGAAATGTTAGTTTAAAGCCCTACCTACTATTTATTTTAGTAACATATTGGCAGTAAGAAATAGGCTCTAAGGACCGCCAACATAGTGCTCCAAATGTTGGTGTGTGTGAATGATGAAGGAGCACCATATATTTATGGCTAGAGTATGGCGGTTTGGGCATCTCCAGGATTGGAAGGAGGTGAAACCACCCTTGGGAAACCGCCTAGAGCACCGCCTCCGAAGACTGGGCCCGGGAGGCTCCACCTGGGGGACGGCCGCACCTGGGGGCGGTCGGTCCCCTGGCTGGGCCCGCTGGCCACCGCCTTCGGGTGGTCGGTTGCTCCCTGGGCCTGGGCCTCTCCAGTGGTTACGGATGGATCTAGTTCATTGTTTGAGATGGGCTTTCTTCTTTTCTTGGTTTTGCGCCTTCTCTAAATATGTTTCCTAGAAGTGCGCTTTCTTGTGGATTTGATGCATTTCCACGTGTAAAAGCCCTACCTTCTATTTGTTTTAGTATTAAAATGATGTTGTATTTTAGTTTGCTAAGGACCGCCAACAGCCACGTCTACGAAGGCGACTACTACTCTAGCGGCGTACAGGAACATCTGTCTCTATCAGGAGTCCTCTTACTAGAGCTTCCGTCCAAAGAACGAACGACGATCCCACAAACAAGTAGCTTTATGAAAGTAACATGCTTAATGAATCAAACCAAAGTTGAGCACGAACTTCTTACTTCAAGTAGCAAGACGATCGTAGAGGTACAAGTTGGATCGAGAGCCGAGAAGCCCGGCACTTCGTCCACCCGGAGGTAGAACTGCTTCGACTCCGCTCTTTCTCCAGCTCTTGTCCCTCTCTCACTCCCTATACTAAATTAGCTAGAAGCTAATGGAATGGAGCTTGCTCTTCCTCTCTACATTGTGACCTCTTGTGTTGGTGAATCAATTCATGAATAGGTGTAGAGAGGAGGCCTCCTTTTATAGCTTGAGAGGAGGGGGTTCTATGCAAAAGGATCATCCCCACATGGAAGGATCCAAACCGACCTCCAAAGGGTGGTTTCCACTTTCCATCTGTGTTGATCGTAGGTGGGACCGTCATTGGGGAACCGCCCTACAACCGCCAGAAGAAAACTGGGCCCGAGAGGCCCCACCAGGGGGCGGCCGCCCCCGGGACCGGTTGGTCCCCTGGTGGGCCCGTTTGGCCACCGCCTTCGCGTGGTTGGTTCTCCTCTGGGCCTAGACCTCTCCTATGGTTTCGAATGGGCCCAGATTTGTAATAAAGGTGGGCTTCTTTGTTATTCTTGGTTGCGCATTCTCCGAATTCACATTTCTCCTTTACGCTTTCCAATTGGTGTTGTGCACTTGCACTTGTTTCACCATAAATCCTGCAAAAACATAAACACTGTGACAGAACCGCCCTGATCACCAGGCCCACGTGCACAATCATCGTCCCTAAGGACATCCGGTTACTGTGCGCGAGTTTTGTCACACACAATTTTAAGGATAAATGGGATGCATAAACTTATGTGCGCCCAGAGATCAGTCACACACATAAGCCAACAAATTGTATAATTTGTACCATAACCAATGTTTATTACATAGCAAATAATATCAAAGCCATTACACAGCGGAAAAATAAAGATAACTCTCACGGTAGCTCCATAGCACAGGGACGTCGACTGGTGAGGCACAAGTCTAGTAGTCCTCGGAGTAGTCCTCATCACTATCACCATCTGTTACCCATCCGGGATTTTTAACCAAGTAATGAAAAATAAACAAGCGTAAGTACATGTCGTACTCAACAAGACTAGCATGGGTTCATAAGGCTCAAAAGGGTTGACACGGGTTTAATAGCAGGTTGCTTTTAATTAATCATCTTTTATGCAGTTGGATAGCAACAAGTGAATAAGCCCATTCTCATGATCATAGTAGACATAATTAATGAGTAGCAATAAATAGATTTAGCAACAAGTAAGAATCACCCCAAAAAAATAACTACTCCATAAGACGTCCAAGGACGCTCATGACCGTGAGCTCGGCTAGTATACCAGTTTTACACTCTGCAGAGGTTGTGCACTTTCACTATGAGCCGTGATTCCCAGTTGCTCGGGTTAATTACTCCCATAACACTACCAAGGTGAGTGAGCAGGGTTTCACTATGAAATCTTTCAAAGTACTTCGCCTAACAAGTTAGGGCCGCTAGGGACCCGGAAAGCAGATGTAGAGCCCCCCTTCTTCGTGGCACAAGGTCACGCAGGTTATACACACTCGGACAGGAGCCGCACTATACCCGAGTCGGCAGGCCCCATCACGCCATTCGGTAACCTCTAACAAGCTAGAAAAAGTACCCATACTTGACTAAAACCAGAGCCATGTAGCCCTCATAGTTGCACTATCAATCCCGGTGTCATACTTACAAATCATTACCGAAGGTGAAGGATTTTGAGCATCACAAAACTATGCTCGAATCCCCTAGTTCCATGTTGCTAAAAAGGCATCTTTTAATCATATTGCATAATCAATTAATCAAGTTTACATGATCATGATTCCCAAAAATGCACTAGCAACAATTACCATATGCATAATCCCATAGGTGACAAGGAACAGGGTAACAATACTAGGAAATAACTATAGTGAACAAGGAAGACACATGCAAATATAATTATTTATTTTGTGAATAGGACAACAAGGATGGTCCACACTAATACTTGCCTTGATCAGCAAACTCCTGGTGATCCGGGTTGTCGAAGTACTGATCTTGATCACCCACGTAAGGCTCACCGTCTATACTCGATCACCAAATCAACATACACACATCCAGGGCAATCATGCAAAGCAAACAAAGCTATTGATTAGAACAGTACACCAACAGAGATAAAACGAAATAAAAATTTGATAAAAGTAATCTACACGTCGCTACGATCACATCGATATAAAGTTCGCACAAATCAGACTTAAAACGAGAGAGATATGAATTTCACAAGATTTATAATAGATAAATAATACATTAAATATAATTTCGAATTTTAAAAGTTAATATTATAAACAACAGTGGTACCATCAGATAGATATTTAAATTACGAATCTAACGCAATTTGAATCGCTCAAATCGGATCTAAAACGGAGAAATTATAAACGAATCAGTTTTAATTTCAAAATCAAAAATCAGAAAACACATTTTGAATTAACCCGAATTGAAATACGCTTTCGGAGTAGGGAGGCGTAAACTGCAAAAGGCGCTAAGGACTGTGGGTAAATGCATAAAGAACTACAGGGGGTTATTCGCAAAAACGCCGGCCGAATCGGTATGGGCTGCCCTGGGTCGTTGGATCCGGGATGAACGATCCGGATTAGATCGGAGGGATAGGAGCGGCGCTCCTGGCCAGAGCTGAGGCAGCCAGCGGCGGCGCCATGGCCGGAGTTGGGCGGCGCAACTCGGAAACAGCCTACGGGCCATCATTCGCCACGGGAAAAGGTCCGGGAGGAAGACAACTCGATGGGGAACACATCTAGGGCATCGGGAAGGGCTATTGTGGCCTATCTATGACGCGGCGCACGCTTAGGCGGGTGGTTTGCTCCGGTGAGCCCGTGGCTACAACAGAGAGGGGGAAAACGGCAAGGGGGTCGCACGGAAGGTTCCCTTACATCGCTATGAAGCTCCGTGAATGGCCAATTGCGACAGGAAACCTTCGGAACCGAGAGTTCGACGGTGGCGGGCGGCTTCGGGTCCGGCGGCACTCTGGGAACGATTAATGGAGGTAGTCAGTGCATGTTTCAAGGGTAAAAGTGCCTGATATGTTCGTGAGATCCATACAAAGTTCCAAGAGGGCTTACGGTGAAGAAAGAACGGCGAATTTCGTCGAATTTCGTTCGGTGGCGGCGGATGAACACGGCAGCAGCGGCTCTGTTCGCGCGGCGAGGGAGGTTGCGGCTAGGGTTGGTGGCATCTGCAGGGGGCACGGCACAGCTTATAAGGTCCTGGACGCGAGGAAATAGGGGATTGGACTTGGTGCGGCGATTTCGGTGCGGCCGTTCTTGCGCCCAGAGTCCGTCCGCGCGGGAGGAGAGAAACAGGGGCGACGCAGCGGTGGGGAAGGAAGGGGCTGACCCGTGGGTCCCGCTTGTCAGTCTCACTAAGGCGTGGGCCAGGGCTGTCAGCCATACAGAGAAGGGGAAGGGAGCTTGCGCGGTGGCCTGGCCGGTGCTCTGCCCTGCTTGGCCCAATCGGCAGGAGGAAGAAGGAAGGAGAAGAAGAGGGGGCTGCCCGGTAGGGCCCGCCTGTCATCCAGAGATGGGAAGATGGGGCGCTCAACTTGGTGGCCGGCTGGCTGGCTAGCTAGCTAGCTGGGCCTCGGCCCAAGTTAGCAAGGGAGGGGGCAAGCCGAAAGGAAGAGGAGGACTGGGCCCTCGGGCCAAAATCAGAGATGGGAGGATTTTCCTTTTTCAACTCCTTTTCTATTTTCCAAACCATTCTCCAAATAGAATTTGAATAGCCATTTTGAATATTTGAAGGTTTCAAATATACTCAAACAGGACAAGGAAAAATAATGCACCAGCATGAATGCACCATACATGTGTATGACCTAATATGATTTTATTATTGTGAAAAATATTATTTTCCCTACATTTCGGATGAGCAATAATTGCTTAATTAAATAAATTCCTCTTATTTAGAAATGATGCAAATTTTGGGTGCTACAATTCTACCCCCCTTAAAATTAATCTCGCCCTCGAGATTCGGTTGGTGCTTACTCAAACAACTCCGGGTACTTTTCTCTGAGATCTTCCTCTCTTTCCCAATTAGCTTCTTCCTCAGAGTACCGATGCCATTGCACCTTGCACATTTTTATAACTCGACTTCTTGTAACTCTTTCTGCGGTTTCCAAGATCTTCACCGGATGTTCCTCATATGTGAGACCCTCCTTAAAAACTATTTCCTCGACAGGAACCTGCTCTTCTGGTACTCTCAAACACTTTCTCAATTGAGATATGTGGAACACATCCTGCAGACCTCCTAAGCTTTCTGGGAGTTCAAGCTGATAGGCCACTTCACCACGTCTTTCCAAGATTTTGAAAGGACTAATATACCTTGGTGCCAATTTTCCTTTGCTGTTGAACCTTTTCACACTTCTCATCGGGGACACCTTAAGATATACATAGTCTCCCACTTCAAAAGCTAGTTCTCTTCTTCGTGTATCCGCATAGCTCTTCTGTCTAGATTGTGCTATTCTCAAGTTTTCTCTTATCGTCTGGACTTGCTCTTCTGCGTCTCTTAACACATCCGGTCCAAACACTTGACTTTCTCCTGTTTGATTCCAAAACAAGGGTGTTCTGCACTTGCATCCATACAATGCTTCGAAAGGTGCCATCTTGAGGCTCTTCTGGTAACTGTTATTGTAAGAGAACTCCGCATATGGCAGACTCTTGTCCCAACTCGTTCCATACTGCAGAGCACAAGCCCTCAACATATCTTCCAATATCTGATTAATCCGTTCAGTCTGACCGTCAGTCTGAGGATGATATGCGGAACTGAAATTCAACTTAGTACCTAGAGACTCATGTATCTTCCGCCAGAAATGTGAGGTGAATTGAGTACCTCTATCAGACACAATTTTCTTTGGAACTCCATGCAGACACACTATTCTTTCCATATACAATTTTGCTAGTTTTGGACCTCCATAAGTGGTTTTGACTGGAAGAAAATGAGCAACTTTAGTCAGTCGATCTACAATTACCCAGATTGAATCATAACCTCTCTGAGTATTTGGCAATCCAACTATGAAATCCATACCGACTTCTTCCCACTTCCACTCTGGAATCTTCAACGGTTGTAACAATCTTGCAGGCCTCTGGTGTTCAGCTTTAACTCTCTGACAGGTATCACATATAGCCACATATTCTGCTACATCACGCTTCAGTCCAACCCACCAATATTTTTCCTTCAGGTCCAAATACATCTTGGTACTTCCTGGGTGTATAGAATATGCTGACTCATGAGCTTCACACAGTATGGCATCACGGATAGACTTCACTTCAGGTACACAGAGTCTCTTTCCAAACCATAATGTTCCATTCTCATCCAGCCTGAATCCGGGTGATTTTCCAACCACAATGTTTTCTGCTATCTCCTTGAGCTTCTCATCTTCTAACTGAGCCTTGCGTATCTCTTGCTCCAATGTGGGTTCAACCTCCATCTCAATAGCATTGATCATAATTCCCAAGTTGAGACGCTCCATCTCTGCACACAACTCTGCTGGTATAGTGATTGCTCGAATCTCATTAGCATAACCCTTCCTACTAAGAGCATCGGCTACAACATTTGCTTTGCCAGGATGATAGTGCACTTCCAAATCATAATCCTTTATCAATTCCAACCAATGGCGTTGCCTCAAATTCAACTCTGACTGGGTGAAGATATACTTCAAGGTCTTATGATCAGTATAAATGTCGCACTTATGACCAATCAGATAATGCCTCCATAACTTCAGAGCCTGAACCACAGCTGCTAGCTCCAAATGATGAGTAGCATAATTCAACTCATGCTTCCTCAGCTGCCTTGATGCATATGCTACAACTCTTCCTTCTTGCATGAGTACACAACCAAGACCTAGGCAGGAAGCATCACAATAGATAGAGAACTTCTTACTTAGGTCCGGCAAAACTAACACAGGGGCTGTTGTCAATCTCTTCTTCAATTCTTCAAAACTAGCTTGGCACTTCTCAGACCACACAAACTTGGCATTCTTCTCTAGCAAGGAAGTCATTGGCTTTGCAAGCTTGGAGAATCCTTCAATGAACCTTCGGTAGTAACCAGCTAAACCAAGAAAACTACGAATGCCAGTCACATCAGTTGGCGGCTTCCAATTCAACACATCTGCCACCTTGCTTTGATCTACAGAAATTCCACCATTGGACACAATATCTCCTAGAAAAGCAACTTCTCTCAACCAAAACTCGCACTTGCTTCTCTTGGCATACAGCTTGTGTTCTCTGAGCTTCTGCAAAACCAATCTCAGATGTTCGGCATGCTCTTCTTCATTCTTGGAGTAGATCAAGATATCATCAATGAACACCACAACAAACTTATCCAAGAATTCCATGAATACCTTGTTCATCAGATACATGAAGTAGGCAGGTGCATTAGTCAAACCAAAGGACATTACCGTATACTCATACAATCCATACCAAGTAGTGAATGCAGTCTTAGGTATGTCAGAGTCACGAATCTTCAACTGGTGACAACCTGAACGAAGATCAACCTTGGAGAACACACAAGCACCTCTCAACTGATCAAATAAGTCATCAATTCTAGGCAATGGATACTTGTTCTTAATGGTGACCTCATTAAGTGACCGATAATCAACACATATCCTTTGACTACCATCTTTCTTATCAACAAAAATAACCGGGGCTCCCCAAGGTGAAGAACTAGGATGAATGAAACCTTTTTCTGACAGTTCTTTAATTTGTTTCTTAAGTTCTTCTAATTCTTTAACTCCCATTCTATATGGACGTTTAGCTATAGGTGCAATACCAGGTAACAACTCAATGATAAATTCAATGTCATGGTCAGGCGGCATACCTGGCAACTCATCTGGAAACACATCTTCAAACTCATCCACCACTGAGTTATCCGGCTACACATCTTCTCTGAGCTGATGTACCATGGCTTGTTGTTGCACTTGCAGAGCAACCTCAACTCGGACCTCATCCCCCTTTGGTGTAGTGACAGTTACAACCTTCTCCTTACACCCTATGTTCGTGTTGTATTTCTTCATCCAATCCATATCCAGGATAAGATCAATTCCGGCAGTATTTAGCACAGTAGGGGTTATCTCGAATTCTACCTCCCTTAATGAGACAGTAATCGGGAGACACTGAAGAGTAGCTTGCATAACACCACCCGGAGAAGAAACCATAATAGGATGTTTCATGACACTAAGGGGAATACCATGCTTTCTAACAAATGTGTGCGAAATGAAAGTATGCGAAGCACCAGAGTCAAAAAGAACTGTAGCGGGGATGGAGTCAATATTGAACGTACCCATCATGACCTCTGGAGTCTCCTATGCCGTATCAACCGACACATGGTTCACCTTCCCGGTGTGAGGTGGCACTCTCTGCTGGTTGTTCTGCTTCTGGGAGGCTTGGGGATTCTGCTTCTCAGGACAATTGTAGGACAAGTGTCCTTCTTTGCCACAGCGGAAACACTTGTTAGGGGCAACATTCTTCACTGGGATATTGTTGGGAGCAGTCAGTTGTGGCGCCTGGTTGCCACCTTGTCGCTGGTACTGGGAACGCTGTTGGTTCTGGGAACGTTGTTGGTTTTGGAAATTATTCTTGAATCCAGACTGTCCCTGGAAACGTTGTTGCTGCTGAGGCTGCTGCTGGTTGTTGCGGAAGCGGCTGTTGCTTCCAGACGACTGCCCTTGAAACTTACTCTTCTTCTTCTTCTCGTCTATCTCACGGCGCTTGCTCTCGATGATCAGGGCTTTGTCCACCAACTGTTGGAAGTTGGTGAAAGTGTGGGAGAGCAACTGGTACTGGAGATGATCATTCAGTCCCTCCAAGAAGAGCTCTTGCTTCTTGGCATCATCTTTAACCTCCTTTAGTCAGGGGCGAATCTAGAACGCTATGTCACTAGGGTCAGTCACTAACTACTCAGGTTAAATATGCTTAATTACCATGATTTGCAAGCTTTGATGAGAAAATTGTAAAGGAATTTGAAAAATCCATCGGGGTCACCTGACCCCAATGATTACACATAGATCCGCCCCTGCCTTTAGTGCATACCGCGACAACTGGATGAACTTGTCACGGTACTCAGCAACAAGCATGTCTCCTTACTTCAGAGAAAGAAACTCCTTCTTCTTCAGCTTCATTAAACCCGCAGGCACATGATGATTGCGGAAACCCTCACGGAATTGCTGCCAAGAGATGGGGTCGGCACGCCCAAAGTGGAAAGACTCCCACCAATCCAGAGCAGCTCCCTGCAACTGCCCAAATGCATAGAGAACCTTCTCGACGTCGTTGCATTGGGCGATCTCCAGCTGCCTTTCTATTGCACGCAGCCAATCATCAGCTTGGAGAGGATCACTGGAATAGTCAAAGGTGGGCGGGCGTCCCTTCAAGAATTCACTTCTCTTGTCACAGGGTGGTGGAGGTGGGTTCCCATTGCCATTGTTTCGCTGCAGCAGTTGAATGTTCTGGGCCATCTGCTGCATCAGCTGTGTTTGCATCATCATCAGCTGCTCCATGGAAGGCTGTGGCGGAGGTGGTGGTGGATTAGCATTTTCTTCAGAGGTACCATTGCCCCTTGGGTTCCTCTTGGTGTGAGCCATCTTCTGTTCAAATCATTGAGGTGAGGTTTAGAATTCTTTTCCATTAAAATAACACTTAAAAGACTAGAACAGGAAATTCTGAGCGCGATCCAACAATCAGCAGAGTAGAAAAACAGTCATATCTGGAGTTCCTGAAGTCAAAATGAGACGTACTATACATGGTTGGAAAGCATGAGAAAAACTCTACAACTTTTATTCAGACCATCTTTCCAGATTCTGTCGTTAAGTTTATCAAAAACAGATTTGATTAGAAACTGTTCCAGAGTAACAGACAGCGCAGAAACTTTGACTTGTGACATTTGTTTCTCCCAAAACGTAACTGATATTGAGATGATTCTTGCGGATAAAGAAAAATACAGAAGTCTAGTTTTTCACGAAAAATTTTCACGATTTTTGGTCGTATATAATTAAATAGGAAAAATAACTAAGACAGAGAGGTCTGAAAAACAGCACTGCTGGAAACTGAGATAATCAACCCAAACTATTATGCATTAATTCAAACCTATAATAAATGAGATTTGCGGACATGCCCACAATCTTAGCACTCATTACAAACTTCAAATAAAGCATTGTTCATAAGAAAAAGCAACCTAGCACAAAAGTTCACAAGACACGAACTAGACTCGATCTGACTCAACTTGCGCTACTAGCGTCTTTTGCTACTAACTGGGGGGTAACTCTTCTAGGGATCGATGTTGGTGCAGGTGTGAGCATCCCCATGGTCATCTCGTTTCCTTGGCGGTGATTCAGCTGGGCACCTTGGTGATGGAGGAGGGGGTCCAACACCGAGTTGCCTGTTCAACTCATCCACCGCCCGGCTGAGCCTGTAGTTAGCTTCAGTCCTGGCGTTCAGCTCATCCAGTGTCTGGTCCAGAAAGGTGTTGGTCTGGGCCAAACACTCCAAGGCAGCGTGGAGTCGGGCGTTCACTTCTCCAAGTGGACCGGCGATGCTGCAGTTAGCTTGGCCACTCTGACGGCGGGGAAGGTAGCGGTGCATCTCCCACTTGATGATGTCCCAATTCTCATGGCGGTGCACCATGAGAGCTTGTCGTGCGGCATCCTTGATGGCGACAGCTTTGGAGAGTCGAAATCGAGACAGTATAGTGGATATTCTTCACCTGGCTTCCCTCCTTGATGTACACCTCGTCTCATATTAGTCGGCGTAGTCAGGGTGCTTCCAGTGCTCCGTCTTGTACAGCACCGAGGCGTTGGGGTAGAAGCGGCGCACCAAGTCGAGGAGCAGCGGGTGGTAGTAGTCATCACCATGATGATCATAATGAATCATTCCCACCCAGGGGTTTCCACCTTGGTCTCCATCGTCATCGCCGTCGTCATCAGGGTCGTCGGAGTCATCCAAGTCGCCTCCATCATCTCCGTCATCAGGGTCGCCAGCACAATCCTGGTCGCCCTGCGGCTTCACCTTCTCGGGTTCGTCTTCCTAAGGGTCCTCCATAGGTACGTCTTCGGAGCTGTCTTCCAAGGGCTCTTCACTGGGCTCCTCTGCGGGCACCTCCTGCTGGGGCTCCTCCACGGTACGTCTTCCACAGGATCTTCCACGGGTACCTCCGGTCGGGAAACACGTCCGCCAGAGATGAAGCACTGCAGGTACCTCTTAGGTGGCATGACATGCTTGCGAGGAGTGCGCTTAAGGTTGGCCATCTACAAGAATTAAGATTAAGTCAAAATTTTGCAATGGACAAGGGTAGGATATCAGCAAAAACTTGTAACAAATTAATACAACAAGTAAAAGAGATAACAAAGCTAAGGGCTATCCATTGCTCACTAGGCTTGCGTCCTACAGTCAACACGGCTCTGATACCAATTTATCACACCCAATTTTAAGGATAAAATGGGATGCATAAACTTATGTGCGCCCAGAGATCAGTCACACATATAAGCCAACAAATTGTATAATTTGTACCATAACCAATGTTTATTACATAGCGAATAATATCAAAGTCATTACACAGCGGAAAAATAAAGATAACTCTTGCGGTAGCTCCATAGCACAGGGACGTCGACTGGTGAAACACAAGTCTAGTAGTCCTCGGAGTAGTCCTCATCACTATCACCATCTGTTACCCATCCAGGATTTTTAACCAAGTAATGAAAAATAAACAAGCGTAAGTACATGTCGTACTCAACAAGACTAGCATGGGTTCATGAGGCTCAAAACGGTTGACACTGGTTTAACAGCAGGTTGCTTTTAATTAATCATCTTTTATGCAGTTGGATAGCAACAAGTGAATAAATCCATTCTCATGATCATAGTAAACATAATTAATGAGTAGCAATAAATAGATTTAGCAACAAGTAAGCATCACCCCAAAAAATAACTACTCCATAAGACATCCAAGGCCGCTCGTGACCGTGAGCTCGGCTAGTATACCAGTTTTACACTCTGCAGAGGTTGTGCACTTTCACTATCAGCCATGATTCCCAGTTGCTCGGGTTAATTACTTCCATAACACTACCAAGGTGAGTGAGCAGGGTTTCACTATGAAGTCTTTCAAAGTACTTCGCCTAACAAGTTAGGGCCGCTAGGGACCCGGCAAGCATATGTAGAGCCCCCCTTCTTCGTGGCACAAGGTCACGCAGGTTATACACACTCGGACAGGAGCCGCACTATACCCGAGTCGGTAGGCCCATCACGCCTTTCGGTAACCTCTAACAAGCTAGAAAAAGTATCCATACTTGACTAAAACCAGAGCCATGTAGCCCTCATAGTTGCACTGTCAATCCCGGTGTCATACATACAGATCATTACCAAAAGTGAAGGATTTTGAGCATCACAAAACTATGCTTGAATACCCTAGTTCCATGTTGCTAAAAAGGCATCTTTTAATCATATTGAATAATCAATTAATCAAGCTTACATGATCATGATACCCAAAAACGCACTAGCAACAATTACCATATGCATAATCCCATAGGTGACAAGGAACAGGGTAACAATACTAGGAAATAACTATAGTTAACAAGGAAGACACATGCAAATGTAATTATTTATTTGGTGAATAGGACAACAAGGATGGTCCACACTAATACTTGCCTTGATCAGCAAACTCCTGGTGATCCGGGTTGTCGAAATACTGATCTTGATCACCCACATAAGGCTCACCGTCTATACTCGATCACCAAATCAACATACACACATCCAGGGCAATCATGCAAAGCAAACAAAGCTATTGATTAGAACAGTACACCAACAGAGATAAAACAAAATAAAAAGTTTATAAAACTAATCTACACGTCGCTACGATCACATCGATATAAAGTTCGCACAAATCGGACTTATAACGAGAGAGATATGAATTTTACAAGATTTATAATAGATAAATAATACATTAAATATAATTTTGAATTTTAGAAGTTAATATTATAAACAACAGTGGTACCATCAGATAGATATTTAAATTACGAATCTAACGCAATTTGAATCGCTCAAATCGGATCTAAAGCGGAGAAATTATAAACGAATCAGTTTTAATTTCAAAATCAAAAATCAGAAAACACATTTTGAATTAACCCGAATTGAAATATGCTTTTGGAGTAGGGAGGCGTAAACTGCAAAAGGCGCTAAGGACTCGGGTAAATGCATAAAGAACTGCAGGGGGTTATTCGCAAAAACACCGGCCGAATCGGTATGGGCTGCCCTGGGTCGTTGGATCCGGGATGAACGATCTGGATTAGATCGGAGGGATGGGGGCGGCGCTCCTAGCCGGAGCTGAGGCAGCCAGCGGCGGCGCCATGGCCGAAGTTGGGCGGCGCAACTCGGAAACAACCTACGGGCCATCATTCGCCACGGGAAAAGGTCCGGGAGGAAGACAACTCGATGGGGAACACATCTGGGGCATCGGGAAGGGCTATTGTGGCCTATCTATGACGCGGCGCACGCTTAGACGGGCGGTTTGCTCCGGTGAGCCCGCGGCTACAACAGAGAGAGGGAAAACGGCAAGGGGGTCGCACGGAAGGTTCCCTTACATCGCTATGAAGCTCCGTGGACGGCCAATTGCGACGGGAAACCTTCGGAAACGAGAGTTCGACGGTGGCGGGCGGCTTCGGGTCCGGCGGCGCTCTGGGAACGATTAATGGAGGTAGTCAGTGCATGTTTCAAGGGTAAAAGTGCCTGATATGTTCACGAGATCCATACAAAGCTCCAAGAGGGCTTACGGTGAAGAAAGAACGGCGAATTCCGTCGAATTTCGTTCGGTGGCGGCGGATGAACACGGCAGCGGCGGCTCTGTTCACGCGGCGAGGGAGGTGGCGGCTAGGGTTGGTGGCGTCTGCAGGGGGGCACGGCACAGCTTATAAGGTCCTAGACGTGAGGAAATAGGGGATTGGACTCGGAGTCCTTCTCTCCGACGATTTCGGTGCGGCCGTTCTTGCGCCCGGAGTCCGTCCACGCGGGAGGAGAGAAACAGGGGTGACGCGACGGTGGGGAAGGAAGGGGCTGACCCGTGGGTCCCGCTTGTCAGTCTCACTGAGGTGTGGGCTGGGGCTGTCAGCCATACAGAGAAGGGGAAGGGAGCCTGCGCGGCGGCCTGGCCGATGCTCTGCCCTGCTTGGCCCAATCGGCAGGAGGAAGAAGGAAGGAGAAGAAGAGGGGGCTGCCCGGTAGGGCCCGCCTGTCATCCAGAGATGGGAAGATGGGGCGCTCAACTTGGTGGCCGGCTGGCTGGCTAGCTAGCTAGCTGGGCCTCGGCCCAAGTTAGCAAGGGAGGGGGCAGGTCGAAAGGAAGAGGAGGACTAGGCCCTCGGGCCAAAATCAGAGATGGGAGGATTTTCCTTTTTCAACTCCTTTTCTATTTTCCAAACCATTCTCCAAATAGAATTTGAATAGCCATTTTGAATATTTGATGGTTTCAAATATACTCAAACAGGACAAGGAAAAATAATGCACCAGCATGAATGCACCATACATGTGTATGACCTAATATGATTTTATTATTGTGAAAAATATTATTTTCCCTACATTTTAGATGAGCAATAATTGCTTAACTAAATAAATTCCTCTTATTTAGAAATGATGCAAATTTTGGGTGCTACAAGTTCCCCGCGACCTTAGTGGCCTGTCGGGTTTCCTTGGAAACCCTGATTTCCCCGAGGATCTCATTGTAAAGACCTTGCAAGTATTACAACAGTTTACACAAATAATTTGAATCAGAGTACAAGGTGCGGAAGTATTACATAAACATAGATTACAAATATAAATTACATTTTCCCACCGGAGTTTCGTAGTGGAATAGCGTCATATAACAAGACACCCTGCCTAAGGGTTATATCATACACTTCATCATCCAAGCCCGATTCACCAACCGGCACAGTCTCAAGTAGAATCGTACTCTTGTCTCACTTGTAGCAGGGGTTAACAAACCCTGAGTACTGGGGTACTCCGCAAGACTTACCCGACTAAGAAAAAGGAATGAGACTCAGGAATGCAGGCTGAGGGGAGTCAAGGTAAGGCTTGAGCAAGAGTCAAAAGTTTTGCAGAAAAGCATTACTATCCTATTTCAATATTTTAACTCAATCTTATTTTAATCATATCCATAATTCCAAATTCATTCTCATGTATCGTCATACTTTCAAATTCTTAATCATTCTCAAAATCACCTAGTTCCGAACCACTTTTCAATTGTAGGTCAAAGGATCAAGTCTCCATATCCGAGGAGCAACGACGATTCGAATCGATTAGTACCCAGCTGGGGATCCCTATCCACACTGCATATGTAGCACTTAAGCTTGTATATGCCAACCCCGCCTACCACGGCTTATCCTACCCCTGAACCGGTCCTGCGCCACCCGAGAGCACAGTACTCCTCTCCTCTCCAGGCACACCGGCCACGAGGGTACACGCTACTCTCGCCATCTCTCCGCTCCCAGTGCGTGGTTGTCGGTTCAAGCAGTAGGGCCACCGGAGTCAGAGGCTTTCCGTAGTATGTGTCTAGTTGCAAAGTCTCGATCACAGCAGGCCTACAATGAACGGTCCCTAATTCTTTTTCCGCCGGCGACATTGTATTGGGACTCTAACCCAAATACAAGTGTCCTAACGGTTTTCAAATCCCTTTTTCCGCCGGTGGTCAAGCATTGGGACTCTAACCCAAATTCACAACCACCGAGCAAGAAAATCCCTTCTCGTCGGTGACAATGTGCTGATCAGGTGCACAGTCACCAAACGAGAATATACCAATTCACTTTTTCATGAATTAATCATTAGCATAGATATATATATATATATCACATAGCTCAAAAATTGCATTTTATGCAAATCAAATTTATTTAAGTAGGGCTAAACATTTTTCAAATCATTTTGTTTCAAAACAGGTTCAGGATTTTTGTGGTCAAGGAAGGTAATGCATCAATGGGTTTATCCAACAACTCCTATCAACCTAATGCAATAGATTAACTCCAGTTATAAAAATTTTATAAATAGAGGGGCTGAATGCACCGGGGCTTGCCTGTTGCTTGAAGTAGATAGAACACCGAAGTTAATCACCGAGAAAATCCACGTCCACCGAGTGAAAGCCTTACTTGAGTTTGCCTCCGATAATAATTACCGCACGTTCACTACACGAAATAATATTGCAATGCTTAACATGATGATATGTATGCCATGATGCATGAGATGCACTAAATTGAGAATTGCTTCGAAGGTAAACTTAATTTAGAAAGTTGAGTACAACTTTCCTTCACGATAAAGTTGCAAGCCAACAAAACTAATTTGTTTTATTAACAACTAGGGTTCCATTTAATTATCTCATAAAACGATTTATTCTATGTTTATATGAGGAAGGATTATTATCACCTTACGACCAGAAGCATGTTTAACTATTCCTTTTTACCCATGAAGTTGCATCCAAGAAATAACCAAAGCAACATCCATGGACCCACTAGTGAGTATTTGCAATAAACATCTTAATTATCCATTAACCCATGGATTACAACTATAAAAGTAATCAAGATACTAAGGAACAGTAGTGGTTTTGTGTTCCAAGGTCCACAATCAACTCCAAAAGTTCACACCATTCCTAAAAGGGATTAGGGTTTCTTATTCATTTTTATTAATCATTTATAGAGCATAAATTAATAAATAAATGAACTATCTCCACTTGAGCCCAAACTTTTTCTACAGCTAAATCTTAGCCTAGAACAGTACCACAGCAAATTTCATGATTTTTGGATTAACATAAAATTTAGTAAAATTGCTCAAAGTTGCATTTATCAATTTATATACTGATTTTTAGTATCTATAGAAAGTACTCAAATTCATGATTTAGTATTTTTGTTAAATACTACATACTGCATAGAGCATCCATAAATATTTTCATGATTTTTTGGGCAATATTTTTATTCTAGCAAAAACAACAAGGTGCATGATTATTTATATCCTCAACAAATGGAAAAATATATTTAATTCGCTGTGAAAATGGAAAACGCCGTTTCGGCCCAGGACGGCCCAACTCGGCAGGCCGGCCCACGCGCTCGCCCTGTCTCTCGGCCGTTCCACCGCGATATTGGGCCGGCCAGCAAGCCCACAGCGCGGCCCAGCCGGCCCTTTCTTTCTCCCCTTCTCGCTTCTCGCGTGCGCGACGGCGGTCCCGGCTGCGGCAGCTTGCCGGCGATGACCCGACCGCTGACAAGGACGCCGCCCCCGCGACCCCCAGCGTCTAGCGAACCAATCAAGGTAGATGGTTGGACTCTCAGAGGCTTAGGGCCCCGCCGACGTCGGCCATGGCGGGTTCGGCCGCGGCGGTGCCGGCGTTCCGGCAAACCGGGCCTCCCCAAACGTGAACAACCACACCTACGACATCTAGAGGATCACAGAGTCGAGCTGCTTATGTTGGTTCAAGCGAGGATGAACGAGGCGGCTCGGTTGACGTTGGAGCGGATCCGGCAGCGCGTTCCGACGGCGAACGACGACGTTCCCGTAGAACCTGTAAACCAAAAGACCGACCGTCTACTTGGTAAGCACTAGGGCAACACAAGGGGTCGAGAAGAACGGTGGACTAAGCTAGAACTTGCCACAGGAAGCTGGCCATGGCGAGCAGATCGCGGCGGCGCTCTCGTCGGCCGCAAGGAAGAAGCCCTCGTCCAGACCAACCCCGGCAGCGACAGGCGTCACGAGCTAGCCCAAACGACGCGAAAGAACGTGGCCTTTCCAGAAACGAGATGGAGTAGGTGATGTTGGAACGGCGGTGGCGAATTTCGCCGGCGGCCGTGGAGCTCACACGGCGACGGCAATGGAGGAGAGGACGAAAACGGGGCAGCTTATCGACTTTGTTGGCGGGCCAAGAGAAGGGACAAGTGACCGACAGCGTTCTGGGTCCCCCACGACACCGACAGCGCCGGCGACAAGCGCCCGGCCGTCCCGGGCGGCGACGCCGCGCTGCCGTGCGCACGGCTCTGTTCGTGAACAGAGGAAGGAGGCTCGAGTACTGTAGCATTCAATTCCCCTTTTTACTGTTTTTTCACAATTACTCCCAAATCTGTGTGGAACCTTGAAAAATCATCAATATAGAAATTGTAGTACATTTCATTCTGAGCAACTTTGGTTTTTGAAGCATATTCAAATTTTGAATAGTTTTTGAATGATTCAAAAAGGGGTAAAGAGGGATTTTGGATTTAATTTCTAATCCAACCAAATTCTCAAGATTTTTCTAAATAAGTTGAAAATACCCAAAAATAAAAGTTGTGCTACTTGACAAGCCTTACAACTTTCATTAAAGGTGTGTGGTTAGATTCCTTATAATTTTGAAATCACATTTCAAATTTGAATTTCAAAACACTAATTAAGGTTTAATTTGAATTTCCACTCAATAACTTCAGAATCTTCAAAAATGAAAGTTGTTCCATTTCGAAAGGGCTAAAACTTTTATTAAGGAACCATCCTCAGATTCTTGCTAGTTTTTGAATTTATATTTCAAACCTACCCATTCAAACATAGAGTAGGGTTTTATTTGGTATTTTATTTAATAACTTCAAAGTTACCCAAAATAGAAGTTGCTCAACTTTTAAAGATGTACAACTTTTATTTAAGGCCCAATGTCTAATTCATCTTAGGTTTTAAATTAGGGTTTTGGGTCCGATTAGGATTTATAAATGATTTTCTTTTTAATTTCCAAATGAATTTAGATAAATACTCACAAACATAAGCATTTACATAATAAGTCACTCTAAAGCACCTATGCACAATCACATGCAAGAATAAAAGTTATTTTAGTTGATGCATCTTAACAGGATTAAATGCGGAATGATTTGCATGCGATCATGATGACATGGCAGGTTTTAGTTAATGTAACACTAGGGGTGTTACAAACACTAGGGATACAAGTGGAACTCTGTTAATAGCATATGTCTATGTGTTAAAGTATGATAGTTTCTCTCCCTTTAGGCATAAGTTGGCGGTTAAAAATGATCTATAAGGACCGCCAACAAGACCCCCAAGCTTAACCTTTACTCGTCCCGAGCAAATAGCTAAGTATGGTTGTTGATCAGGAGTTACTACAATGTCGATCATATTTCAAATGTACCAAGTTTATAACAAAGTTTTCCACCGTAATTTGTATAAATCAGCATGCTATCCACCCTGCTATTATCTTGAAACAAATGGGGCCTTTTAGCCATCTCAAGTCTTGGGTGATTACAAGACCGAACAGATTCATAGACATTGCTTATCATTCATCCCAAGATGAACCATCTTTCCGGAGGTTTTGAAAATTTTTGCAAAGAAATGTAAGTTCCTCAAATGATTCTCTCGATCGCTCAAAGTGTATGAATACCTCACCAAAGGCATTGTAATGTTGCCTTTCATATCCTACCACTAAGGCTTATGAGTGGAGTTTTGGGCAGGTATAAAGGTGGGCATACTTGCATCACATATATTGCTAAGTCAAAAACCGAACCACAAGGAGATACAAGTCATATACTTTGAATGAGATGTGCAAGTGTGTGGAGTATGAAGATGGTGGAATCCTAATTTCTAAATATTTTGGCACTCCATGCATCATGAATTTCTCCTTTATTGGATGGAATGAAACTTTTTTGAGGGATATGGGCTATAAGATCATATATCCATATTATTATTTTTTCTTCTTCTTTTTTTTTGAACGGGTACCTTTTTTTCCCCGTTTGTTTATTGCATGCCCCTTGGCATGTTTTTTTAAGCATAACCCATATCTCTTGTTAGTATTTGAAGAACTTTGGCTGGAGAGATGTCATAATGGAATGCGAGGAGTAATTATATGGTAAAAAATGAATGCGCAGCTTCTCAGGGTAAGAGTCGGCATTTTTATTTGGTGGATAACAAATACGCGGCTCTCAAGGTAAGAGTCGGCATTTTTATTTGGTTGAAGAGTGCGCAACTCTCAGGGTAAGAGTTGGCATATTTTTGGTGGATGGATGGGTGCATGTTGTGCGCAACTCTCGGGGTGAGAGTTGGCGTTATTTGGTAGGTGCATGTGAATCTCAATCATGGGTGCATGACCATAATCTCACTTAGGTCACAACAATTTGACCTAACTCAATGTTCCACAAGCAGCATATGACTAAAAGGTTTGCATAATTGAAACATGTCATATGGCCTTGCTAGGTATTTCATAATCATTGAGGAACTTTTGTTTTTGAAAGTTTTCGAAAATAAAACTCCGGATGTCAAGTTTCACTCAGAACAAAGTCATAGAGCAGCCCATGTCACCATATCATATCAGGCAATAACTTAGACAAGATTAAGCATGTGCGACCCACTAGCCCAAGTTTTTAGGATGAGACATTAGCTGATAAACCCAAACCTTAGAGAAAGCTCGATTATAAAATGGGTACAGGTGAAACATAAGACAGAGCAACTGTTCATCATTTCAACCAGGGTAGAAACTAACACATCTTAACACATATGAGAGAGGAGAACATATCTCACCATTTTTTAAGTTGGAGAATTTTAAAAAGAAATGTGATATACAAGTTACCTTTGTGGGAGCCCTCCCCCAAGCTTGCTTTTGACTTACCAATGTGGTTCACCTGGGGGTGCCGCTAATTGGTGGTGCCTCAGCTTGATGTGCAGTTCATGGCCTCTCTTGAGCGTGCTAGGAAGCTCCCCCCAAGCTTGTTTTTATGGTGGTATTGAGATAACAAGACAACAAAACTTAGGATTGAAAGATAAATTACTCTTTTTCTTTAAGATTTTATTTATCATTATATATTTTTTTCTTTTCAAGGTTCACCTAAGAAATACTTGTCTCTGCTGTCATCTCAAAGACTTACCCTCATGGAGTTGATAAATTTCTGCAAGGGATTAGTCCATAAGATTAACCAAAATCTATACTAGCAGCTTTGGTTCCAAGATCAAACTAGACACCACGTCTAATTTGTCCAGGTAGGCTTAAGAATCTAAGCACCATGCTTACATTAAAAATCCTATAGAGGCATGATCTCACATCCCAGCTTCAAATTAAACACCGTGCTTAGTTAAAAAGATGTAGGACCAACACTTCCAATCCAAAACTTATTAGCATAGAGAAAGAAAATATGACAAGATAACCAAGAATCATTCAACGGAGACAGATTTTTGAACAAAGGAACCTAGTCAGAAGTTTGCTTAGCCAATCTATTCAAACTCAAACAAGGCTAGGATAAGAGAGCAAAGAAAGGCATGCCTTGCTTTATCTCCAACATGAATTTCTTCCATTATTCATGATAACAACTCAAAGTTCATTAATCAAAATACAACACAATGTCACAATTTTGATTAAAGAAGGCTAGTTTAACCTAAGCACCATGCTTAAATTAAAAAGCCTATGGATGTACCACAAGTGTACTCATGTGAATACACCCAAACTCAGAGCATAAGGCATGAACAGAGGAAGAGCATGATATTATATTTTCATGGAGACAAATATGAGTGAATGAGTTGGTCAACATTACCTTGACATACCTAAATGAGTGTACCAACAGCATGTATGGATGAAGCATCAGAGTTGTCGCTGTGGTGGCTCGGTTTCCATCTCAGGTGACTACCAAGGCATGGGTTGGAGTCCATCACTTTTAGTAGCATGTCGTCGTGTAGCAAGTCATTTATTGGTAACTCCTACATATTAGTGACTCGCATACACGACAAATGTAGGAGGAACAACTCATGCAAGCTTCTAACTAAAAGGAATATTGCGACCATGGCTCCCCTTTGTTGTGTCTTTTTTTTAGAATCTTTAAACGAAGTGTGATCCGAGATATGCATGGAGTCATGGTTGGTCAAAGGAGTGAGAGAAGTGTTGCACAAACCACCATTGAAGATGAAGGAGGTTTATGGAAGTCATGTGTCCTGTCCTGGTTGCGTGATGAGTCACTCGGTGTTGTGCAACGTGCAGGGGAGATCTTGAAGGTACGTTAGGTATGCTTGAGAGATCTCCCCCACACTTATTCTTGTACCTGCTTTATTTTGATAAAAAGAAAACAAAACAAGAGCAGCAACAACAAGCAAGGACTCTATTGGCTATAAGACCAGAGTGCAAGAAAGATTTTATTATTATTTCTTTATTAGTTTTATTGAAAACTTGTTCACTCAACTTTTTATAAACAAGGCCAAGATAAAGATGCAGAGAAAGATATGCCTTGGTTTATCTCCATATCAGATTACTTTCATTGATTATGTCAATAATTCAAAGTTCATTGATCAAATGAAGACAGTTATAAGAAGTTGGTGAACATTTATTTACCTTCACATACCTGAGTATATGTATCGGTAACATATATGTATGAGGCATTGAAGTTGTTGTTGCGGCTAGCATGATGGTTCTGATCAGGTGATCTCCGAAGCCAGGCCACACACACACCAATGCTCATGGGCCATGAGCCTTGATGATACTAGCAAAGCTTCAGAAGAGGGAGACTCCCAATCTTTTTTTTTCTTTTTTTCGTAGTTTTCTTTCTTCTTCTTTTTTAGTCTCCCTCATCCGTCTTCTTTTTTTCTTTCATTCATTTTTTCTTCTCTTTTTTTAAGGCGAGGCTGACATCTTCATCATCATTTTTTTAATGACCCTTTGGTGTGCATGGAACTTGGGTTTCTCACCGTCCTCCCCCACACTTGAACTTTTGCATAAAAGTCAAGTGCAGAGTTAGGGCCTTCTTATGAGTGTGTTCCATTACCTAGGAGTGCATCAAGCTTTTATAGTTGATGTCGTTCCATGTCGTCAAGCATCATATGACCCGAGTTCTTCTTAATCTTTCCTGAAATGGTTAGCGACATACTCGAAGGTGCATACTAGCTTGACAACATGCCCTCACCATTCAAAGAAGATATATATATATTTTGAAAATAACAATAGTAATAATAATAAAAAATATTTTTTTAAGGATAATCCGGGGTATCTCCCGGCAGTGCTCAAGTGATGGTCTTAAGCTTGACCGTGGGAGCTTCTTCTTGCACCAATCAATGGTGGTGTAGTTCCCAGCTTTACCACCAATCATAGGCATTAAAATTCAAGCTGCAAGCTACGCACCATCGTACTACTATGGGATTTGCAATGTTCATGACAAACATAAGCATTCACAACTATTCTCTCAAAAAGTTGAACAACTAGAATCAAGAGATGGTTGCGAGATCCTCGTAGAAGCAGGTGGTCCGAAGCGAAACAAACTGTGGAGACCTTGAGCATAAATGTGAGGGACCTCAAAACCATGTTTGTTAGCAGGCCCCTTCTTGGCTCTAAAGTTGTTGCTTCGGGCATGTCCGTGGCACGGAAGTTTTCATTCTCAAAAGATATATCATGGAGGATGATCACTTAACCTTGACCATTATCGAGAACAATATTATTGATGGCCAGAGGGACATGCATCTTGTTCGAGCAAGGGTGCAGGAGAAGGATTCACATGCTCAAACAAGTAGCTTTGCTTCGCCTTTAGGTTTTCGAGCAAGTGCTAGAAGCAAAACTTTCAAACTTCTCATCGGGGTTCCCTTCTTCTTTATATATATATAAATGAGATTTTCAAGAGGGTGCCCTATGAGAAGATCAAAATCGAGGATGGCATAGATGAGGAAGTATAAGAAACTTCGATTTCATTAATTTCCAATGGCACAGCCCTAACAATCCCACAAAAATTAAAAATGAGTTCGGATGGACTTCTGAAAAGTTTGTCGGTCGGGACTAGCGGCATATCACCCTAAAAGGGTTTCCGCTGGATTGAAAGTAGTCCCAACTGTGAGCTTGTGTAAGGCTTTCACGGACCCCTTAATGAGCAAGACATGGTTGTGGGAAGTGAAAGAATCTGAATTTCTTCAGAAGAACGTTTCACTTCCAACAAGCAACAACCGTACTTTCGATGACTCCGCATTAGGGGAGACTTCCTAAGAAATGTCAGAATTTTGTGCCAAGAAATGTTTCAAAGTTCTGCCATAATCCTCAAATTTTGATAGCGAACTCCGAAGGATAAAACATTCCTTCCTTCGGTGTTCATGGTTCGGGCGAGGGCTCAACAGATGAATCGAAGGGTGGCAAGGGAAAGGATTTGGCTGCTGTGGTCTCTTCAAAACTTGACATGCCCTTATATGGAGGGTTTTGGGTACGATGACGGGAGAAGCATGCTTCTCTAGGATGTAAACAAGGATTTTCCTCTATTCCGTCATGATTTTTATGAAAACGGCCCTCCAACGGTTATGTCAAAGCATAGGGCAGCATCTATGTCTAGATCCGAACAAAGGATATGCAAAAGCACATTATCGGATAAAGACAAGTCTAGGTCAGCATGTATAAACATTGTAAACCTGGCCTAGGCTGTACCTATGAACTCCTTCTCATTTTGCTCAAAGTCGAGGTTTGCCCTTGGTAGAGCGGCGATACGAGACATGGGTAAGAATGCAAGATAAAACTTGATCTTAAGTTCATCCCATTCTCTATTTGCACTTTCTACGGCATCAGTGTACAGTTGTTTTGCCTCCCCTTGAGGCAGAACAGAAACAACTTCCACTTAAGAATTTCTTACGTCATGCCAGGAATGCTTAGGCATGAACACAATTCCTCGAATTTTTGCAAGTGGTCAAAAGAATTTTCATTGTCGTGACCAAAGAAGGGTTTTGTCCGAATCATAGCTTTGAATCTTGGGTGGAGTTCATAACTGGATGGAAATTTTGGTTTTGAAAAAGAATGTGGTTCAAAGAACTCCCCCTTTGAAGCAGAAGGATTTTGAATTTGGAGCTGGCTTCAAGGTGAAAGGATCGGATAAAAAGGAATATTTTGTTTTTATATAAAGAAAAGATAAAAGATTTTTTTGATAAAACACAAGGATACATGGGTGAACTAGGTTCGGAGATAAATACGACAACTGTTCCCCGGCAACGGCGCCAGAAAGCTTGTTGGCGCTTCTTAGCGTCAGCAGAAAAATCCACAAGCGCACGGAAGTACCGTTCTAGCCTTCACCCAGAAGTATTCAGGGTATCGTAATTTCCCAGAGGAACGGTCTTTGTACTTAGTCTCTTAAACTAGTTTACTCAGAAGAGACGGAAGGGATAGCTTGGGTAGAGAGGTTCTTCTAAGGTCAAACACATATAAGCAATGGTAACTTTCCCACTACTTGCTTGCTTCAGGCCCACTGACGCACCTGGTCTGCCAAACGATACCAGTATCAGCACTATTCTGCGGCCGAACATGGGGGATGCTGGTACGAGTGGACAGGGCTGTCACCACCTGCCACCTACCCCTCTGCCCATGGGCGCGTGCAACATACAAAGGTAGACTCCGACCTAGACACCACGTCTACGAAGGCAACTACTACTCTAGCGGCGTACAGGAACATCCGTCTCTATCAGGAGTCCTCTTACTAGAGCATCCGTCCAAAGGACGAACGACGATCCCACAAACAAGTAGCTTCATGAAAGTAACAAGCTTAATGAATCAAACCAAAGTTGAACACAAACTTCTTACTTCAAGTAGCAAGACGATCGTAGAGGTACAAGTTGGATCGAGAGCCGAGAAGCCCGGCACTTCGTCCACCCGGAGGCAGAACTGCTTCGACTCCGCTCTTTCTCCAGCTCTTGTCCCTCTCTCACTCCCTATACTAAATTAGCAAGAAGCTAATGGAATGGAGCTTGCTATTCCTCTCTACATTGTGACCTTTTGTGTTGGTGAATCAATCCATGAAACACATAGGTGTCATTGGAGAAGTGGAACCTCGTTTGAATGAGTTTGGATGCATTCTGAAAGCAAGATGCAAGATAGTTGCACGGTTTGCTTTGAAACCTACTATAGGCATGAAAACTATTTGCTTTGCACTCTATGAAACACATAGCTGTCACGGTAGAAGTGGAACCACGTTTGGATGTGTTTTGATGCGTTGTGAAACAAAGATGCAAGATAGCAACACGGTTTGCTTTGAACCTACCAGACGCAAGAAAACTATTTGCTTTGCACTACATGAAACACATAGGTGTCACGGGAGAAGTGGAACCTCGTTTGGATGAGTTTGGATGCGTTGTGAAACCAAGATGGAAGATAAGAGCACGGTTTGCTTTGAACCTACAATTGGCACGAAAACTATTTTCTATGCACTCCACGAAACACATAGGTGTCATGGGAAAAGGGGAACCATGTTTGGATGAGTTTAAATGCGTTGTGAAACCAAGATGCAAGATAGGAGCACGGTTTGCTTCGAACCTACCATAGGCACAAAAACTATTTGCTTCCCACTCCATGAAACTGTAACACCCGAAAAATTGCATTCTTTTAAATAGTAGAAATTTATTTAATTGTGCAATTAATTGATCATTCCAATATAGGGAAATAATAATTTTTCTCAAATATAAAATCAAACCTAGGTCATACACATGTATGATGCATTCATGCTGGAGCATTTCTTCTTTGTACTGTTGTAGCTTATTTGAACTTCTCAAATATTTCAAAACCCAATTTGAAAATCCTCTTGGAAAATGGAAAAAAAATTAGAACAGAGCCCTTCCCCTCTCCTTTCTGGCCCGAGCAGCAGCTTGGCCTGTTTTCCACTCCCTGGCCTCACCAGGCCCAGGTCGGATGGCCCGAGGATAGCTCGGCCGACCTACTCCCTCCCTTCCCCTTACCCCATCTGACTGACGAGTGGGACCCACGGGTCAGCCCTTCCTTCTACACCTCCCTCGCCGCGCGAACAGAGACGCCGCTGCCGTGTTCATCCGCCGTGGCCGAGCACGCGCGCGTGAAGCGTCCCTCTGCAGTAACTGCCAGCCCGACCCCAGCGCTCGGTGCTACCGACCTGTGGACCCACAGGACAGCCCCTTCCCTGTTTCCCTCTACTGCTCGCCGAGAGTCCGACGCGGGCAAGAAAGAAACGGCCGAAGCCGAGTTCGTCGCCGCGCCGAGAGTCCGAAGCAGAGAGGAAACGGCCGAAGCCGATTTCTCCGCTCGCCGAGTTTGTTTCAATCTCCGAGATTGACGGCACACCTCGGGAGTATTTAAGCAGCGCCACACCCCCCCGTAGCCGTCACCTAACCCTAGCCGCCTCTTCTCGCCGCCATTGCCGAGCTCCCGCGAGAACCTAGCAACCGCCGCCGCGAGCAATAAGCTCGATTCGCCACCAATTTCCTCCCGGTAAGCCTTTGAGGAGCTTCGCTGTGATCTTGTGAAGTTCCCGAGCACTTTCCCCCTTCGATTTGTGCATTGACACGCCTCCGCCGCCGTTGCAGAGATCCACCGTCCGCCGGATCACGCCGCGAGCTATCACCGAGTCGATTTCCAACCTTCCCATCACCCTAGGTGAGCTTGCGACGCTCTTCCCGATCTATGGGTACCCTTCCCGACCTATTTCATGCACCGAAGGCCGAGTTCACCTTCTTCGGCGGCCTTCCGGCCATGGCGCTGCCGTCGGCCTCTGTTTTCCCGCCGAGAGCACCGCCACCCCTCCCCTCCTTTTATCTGATCCGCCGATTTTGAATCGGACGGCCGCAGAGCAGCCCATACCGATTCGGCCGGCGTTTTTGCGAATAACCCCCTGCAGTTTTAATGCTTAGCCGCAGCCCTCAGCATATTTGGTAGATTACGATTGAAGGCGTATTTATTTTCGGTATATATGAAAATGTGTATTCAGATTTGAATTCAAAATTGTTTCATTTATAATTTCCACGTTTTAGTTCCGATTTGAACGATTCAAATTGCGTTAGATTCATAAATTCATAATCTATCTGATGGTACCACTGTTTCAAATATTTTCCACTCTTAAAATTTGAGATTATATTTAATCTATTATCATTCTATTATAAATCTTGTAAAATTCATATCTTCCTCGTTTTAAATCCGATTTTCGCAAACTTTATATCGATGTGATCGTAGCAACGCGTAGATTTGTTTTATAACCTTTTTAATTTATTTTCTCTCTGTTGGTGTACTGTTCTAATGAAAACTCTTGTTTGAATGCATGATTGCCCCGGTACGTGTGTGTTGTTATGATGGATCGAGTATAGACGGTGAGCCATACGTGGGTGATCAAGATCAGTACTGCGACAACCCGGATCACGAGGAGTTTGCTGATCAAGGCAAGTATTAGCATGGATCATCCTTGTTGTCCTATTCATCAAATAAATAACTGCATTTGCATGTGTCTTCCTTGTTAACCATAGTTACTTCCTAGTTTTGTTATCCTGTTCCTTGAAACCTATGGGAGATGCATATGGTAATTGATGCTAGTGCATTATGGATATCATGATCATATAAACTGATTAATTGAATATGCAATAAGGAATTAAAAGATGCCTTTTTAGCAACATGGAACTAGGGGATTGGAGCATAGTTTTGTGATGCACCATATCCTTCCCCCTTGGTAATGATCTGTCAGCAAAAGCTGGGACTTACAGTGCAACTATGAGGGCTATATGGCTCTGGTTTTAGCTCAGTATGAGGACCTTTTCTAGCTTGTTAGAGGTTACCGAAAGGCGCAAGAGGGGCTTAGACGACTCGGGTATAGTGCGGCCTCTGTCCATATGTGTATAACATGCGTGACCTTGTGCCATATGGAAGGGGGGCTCTACATCTGCTTGCCGAGGAAACCTCGCGGCCCTAACATGTTAGATGAACCTTTGAAAGGCTTCATAGTGAGACCCTGCTCTCTCACCTTGGTAGTGTTATGGGAGTAATTAACCCGAGCAGATGGGGATCACGGCTCATAGTAAAAGTGCACAACCTCTGCAGAGTGTAAAACTGGTATACTAGCCGCGCTCACGGTCACGAGTGGCCCGGAAAACTCACGGAGTAGTTATCTTACAGGGTGATGTTTACTTGTTGCTAATCTATTTATTGCTACTCATTAATTGTGTTTACTCTGATCATGAGAAAGGGCTGAATAACTTGTTGCTATCCAACTGCATAAAAGATGATTAACTAAAAGCAATCTGCTGTTAAACCGTGTCAATCCTTTTGAGCCTCATGAACCTATGCTAGTCTTGTTGAGTACGACATGTACTTACGCTTGTTTATTTTTCATTACTTGGTTAAAAATCCCGGATGGGTAACAGATGGTGATAGTGATGAGGACTACCCAGAGGACTACTAGACTTGTGCTTCACCAGTCGACGTCCCTGTGCTATGGAGCTACCGCGAGAGTTATCTTTATTTTCCGCTGTGTAATGACTTGATATTATTCGCTATGTATTAAACATTGGTTATGATACAAGTTATGTAATTTGTTGGCTTATGTGTGTGACTGATCTCTGGGTGCACATAAGATTATGCATCCCATTTTATCCTTAAAATTGGGTGTGACAAATTGGTATCAGAGCCGTGTTGACTGTAGGACGCAAGCCTAGTTAGCACTGGATAGCCCTTAGCTTTATTATCTCTTTTTACTTGTTATATTAATTTTCTACAAGTTTTTGCTGATATCCTACCCTTGTCCATTGCAAAATTTTGACTTAATCTTAATTCTTGTAGATGGCCAACCTTAAGCGCACTACTCGCAAGCGTGTCATGCCACCTAAGAGGTACCTGCAGCGCTTCATCTCTGGCGGACGTGTTTCCCGACCAGAGGTACCCGTGGAAGACGTACCAGTGGAGGAGCCCCAGCAGGAGGTGCCCGCAGAGGAGCCCAGTGAAGAGCCCTTGGAAGACAACTCTGAAGACGTACCTATGAAGGACCCTCGGAAAGATGAACCTGAGAAGGTGGAGCCACAGGGTGACCAAGATTGTGCTGGCGACCCTGATGACAAAGATGATGCAGGCGACTCGGATGACTCCGACGACCCCGATGACGATGGCGCCGATGATGGAGACCAAGGTGGAAAACCCTGGGTGGGAATGATTCACTATGATCATCATGGTGATGACTACTACCACCCGCTGCTTCTCGACTTGGTGCGCCGCTTATACCCCAACGCCTCGGTGCTGTACAAGACGGAGCACTGGAAGCACCCTGACCACGCCAACTACTATGAGACGAGGGTGTACATCATGGAGGGAAGCCAGGTGAAGAATATCCACTATGCTGTCTCCATTCGACTTTCCAAAGCTGCCGCCATCAAGGATGCCGCACTTTATGGTGCACCGCCACGAGAATTGGGACATCATCAAGTGGGAGACGCACCGCTACCTTCCCCGCCGTCAGAGTGGCCAAGCTAACTGCAGTATCGCCGGTCCACTTGGAGAAGTGAACGCCCGACTCCACGCTGCCTTGGAATGTTTGGCTCAGACCAACACTTTTCTGGACCAGACACTGGATGAGCTGAACACCAGGACTGAAGCTAACTACAAGCTCAGCCGGGCGGTGAATGAGTTGAACAGACAACTCGGTGTTGGACCCCCTCCGCCATCACCAAGGTGTCCAGCTGAATCGCCGCCAAGGAACCGAGGAGACCATGGAGATGTGCACACCCGCACCGACATCGACCCCTAGAGGAGTTACCCCCAGTTAGTAGCAAAAGACGCTAGTAGCGCAAGTTGAGTCAAGTCGAGTCTAGTTCGTGTCTTGTGAACTTTTGTGCTAGATTGCTTTTCCTTATGAATAATGCTTGATTTGGAGTTTGTAATGAGTGCTAAGATTGTGGGCATGTCTGCAAATCTCTTTATATAGGTTTGAATTAATGCCTAATAGTTTGGGTTGGTTATCTCAGTTTTCAGCAGTGCTGTTTTTCCGATCTCTCTGCCTTAGTTATTTTTTTCCTATTTAATTATATATGACCAAAAATCATGAGAAATTTTAGTGAAAACTAGACTTCTATAGTTTTCTTTGGCCGCAAGAATCATCTCAATATCAGTTACGGTTTGGGAGAAACAAATGTCACAAGTCAAAGTTTCTGCGCTGTCTGTTACTCTGAAATAGTTTCGAATCAAATCTGTTTTTGATAAATTTAACGACAGAATCTGGAGAGATGGTCTGAATAAAAGTTGAAGAGTTTTTCTCATGCTTTCCAACCATGTATAGCATGTCTCTGTTTGACTTCGGGGACTCCAGATATGACTGTTTTTATACTCTACCGTTGTTGGATCACGCCCGGAATTTCCTGTTCTAGTCTTTTAAGTGTTATTATAATGGAAAAGAATTCTAAACCTCACTTCAATGATTTGAACAGCAGATGGCCCACACCAGGAGGAACCCAAGGGGTGATGGTACCTCTGAAGAAAATGCTAATCCACCACCTCCGCCACAGCCTAACATGGAGCAGCTGATGATGATGCAAACACAGCTGATGCAGCAGATGGCCCAGAACATTCAACTGCTACAGCGAAACAATGGCAATGGGAACCCACCTCCACCACCCCGTGACGAGAGAAGCGAATTCTTGAAGGGACGCCCGCCCACCTTCGATCATTCCAGTGATCCTCTCCAAGCTGATGATTGGCTGCGTGCAATAGAAAGGCAGCTGGAGATCGCCCAATGCAACGATGTCGAGAAGGTTCTCTATGCATCTGGGCAGTTGCAGGGAGCTGCTCTGGATTGGTGGGAGTCTTTCCGTTTTGGACGTGCCGACCCCATCTCTTGGCGGCAATTCCGTGAGGGGTTCCGCAATCATCATGTGCCTGCAGGGTTGATGAAGCTGAAGAAGAAGGAGTTTCTTTCTCTGAAGCAGGGAGGAATGCTAGTTGCCGAGTACCGTGACAAGTTCATCCAATTGTCGCGGTATGCTCCAAAAGAGGTTGATGATGATGCCAAGAAGCAAGAGCTCTTCTTGGAGGGGCTGAATGATCATCTCCAGTACCAGTTGCTCTCCCACACTTTCGCCAACTTCCAACAGTTGGTGGACAAAGCTTTGATCATCGAGAGCAAGCGCCGTGAGATAGATGAGAAGAAGAAGAAGAGGAAGTTTCAAGGGCAGTCGTCTGGAAGCAACAGCCGCTTCCGTAACAACCAACAACAGCCTCAGCAGCAACAATGTTTCCAGGGACAGTCTGGATTCAAGAACAATTTCCAGAATCAACAACGTTCCCAGAACCAGCAGCGTTCCCAGTACCAGCAACAAGGTGGCAACCAGGCGCCACAACTGACTGCTCCCAACAACCTCCCAGTGAAGAATGGTGCCCCCAACAAGTGTTTCTGTTGTGGCAAGGAGGGGCACTTGTCCTACAATTGTCCTGAGAAGCAGAATTCCCAAGCCTCCCAGAAGCAGAACAACCAGCAGAGAGTGCCACCTCGCACCGGGAAGGTGAACCATGTGTCGGTTGATACGGCACAGGAGACCCCAGAGGTCATGATGGGTACGTTCAATATCGACTCCATCCCCGCTATAGTTCTTTTTGACTCTGGTGCTTCGCATACTTTCATTTCACACACATTTGTTAGAAAGCATGGTATTCCCCTTAGTGTCATGAAACATCCTATCATGGTCTCTTCTCCGGGTGGTGTTATGCAAGCTACTCTTCAGTGTCTCGCGATTACTGTCTCATTAAGGGAGGTAGAATTTGAGATAACCCCTACTGTGCTCAATACTGCCGGAATTGATCTTATCCTGGGTATGGATTGGATGATGAAGAACGACATTAATATAAAGTGCAAGGAGAAGGTCGTGACTATCACTACCCAGAAGGGAGATGAGGTCAGAGTTGAGGTTGTTTTGCAAGTTCAACAGAAAGCCACAGTACATCAGCTCAGAGAAGAAGTGCAGCCAGATAACTCAGTGGTGGATGAGTTTGAAGATGTGTTTCCAGATGAGTTGCCAGGTATGCCGCCTGACCGTGACATTGAATTTATCATTGAGTTGTTACCTGGTACTACACCTATAGCTAAACGTCCATATAGAATGGGAGTTAAAGAATTAGAAGAACTTAAGAAACAAATCAAAGAACTGTCAGAAAAAGGTTTCATTCGTCCTAGTTCTTCACCTTGGGGAGCCCCGGTTATTTTTGTTGATAAGAAAGATGGTAGTCAAAGGATGTGTGTTGATTATCGGTCACTGAATGAGGTCACCATTAAGAACAAGTATCCGTTGCCTAGAATTGATGACTTATTTGATCAGTTGAGAGGTGCTTGTGTGTTTTCCAAGATTGATCTCCGTTCAGGTTATCATCAGTTGAAGATTCGTGACTCTGACATACCTAAGACTGCATTCACTACTCGGTATGGATTGTATGAGTACACGGTAATGTCTTTTGGTTTGACTAATGCACCTGCCTACTTCATGTATCTGATGAACAAGGTATTCATGGAATTCTTGGATAAGTTTGTTGTGGTGTTCATTGATGATATCTTGATCTACTCCAAGAATGAAGAAGAGCATGCCGAACATCTGACATTGGTATTGCAGAAGCTCAGGGAACATAAGCTGTATGCCAAGCGAAGTAAGTGCGAGTTCTGGTTAAGAGAAGTTGCTTTTCTAGGACATATTGTGTCCAATGGTGGAATTTCTGTAGACCCAAGCAAGGTAGCAGACGTGTTGAATTGGAAGCCGCAAACTGATGTGACTGGCATTCGTAGTTTTCTTGGTTTAGCTGGTTACTACCGAAGGTTCATTGAAGGATTCTCCAAGCTTGCGAGCCAATGACTTCCTTGCTAGAGAAGAATGCCAAGTTTGTGTGATCTGAGAAGTGTCAAGCTAGTTTCAAAGAATTGAAGAAGAGATTGACAACAGCGCCAGTGTTGGTTTTGCCGGACCTAAGTAAGAAGTTCTCTATCTATTGTGATGCTTCCCGCCTAGGTCTTGGTTGTGTTCTCATGCAAGAAGGAAGAGTCGTAGCATATGCATCGAGACAGTTGAGGAAGCATGAGTTGAATTATCCTACTCATGATTTGGAGCTAGCAGCTGTGGTTCACGCTCTGAAGTTATGGAGGCATTATCTGATTGGTCATAAGTGCGACATTTATACTGATCATAAGAGCTTGAAGTATATCTTCACCCAGTCAGAGTTGAATTTGAGGCAACGTCGTTGGTTGGAATTGATAAAGGATTATGACCTGGAAATGCATTATCATCCAGGCAAAGCAAATGTTGTGGCCGATGCTCTTAGTAGAAAAAGTTATGCTAATGAGATTCGAGCAACCACTATACCCGCAGAGTTGTGTGCAGAGATGGAGCGTCTCAACTTGGGAATTGTGATCAATGCTGTTGAGATGGAGGTTGAACCCACACTAGAGCAAGAGATACGAAAGGCTCAGTTGGAAGATGAGAAGCTCAAAGAAATAGCAGAGAACATTGTGGTTGGAAAATCACCCGGATTCAGACTAGATGAGAATGGAACCTTATGGTTTGGGAAGAGACTCTGTGTACCTGAAGTGAAATCCATCCGAGACGCTATACTGCGTGAAGCTCATGAGTCAGCATATTCTATACACCCAGGAAGTACCAAGATGTATTTGGATCTGAAGGAAAAATATTGGTGGGTTGGACTGAAGCGTGATGTAGCAGAATATGTGGCTATTTGTGATACCTGTCAGAGAGTTAAAGCTGAACACCAGAGGCCTGCAGGATTGCTACAACCACTAAAGATACCTGAGTGGAAGTGGGAAGAAGTCGGTATGGACTTCATAGTTGGATTGCCACGTACTCAGAGAGGTTATGATTCAATCTGGGTAATTGTGTATCGACTGACTAAAGTTGCTCATTTCCTCCCCGTCAAGACCACCTATACCGGAGCAAGACTTGCAGAGTTGTACATGGAAAGGATTGTGTGTCTACATGGAGTTCCAAAGAAGATAGTGTCCGATAGGGGTACGCAGTACACCTCACAGTTTTGGCAACAAGTGCATAAATCATTGGGAACACGGTTGAATTTCAGTTCTGCATATCACCCTCAAACTGACGGTCAAACTGAACGGATTAATCAGATTTTGGAAGATATGTTGAGAGCTTGTGCTTTACAGTATGGAACAAGTTGGGATAAGAGTCTGCCTTATGCGGAGTTCTCTTATAATAATAGTTACCAGAAAAGTCTCAAGATGGCACCCTTCGAAGCATTGTATGGACGCAAGTGCAGGACACCCTTATTTTGGAATCAAACTGGAGAAAGTCAAGTGTTTGGACCGGATGTGTTGAGAGACGCAGAGGAGCAAGTCCAGACAATAAGAGAGAACTTGAGAATAGCACAATCTAGACAGAAGAGCTATGCGGATACACGGAGAAGAGAACTAGCTTTTAATGTAGGAGACTATGTATACCTTAAAGTGTCCCCGATGAGAAGTGTGAAAAGGTTTAACAGCAAAGGAAAGTTGGCACCAAGGTATATTGGTCCTTTCAAGATCCTAGAGAGACGTGGAGAAGTGGCATATCAGTTAGAACTCCCGGAAAGTTTATCCGGTGTGCATGATGTGTTCCACATATCTCAGTTGAGAAAGTGTTTGAGAGTACCGAAAGAGCAGGTTCCTATCGAGGAAATAGTTTTCAAGAAGGGTCTCACTTATGAGGAACATCCAGTGAAAATTTTGGAGACCGCAGAAAGAGTTACAAGAAGTCGAGTTATAAAGTTGTGCAAGGTGCAGTGGCATCGATACTCTGAGGAAGAAGCTACTTGGGAAAGAGAGGAAGATCTCAGAGAAAAGTACCCGGAGTTGTTTGAGTAAGCACCAATTGAATCTCGAGGACGAGATTATTTTTAAGGGGGGTAGAATTGTAACACCCGAAAAATTGCATTCTTTTAAATAGTAGAAATTTATTTAATTGTGCAATTAATTGATCATTCCAATATAGGGAAATAATAATTTTTCTCAAATATAAAACCAAACCTAGGTCATACACATGTATGATGCATTCATGCTGGAGCATTTCTTCTTTGTACTGTTGTAGCTTATTTGAACTTCTCAAATATTTCAAAACCCAATTTGAAAATCCTCTTGGAAAATGGAAAAAAATTAGAACAGAGCCCTTCCCCTCTCCTTTCTGGCCCGAGCAGCAGCTTGGCCTGTTTTCCATTCCCTGGCCTCACCAGGCCCAGGTCGGATGGCCCGAGGATAGCTCGGCCGACCTGCTCCCTCCCTTCCCCTTACCCCATCTGACTGACGAGTGGCACCCACGGGTCAGCCCTTCCTTCTACACCTCCCTCGCCGCGCGAACAGAGACGCCGCTGGCGTGTTCATCCGCCGTGGCCGAGCACGCGCGCGCGAAGCGTCCCTCTGCAGTAACTGCCAGCCCGACCCCAGCGCTCGGTGCTACCGACCTGTGGACCCACAGGACAGCCCCTTCCCTGTTTCCCTCTGCTGCTCGCCGAGAGTTCGACGCGGGCAAGAAAGAAACGGCCGAAGCTGAGTTCGTCGCCGCGCCGAGAGTCCGAAGCAGAGAGGAAACGGCCGAAGCCGATTTCTTCGCTCGCCGAGTTTGTTTCAATCTCCGAGATTGACGCCACACCTCGGGAGTATTTAAGCAGCGCCACACCCCCCCGTAGCCGTCACCTAACCCTAGCCGCCTCTTCTCGCCGCCATTGCCGAGCTCCCGCGAGAACCGAGCAGCCGCCGCCGCGAGCAATTAGCTCGATTCGCCACCAATTTCCTCCCGGTAAGCCTTTGAGGAGCTTCGCTGTGATCTTGTGAAGTTCCCGAGCACTTTCCCCCTTCGATTTGTGCACTCACACGCCTCCGCCGCCGTTGCAGAGATCCACCGTCCGCCGGATCACGCCGCGAGCTATCACCGAGTCGATTTCCGACCTTCCCATCACCCTAGGTGAGCTTGCGACGCTCTTCCCGATCTATGGGTACCCTTCCCGACCTATTTCATGCACCGAAGGCCGAGTTCACCTTCTTCGGCGGCCTTCCGGCCATGGCGCTGCCGTCGGCCTCTGTTTTCCGGCCGAGAGCACCGCCACCCCTCCCCTCTTTTTATCTGATCCGCCGATTTTGAATCGGACGGCCGCAGAGCAGCCCATACCGATTCGGCCGGCATTTTTGCAAATAACCCCCTGCAGTTTTAATGCTTAGCCGCAGCCCTCAGCATATTCGGTAGATTACGATTGAAGGCGTATTTATTTTCGGTATATATGAAAATGTGTATTCAGATTTGAATTCAAAATTGTTTCATTTATAATTTCCACGTTTTAGTTCCGATTTGAACGATTCAAATTGCGTTAGATTCGTAAATTCATAATCTATCTGATGGTACCACTGTTTCAAATATTTTCCACTCTTAAAATTTGAGATTATATTTAATCTATTATCATTCTATTATAAATCTTGTAAAATTCATATCTTCCTCGTTTTAAATCCGATTTTCGCAAACTTTATATCGATGTGATCGTAGCAACGCGTAGATTTGTTTTATAACCTTTTTAATTTATTTTCTCTCTGTTGGTGTACTGTTCTAATGAAAACTCTTGTTTGAATGCATGATTGCCCCGGTATGCGTGTGTGTTGTTATGATGGATCGAGTATAGACGGTGAGCCATACGTGGGTGATCAAGATCAGTACTGCGACAACCCGGATCACCAGGAGTTTGCTGATCAAGGCAAGTATTAGCATGGATCATCCTTGTTGTCCTATTCATCAAATAAATAACTGTATTTGCATGTGTCTTCCTTGTTAACCATAGTTACTTCCTAGTTTTGTTATCCCGTTCCTTGAAACCTATGGGAGATGCATATGGTAATTGATGCTAGTGCGTTATGGATGTCATGATCATGTAAACTGATTAATTGAATATGCAATAAGGAATTAAAAGATGCCTTTTTAGCAACATGGAACTAGGGGATTGGAGCATAGTTTTGTGATGCACCATATCCTTCCCCCTTGGTAATGATCTGTCAGCAAAAGCTGGGACTTACAGTGCAACTATGAGGGCTATATGGCTCTGGTTTTAGCTCAGTATGAGGACCTTTTCTAGCTTGTTAGAGGTTACCGAAAGGCGCAAGAGGGGCTTAGACGACTCGGGTATAGTGCGGCCTCTGTCCATATGTGTATAACCTGCGTGACCTTGTGCCATATGGAAGGGGGGCTCTACATCTGCTTGCCGAGGAAACCTCGCGGCCCTAACATGTTAGACGAACCTTTGAAAGGCTTCATAGTGAGACCCTGCTCTCTCACCTTGGTAGTGTTACGGGAGTAATTAACCCGAGCAGATGGGGATCACGGCTCATAGTGAAAGTGCACAACCTCTGCAGAGTGTAAAACTGGTATACTAGCCGCACTCACGGTCACGAGTGGCCCGGAAAACTCACGGAGTAGTTATCTTACAGGGTGATGTTTACTTGTTGCTAATCTATTTATTGCTACTCATTAATTGTGTTTACTCTGATCATGAGAAAGGGCTGAATAACTTGTTGCTATCCAACTGCATAAAAGATGATTAACTAAAAGCAATCTGCTGTTAAACCGTGTCAATCCTTTTGAGCCTCATGAACCTATGCTAGTCTTGTTGAGTACGACATGTACTTACGCTTGTTTATTTTTCATTACTTGGTTAAAAATCCCGGACAGGTAACAGATGGTGATAGTGATGAGGACTACCCAGAGGACTACTAGACTTGTGCTTCACCAGTCGACGTCCCTGTGCTATGGAGCTACCGCGAGAGTTATCTTTATTTTCCACTGTGTAATGACTTGATATTATTCGCTATGTATTAAACATTGGTTATGATACAAGTTATGTAATTTGTTGGCTTATGTGTGTGACTGATCTCTGGGTGCACATAAGATTATGCATCCCATTATATCCTTAAAATTGGGTGTGACAGAAACTTATAGGTGTCACGGGGAAAGTGGAACCTCGTTTGGATGAGTTTGGACGCGTTGTGAAACCAAGATGCAAGATAAGACCACGGTTTGCTTTGAACCTACAATAGGCACGAAAACTATTTGCTTTGAACTCCATGAAACTCATAGGTGTCATGCGAGAAGGAGAACCACATTTGGATGAGTTTAGATATGTTGTGAAACAAATATGCAAGATAGGAGCACGGTTTGCTTTGAACCTACCATAGGCGCGAAAACTATTTGCTTCGCACTCCACAAAACTCATACGTGTCACGGGAGAAGTGGAACCTCGTTTGGATGAGTTCGCACGCGTTATGAAACCAAGATGCAAGATAAGAGCACGGTTTGCTTTGAACCTTCCATAGGCATGAAAACTACTTGCTTTGCACTCCATGAAACTCATAGGTTTCATTGGAGAAGTGGAACCACGTTTGGATGAGTTTGGATGCGTTGTGAAACCAAGATGCAAGATAGCAACACGGTTTGCTATGAACCTACCATATGCACCAAAACTATTTGCTATGCACTCCATGAAACACATAGGTCTCACGGGAGAAGTGGAGCCACGTTTGGATGAGTTTGGATGCGTTGTGAAACCATGATGCAAGATAGCAACATGGTTTACTTTGAACCTACCATAGGCACGAAAACTATTTGCTTTGCACTCCATGAAACACATAGGTATCACGGGAGAAGTGGAACCTCGTTTCGATGAGTTTGGATGCGCTGTGAATCCAAGATGCAAGATAAGAGCATGGTTTGCTATGAACCCACCATAGGTATGAAAACTATTTGCATTGCACTCCATGAAACACATAGGTGTCATGGGAGAAGTGGAACCACGTTTGGATGAGTTAGGATGCGTTGTGAAACCAAGATCAAAGATAGCAACACAGTTTGCTTTGAACCTACCATATGCACGAAAACTATTTGCTTTGCACTCCATGAAACACAAAGGTTTCACGGGAGAAGTAGAACCTCGTTTGGATGCGTTGTAAAACCAATATGCAAGATAACAGCATGACTTGTTTTTAACCTACCATAGGCATTAAAACTATTTGCTTTGCACTCCATGAAACTCATAGGTGTCATGGGTGAAATGGAACCTCGTTTGGATACGTTTGGATGTGTTGTGAACCCAAGATGCAAGATAGGAGCACGGTTTGCATCGAACCTACCATAGGTACGAAAACAATTTGCTTTGCACTCCATGAAACACATAGGTGTCATTGGAGAAGTGGAATCTTGTTTGAATGAGTTTGGATGCGTTCAGAAACCAAGATTCAAGGTAGTTGCACGGTTTGCCTTGAAACCAACCATAGGCATGAAAACTATTTGCTTTGCACTCCATGAAACACATAGGTGTCATGGAAGAAGTGGAAACACATTTGATGTATTTTGATGCGTTATGAAACCAAGATGCAAAATAGCAACACGGTTTGTTTTGAACCTACCATTGGCACGAAAACTATTTGCTTTGCACTCCATGAAACACATAGGTGTCATGGTAGAAGGGGAACCACGTTTGGATGAGTTTAAATGTGTTGTGAAACAAAGATGCAAGATAGGAGCACGGTTTGCTTTGAACCATCCATAGGCACGAAAACTATTTGCTTCGCACTCCACGAAACTCATTCATGTCACGGGAGAAGTGGAACCTCGTTTGGATGAGTTTGGATGCGTTGTAAAACGAAGATGCAAGATAAAAGCACGGTTTGCTTTGAACCTACAATAGGCACGAAAACTATTTGCTTCGCACTCCACAAAACTCATAGGTGACATGGGAGAAGTGGAACGACGTTTGGATGAGTTTGGATGCGTTGTGAAACCAAGATGCAACGTAGCAACACGGTTTGCTTTGAACCTACCATATGCTTGAAAATTATTTGCTATGCACTCTATGAAACACATAGGTCTCACGGGAGAAGTGGAACCATGTTTGGATGAGTTTGTATGCGTTGTGAAATCAAGATGCAAGATAGCAACATGGTTTGCTTTCAACCTACCATAGGCACGAAAACTATTTGCTTTGCACTCCATGGAACACATAGGTATCATGGGAGAAGTGGAACCTCGTTTGCATGAGTTTGGATGCGCTGTGAAACCAAGATGCAAGATAAGAGCATGGTTTCCTTTGAACCTACCATAGGCATGAAAACTATTTGCTTTGCACTCCATGAAACACATAGGTGTCATGGGAGAAGTGGAACCACGTTTGGATGAGTTAGGATGTGTTGTGAAACCATGATGCAAGATAGCAAAATGGTTTGCTTTGAACCTACCATATGCACAAAAACTATTTGCTTTGCACTCCGTGAAACACATAGGTTTCACGGGAAAAATGGAACCTCGTTTGGATGCGTTGTGAAAAAAAATATGCAAGACAAGAGCACGGTTTGCTTTGAACCTACGAGTCATGAAAACTATTTGCTTTGCACTCCATGAAACTCATAGGTGTCATGGGTTAAGTGGAACCTCGTTTGGATGTGTTTCGATGTGTTGTGAACCCGAGATGCAAGATAGGAGCACGGTTTGCATCGAACCTACCATAGGCACGAAAACAATTTGCTTTGCACTCCATGAAACACATAGGTGTCATTGGAGAAGTGAAACCTCATTTGAATGAGTTTGGATGCGTTCTAAAACCAAGATGCAAGATAGTTGCACGGTTTGTTTTGAAACCTACCATAGGCATGAAAACTATTTGCTTTGCACTCCATGAAATACATAGGTGTCATGGTAGAAGTGGAACCACGTTTAGATGTGTTTTGATGCGTTGTGAAACAAAGATGCAAGATAGCAACACGGTTTGCTTTGAACCTACCATAGGCACGAAAACTATTTGCTTTGCACTACATGAAACACATAGGTGTCACGGAAGAAGTGGAACCTCGTTTGGGTGAGTTTGGATGCGTTGTGAAACCTAGATGGAAGATAAGAGCACGGTTTGCTTTAAACCTACAATTGGCATGAAAACTATTTGCTTTGCACTCCACGAAACACATAGGTGTCATGGGAGAAGGGGAACCACGTTTGGATGAGTTTAAATGCGTTGTGAAACCAAGATGCAAGATAGGAGCACGGTTTGCTTTGAACCTACCAAGGGCACAAAAACTATTTGCTTTGCACTCCGTGAAACTCATAGGTGTCACAGGGAAAGTGGAACCTCGTTTGGATGATTTTGGACGCGTTGTGAAACGAAGATGCAAGATAAGAGCATGGTTTGCATTGAACCTACAATAGGCACGAAAACTATTTGCTTGGCACTCCATGAAACTCATAGGTGTCATGCGAGAAGGAGAACCACGCTTGGATGAGTTTAGATGTGTTGTGAAACAAATATGCAAGATAGGAGCACGGTTTGCTTTGAACCTACCATAGGCACGAAAACTATTTGCTTCGCACTCCACAAAACTCATAGGTGTCATGGGAGAAGTGGAACGATGTTTAGATGAGTTTGGATGCGTTGTGAAACCAAGATGCAACGTAGCAACACGGTTTGCTTTGAACCTACCATATGCTCGAAATTTTTTTGCTATGCACTCTATGAAACACATGGGTCTCACGGGAGAAGTGGAACCATGTTTGGATGAGTTTGTATGCGTTGTGAAACCAAGATGCATGATAGCTACATGGTTTTCTTTGAACCTACCATAGGCACGAAAACTATTTGCTTTGCACTCCATGAAACACATAGGTATCACGGGGGAAGTGGAATCTCGTTTGCATGAGTCTGGATGCGCTGTCAAACCAAGATGCAAGATAAGAGCATGGTTTCCTTTGGACCTACCATAGGCATGAAAACTATTTACTTTGCACTCCATGAAACACATAGGTGTCATGGGAGAAGTGGAACCACATTTGAATGAATTAGGATGCGTTGTGAAACTAAGATGCAAGATAGCAACACGGTTTGCTTTGAACCAACCGTATGCACGAAAACTATTTACTTTGCACTCCGTGAAACACATAGGTTTCATGCGAGAAGTGGAACCTAGTTTGGATGCGTTGTGAAAAAAATATGCAAGACAAGAGCACGGTTTGCTTTGAACCTACCATAGTCATGAAAACTATTTGCTTTGCACTCCATGAAACTCATAGGTGTCATGGGTTAAGTGGAACCTCGTTTGGATGTGTTTGGATGTGTTGTGAACCCAAGATGCAAGATAGGAGCACGGTTTGCATCGAACCTACCATAGGCACGAAAACAATTTGCTTTGCACTCCATGAAACACATAGGTGTCACGGAAGAAGTGGAACCTCGTTTGGATGAGTTTGGATGCGTTGTGAAACCTCGTTTTCTGTGCAGTTATAATTAATTTGTTATATGCTTGTAAACTTGATAAATGCATAACTAATTACAGGAATATGCTAAAAATGTGATTCCACTTGCATATGTTTGCGGTTACTGTTATTTATATGATGTCATGTGTAACATGCCTTTCATGCTATCTTTTTGATAAATTCACCATTTTGATGGGAATAAGTAATGGCTATGAATATTTTCCGGAGACTTGTTTTGTGTTAAAGAAGCTAAGAAAAATGGAAAATCTGTTGTTTGATACTTTTCACTGTAGTAAGTATTTTCTATTGCTTAAATGGCTGTCTGCTTGCCATTTTTGTGTAGCATGTTATATCTATCCAAATGACTTGAAATTTTGCCAGTAGCCTAATATGGGAGTGTGTTATCTACTGTAATTTTTCTAGAATTTTCTGGGTACAATAGATGTAAGGTCCAGTTATAAGCTAGTGCTTGCTTAATTGTTTTTAATTGAGTAACAATTGGTTAGAGGATGTTTCCATGCATTTTTGTGATGCTCCAGCTTGGTAACCTTGCTAGACACTTTGGGGTTGATCTTGTTCATGTGTAGGGCAGCTAGGTCAAATGTCTTTGTTTATGTGCTTTATTCGTGGTTATTAGTTAAAATGTGGGTGTGGTAGGGAAGTTTGATTCAAATTAATTGTTAGTGTAGGGTGTAGACCTCTTACGCAAGACGAGAAATTATTCTATAGCTTGCTTAAGAAGGGTGAATATGTGTTGTTGTTTAGAGAAGAAATATGCACATACTCAGTAAATGTTTGATAAATTATTTGGATGCTCACATGTTGTCTAATGCATCTCATGGCTCGAGTTGTGCATCTCTATATTGCATTCCATGTGCATTCTCAGTTCTCATATATGCATATCATGCATACAGGATCGCCGAGAGGAGTTACACTGCTTCAATTCGATCCGCCAGAGGAAGGAGTGCCCCCGGAGAACGAGGTGCCGGAAGCTCCCGAGGCCGAGGAGGAAACTGAACTGCCGGAGTGCACTGACCATCAGCCATCTAACTTTGTGAAAGGCAAGCCCCGGAGCATCCCTAAGCCTCCACCTATTCTTTTTACAAATACACTGGTCTTTATTAAATCGTATGATTGTGCACTTAAGTATAGGAGTTGAATTGATACCGTTGCTGCATTTATACCTTGTCCACTTGTCTACTATCCTGGTACTATTACTAGACAAGGGATGGGTTCGATCTTATGCTTAGCCATGCTTAGACCGGTAGAAGTCGAGGGATTTCCTGTCCTTCGCGAGCATAGGTGGTGACTAATGATGATGGGGATGGATTCCACATGGTTGACTATATGTGCCACCATGCCACAATGATAATGAGAGAATCAAGGCTATGTAGCGGGGAGCCGTATGACACGGTTGAGGTCATGCTGTCTTTGGTGCTACTTGCGGCCGACTAGGACTGAGGCCACCAGACATCAGTTGAGATTGAAGGACGTCGTCACATAGCTGGCCAGATAAGTCGTTCTGACTGCGAAGCCGAGTAGTTCCTTCTGAGCCGAGAATTGGTGTGACATGGATAGACATATTCTGGAGGTAGGAAGGATGTGCGGAGACACCATTTTGCCATAGTCAGGTTCAGGGATCTGCACTTCCTGTGAGTGGGTTTGTCTCCGAGAATATGGCCCCCGCCAAGCTCACGATATAATATGACTCAGAAATATCTAACGGTGACCCAAGAAGCCATTGATCAGGCTGACAGGGTTTGTGATTGGCATGTTTGCCAGCTGGTACGATCGATTTGATTCGCCATCTCTCCTGGTTAGTGAGAAACTGAACTGATCTTCTGGTGAGGTAGAGGTTAACAATTTGAACATATTGATTATGGTGAGATGAGGTTGATATCTGTGGATATCGGAAATCATATGGTTGTATTGTTTGCTATAATATCAAGTGATTGTTTAGTATAGCTGCAAACCTTAGCTTAATAGCTTAACTGAAATCGAAGCTAAACTATATCTAAAATTTATAAGTTGAGGAACTACTGTAGTAATGCTTTTTATGCAAAACGTTGCTATCCTCTGAGCTCCACCAAATAAGCCTGCATATCCTTGAGAGTCCTTTTATTTACTTCCTGTCGGGTAAGTCTAGCTGAGTACAATTGAGTACTCAGGGTTTTATTCCCATTTTTGCAGAAGGAGTGGTCTTCTATGCTAATTGCAAGAACTGCTTTACCCCTGCGGGCGAAGAAGATTAGACCTGGGGCAAGGTCGTTATCTATCTTTAGCTTTTGTAAGATGCTGTGACATGGTCAGCTGGTGGTACTTGTATGTGAACTATGTTGTTTCAAAACTATGTTGACTTCCGCTACTGTTACATTTATGTAAAAGATTTTGTTGTACTCAGATGTTTTAACTCGGTTGTAAACTTATGTATCATTTGATGGGTTGTTGCTGAATTTGTAAGATCCTTGGGGTATGTTCTGTTTAAAATGTTAGAAATCCTTCAAGATTTTCGGACTATCGGGTTTATATTGGCTCAAGTGTGACTTGATTGCTACTAAATTGGCGATCGTCGTACTTGTGCTCGTATAAATTAGTCGGTTCTGTGACAGCTTGCACTCCATGAAACACATAGGTGTGATGCGAGAAGAGGAACCACGTTTGGATGAGTTTAAAAGCGTTGTGAAATAAACATGCAAGACAGGAGCATGGTTTGCTTTGAACCTACCATAGGCATGAAAACTATTTGCTTCGCACTCCACGAAACTCATAGGTGTCACGGGAGAAGTGGAACCTCGTTTGGATGAGTTTGGATGCGTTGTGAAACCAAGATGCAAGATAAGACCACGGTTTGCTTTGACCCTACCATAGGCATGAAAGCTATTTGCTTTTCACTCCATGAAACTCATAGGTGTCATGGGAGAAGTGGAACCACGTTTGGATGAGTTTGGATGCGTTGCGAAACCAAGATGCAAGATAGCAACATGGTTTGCCTTGAACCTACCATATGCACGAAAACTATTTTCTATGCACTTCATGAAACACATAGGTCTCACGGGAGAAGTGGAACCACGTTTGGATGAGTTTGGATGCGTTGTGAAACAAAGATGCAAGATAGCAACATGGTTTGCTTTGAAGCTACCATAGGCACGAAAACTATTTACTTTGCACTTCATGAAACACATAGGTGTCACGGGAGTAGTGGAACCATGTTTTGATGAGTTTGGATGCGCTGTGAAACCAAGATGCATGATAAGAGCATGGTTTGCTTTGAACCTACCATAGGCATGAAAACTATTTGCTTTGCACTCCATGAAACACATAGGTGTCATGGGAGAAGTGGAACCACGTTTGGATGAATTTGGACGCGTTGTGAAACCAAGATGCAAGATAGCAACACGGTTTGCTTTGAACCTACCATATGCACGAAAACTATTTGCTTTGCACTCCATGAAACACATAGGTTTCACGGGTGAAGTGGAACCTCGTTTGGATGCGTTGTGAAACCAATATGCAAGATAAGAGCACGGTTTGCTTTGAACTTACCATAGGGATGAAAACTATTTGCTTCGCACTTCATGAAACACATAGGTGCCATGGGTGAAGTGGAACCTCGTTTGGATGTGTTTGGATGTGTTGTGAATCCAAGATGCAAGATAGGAGCATGGTTTGCATCGAACCTACCATAGGCACGAAAACAATTTGCTATGCACTCCAGGAAACACATAGGTGTCAATGGAGAAATGGAACGTCGTTTGAAAGAGTTTGGATGCGTTCTGAAACCAAGATGCAAGATAGTTGCACGGTTTGCTTTGAAACCTACCATAGGCATGAAAACTATTTTCTTTGCACTCCATGAAACACATAGGTGTCATGATAGAAGTAGAACCACGTTTGGATGTGTTTTGATGCGTTGTGAAACCAAGATGCAAGATAGCAACACGGTTTGCTTTGAACCTACCATAGGCTCGAAAATTATTTGCTTTGCACTCCATGAAACACATAGGTGTGACGGGAGAAGTGGAACCTCATTTGGATGAGTTTGGATGCATTGTGCCAAGATGCAAGATAAGAGCACGGTTTGCTTTGAACCTACAATAGGCACGAAAACTATTTGCTTTGCACTCCATGAAACTCATAGGTGTCACGGGAGAAGTGGAACCTCGTTTGGATGAGTTTGGATGCGTTGTGAAACTATAACACCCCTGGTGTTACTGTAACTAAAACCTGCCATGTCATCATGACTGCATGCAAATCATCCTGAATAAAACTCATTATTATTGTGCATCACTAAGATAATTTTTATTTCTACATGTGGTTGTGCATATGTGATTTAGGGTGATTTGGTGATATCAGTCCTTGTTTGAGTATATAAGATTAAATCAAATTATAGATTCAAACCGAAATCAATTAAAAACCTAAATCGGACCCAAAACCCTAAATCAAAAACCAAATAGAATCAAAAGTTGGGGCTTAAACAATAGCTGTGAATCTTTATAAGTTGAGCAACTTCTATTTTGGGAAATTTTGGAGTTACTAAAAATAATTTCAAATGAAACCTTGATCTATGCTTTAAAGTTTAAAGTTTAAGCTCAATTTCAAAAACTAAAAGGAATATTATGAAGGTTATTTAATAAAATTTGTAGGTCTTTTAAAATTAAACAACTTTCATTTTTGGAGATTTTGAAGTTATACAGTGGAAATTCAAATTAAGCTCAAAACAGTAATTTAAAATTTGAATTTGAAATGCTATTTAAAAAACTACCAGGAATCTAACCAAACCCTATTAATAAAAGTTGTAGAGCTTGACAAATAGAACAACTTTTATCTTTACAGATTTTCATGTTTTATAGCAAACTTTTGAGCATTTGATTGAATTAGGTTTGAAATTTAAAATACCTATTTACCCCCTTTAAAATAATTTCAAAACTATTCACAATTTGAATTTGGTTTAAAAACTAATGTTGTTCAAAATTAAATTTTATACAACTCTTATTAAGGACATTTTTCAAGTTTCTTCATGAAATAGAAAGCAATTTTGCAAAAAGGATAAGGGAGTAGGTTTTGACCCTAGCTACAGTTCTAGGGGGGTCCGGTGCACCTCTGCACAACATGCGGCTACGCGTGCAGCGGCGCGCGCCGGCACCGGCTAGGCCCGGCCACCGCAAGCTGCGGAGGTCGTGGGGGTCCTGGGCACGTTCTGCACTCCATCGTTCTCCTATAAAGCGCGCACTGTTGTCGTTCTCGGTCTTCTCCTCTTCACCGTCGCCGTCAACATCTTCTCGTCACCGGCGAATCCGTGGTTGGCGGCAAAATTCATCGTCCTCGAACCACCACCACCCTCTCCATCTTGCCATCAGATTCGCGCCCGTTCTCGTCACCGGAATCGCTGGCACGTCGTTCTTCTTCTTCGTGGCCGGCGGAGCGCTGCCGCGTGCGGGTCCATCGCGGTCGGGTAGTTCTGGTGAAGATCTCCAATTTTCGTTTGTTGTTTTGAGTTTGTCTGGGTTCCGTGATGCTCATGCTCGCGTCAATTTTCTCGATGAAGCATAGTTGACGCCGGAACGTCGGGCACATCGCCGGAGCTCGCCGCCACCATCTCGGTTTCCATCGCTTGTGCCATCTGTTCGTCCTCCAACCCAACCAGCGCGCGAAACAGATCCTTGGTGAGCCCCTGGTTCCGAATCTATCGCCCGTTTGTGCTCTATTGAGTCATGGGATTCCACGCCGCCGTGCCGCACCTCGGCTAGCCACACGGTCATGGTCAGAAGTGCTCTGAGCCTTCATTCACTTAAATGGTTACCTAGATAAGTCAGTGATGTGGTTAGTATGGTGTTGGGAAAGTTTTCATTACTAGAGACCTTGTCTCCGACAAGTTCCACCTCACCGGAGAACGGCCGAGCCGCCAGGGTCGCCGGGGAACTGGAGCTTGAGTCCTAGTCGTCCGAATAGATACATAGATCGAGTCGTCGTCGTGTGGGGGATGGTCTTCAGTGATCTCGCCCTTGTAACACCCCAGGTGTTAGTCACGAGCTAACCAGCGAGTGTGGACCTAACCAAGTTATGTCAATAAATGATCTTGATCACTTCTCACCTTCATATCATCTACCATGATCATTGGAAATGGTTCATAAAGATCCGAATTGAGAATTCACATGGAATGACAAGTTATTCACTTAATTGGATTTATGGATTAAGTGAAGATGAGCATGCAAAGTCAACCAAACCTTGCAACCTTGCCCAAACAACTCTACTTGAACTCTACAACAAAAGTCATGAAGGTTTCATGTTGATAAAATGTCAAGAAAATACCTCAATTGGCCTAAATATCCAAATTGAGCTCTCTAATGATGTTACTTTGACCAAAGTGGAAATATTATTTTGGAGCAAGAAATGAAGTTTGACCCAAAATAAAAGTTATATATATTTTGGAGTAGAACAAATGTTATTTATGGATCAAGTCATGATTCAACTCCTAAGTGCCTCAAATAGTGGATACAATATAGAGGAAAAGCTGATTTCAGGACTTGATTATTTTCTAAGTCCGAAATCAGCCCATATTGCATTGATGTTTCGTGTTCTACAAATTTTATCAATCAACTTGAGTTGGACCCAAAATAAAAGTTGTCTCAAACTCTTTGGAGCACAACATATCAAAATTTGAGAGTAATCTGACTCTGTTTGGCAAGGTTTGCCGCTCGATCTTCGATTGTAATTAAGCTGTGGACAACATCAACTTCGGGCTTAATTACCAACTAATCCAGTGATCAAACTGCCGAGCACCCTTAATCAAAGTTGGAGACCATCTGGAAGGAAACAACTTTGCTTCTGTGATCGAGGTCCGAATCTTTCCTGAATATGCCGAAAATCGAATCCTAAGCGCGCCTGAATCTCACCCGCCACCTGCTCGTCGATTTGCCCCAATGAAGGACACGCGGCAACTGAGCTCTGGAGCTCGCTGCTCCATGTCGGCGACCTCTCCACCTCTGTCCTCGCCTCTGCCCGAGAAAAGGAGACACCACGGCATCCTCCACTCCTTCCTCCTTCCTTCCCACTCCTCTCTCGCCCTCCATGCTCTCATTCCCTCTCGAACGCAGCAAGCCGAACGCCGCCATGGACGCGTCCTCCATGGATGACCTCCGAGCTCCACTGCCGGCCGCCTTCCACTCCCTCTCCTTCACGGCCTTCGTGTCCAGCAGCTCCGCGGTCCTCTACTCCGCCTTTGGCCGCCGTCGCACCGGCCAGAGCCGCCTGCTGCCTCTGCAGGCCGCCACCGGCCGCCTCCCTGAAGGCCGCGGCCAGCCATGGGTGGGTGCAGCGCGCCGCGGCCACCTACAGCTAGCCAGGGCAGGGCGCAGCGTGCCGCCGCCGGCCTGCTGCTGCTGCTGTCGGCCAGGGCAGGGCCGAGCCCTCCCTCTCCTCCCCAGCGCCCGATTTCTCCATTGCTCTGCTCTGTTCAATCGAGCAAACGAAGAAGAAGAACAGCAGCCTGCTCTCTGTATCTCTTTCTCTCTATGACAAGTGGGGCCCGCGTAGATCCAATACTACCTCATTCTTGCAGGAAATATGTGAAGTTTGTAAAATTCATATCTAGCTCTAGGAAGCTCCAAAAATTGTGAAGTTTGTTTGGTTAGCTTTATTATGAAGTGCTCTGCATGATAGATCCATAAAATGTGCTATGTTATTTACATTTATGTGCTGTAGAAATTAATTAGGAAAAGTGGTTTAGGGAATCCATTAGCTTGCTTTTGACCATAATTTGAGAAATAGAAGTCCAACATGTGTGATTCCAATTTTGTTAGTCTTCTCATAACATGCACCAACTTATTGATATACAAAACTTGTAGGTTGTTTACTGTTTTATAGGTGTTTCACATTAATCTTTTTAAATAGGAAATAAATGGTTGAATTTCTTGTTATTTTTTTATCTGAAGTTATATTGCTCCAAATGGCATGAAAATTTAATTGTAGGCTCTCTGTATGATGTGTAATGTATGGTTAAAATTTCATGATTTATGGTGCATGTATGACTGAGTTGTTGATTTATCTTGTTTTATGCCCATTAAGTAGATTTAAATGCTTTATAAATATTATATAGGTGTAAAAATGGAAAATGGTGCTCCACTACCTTTGTATAAGGTTGTGCTAACCTGAGAAAACATAATATGGCCATGTTGTTGCAGAAAGTATTGAGTTTCACATTTATCTCACTCTCCAATGCTTCATTGCATTATAAACTTGTTTATTTTGTATTAATTAATGTATAATACCTAAGCATGTAAGATTTGAACCTTGGTCATGTTTTGTAATTATCTAGCTCTCATAAAAATATTTGCTCCATTTGAGATGTTTATCACATGACTTAAATAATTAAATAAATGACTTTTATGTAATATTTAGAAGGAGATTGGAGGTAAATAGACACATGCATGTTGTTTATGACTTCTTGCCATGTCTTAATCTGATATGAGTGTTATTGATCATGCTATGATGGTTGGAGCTATGTCCATGGCTCATAAGTATAGGTATGCTTTGATAGAAATCAAATTAATGTTGTTTTGCTTATATGCTGAAAATGGCTGCAGGAGCAGTCCCTGTTGTTGTGATGTTTTATACATGAAAATGATGTTGCATGTAAATATGTTCTATACAAAAGTTGTAGCTAACTTCATTGCATAGCTTGCCCTAAATTTTCATGATTGTAGGCCTGATAGTTTAGGAGTTATGGCTTTTGGAAGTCTGCTGTCAGGTTTGGATTGTTTTCTATCCAGATCTGAATGTTTGCTTTGTTTAATCAATTTATGCTTTGAATAACCTCTTGGTGATAATAGAAGAGTTTTAGTAAATTTCATTGGCTTTCCAAATTGTCTAGGATCATCCCTTTTGGTGGTCTAGATCTCTAGTTTTGATTGTTTGAATTGTGAGGACAGAATCTGTCCAAATCTGGACAGAGCTGCCTTCTTTGTGTTGTTTGACCTTTATATGAATTAAATCATCTGAAGAGGATAATACCAAAGTTGTAGACAATTTCAATAGCTTTCCAGAAAGGCTTAGATCACCCTGGTTGGATGTATATAACTTCAGTTATGGTTAAATCTTGTGCTTGCAGTCCTGCTGTCCTTAAAATGCATATGTGAGATTAGGATTGCTTTCATGTTGCCTTGCTTGGTGGCATTGTTAGCTCATGGTTCAGTGATGCTAGATTAACATGTCTTGTATTATTTTCTCTTATTCATACATGTGTATTGTGCATCTCATTTAGGTACGATAGATGATGAACACGTGGAGTGAAGGACATGATGATGGAACTAACCACAAGACGGTGTGGTGGACTAATCACGAGGGTGGAAGGACTAATCGAGTGCTTGGATGGGAAATGCTCGTCGAACAAGTGTCATCTAATAAACACTAACTTAGTGCTGAACCCCAGGCAAGCCCCGGAGCATCCCTATGCCTCCACCTATCTCTTTTTTTATAAATGCACCGGTCTTTATTAAATCGTATGATTGTGCACTTAAGTATAGGAGTTGGTTGATACCGTTGTTGCATAACTACCTTGTCCACTCTATATATGATCCTGGTACTATTACTAGACAGGTGATCAATCTTATGCTTAGCCCTGCTTAGACCGGTAGAAGTCGGGTGATTTCCTGTCATCCGCGAGAAAGTCGGGTGATTTCCTGTCATCCGCGAGTGTAGGTGGTGACTGATGAGATCCACATGGATGGCTATATGTGTCACCATGCCACAATGTTTAATGAGAGAATCAAGGCTAGGTAGTGGGGAGCTGCATGACATGGGTCATGTTGACTTCGGTGCTACTTGCGGCCGACTAGGACTGAGGCCACCAGACATCAGTTGAGATTGAAGGACGTCGTCACATAGCTGGCCAGATAAGTCGTTCTGACCGCGAAGCCGAGTATTTCTTTCTGAGCCGGGAATTGGGGCTGATAAGGTAGACATATTCTGGAGGTAGGAAGTATGTGCAGAGACACCATCTTACCAAGGGCAGGTCAAGGACCTGAGGCTTCCTGGAAGTGGGTTCGTCTCTGAGGATATGCCCCCCCCAAACACGCGATACATATTACGTCTCAGAAAGATTTAATGGTGACCCAAGAAGCCAGTGGCTCGGCTGACAGGGTTTGTGATTGGCATATTTGCCAGCTGGTACGATCGATTCGAATCGCCATCTCTCCTGGTTAGTGAGAAACTGAACTGATCTTCTGGTGAGGTAGAGGTTAACAACTTGAACATAATGATTATGGTGAGATGAGGTTGATATCTGTGGACATCGGAAATCATATGGTTTTATTGATTGCTATAATATCAAGTGATTGTTTAGTATAGCCGCAAACCTTAGCTTAATAGCTTAACTGAAATCGAAGCTGAATCACATCTAAAACTTATAAGTTGAGGAACTATTGTAGTAATACTTTTTATGCAAAAATGTTGCTATCCTCTGAGCTCCACCAAATAAGCCTGCATATCCTTGAGAGTCTTTTTATTTACTTCCTGTCGGGTAAGTCTAGCTGAGTACAATTGAGTACTCAGGGTTTTATTCCCAATGTTGCAGGAGGAATGCTTTGTTGATTAAAAGAGTTACTTCTATCCTTCGGGAGAGGAAGACTAGACCTTGGGCAAGGTCATGTTATCTGTCTCATCTATGTTGCTGTGACTGGTCGGTACTTGGCACTGTATTATGAAATTAAGCTTATGTAAAACGATTTCTTTTCCGCTATTGAACTTTTATGTAAAAGTTTATCTTGTACTCTGATGTATTTGAAATATGTGCGAATCTATGTATCATGTGTATGTGTACTGCTGAGTTTCTGCGATCCTTGGGGTATGTACTGTGTAAAAGTTTGAAATCCTTCGAGATTTCACGGACTACCGGGTTTATATTGGCTCAAGTGTGGCTTGATAGCTGGGAAAACAGCTGTCGCTGTACTTGTGCTCGTATAAATTGGTCGGTTCTGTTACAGTTGGTACCAGAGCAAAAATTCAGCATGTACCGTCACATGAGTATTTAAAAATAAAAAGTTTTGAGTTTGCAAAACTAATTACCAACTTGTAGCTATATATAGGTGTTTTAAACAAATGGTTTGAACAAACTAAGTGTGCCAAGGACCAAGTCTTATAGCCCATATTAGGATTATTAGGTGGCTTATTTAAGTACTAATTTGGGGAAATTGCATCATGTTTCTATTTGCGGTTCATTTGGTTTTATCGTGCGGATAATTATGAACTGTCGGTTTCTTATTGCTTCTTATGGGCCAATGTGCCACGTCGAATGAGGTAAGGTGAGATGTGAGTGTACGATCGAACAACCGTCGATCTATGGTGAGTGTTTATGGTTACTGAAGTGAGTGCATGTGATTCATATGTGTACTTATGGAAGTATGATGGAGTAATTACTTTCTTGGGGTCGCAAGTGCTCATGGGAGCATTTCCGGCAAAAAGTGCTTCCTATTGCCATGCATACATGTGGGGTTGGGCTGAAATGAATCTTCTGCAGGTACGCTAACCTCGAATGTGTAGATGGTAGTTAACGACTAGCTATATACCGAGAGAGTACGTAGGTTATGCCACCGACTTAGAACGTATTTGCTGTGTTATATATAGGCAACTAAGTGAGAACGAATAGGACGAGCATGCATCATGATTGTTGCATCATGTGATTGTTGCTTGTTGCATAAGTATGCTTCTTCTCACCCTTGTTCTACGTTGTCTCAATAGCCTTATTAAGTTTACAACTTGTGTTGCCTCTCTTCCTTGCTTGTTTTGAAATCATAAGAGTTGCCAAACCTTTAAGTAGCCGCTATAAGTATTTCTCAACCATAAATCTTCTCAGAAGCTAAACCAATTCTGCCTGTAGGCTTTTCATTTGGCACAATAGACCCACCTGAGTTTTCTCTAATGCTAGCCTATGGTTGTCATATGTTCTTGTTCAAGATCTATGAAACCATGCCTGCATTTTCTTTCATCTAAAGCCTTATCCAAATCCTATCTGGAGTGTCTCCTCTAGTCCTTCTAGATGTCATGATGATAGCTTGATCTCTGTTAAATTAGATCTTATAATCTTTTCTTTGGAAATTAGGTTATGCAAAATCGATCACCCTACAAATGATTTGATCTAATCTGTTCCTTACTTCCAGAAGTCTTCTCCATATCTAGAGACTGTTCAGATTTCAGTCAACAAAGCTTGCCTACATCGTGTTCATTGGAGTCTTTGCCCAAATCCTTGATTTGAACCTCTTCTCAGCTTACCCAGAAGTTTCCTTGTAATCTTTTCATTATGGATCATGTTATGGTTTTATCAATTCAATCTCGCAAATCATGCATTGAATCTGTCCCATGATCAAGTTATTTTCCAAATCTCTCTAAAGGCCTAGCAATGTTGATCATTAAGAGTCTCCTAGTACTAATTAATGGTACACAAGCTCACGCCATTGGATGGTCTGAAGGTTTCTTGATAGATGCGAGATGCATGTGGAATTATAGAATCTCAAGTTAGTTATTCTTGGTAGCTAACCTATAATTCTTTTATGCCATGTTTCTATCTAGACCCTCTCCTTGTTACTCACTTGAAGGAAACCATCTTGTGTGAGTTAAATCTCTCCTTCCCCATTTTCCTTGTATTCTTTTTGTATGAATCATGATGTTTGTCAACTCAACCTATGATTGTTGTATATAGTTGGTTCATGAGACATCTGGTTGTCTATGGTTATCTTCTTCTCAAGATGATTGTCAATCTTTGTCTCATGATTTTCCCTCCTATCTCATCTCTTGTAAATCATGGGTCGGGTAATCTCCATACTAGACACATGGAAACCGCGTGGGACTGAAGCGAAGCCTCATGTACTGTTATTTTGGCAACTAATCTGTCTTCTAACTCATGTTTTCATTGCCAAATCATGCTCTTGTTGGCTATTAACCCTATAATTGATTGTAGTAGCTTACCTTCCCTCTGCGAAATGTCATCCTTGCACAAATCTATCCTTGCCACGCATGATTTTCTCATTGGTTGTATGTTCATTTATGTTGTTATGATCCGTGATCGATGATACTGCGACGAAACCGAGGACATCCTGTGGATCGCAACCACTAGGCTGTGTTGCTCGGCACGTGCGAATATCGAGGTCTCTGGTCATGATACATTGCAGAACTACACCGATGCATAATATCTCGTATCTCCCAATCTATCCATGTTTCTTAAGATTTCTCGTTGGTCATGTTTAATAGTGGTGTTATGATTATTGACTGATGGTGTCATGACAAAACCGAGAACCTCTTTGTGGGGACGCCCAATAAAGTAGTGCTTCTCGGCACACGTTAGTATCACGGCCTCTAATCGTAATCCATTATGAAGTAATACCAATGTGTTGTCTTCCATGGATTTTTCTAAATCTATCTTTGAAGGTGTCTCTAATTCAAATTGATTTATCCCTATGTTTCTTGATCTATCTTGCAAAGTCTTTACCGACTCGATCCTTCAATGTTCTATCAGAAGGTACAGATGTTTGTCAAGTATATAGCTTCCTTCAGAAGTCACAAAGAGAATGATCTTTGAAGAGCAAGTCACTGACATCAACATTGACATACTACAAGATGTGGTAAACAAAGAATCTGACATGATCTACTAGGGCATATCAACCAGCACCTGCCATTATTGTGGGATCAAAAGAGCACACGAACTTTAGAGTTATCTGCAAAGTATCAGTCAGGCAATAGTTAGCAGGATGTGATATGTTTTCTGATAGGTTATTTGCAAGTCCACTAGCTTCTATCCAAGTTCAATACCTATTTGCATGAAGATCATATGGTCAAAATAAATCTTCTCATGTGTTGCTTCATGTCTGCTGACCGTGATGGTGACCTTGTGCATGTATATCATCTGCAACCATTTGCTACAGAAGCTGAAGATGTAGAGCCTTTTTAGGGACAACTAACTAGTTACCCCAGTGTGAAGAATAGTCTGCAGCTAAGCAATGAAGTGTATTTGGTTCTTGTATCAAGAAGGAACAAGACCGGCCGTTATTAGTTTCTGCTCGATGAGATGATTGCCTCTGCTGATGAAATGCAGAAGTTTGTTCATTCGCTCTCTCATGTGAGCAATGTATTGCCCAATTGGATTAGTCTGTTTGACATAAAGAAATGGATGCATGAAATTGCCAAATAGACCACTATCAAGAAGTGTTGTTTCATGCTAACAAGTATGTCCCGTGGTTATATAGAAGTAGTTAACCCCATTTTTGAAGGCCATGTCTTATAGAACAATGCTATATAAGAAACCTATAAGCCAATTGGTACTGTTTATGGTACTCTCACTTCCAAGGCCTTGCTATAATGAAGCCAATTCCATCTTTGTCAATCACTCAGATAGTGCAAACTATGGTTTCAGCCTAGTGAAGAGCTACAAAAGACACCCCAACAGATGAAGTCAATACCATAGTACATCTTGGTGCAATCAGGTGCCCTGTTTGATACTCTATGGTATGGACAACAAAAACGACATTAAAAAATTCAGTTCTTATTCTTGATCGGTCAAGGTGTTCTACCACTCAACTCCTAAGAGTGTGAAGTGAAGACAAGTTGAATTATGTCAAACAACATATTTCAGATTTCTATTTGGAAACCCTCTGATCTCGGATTGCTGATGCAAAAATAAGAAGGTTTACCCAATGTCAAAAGTAGTTCAACAAGTTGGTTTTGTTAATTCATGGTTGTATCATGAAAAAGTTGTACTCAAGTTGTTGGTAGAGGACTGCTTCTCAAGACTTTGTGAGTAAGCACTCTACACAACCAACCTCATTAAACCTGCCAATCTGCTTCAATCTTGTTTATTCTTGGCTGCAAATGAGAATACATAAGTTTGGGATTGCTCATCGGTTTTTTTTCTCGGGTACAAAAAGGTTTTTGATTCTATGCAGGAATTTGTGATCTGTCTCACCAACCTGCACAACTCATGTCTGTCTAGACTAACCATCGTGCAAATGTGTATGCCAAGTTGCATATTGCACAAACTTTTGCTACTGTATGGTGCACCCTAAACCATTGTCTCGGATCATGAACTATAGTTTTCAGCTCATTTTTGAAGCATTTACAAGAATCACCTTACTCGAGTAAATGCCTGCCAGAATCTTGTGCCTTGGAAGAGAATGGAGTGTAACCATATGCATCTGTATGCCTACACTTGTCACTTGATGTCCTCTGTGCCTTTTATCACGGAGTGACAGAAAACTTTGTGTACATAATGAAACTAATCCAGAGTTCATCCTATCTTCAGCATAGCATACCTCAGGCCAATCAGGAAGAATTGATCAAATCTTGAAATACATATTGAGAGCATATGTGTTTTGTTTTCAAGGATCTTGTTAGAAATGGCGACTGCTATCATTGTTTTTCTTACAACAACAGTTATAAAGAGGTTACCTCAGGCTCTACCCAAACGACTGTTGCTACATAGACACGAGGGTTCCCTTATTGATGGACATCAAAAGCACTGAGCCGACAGAGTCAGCTATCGCATTCATCGTTCACTCAACAAACTCAAATAATACAGTGTTGCCATCAGAAAGAGAACTGTACACATGGAACATTATGTAGCTTTCCATCAGTCTGCATCTCAGTAAATTGTGTCTACAACCAATAGAAACCTTGCATGTTGTTAATCAATTTTCTCAGCTTCAGTAACTATCTGCCTCGTCCATGATCTCATCCCATATGAAAATAGTGGTGTATGCTATATCCATGTCACACCCCGATATTAAAAACAACACCAGGATGTATAAAAGCTCACATGTGTGCCAAGGATCAAGTCCACACATGCTAGACAAATTCATTAAGTACCATTGCAGAGTTTAATACATAACGAACAATATTTAAACATAGTACTTTATTACAACATCTCAGCGGAAATTAAAATCTCTCGTGGTAGCTCCAACGCAGGGACGTTGACTGGTTGACAACAAGTCTAGAACTCGTTGCGGTAGTCATAACTCCAATCTTCATCTGTGGTGGTGGTAATAGCAAGAGTGAGCACATATCGTACTCAGCAAGTAATACACAGGGTTCATGAGGCTCAAATAGCTTTATGTGGTTATGTTGCAATAGCCTTTAGAATCAAAGTAATAGTAATACTATAAATAGCATCAATGGTGTTGCATAAATTCCAAGGTACATGATCAATGTAAGATGAACAGTAAGCATAAACAAGTAAATAATGACACTATTTTCTGTCCATGAGGATTCCAGACCACCCATAACCGCGGGTACGGCTAGTATACCAGTTTTACACTCTGCAGAGGTTGCACACTTTCACTATGAGCCGTGATTCCCATTTGCTCGGGTTAATTACTCCCAAAAACACTTCCAAGGTGAGTGAGCAGGGTATCACTATGAAGTCTTTTAAAAGTCATGTCTAACAAGTTAGGGCCGCTATGGATTCTGTGCCTGTTCTTATAATAAGTCCTCTGCCTGATGGCACATAACCGCAGCCTATACACATCATTGCAGACAGGGGCCAAACTATAAGCCATCCCGGCTTTATCCCACCCCACTTGCGCCTTTCGGTAACCACTAACAAGCTAGACAAGAGCAATTTACTGAACTAAAACCAGAGCCCATTAGCACTCATAGTTGCGCGGTTTTCCCGGAGGGTCACTTACGGATAATGTCATCTATTAAAGTTCATTACTTCCCATTAATCAACACATGATCATGATAATAATAGCATTGCCAAATCATTTATGTGCATAAATCGTAGGTATCAAGGTACAGGGACAATTCTAGGGAAATCATCTATGTTTATCAAGGGATTGCATGCATATGATATTTAGTAAAACTTTCATAAATAGGTAACAAGGATAATCCTATGAATTACTTGCCTTGCTCAGGAAAGTCTTGCTGGTCTTGCTGGTCCTCGAAAAGCGGGTCGTAAGCACCGTCGAATTGCTCACCGTCTTGACTCGATTAATCACCAACACACATGCATACAGGAGCATTCATGCATAGCAAACAAGGACATAAATTAGAACAGTACACCAACAGTGAGAAAACCAAATAAAAGATTTATAAAACTATT